>CM038678.1:240277472-240877472 GCA_021605205.1 Aegilops longissima | reverse complement strand
CCCTCGTCTGCTTGTTCAGAGAAAATCCCCTCTCGGTGATTGCATAGGGTTTTCTCATGGAGAACCAGGTATGAATTCTTCATCCATCCCCGATAAATCCAAGTCCCTTGTTCGCAGGTAATCCTAAGATGGCAGCCGCCGCCTTTGATGCATTTTTCTTCCTACTGAATCATGTGTGTTTCATTTGCAGTGCCGAAAGTGCGAGTACCCTACAGGTTTCTGCGCCCTCGGCGAGACGCCAGACTTGTTCCTTCTCATCCTAACACATCAATTTGAAATGCACACAGTATGTTCCTAGAATCCTCTTTTCTATCCGGGAGGGTGGGTTTTTTTTGAACATGTTGTGTTCTCATATTATTTTTCCTGCAGTGTATTATTTGCTCTGCCAGAACACATGTACTCAAGATGCTCGGCCTTGCCATAACTGAATACACTAGTTTAATGGTCACAGTGAAGACAAGCCATGGATATAAGTTCTGAGTTGGGTTCATGAACCAAGAAGATCGCTGCTTTTTCTATGGCCGAACTTGGATAAACTTTCTCAAGTGTTACAGACTGAAAGTTGGCGCACGAATGTTGATGGAAATAGCAGAACCTGGTCTCATTTTCACTGCGATCTTCCACCCGGCGTCGTTCAATTGTTCATCCATGTTAGTTTTGTATCTGGTTCTTGCTTGTTGCCTCGATTACTTCTTAATCCACCTATTCATCTAACTAATCAGAATTTAACTTTAGAAGTAGCAGCGAATCTCTCACGAATATGCTACTTCTAACTAATATTTTCTTATAATTGGTGGCACGTGTAGGTTTCTTCAGAGTTAAGCAGTCTGCTCGTTTGTTACTCTGTAATAACTCGGATGTTACTAATGGCACTAAAGTTGACTGGATCAACATCCACAAGTTCCTACACTTTATTGATGGTCTTGAGGTCCTTGTGGGGCGTTTCAATGGTGGAAGGCCACGTGGGATATGTGTGCCAATGCTGCACTCGTTGAACAGGTCCAACTTTGTCGAGAAACTTATGGTATGAGTTGTTTTCTGTTATATATGTTGTTCATAAACTATAGCTTATACACAGTTTTACAGTTGTGATCTTCTTAAAACAGGAACTGCCGAGTTCTATTGTTCCTGTCTGGATGCGACCATGGTCGGGTCGACTTAACGCTTGGTCACAACATGATGTTTATGTCGACCTACTCAATTCCCCTTGGAGGTGAAAAGATACTTATTCATGGGTAGTCTCAAATAATGAAGGCCCGTCCATCTAGGAGAATAGGACAGAAGATTATGTTCATGCTTTTCCATGGCTCTAAAGGGAATATCCTGTTTATTGACCACGTTGCGAGATGAAGCCGCTTTCAGAAGGTTGTGGATCTTGGGGGTGGCGCTGGGCCTTGTCACGGGGCTTGGCGGCCTCACCCTTGGTTAATGTAGGCAAAGTAGCCCTGTTCGAGGCGTGCTTTATACGGTTGAACTGTCAAAGTACTCATCTGCTTTCACTTTGGTTGTTAAGTGCCCTGCTGGTTTGATTAAGGTTGTTAAGTACTCCTGCTGCTTTTACAGAGTTGTCGTGTTTCTTGAGTCCTGTCTTCCTCCAAATGCCAAAACCAAACCAGCGCCCGGGCCGCTCACTCCTTCCGCCTCCACGGTGGCTGCGCCTCGGCGCATGCATCGCCGCCCACCGTCTCCTAAATCGTTAACACCGGCGTCCTCCAGCGCTTTGGTGCGCTTCTTGTGGCGCCGCCCTCTCGCGTTGTCAACATGGTCAACAAACAATAGGAATCGGCGGAAATGCGTGGAGAGGATGACGGTGAGGGCCCACCATGTCGGTGTATGGAAAAATAAAATGCTTCCTCCTAGTGTTTTCCTAACATCCGGGACCCACGACATTGTGGCGTATATAGTCAATAGACAAGAGAACAACACAAGATCGGTGACACAGGGCGTAGCTACTCGAGTACTATTTTCTTTTGTTTGGTATTGTTGAGGCGGAGCGGGGTTTGAACTGGTCAGGCCCGCTAGCCAGGCTTATATTTTATGTTCACCATGTGACCAGCCCAGCTATTTTTCTTTGTGAAAATGAGCCTAGTTTGTTTTTTTCCAAGAATACCCAATCCAGGCCTACTTATTTTTCTACGCCCTGATGGGCTGCAACTCTTTCAAGATGCCTGCAAATCTTGAAAGTAATATGAAATGGGTTGAAAATATAAAAACAGATGGCAATTACTTTATAATTTCTGAATTTTTTCACATTTTGAGATTCCTATTTCACTGGGCATTAACCTAATTTAAATATATCTTCAAAGTACTTTAAATTCGGCTCGACTTTTCGGTATTAAAAATAGTTTGGAACCCACAGAAATATGCGAAATTGGCCCTAGCCAACCAAAAAAACGACTGCAATAAATTGCATAAGAAGTTGCGATGAGCTATATATAATTATTAAAAAAAAGAGGGAGTGGTCTGACTTGTGGGCCTGTTTAGATGACGCGTATGCAAGATTTTTTAGTTATTATATACGTCAACAAATGATTCTAGCAGACGTAACCGTTGGATGTCAATCCAACGGCCGTCGTGTTTGTTCAATCTCTGATCTTCTTGCTCCAGCCGCCAATATGGGCTGTAATGCTAACAAAAAGAATATGGGCTCCAAAAAAACCTTAAGAATTAGCAAATGGCTGTAAATTATTAGAAATAATGACAGATGGGTTGTATGCTGTTTTCCACAGATTTGAGGCTTTCCTAAAAAAAGGTTGATGCACAAGCACCGATCGTTGGATGTCCATCCAGCGGCCGTCGTCTTCTTCAATCTCTGCTCTTCTGCTCGGCCGCTCAAACAAGCGCCAAGGACAGCCTGCTCCCTCCTCCCGCGGCGGGCCATTTGCCTTGCCATGCGAGCCTCACCGCCCACCATACTCCCATCACTGGCCTAGCCATCCCTCTACTCACCCACACTGTTGTTATTCTCTGGCGGCGGCAGAGCAGACGATAAACCCTCGTGCGTCGTACTCCCCTCGCGTGGGAAACAACTACCGAGTCTTCCCTGCCTCCGTGTCGTCCCCTTCCTAGGCCTCGCCGTCGTCCACCGCCATGGTGCTCTCGGCGCGGCGTGGTCAATGTGGTCAACGACCGACTTCCATCGGAAGAGTACTGTGCGTGGATGTAACGCCCGGATGGTTATGCAACAGTGATCACCTCGGTTACTGTGCCAAACCTCTCTTTGATTCGAACCCGTTCTAAAACAAAAATCAAAACTAAAGCAAACGAGAAAAGGTTTCAGAACAAAAATTAAAAATGTTCGGGGGTTGTCTAAAATAGCTAAACTAATTATGGTGGGGTGCACTAGTTTTTGTAAAATGCTCGGCATTTAAATAAAATAAAAACAGAAAAGAAAATTAATAAAAGAAAAGAAAGACAAAACAAGTGGGAGGAAAACACCTGGCCCGGTGACCCCTCCCACTGGCCCTCGCCCCGGCCCATTCCCCTTCCCCACAGGCGGCCCATCGGCCCAGCCCAGACCACATACCCCCCCCCCAGCTGCAACCCTAGCCGCCTCCCATTCCCCACCCCCACGCGCCCCCCTCCCTCGCCCGATCTGGATCGGGCGGAGGACCCCGACCGAGCCACCCCGCGCCCCACTCGCCTTGGCCCCGCCGCCCACCGCCCCTTGTGGTCGACCCCCCCCCCTCTCCTCCCACCTTGGCGCTGTCCGCCCGAAACCGCTTCGGTCCAGCGCCACCACCACTTGAAGCCCCTCGCCGGAACCACGAGGCCACGCCGCTCGTCCCGCCGCCCGTCATGGCCTCCCCACCGGACTGCTACCCCGCCACGCTCGTGCCGTCCTCCTCCTCAACCCCCCTGCCTCGTTCCCTCACGAACCGCGGTGAGCTCAGCCTCTCTCCCTCTCCCTCTCTCCCCTCCCGAATCTCGCCGTCGCCGGAGCTCCGTCTCCGGCGACCAGCAACGCCCTCGCCCCCTCCGGCACCGACCCGCCCGGCCGTCGCCTTGGACTCTCCCCTCCCGAACCCCGTCGATGGCCCCCGTCGCCCAGGCGCCACGTCGCCGGCGCCCTTCTCCCGTCGACCACCGAACCCCGGCCCCTTCCGGCGTCTCCGGCACCCTCGTGCCCGGCCCGCCCAGAACCCTCGGCCAGAACCCCAAGGCCTGCCATTCCCCCCCGTTTACGCCACTACCGGCCCGCCCGTCGCCCGAATCGCCTCGCCGGCGCCAGGCCGCCCGGCCGGTCGTGCAAGTGGCTGCGACCTCCGACGCCGTCTTGAGCCTCGGCCGCCCGGCCCCGTTGGCCTCGGCGCGGGCGCCCAGCCCGTGTCCTCTGAGGGGCGCCCGAGCAGGCATCGCCCGCCCAGCGCCCGGCCTTTGGCCAGCAGCCTGGGCCAATGACATGGGGCCCCACCCCCCAAAAGAATGTTTTAATTAAAACAGGATTAAAAATAAAGTGATAATGAATTAAAACTAATTAACTAATTAATTAATTAATTAATTAATTAAGTAATTAATTAATCTAATTAATTCTGTTTAAATAACCCTAATCACTAATTAACCTAATTAACTAAGGTTAATTAACTTTGATTAGGCTAATTAGTCATTAGTGAATGACATGCGGGACCCACCTGTCAGGGTTGACTCAGTCAACCCTGTTGACCGCATGATGTCAGCATGACATCATGCTGATGTCATAAATGCATTTTCAAAATTAATTAAATAATTAATTAAATTCCAGAAATTAATAAAATCTTTTAAAATCATATCTTTTAATCCGTAATCCGGATTAAAATATTTTCAACATGAAAGTTGCTCGAGCGTCGAGGCGAATCCGGATGCAGTCCGTTCGTCCACCACGCCTCTAACCTATCGAACCTGCAAACTTTCCTCTCCGGTTCATCATCTGACAGACGTCCGGGCAGGAAACTTCCGATGTTTTCCCTCCTAACGGTACCCCCTCATACCCACGTTAGAACACGCCTAGCATCGCTTCTTGGCATGTCATACATTGTTATGCATCTGTTTACTTTGTATTCATTGTTTCTTCCCCTCTTCTCTCCGGTAGACTACGAGACCGACGCCAGCTGCGGTGGCCGGTTCGACTACGGTGTTGGCGACCCTCTCTCTTGCGAGCAACCGGCAAGCCCCCCCCTTGATCACGGATATCGCCTACTCTTATCTACTTTGCTTGCATTAGAGTAGTATAGCATATTCTTGTTTTCGGATACTCCTATCTTTGCTGCATAGCTTTGTCCTCGTAACCATTGTTACCTTACGCAATCCTATATGCTTAGTATAGGATGCTAGTACTTTCATCTGTGGCCATACTTTCTTGTCCGTGCCCGTGCTATACTATGGGGCCGTGATCACTCGGGAGGTGATCACGGGTATATCTATATACTTTATACATGATACATGTGGAGACTAAAAGTCGGGTCGGTGATGGAGCACCATGAGTGGATCTTGAGGCGGAGGCGGCAGGCAGGTTGAGACCGCCTAGGAGAGAGGTGGGCCTGGCCTGTTCGGCGTTCATGTTACTTAACACGCTTAACGAGGTCTTGGTATTTGATCTGGGTTGGCTCTGAGCTTATACGCACTAACCATCTACGCGGGAGTAGTTATGGGTATCCGGCGTCGTGGTATCGGCCGAAGTACTTGAGACGTCGGCGACGGAGGCGCTGCCGGATTGGACTGGAGCGCTGATGGGCTAGGTGCGCTTCCGGCGCGTCGCATAGCGTCTTGGTGTGCTTTCGAGGCGATGGGCCCGGACCCTGCGGCGCAGGTTTAGACCGGCGTGTTGGCCTCTCTGTTGTGCCTAGGTGGGGCTGCGGCGTGTTGATCTTCTGCGGCGGGAATGACCCGGAAAGTGTGTCGGCCAAATGGGATCAAGCGTCTTTGGGTAAGATGGTGCACCCTGCGGAAGTTAATCTATTCGGATAGCCGTGATCTTGATATGAGGGCGACTTGGAGTTGTACCTTGAGCTTATGACAACTAGAACCGGATACTTGTTAAAACACACCCTTCCAAGTGCGGATACAACGGTGGTCGCTCTCGCTCGGGGTTATGAGCGGGGATTGCGGGTAGGATTATTGCTATATGATGTTACTGGAGGACTTCCGTTGTCCTCTCACTGCATTGCAAGGCAGGTGTCGAGCGTAGTCTTCGTTAAGACTAGCTATCCCCTCTTATTACGGCATTCTGCGATTCGGTCCGATATGGCCTTTACACATATATCCATGCATATGTAGTGTAGCTCCTTGCTTGCGAGTACTTTGGATGAGTACTCACGGTTGCCTTGTTCCCCTTTTCCCCTACCTCTACTCGATTGATGCAACAGGCGATGGAGCCCAGGCGAGGCATACCGCCTATGGCGACTAATACTGGAGGTGCCTACTACTACGTGCAGCCCGCTAACGGCGACCAGGAGTAACCTAGGAGGATCCCGAGGCGGGAGGCCTGTTCCTCTTCGTCTGTATCCCGGTTTGTGCTAGCCTTCTTAAGGCAAACCTTGTTTAACTTATGTCGTACTCGAGATATTGTTGCTTCCGCTGACTTCGTCTATGATCGAGCACTTGTATTCGAGCCCTCGAGGCCCCTGGCTTGTATTATGATGCTTGTATGACTTATTTTATTTGTAGAGTTGTGTTGTGATATCTTCCGTGAGTCCTTGATCTTGATCGTACACATTTGCGTGCATGATTAGTGTATGATTGAATCGAGGCGTCTGAAGTTAATATCGAGCCATTGCTGTAGGAATCCCCTTCCACACTCCTTGGCGAAGTCGAGTCTAGACATTGCAAAAACTTTTACTAACTTGGCTGTGTGCCTTACGGGCCCACGCCGCCATCGGGTGGTACTAGGATCTTTTACTCCTCGACCTTTACTCGGGACTCTGAACTCTCTTCTACTCGGGTTAAGCGATTTTACTAACTATCACTAGGATCCCGTGACCGCATTCACCCCAAAGTTGGATATAGCCTAAGTTGTTTTGGAATTGTATTTGAGCAATTTCCACACCGTCATTTGACTCCTTTGAAATGTCTTTGTTTTCGGATGGAACCCATGAGGCAGGTAAATGCGCCACACGGCGGCCATTGGTGCCTCGGGATCACTGCGGTGCTAGCGAGATGATGACCTATCCGGGTTATCGCTGGCACCCTGAGTACACCGTCTATGAGGAGTACCAGGACTATAACCAGGAGCGATGCCGCGCCATCGTCCACCTCTACTCTCGGAGTGCGAGTCCACTCTTGTGATGCACACCGCATGGTGTTGGAGTGACTATCGATATGGCAGTCCACGATGCTGCTTATGCTGCTCGACCGTCTTCGTGCGAGTATCGAGAGTTGGACACCTCCCCTTTAGGCACATTGCTATCGCGTCGATGTTGGTGAGGAGGTTACTACACTTCCTACACCATTTGTCACGAGAGAGCCTTCCACCATCGAACTTTGTTACGCATCGCGATGGGCTGGATCGAGCTAACGGGCTCTTCGCCACGAGTTGTACATCACCCTTCAGCACCTCTACCGTGCTCGACGCTGATGCACCCCTTTGTCCGATCCGGAGAGCTGCGCGTTCTGCGATCTACCCAGCCAGACCGTGATGCCCCGGGGTGTCGGTTGGCGGGCGTGGAGGCTACTCTCCGCGCTTGGTCCTTTCACGCCACACGGGCGTCGGATTCAGCACCGAGTATCCGCGCCCCAGTCAGCGGCGTGGAGGACTATCCGCTGCCGCACTACCGCTTCGAGGCTACTGCTACCTCCGCGATGCCGCGTGGGACTGATGTAGACTTGTTTGTTAGTGTTAGATGCATTCGCCGCGAGCCTGTGTGCCGCCTATGATGTAGTAGTCTATGTACTGGACTCTATGTATTGAACTCTATGCATGATTCCTGTCTCTTGCTTAATTTCTTAAATGCTGAACTACCCCTGTTATATAATAGCAGGATGGTTAGGCCAGCAGGTCGTGGTCGTGGGGCCAACTTCCCACCACCGCCTGAGTACATGGCTGGTATGATCCAACAACTCGAGATGAATCGCCAGTTCATGGAGAACATGATGGCTCAGTTCCTCGCCCCAATATGCACCAGCACCCAAGCGGATCAACTCTGCGAGATTTCATACGCTGAACCCGGCGTGTACCGCAGCTCAACCCAGCCATTTGGATCTTGATGGTGGCTCCGTGACATCACCTATGAGATGGAGTCTGCTGATGTAGCCCCCCAGCTATGTCACTTTTGCTTCCTTCTTCTGAAGGACCCGCAGCTCAATGGTGGGACAGCCACGGCATACTCGCCAGTTGGAACACTCATCACTGGCGGACTTCGGGCTGCCTTCCGTGCCGCTTCATCCCTCAAGGGTCATGGACGGAAGAAGCGTGAGTTCCGCAACCTCACCCAAGGCAACAAGGCGCCGAAGCTTATCGGCGAGAGTTCTTGGACTTGTCTCGCTATCTTGAGGAGGATATTGCAAGCGATGCCTTGAGCGGAGAAGTTCCGTGGCGGTCTTCAAGGCGACATCAAGCTCGCACTCCTAGTGCGACTTTGCTGATTTCGCCACCTTGGTGAACAAAGCTATCAATGTCGAAACTGGTGCGCAGGAATACGAGCTCTAACGAGCGCAACCGTGACACGGGCTCATCTTGAGCCCGTCCTCGCGAGCGCAAGATATGGATTCCCAACAGCATGTACCGGCCGAATGCACTGCTCCAAAGCGAACTATGCTACACCTCGTGCGCCAACAACTAAGCGGCGAAGCTTCCAGCTCCACCACCCCAAGCTCTGTTCCCACCCCCAATAATGGTTTGTGCTTGAGTGCGGACAGCGAGAACACCGTGCTAGAGAATGCAACCGAACCGAATCAGTGGCCCTTCCATGGCTGGCCGTGGAAACACCCGAACCGCAACAACACCGCAAGTCTTATGGGCAAGCTCGGGCCAACCACGTTGATCTGAGCGAAGCTCAAGACCAGCCTGCTCTTGTGATGGGTACACTCCTCGTAAATTCAGTACACGCATCATTTTATTCGATTCAGGAGCATCGCATTCATTCATGTCGAAGACTTTGCATACAAGCACGGCGTTAAGTGTGAAGAGATGAACTCTTGGTAGTGGTAAAAACCCCATTGGGACAATGTCAAACCTCCATGGTTGGCGTCGGCGTCCCGTGGAAATCGAAGGGTTGGAATTCTATGCCTCCCCATTATCCTGAAGGCGTCTAACATCGACCTCATTTTGGGGATGGATTGGTTGAAAGCGCATCTGGCGTCAATCGTTTGCGCCACTAAGACCGTCCATCTGCTACACCCTTCTGATGAAATCGTAAGCTACAATGCTCGTCTGGTTCAAAATGTCGAGGCAAGGCTCTATGCCCTGAATGCATTGAACGCCGCACCACTCGAGGGAATTGAAAACATTCCTGTCGTTTGCGATTTCCAAGGCGTCTTTCTGAAGAACTTCCGAGATTCCCCTGCTAGAGCTGTCGAATTCGTCATCGACTTGAAACCAGGCACCACTCCTATAGCTGGCGACCATACAAGATGCCGCCGCATGAACTCCTTGAGCTAAAGGAGAAATCGACAAATCTCTCCAAAGCGGCTTCATTAGCCCAAGTTGCTCTCCTTGGGGAGCACCTTCTCTCTTTGTCAAGAAGAAGGATGGGACAAACCGATTGGTCCAAGACTACCGTCCTATAAATCAAGCTACCATTCGAACAAGTATCCTCTTCCTCGGATCAATGATCTTTATGATCAAGCGGCTGGTTCGTCGGTGTTCTCGAAACTTCGACTTGAGGTTGGGTTACCACCAGATCCGTGTTCGTGAGGAGGATATCCCCAAGACCGCATTCATGACTCGTTATGGTTCTTACGAGTACACCGTCATGTCTTTCGGCAACCAATGCTCCAGCCACCTTCTCTCGCCCGATGAACTATATATTCATGGATTACCTCGACAAGTTCGTTGTGGTTTATCTGGATGATATCTGATCTTTTCCAAGAATGAAGAAGAACATCTTGAACATCTTCGTCTTGTCTTTGGAAAAGCTACGAGAGCATCAACTCTATGCCAAGTTCTCCAAATGTGAATTCGGCTTCCGAAGTAACCTATCTTGGGCATGTCATCTCTAAGGATGGAATTGCCGTCAACCCTGAACGAGTTCAGGCTATTCTCGATTGGACTCCTCCGAAGAACGTTAAGCAAGTCAGAAGTTTTCTCGGTCTCGCCAGCTATTGCCGTCGATTAAATGAGAACTTCTCCAAGATTGCCGAGCCTCGACTAACCTATTGCATAAGGCGTCAAATTACAATGGATGATAAATGTCGGGAAAGTTTCCGGGCACTCAAAGACAAGTTGACGTCGCCCGATGCTAGCTCCTCCGATACTAAGAAGGACTTCGTCATTTCTTTGCGGCGCATCTCGTCAAGGTTTAGGCGGTGTCCTAATGCAAGGAGCGCAAAGTGGTTGCTTATGCCTCTCGACAATTGCGCCCTCACGAGAGAACTACCCAGTTCATGACCTCGAACTTGCTGCCGTCATTCATGCACTAAAGCAATGGCGACATTACCTTCTCGTGTCGTTGCGAGATCTTCACCGACCACCAAAGTCTGAAGTATCTGTTTACTCAGCCAGACCTGAACCTCCGTCAGCGAGATGGATGGAGACTGTTGCAGACTTTGATTTGGGTATTTCCTATCGCCGAGCAAGGCTAATGTAATGGCTGATGCCTTGAGTCGCAAGTCTCTTCTGCAATCACCTTGAGTTCACAAAGTTCAGCCCCACTTGTTGAAGAATTCAGAAAGCTGAACCTCCATATTGTTCCTCCGGTGCACTTTCGCTCCCCCTCCTCCGGAGTTCATAAGATGAATCTCCGTGTTGTTCCCCAGGTTCCCTCTTTACCACGGCTGTTGAACCCGATCTTGTGGGCACCATAAAGACAATGCAGGATTTGACTCTGAAGTCTACAAGCTTAAACAAGACATCGGAAAGGAAATCCTCATCCTTCACTATTCTTGATGATGGCGCCTTGTACTTCAAAGGCCGCCTAGTGGTGCCGTGTAAGAAGGAAAATCTGAATATGACTCGAAGGTTATGAAAGAAGCTCATGATCGCCTCTATGTATCCATCCCGGCGGTACAAAGATGTATCAAGACATTAAATCGAGAGATTACGGTGGTCTAATATGAAGCAAGACATTGCTCGCTATGTTTACGAGTGTGGCGTTTGCCGTCGTATCAAAGCAGAACATCAAAGGCCTCTTTGGAACTCTGCAGCCTATCTCTATTCCCGAATGGAAATGGGACCATGTTGAAATGGACTTCGTCCTTTGGATTTCCCAAATCGCAGAAAGGTAATGATGCTATTCTTGTCGTCATTGACCGGCTTTCTAAAGTTGCACATTTTACGGCGGTCAAAGAAACGATCACTGCTAGCCAGCTTGCAGCGCTCTTTATGTCGAATTGTTTCACTTCACGGTATTCCACTGGTTATCGATTCGGACCGTGGCAGCTTATTCACTTCAAGATTACGGGCAAGTTTTCAAGAAGCTATGGGGACTCATTTATCTTTCGATCTCGCTTTTCATCCATGATCTCAAGGGCAAGTCAAGCGTGTCAACCAAATTCTCGAAGACATGCTTGAGCTTGTGTCGTTCATTCGGCAAGAAATGGGAGGAATCTCTCCCGTATGCTGAGTTCTCTTATAATAATAGCTATCAAGCTAGTCGAAGATGGCCCCCTTGAAGTGTTATATGGGCGAAAGTGCGAACCCCTCGAACTGGTCGAAATCGGGAACGTCCACTCTTGGTCCGGATATTATCCAACATGTCGAAGAACAAGTCCGCATTATTCGCGAGAATCTCAAGACTGCTCAGTCGCGTCAAAAGAGTAATTATGACTGTCATCACAAGGACATGGTCTATCAACCTGGCGAAAAGGCCTATCTTCGCGTTACACCAATGAAGGGTGCTCACCGCTTCGGGATCAAGGGCAAGTTAGCTCCTCGCTATATTGGCCCTTTCACTATTCTGGAAAGGCGTGGAAAAGTGGCTTATCAACTGGAGCTTCCGTCGAACCTTTCTCAAGTTCACCATGTGTCCCACGAGATTTGTAACGCCCAGATGGTTATGCAACAGTGATCACCTCGGTTACTGTGCCAAACCTCTCTTTGATTCGAACCCGTTCTAAAACAAAAATCAAAACTAAAACAAACGAGAAAAGGTTTCAGAACAAAAATTAAAAATGTTCGGGGGTTGTCTAAAATAGCTAACCTAATTATGGTGGGGTGCACTAGTTTTTGTAAAATGCTCTGGCATTTTAAATAAAATAAAAACAGAAAAGAAAATTAATAAAAGAAAAAGAAAGACAAAACAAGTGGGGAGGAAAACACCTGCCCAGCCCCCCCCCTCCCCACCCCCTCGCCCCTGGCCCATTCCCTTCCCCAGGCGGCCCATCGCCCACCGCCCGCCACATACCCCCCACCCCGCGAAACCCTAGCCGCCTCCCATTCCCCCACGCCCCCCCCCTCGCCCTCGCTTGATCTGGATCGGGGCGAGGACCCGATCGAGCCACCCCGCCACGCCCACTCGCCGGCCCGGCCCCGCCGCCGCCGCCGCCATGGTCGACCCGCCCCCCCTCTCCTCCCACGCGGCGCTGTCCGGCCCGAAACCGCTCGGTCCCGACGCCACCACCACTTGAAGCCCCCTCGCCGGAACCACGAGGCCACGCCGCTCGTCCCCGCCGCCCGTCGCCGGCGCTCCCCCACCGGACTGCTACCCCGCCACCGCTCGTCGCCGTCCTCCTCCTCAACCCCCACTGCCTCGTTCCCTACGAACCGCGGTGAGGCTCCGGCCTCTCTCCCTCTCCCCTCTCTCCCCCTCCCGAATCTCGCCGTCGCCCGGAGCTCCGTCTCCGGCGACCCGAACGGCGCCCTCGCCCCCTCCGGCCCCGACCCGCCCCGGCCGTCGCCTTGGACTCTCCCCCTCCCGAACCCCCGTCGACGACGCCCCGTCGCCCAGACGCCACCGTCGCGGCGCCCTTCTCCCGTCGACCACGAACCCCGGCCCCTTCCGGCGTCTCCGACGCTCGTACCCGCCCCCGAAACCTCGACCGAACCCCAGCGGCGCTCGGCCATTCCCCCCCGTTTACGCCACTACGGCCCGCCCGTCGCCCCGATCGCCTCGCCCGGCGCCCTGCCGCCCGCCGCCGGTCAGCGTGGCCGTGGCTGCGACCTCCGCCCGCCGTCTTGGGCCTCGGCGCCCGACCCCGTTGGCCTCGGCGCGGCGCCCGCCAGTGTCCTCTGGGAGCGCCTGAACAGGCATCGCCCAGCGCCCCATCCGACCAGCCTGGGCCAATGACATGGGCCCCACCCCCCAAAGAACGTTTTAATTAAAACAGATTAAAAATAAAGTGATAATGAATTAAAACTAATTAACTAATTAATGAATTAATTAAGTAATTAATTAATCTAATTAATTACTTTTAAATAACCCTAATCACTAATTAACCTAATTAACTAAGGTTAATTAACTTTGATTAGGCTAATTAGTCATTAGTGAATGACATGCGGGACCCACACATCGGGGTTGACTCACCAACCCTGTTGACCGCTGATGTCGACATGACATCATCTTGATGTCATAAATGCATTTTCAAATTAATTAAATAATTAATTAAATTCCAGAAATTAATAAAATCTTTTAAAAATCATATCTTTTAATCCGTAATCCGGATTAAAATATTTTCAACATGAAAGTTGCTCAGAACGTTCGTCCACCACACGCCTCTAACCTATCGAACCTGCAAACTTTCCTCTCCGGTTCATCTGTCTGACAGACGTCCGGAACCGGGAAACTTCCCGGATGTTTTTCCCTCCTAACCAGTACCCCCTCATACCACGTTAGGGCACGCCTAGCATCGCTTCTTGGCATGTCATACATCGTTATGCATCTGTTTACTTTGTATTCATTGTTTCTTCCCCCTCTTCTCTCCGGAGACTACGAGACCGACCTTGCTGCGGTGGCCGGTTCGACTACGGTGTTGACGACCCTCTCTCTTGCGAGCAACCAGGCAAGCCCCCTTGATCACCAGATATCGCCTACTCTTATCTACACTGCTTGCATTAGAGTAGTATAGCATATTCTTGTTTTGGATACTCCTATCTTTGCTGCATAGCTTTGTCCTCGTAACCACATTGTTACCTTACCGCAATCCTATATGCTTAGTATAGGATGCTAGTACTTTCATCTGTGGCCATACTTTCTTGTCCGTCTGCGTGTGCTATACTATGGGGCCGTGATCACTCGGGAGGTGATCACGGTATATACTATATACTTTATACATGATACATGTGGAGACTAAAGTCGGTCGGTGATGGAGCACCCATGAGTGGATCTTGAGGCGGAGCGGCGAGGCAGGTTGAGACCGCCTAGGAGAGAGGTGGGCCTGCCCTGTTCGCTTTCAGCGGTTACTTAACACGCTTAACGAGGTCTTGGTATTTGATCCGGGTTGGCTCGAGCTTATACACACTAACCATCTACGCGGGAGTAGTTATGGGTATCCCGCGTCGTGGTATCGGCGGCACTTCAGACGTCGGCGACGGAGCGGCCGCGCCGGATTGGACCGAACGCTGATGGGCTAGGTCGCTTTCGGCACGTACACAACGTGCAGGTGTGCTTTCGAGGCGATGGGCCCAGACCCTGCGGGCTTAGGTTTAGACCGCGTGTTGGCCTCTCTGTTGTGCCTAGGTGGGGCTGCGGCGTGTTGATCTTCTGGCGGCGGGCATGACCCCGAAAGTGTGTCCGCCAAATGGGATCAAGCGTCTTTGGGTAAGATGGTGCACCCTGCAGGAAGTTAATCTATTCGGATAGCCGTGATCTTGATAACAGGACGACTTGGAGTTGTACCTTGAGCTTATGACAACTAGAACCGGATACTTGTTAAAACACACCCTTCCAAGTGCGAGATACAACCGGTGGTCGCTCTCGCTCGGGGTTATGAGCGGGATTGCGGGTAGGATTATTGCTATATGATGTTACCGGAGGACTTCCGTTGTCCTCTCTCGCTTTGTTGCAAGACAGTGTCGAGCGTAGTCTTCGTTAAGACTAGCTATCCCCTCTTATTCGGCATTCTGCAGCTCAGTCCATCGATATGGCCTTTACATATATCCATGCATATGTAGTGTAGCTCCTTGCTTGCAGTACTTTGGATGAGTACTCACGGTTGCCTTGTTCCCCTTTTCCCCTACCTCTACTCGATTGCTGCAACTGCACGATGGAGCCCAGGGCGACGCCACCGCCTATGGCGACTACTACTGGAGGTGCCTACTACTACGTGCAGCCAGGCGGCGACGACCAGTGAGTAACCTAGGAGGATCCCGGCAGGAGGCCTGTTCCTCTTCGATCCAGATCCCGGTTTGTGCTAGCCTTCTTAAGGCAAACCTTGTTTAACTTATGTCTCGTACTCAGATATTGTTGCTTCCACGACTTCGTCTATGATCGAGCACTTGTATTCGAGCCCTCGAGGCCCCGGCTTGTATTATGATGCTTGTATGACTTATTTTATTTGTAGAGTTGTGTTGTGATATCTTCCGTGAGTCCTTGATCTTGATCGTACATTTGCGTGCATGATTAGTGTACGATTGAATCGAGGGCGTCACAGTGGAGACGCTGACAGCTGGGTCCACGGCCACAGCAAGGAAGTGCCTCCTTATTACGCGCAAAATAATTATTCCTCCACCTGACAGCGGGGACCCACCGGACGGGCCACCGTATTTCGTTAAAAAACGTTTCCCCCCCGACTGTTGGGACCCACCAGCTACACCTTCGCACGCAAGGAAGTGCGTCCGAGCAAAAAAAACAAAACGATTCGCCCCCCTTACAGCTGGGACCCACCAGCTACATCTTTGCACTCAAGGAAGTGCCTGACAGTCGGGACCCACCTGGTCGAAGCGTACGTAGCGTTGTCATTTTGGTCGCGAACGTGTACGTACATATATACTGGTGGATGTAGAGGCGCGCACGTGTCGTAGTAGAGGCGGCCAGGGTGCAAGAAAGAAAATACGGCCACGTATGTGTACATACGGGTGGGGTCTCGAACACCTACTCGCGCATACGTACGGCGAGGGCTCGTTGACATGGCTGGGTCGGAACGGAGAAACAGCGTCGTCGTCGTGTTCATGGGGAGGCAACGGAATGCGTCGTGTTCATGGGGAGGCAACGGAATGCGTCGTGTTCATCGGGAGGCAACAGAATGCGTGGGAGCCAACCGGCTGGGTCGGAACGGAACGCGTGGTCGTGTTCATCGGGAGGGCTTGGACGGAACATGCGATGGAAACGAGGCTGGCGTCTGCTGTGAAGAAACAGACCTCCTACGTTCGGAACGGGGTCCTGTTGATCGGGAGGGGTCTGGCGTACCGCAAAACGGGGGTCCTGTTGATCGGGAGGGGTGTGGCGTACCGCAAAACGAAGGAAACGGACTTGTGTTGGAGCGCTTCGGTCAAACGGGGTCCTGTTCATCGGGAGGGTGTGGCGATCGCAAAATGGGACTCCACGGATCTGTTCATCTCCACCGTCGATACCCTCCAGCCTCCACGAGCTACTGTTCATCCATCGTCGACCTCCTCCAGCCTCCACCTACGACTGTTCATCCACGGGCTCCTGTTCATCCAGCCTCCACCGCGCGCTACTCCACCGGCTACTGTTCAACCAGCCCTCTCCACGGGCTCTGTTCAACCACCCTCCACGGGCTCTGTTCATCCAGCCCTCCACCATCTACTGTTCATCCTGCCCTCCACGGGGTGGTCCTGTTCATCCAGCCCTCCACGGGGTCCTGTTCATCCAGCCCCAACCGGCTCGATCGATTGGGGTCCTGTTTATCCAGAGGCAACACCACGGGGTCCTGTTTATCCACCCCACCGAACTGTTCATCCAAACCCCCCCCCCCCCCCGCAACACTCACTGTTCATCCCAGAGGCAGGATCGACCAGCTTCAGATTAGCAGCGATAGCGAAGAATCGCCGATCGGGTTCGATTAACAGCCATCGATCGATCGCTATGGTTCAAGAACGCGTAGCTGCGCAGTGGAATCGCTTCGGGTTCGATTAGAGCCCAACGCCTCGCTTCGGGTTCATTAGAGCCAACGCCGCACACACGCAGCAGCGTGCGTGTACGAGAGAAATGCGATCGCTCGCCCCGACCTCCCACCGTAACCGGCAACTCCGCAAAATTTTCCTCGCCCTCGCTTCTACCACGGTTTTTTCCGTCATGGGCGGCCCAAAGAATGTCATGCAGCTGCGTCTCCGGCCCGCCCAGACGAAAAGCCCATTTTCTGTCATGATTTTTTGTCATAGAAGTAGGAGCCCACCACATCTATGATGATACGGGTTTTGTCACGCTTATCGTCATAGAAGTGTCATCGATGATGAAAAAAAATTGCTCGCCCAAAATGTCATGGATGTGTCTTTTTTTTGTAGTGGAGGTCATCGCGGAGCCCACCGTGGCGTCACCACCAGAGCCTTTTGCAGGGGAAGACTAATTTTGTCAGGATAGCTTGTACTAGTTGTCTCCCTTAAAATTTGGCCGTTGTGTGATCCCTTCCCGCCTACATTTGGGAAGAGGACCAAGGCCGCTATAAATAGGATTTAGCCACCACCATAGAGGGGGACGGATTAATTCCACCTTGACCATCTCACCAGCTCATCGAGCTCAAGAACACCTCACCTCCTGAGGCTGTTCCACCATTGTACTAGTTCATCCTCAGCCCCTCGAGGCAATCCACCACAAAGCTGGAGTAGGGTATTACACCACAAGGTGGCCCGAACCAGGATAAATTGATGTGTCTCATGTCTCTTGGGTTCGTCGAGCTAGGCCGTGGAATCGTTGAGCAGGCAGACTGGGAAGGGAGAGTTCTTCGCACGCACCCTGGAGTTCGAATCTCTCAAGGGTCTGCGGAACCCTGAATCTGACAGATGCCGTTACACCGAGAGGGCCCTAAGAATATCTCTCCATCATTTGAGGAGCAAATCCCACTCTTGAGCTATCCGATCACTTGTCAAACTTTCCGGTGAACCTGAAAGTTGTCGTTATGATCACCTTGTTATAGATGACGTTTGAGCAATCCCAAAGCCCACCATCTGGTAGGAAGTGGCCGAGATACTCTCATGGTTTGAGGAACTAAAACATATGCTAACACTCTGTGTTATAACAGATGATTTTAGACGATATAATCACAAAGTATAATAAACAAGTATTAGGTCGAGTCAATATGATCGTTCTTCTAACATGATACCCTCAATGTTGTTTTAGGACTATCATTACACTTAACGATATTCTAAGATCTGGAAAATATGATCGCCAGCAACACTTGAGCTAGTCTTAGAGGCGAGACCAGGAACCTATTGTTACCGTTTATCATTCCACACGTGCATATGAGTTTTCCACTAAATCACATATTCCAGGATCATAGCAGTTATAGCATGCAATATAGACTCTTAACTATGAAAAGTGGAAATATAATAATACAATATTATTGCCTCTAGGGCATATTTCCAACATTAGGATCATCAAATCTATACCAAGACACTTCTTGATTTAGATATTCTTATCCTATCTTTATCAAGACACTTCTTGATTAGTACATTCTTATCTCATCTCTACCAAGACACTTCTTGATACAAACATTCTTCTTTGAAGCGTCTTAAGCCTCGACATGTAATTTTTTTCGTTATAGAATCCACAATATTATTCAAGCATGAAACCATTCAAACTATTATTCTAGTATAGCTAGATAGCCATCTAAAATAGTCATGAAGATGTTGTTCATACGACAATCTCTTCATCTCCTCTATAGACAAAAACATATCTTTTTTATCATTCTGATGTACCTGATTACTTTTATTAGCTGCCTAGTGAGCCATCTCAGGATCATTATTACTACCACTTAGTACATAATAAACATTCATCTTTGTATATATCATGGTTCTCATGATGGGTTCAACTATTGAGGTATTTTGAACTCCAATCATCTACACATGCTCATTAAATGCCCTAGGACACTGATTTTGCTAAGTATAACACCATGTGAAGATCGGGAGAAAATCTTTTTCCATTCTCCGTTACAAACTTCATTGAAACCTTGTCAAATGTACATACTTTGGTTTTAGCACAATTGGATATCTTGATCTATCTCCATAGAATTTGATGCCCACTATGCTATTATATCAGATTGTTTCATAAAAATACTCTTTTCGATGAACCTTTTATTGTGATAAGAAACTTTATGTTATTTCCAATAATATGTCATCCACATATTAATTTTAGAAATGTCATATTGATCCCACTAAATTTCTTGAATACACAAATCTCATTATTCTAATGAATTTAAACTATTTAACTATTTCATAAAAATGTTGATTCCAGCTCTTTGGTACTTGTTTTATCATAATCCATTCAGAATTTATTATTGCTCCTGGTGAGATAAATTCATAATCAATTCTCACAATTTGCAAAATTCTCTTGCAACTATCCTTGCTTTATAGATAGTATGATTACCATCAGCGCCTATTTTTCCTAAGCATCAATCAAGTTCTAAACTTGATGAAATTATTCTACATTATATAGCTTTAAGTCATCCTTTATGAGTTGGGCGCCACCATCGCTTCCCTGTAGTGCGTAGGTTTATCTTCCTCTAAGACGAACTCTTTCCAACCTACGTGATTTTAGCTACAGTCTTAACTTAGTGTGTCTATAGCTTGTGTAGTAAACTTTCCGGTGCAGTAGCACAGAAGATTTATGGAACAAATTATGTTTAATTAATTATGTTTTCATCTATCGAAGATTCTCTAATATCATCAAGTTGTACTTTCCTCCCACTTATTTAGTAAGGAAACTCCTTCTGGAGAAAGTGTCCATACTTTGTGACAAACACTTTGTCTCTGAACCTTTTGTGAGAGGGATAATCTACAGGATAGTAATTGTCTGGATTGTTTACTCCATAACTTGTATGGTTTAGTTTTGTAATAATTTATTTGCTAAACTCGTGATTTAGATAACCTTTTAACTTTTGTCATGATGACCCTTAACTTCATTCTGAATTCCTTTGAACCCTTCAAATATTTCAGATCTTATGTTTCATCAAGTAAATCTCATCTACTCAAATCATGAGTGAACTTTATGAAGTATAAGTTTTCACCATGCCCTGGTATGATCATTGAACCGTATACATCACTATGTATTATTCCAATGATTTACCCATTCGATCAAAATAACTTTTGAGCGACGTATTAGTCATTTTATCCATCAAACAACTCTTGTATGTGTCAAATGATTCAATAATCAGAAGACTCTAATACTCCATCCAAATGAAGTCTTCCATACATTTCTTTCCGATATGACCAATATTGTAGTGCCACACCTAAGTGGTATTATATATCTTCTCAAGACGTTTCAGCTCTTTAATGTTATACATAATCTTCAAGGTAATGAATAAAGGGACTTTTACATTTGCACCCTTAACTCGAACCCACTACTCAAATTTACCCATAATTTCGAAATGTGCTCAAATTTGCCCCTATGCCGTTAGGTGCACTTATAGAAATTCCCTTCTGTGTCGTTTCCGTCAAGTCGAAGGGCTTTGACTATTTACTAGATATTTTCTGGACATATTCGCCCTTCTATGCACATGTGAGTTACACGTGAGATCTACCACAGAGTAAAAAAAGAAAAAAGATCTCTCTCTCTCTCTCTCTCTCTCTCTCTCACTTACACATGGGACCTAGTGTAGAGTTAAAAAGAAAAAAAATCTCTCTCTCTCACCCTTTCTTCACTTACAAGTGGACCCCAACTGATATACAAAATAAAATATATTTTTTCTCTCAAACAACTCCTCTCTCTCTCTCTCTCTCCGTAACATGTGGGCCATGGGACCCACAGTCAGGGTCAACCCTGATCCACACCTGGTCATGGCGAGATTTGGTGGCTCGGTCGGTGGCCGTCATCGGCGGGGGGCGGCACCCCTGAGTGTGAGGACTACGGGGGCAGACTCAGGGTATTCTGGCGGAGGGAGTGGAGGTCGAGGCGGATGGTGGCATACGACAATGCCATGGACGGGGAAGACATGGTTTCGGCATAACACCGCCGCCCACAGCTATCTTTGGAGCCGATGCTCCCATGCCTCTTTAATTATTCCGACGAGCGTATCATGGTCTAGGTGATCCCCTGGTCAATTCTGCCCACTCACCAAGCCTCCCCCGTGCCCTGTAACACATTGCTCGAAGTACGCCTAAGAGTGCCTTGGAGCTCTGCCGACGACGCTATTGCTAGCCACCGCGACCAGAGGCCGGATAGATTAGTAAGAGCATGTCCAGGAGCTGGGTAGGAAGCCTGTCCTCAACCCTGCGCGATTAATATGGTTTGGGACACCCATAGGCGATGCCCGGGACCTCGACCTCTCTTCTGCTCCTAAATTCGGCCGCCTCGAGCCACTGTTGACCTACCCGACCACCGTGCCGTCGTAGCGGAAAGCTTTATCCCCTTCTCTCTTCTTCCCCCACCCGATACCGTGCCCGGAGCCCTCTGCCTGAAGCCGGCCGCCATGACCGACCTTGGTTGGATAGGTCGTGTGCACGCCTACCTACCCCTTTTGCGCCTAGCGTGTCTGGTGCACCTCATACAGCTACATAGCGTGTCTCGCCCCTCCTCCCACAGTCTTCCTGCTCCCTACGGCGAGCTGCCGACGAGCGCAGCCGCTCATGGCCAGCCATGCGTGGATCATTGTTGACCCTGAGAGTGGGTCCCATGGCCCACATGCCAGGGAGAGAGGGGGGTTGTGTGAGAGAAAAAAAATATTTTTTACTTTTATTATTTCGCTCGGGCCCCACATGTAAGTGCTTGAGAGAGTGGGGTGAGAGAGAGTTTTTTCCTTTTATTTGTTTGAATGGGTCCGACATGTCAATGACAGATGGAGGCAGGGGAAACAATGTCTAGAAAATGTCTAACAGATGGTCAAAGCAGTTTGACCGGACGGAAAGGACACAGAAAGTCATTTCTATAAGTGCACCTAACGGCAGAGGGGCAAATTTGAGTACACTTCAAATTAGGGGTAAATCTGAATAGTGGGTTCGAGTTAAGTGTACACACATAAATGTCCCATGAATAAACCATCAATAATAGAGGTAAATCAAAAAACATACTCTTATAATAACTTGAACAATAATTGTTTAAAACTTATAAGAATATCCATCGCATAACCCAAACGATATTGTCTTACATAACTTCTGATTGAAATAGCTATTATTTGGTTCTAGGATGAACCTTAAAGATAAACTAAAGGCATTACTTCGACAGCTTGATCAGTGATCCCATAACTATTCCCGACTTGTACCATGACTTCATTTATTCTAAATTTGTGAGCTTTCTGCAGTCCCTGTGTTGGTTTGCAAATGAGGCAACTGACCAGTATCAAATACTCATGATTTTAAAGAATTTAACAAGGATAATAACATTAACTATGTATAACCTTTATATTTTTACCGGAAGAATCGTTTTTCTTCTTATTCGTCAAGTACCTCTTGCAGTTGCGCTTCTAGTGTCCCTTCTGCTTGCAGTAGAAACATCAGTCTCCTTAGTAGCTCCGGCCTTGTTCCTCTTCCGTGACACGGTCTTACCGCCTCCTAAAGATATCTTCTTGTACTTGCCCTTCTTCTTGCAACTGGCGGTATTATTGACCATCAACACTTGTTGTTCTTCTGCATTCCAGCTTCTGCAGTATTGAGCATAGAGAACAACTCATTTGCGATTTTTTCCATCCCATTAATGTTGTAATGCATGATCAAACCATCGTAAGATGGGGGGAGTGAAGCAAGCACAATATATGTACCGAGTGTTGGAGGAATTCCAAAGCGGCTAGTCTATCAACATAGCCAACTAGCTTCACTATATGCTCACTAACCGAGGAACCTTCTGCCATCTTGCACTCAATCAAGGCCTTGGTTATTTCAAAACTTTCGGTCCTTGTCTACTTCTTGTACAGAGTTTCTAGTGGCCAAATTATAAATTGAGTATTTGATCGTTCAAAATGTTTCTGTAACTCAAGATCCATGCAAGTCAACATGAGACACTAGACTGACTCGTAATCATCATTACGAGCAGTGAAAGTATTTACAACTTCGGGTGCATGCTTTTTAGGTGGATCACCCAGAGGCTGATCTAGCACATACTCCTGCTTAGCACTCATGAGAACAAATCTCAGGTTCTGGATCCAATCCGCATAGTTCCTACCATTGGCAACCAACTTCTCTTTCTCTAACATAGGGGATAAGTTGAACATGTTTCAAGCCATTGATCTACAATGACAAACACAAGATTCACTTTAGACGCCGTTCATAATATGTTGTACTAGTGATTAAACAAATTTTAATATAAAGTGTACTCCCACTCAAATCAATATCTCTCATAATTGAAAGTGAGTGATTCAAGATCCTGATGTTATTCTCAGCCATTTATGTGGATATAACTGATGACGAGAATTTTGATGGTAGGCAAACTTTTGCTGATCACATCTCCATACGACTCTTGTTCGTCTTTCGATGCTTCGTGCTCCGAGCTCAGAACAATTCTGCTAGAACTTCAAGACAACCGAGTGCTATCTGCATCCATGGTCTGACCATCCACTTGTCTTACACCTCACAATCCATTTGTACTCATGTGTACATGACACACTCTGAATTGCTATGTGTTATAGATAGTTGCAACACTGAAAGAGCACCTTTTAACTTGATATTTACTATGAGAGAGCACCCGAATAATTGACTAGAGTGCAATCAAAGGGTGCAAACAACAAAGGGATAAACATCGCAGGCAATTCATAATAGCATGATATGGTATAGCCCTGGGAATCGGGAACGTCTCCATGGTCCTCCGATGGCTTCATGAAGTTTTCTTCAAAAATGCTGCGGTGGCGACAATTTTGAAAATTGTCGTTGTGGCACCGATTTTGTTCTCCCATGCCTGGTGAAGCTTCAGGTCCTCGTGTAACCTGTAGGCTATCTCTACATCTATTACATTAAGGTGGCAATCCCGTGGCTCCAGCCATTATTCCGCGACGCGCACGCCACTTAACATTACAACATGTAACCATCTCATACATAAACTCATTATCATGATGAAGGCTATACCACATCATATGCAAACCTGCAAAACCAAGTTCGATGTCGTCTAATCGGTTTGGAAAATTTTAATTATGTCGCTTCTAGGGTTTTCGGATAATGCTAGATACCTACGCACACAATCAATGTGATAATTCTTGTTGCTAGATTAACTATTGGGGTGTGTGAGGGAAGAGACTTAATTAAAAATCTCTATCCCCACACTAAACTTCGCCAAATACGCATGACCCCCTAGAAGATTGTTCATCTTGATCGCCTGCTTGTGTACAAAAGGTTCACTATTCTTGAATATGATGAAGCCCAAAGAACTGTTAGCAGATCATCGACAACCAGAGATGATCGATTGTTAGAACTTTGTGCAAAGCTACATCATGATGTCAATGAACTGAACTGAAGCAACACTCGAGGGAAGCATAACAATAACATCAAACCCTCACATCCACATGTGATCTTGATTGAAACTTGCATCTTCTCATAGAACCACTCATGATGCCACTATAGGGAAACGTAGTAGCAAACAAAAAGAATTCGCCCTACGATCACCCAGGAAGAATATGAAGATGCATGTAAGGATTGGATCGACGATCGTTACCGACTCCGGAGTGCAGCGCAAGTAGACGAGTTGGTGTAGATCATACTTGAAGTCCTTCGAGCCGTTGATGACGATCCAACAAACCACTCTCAAATGCTCCCTCGAACGGAAGACCGAAAGCACGTCCTCCCTACTTGGTTGCGAGCAGAAGGTCTTCACGATCCGGCAGCACTTCGCCATTCAGAGCTAATCGACGTTGGAGAATTAGAGGAAGGAGATTAGAACCACAATAGGCTTCTAATTATGAGCAGACCAGTATAGTGAGATACACAAGTTCCGGCATCCACGTGACGTTGTCACCTCTGTCTGGCCAGACAATGATGGATGCTTAAGGTAAGAGACCCACAATGCCATGGAAATTTACGGTCATTTTTTATGGAAAATAAGAGACCCTTGAAGCTTCGAGAGGGAGCCAAAAGGTGTCTAGGGGGCCACATGCTTGGGTGGCGTGCCCCCTCGGGCGCGCTACCTGAGCATGTGGGACTGAACCGTCCTGACGTGAATTCAACGCTGAAAAATCCTATAAATATAGAAACCTCTGAAAGTTAACCTAGATGAGTTTTTCCGTCGCCGTAAGCCTCTGTTTTGAAGCGACCTCATCAAGAGCTCCGTTCCAACACCCTATCGGAGGGAGGGAGTCATCACCGGAGGACATCTTCATCATCCCCACTACTTCCATCATGATGAGGGAGTAGTTCACTCTCGGAGCCGAGGGTATGTACTGGTAGCTATGTTTTGATCTCTCTCTCTCTCTCTCTCTCTCTCTCTCTCTCTCTCTCTCTCGTGTTCTTGATTTGACACGATCTTGATGTACCATGAGCTTTCTAAATATAGAGGAATCATATGGCGTTCTTCCCTCTCTTATTTGTTGTGATGAATTGAGTCTTGCCCTTAGAGGTTTCATTATTATCGGGTTGAATATTTTGGATTTGATATCACGTGATGTATGTCTTGCATGTGGGTACCCGTGGTGGCAATGGGTATTCTATTGAGTCACTTGATGTATGTTTTGGTAATCAACTCACGGATTCCTGAGGTGACATTAGGGTAATCTAGGCACATATCCTACTTTCTCCGATAGAAACTTTGGGGTAATCTTTGAAGTTCTTTGTGTTGGATTGGATATTATGGATCTGAAATTGTTTGATGCATATTGAATAATTAACTCACGGATAATTCTAGTGACATTGGAGTATCTAGGTGACATTAGAGTTGATTGATGTGTATCATATGGTGTTAATATTGTAGTGCGATCTCTAGGGCTATTCGTGACACTTATAGGGATTTTTCAATAGATTGATCGGAAAGATAACTTTGAGGTAGTTTGATACCTACAACAATTTCATCTTATATTCTCCGCTATTGATAAGAACTTTGGAGTCAGTCTTTGTCGTAAATTGAGGGATTGTTATGCGATTCAGTTATGTTAGCACCGCCGTGAACTAGTGAAAGTATGAACCCTAGACCTTGTTTCTAAGCATTGAAATATCATTTGTGCTCACTTTTGTTACTTGCTACCTTGTTGTTTTTATTTATTCAGATTATAAAAACATATTTCTACTATCCATACTACACTTGTATTACCATCTCTTCGCCGAACTAGTGCACCTATACGGTTGACAATTGTATTGGGTATGTTGGGGACACAAGAGATTTCTTGTATTTGATTCCAGGGTTGTTTGAGAGAGACCATATTCATCCTACACCTCCCACGAATTGATAAACCTTATGTCATCTAGTCAAGGGAAATTTGCTGATGTCCTACAAAACTCTGCGCTTGGAGGCCCAACAGAGTCTACAAGAATAAAAGTGTGTAATAGACATCAAGCTATTTCTGGCGCCGTTGCTGGGGAGGTGTGTGCTTGAAGGTATGTCTTTAGATCTTACAATTGAATATTTACGTTTCTTTTTTCACTGGTTTGGTTTATAAAAGAAAACTACAAAAAATGGAAGTGAAGTTGCACCAAATTGCTTATATTTATAATGTATTTCTTGAAAATGATTGATCGGAAAATTGTGCCAGGGTGTTAGAAGAATCATTCAATAAAATGTTTGGAATAAAATCCTGGAATGATAAGCATGATTACAATGTTGTTAGTATGCTCTCTATGAATATCCATGATGCTAATGATGTGCAAAACCATAAGCTTTGGGATGCTATGTTTGATGAAGATGATCTTTTTAGTCCCCCTACTTTTGATGAGCAAATTTTATGATGATACGTGCCTCCTATTTATGATGATTACAATGATCAAAGTGGGTTTGGAGGAGTGTCAACTCTAGGAAACAATGGTCTCACTATTTTGGAGGGTGTTGAATCTTATTGGAATACTGATAAAAGTGGTTTGGAGAGGTCATGACTTGATTTAGTGATGAATCCACTACTTTGGAAGATGTTTGAATTGACTATGACAACAAAGTTGCTATCTATGATGAGTATGGTGATGACATGTATGACGTAAAGAATAGTGATAACTATAAAACTTGTCATCATGGTTTTAATTTTCTATTGGATTATGCCAATCAAGTATCACATGATAGTTATTTTGTTGAGTTTTCTCCTAATATTATGAATTAGAATAAATTTGCTTATATGGGGAGTAATAAAATTTCTATGCTTGTGGATTATGAAAAGAATGCTTTATGTGATAGTTATATTGTTAAATTCATTCATGATGCTACTGAAAATTATTATGAGAGGGGAAGCTATTCTTATATATATTTCAATAATCTCAAGTTTCCTCTCTTTATGTTGAATGTTTTGAAGTCATGCTTATTTTTCCTTCCTATGCTAGTTGATTCTTGCTACCATAAATTGTTTGCTTATAAAATCCTATGCATATGAAGTGGGTTAGGCTTAAATATGTTTGCTTTATGATTCATGATGCTCCTTTTATGTTTCAATTCCTTACTTCTATGTGAGCATCATTAAAATCATCATGCCCAGCTAAAAGGGCTATAAAGAAAGTGATTGTTGGGAGACAACCCAATATTTATACCTATTGTTTTTGTATGTCAATATAATTAAGCTACTGTAGTAATCCTGTTTTGTATCTTTTCTTTCAACAATGTGCCAAGTAAAGCCTTTGGGATGATTTGGATGATAGTTGAATTGATTTTGTGCAAAAACAGAAACTTTTGTGCCAAGTGTAGGAACTTCCATTTTTTTACTGGAACGTCATCTTGGTCTTAAATTTTTACACAATATTAAGATACAAATGTCATGTGTTTTCCTAATTTTTCAGAATTTTTGAAGTTACAGAAGTATCATTTTAGTATAGATCATTACATACTGTTCTTATTTTTGACATATTCTGTTTTCAATGCATAGTTTGCTTGTTTTATAGTTCCTATGAATTATATTGGTCGATATAAATTGTAGAAATGATAGAGTATAGTAGGAATTATGTGAGAACAATTATGAATCTTTTCTTGACAGTACGAAAGTGAATGATTTGCTCTTTATCATAAACCTAGCTCATGAAGTTCCATTAAGTTTTGTGTGATTGAAGTTTTCAAGTTTTGGGTGAGACATCGATATGAGGAGAATAAGGAATGGAAACACCCTAAGCTTGGGATGCCCAAGGCGCCCAAGGTAATATTCAAGTAATTATCAAGTATCTAAGCTTGGGGATGCCCCGGAAGGCATCACCTCTTTCGTCTTCAACATTATCGGTAACCTCACTTGGAACTATATTTTTTTATTCATCATATGATATGTGTTTTGCTCGGAGCGTCATTTTATTTTATTTGGCTTTGCTTGATGTTATTTATAATCATGTTTTGTATCTTTTATTTCAATAAAAATATCAAGTATAGCCTTTACCATGCTTAGTTTGTATACTTATGAGTTGTTGTTTCAAAACAGAAGGTTTTCTATTATTTTATGAATTTTCCAGAAAAGTAAGAATGTGATAAATTCTTGAAATTTTGGAAAAGTAAGTAATAACAAATTTTCGGTTGCATGGTTATTTTTTAGAATTTTCGAGTTAAAAATAAGTATGAATTTTCTTCATCCTTTAGAGAGTATTCTGCTTAGACAGGTTAGTGTTATATTTGCATTGTTTGCATATGTTTGCTTGTTTAATGATTCTATTTGAGGATAGGAGTATTAAATATGCAGAGGCATTAGTATGCAATGTTTAATTATAATTTTAGAAATTTGTTATAGTAGAGAATGCTAAAGTTTTGAATCGATTTATACTAACTTATCTCACGAGTTCTTGTTGAGTTTTGTGTGGATGAAGTTTTTTAGATTTAGGGAAACCATGATATGAGAGGAATTAAGGAGGCACAAGAGCTCAACCTTGGGGATACCCAAGGCTCCCCAAGTCAATATTATAATAAATCTCAAGCATCTAAGCTTGAGGATGCCCCAGTAGCCATCCCACCTTTCTTCATCAACAATTATCGGTTAGTTTTGGTTGAGCCTAAGTTTTACTTGTTCACATGATGTGTGCTATGCATGGAGTGTCCTTTTATTTTTATTTTGTTTGTTGTTTTAATAAAATACTTAGATTTGACAGATTTTATTAGGAGAGAGTCTTCAAAGAGTAGTTTCTCATTATGGGAACCGCCATTAATGTGTTTAGCATGGAAGGTATTGAAAACTTTGTTGTTAAACTGTAGACGGGAAAAGTAAACCCCTCAAATGAAATTATCTCTGTTTTAAGCAATGAGCTATGGCACATTAGCAAATCTCTGCTTCCCTGTGTGAAGGGCCTATCTATTTGCTTTTCATGTTGGGTCAACTTCTTATTCCAACCTCAATTATTCTCCACTTGGCAAGCATCATGTGCTGGGGAAAGATCAAGACACGTATATCCAATGAAATGTATTTGATAATGGGTTATTATTGTTTACAATTATCTCTATGATAAGTAAGTTCCGAGGAAAAACATTAAGCCCCTATCTTACTTCGTGTTTGATGGATGCTATTTGTTCTAAAAATATGCTTTGAGTACTAGCAATCATAAAAGACTATATGACTATTGAGTATGTGAAGCTCTTACTTAGAAAATAATATGAACTGTAATTGTTTGTAGATTAAGAACATAGGTTGTTAAGTTTCAAGACAATGCATCATTTGAACCATAGCATGTGAATTAATTGCTACTTTATCCAGATGAGTTTTATAAGAAAGAGTTGTTGTTTACGACGCGAGGAAGTGATTGAAATTATCATTGAGCAAACTTATGCATTCACACTTCTTTATCATTTACCTACTCGAGGACGAGCAGGAATTAAGCTTGCGGATGCTAATACGTCTCCAACGTATCTATAATTTATGAAGTATTCATGCCATGTTTACAACAATTTTATATGGTTTAGGTGCACTTTTATATGATTTTCATGAGCTAACCTATTAACCTAGTGCCAGTTGTTGTTTTCTGCATGTTTTTGGTTTTCTTGAAAATCCATACCAAATGAAGTCCAAATGCCACAAAAATTATGATGATTTTTATGGAAAATTAGAGACCCGAAAAGCTTCGGGAGGGAGCCAGAAGGTGTCCAGGGGCACAAGCCTGGGTGGCGCCCCCTTGGGTGCATCACTTGAGCTTGTGGGACCCTCTGGACCCCCCTGGCGTGAATCCAACATAGAAAAAAATCCTATAAATACATAAACCTCTGAAAGTTAACCTAGATTAGTTTTTCCGCCGCCTTAAGCCTCTGTTCCGAAGTGATCTCCTCCGGAGCTCCGTTTCGGCACCTTGTCAGAGGGGGAAGTCATCACCGGAGGTCATCGTCATCATTCCTGGTGCTTCCATGATGAGGAGGGAGTAGTTCACCCTCGGGGCTAAGGGTATGTACTAGTAGCTATGTGTTTGATCTCTCTCTCTCTCTCTCTCTCATGTTCTTGATTTGGCACGATCCTGATGTACCACGAGATTTGTTAATATGGAGTAATCATATGCTGTTCTTCCCTCTCTATCTTGGTTGTGATGAATTGAGTCTTGCCCTTTGAGGTTTCATTTTATCGGATTGAATATTTTGGATTTGAGATCACTTGATGTATGTCTTGCATGTGGATACACGTGGTGACAATGGGGTATTCTATTGAGTCACTTGATGTATGTTTTGGTAATCCACTTGCGGATTCCCGAGGTGACATAGAGGTAATCTAGGCACATAGTTTGATACACATTCTCATCCAACTTTCTCTGATAGAAACTTTGGGGTAATGTTTGAAGTTATTTGCGTTGGATTGAATATTGTGAATCTGAAATTGTTTGATGCATATCTTATAATTAACTCACGGATACTTGTGGTGACATTGGAGTGTCTAGGTGACATTAGAGTTGATTGATGCATGTCATATGGTGTTAATATTGTACGATCTCTAAGGATGTTTGTGGCACTTATAGGGCTGGATCAATAGATTGATCAGAAAGATAACTTTGAGGCAGTTTGCTATCTACAGCAATTTCATCTTATGTTCTCCATTATTGAAAAGGACTTTGGGGTGATTCTTTGTTGCGCATTGAGGGATTTTTATATGATTCAGTTATGTTAGCAATGTTGAGAGATTGCACTAGGGAAAGTATGAACCCTAGGCCTTGTTTCTAAGCATTGCAATATTGTTTGTGCTCACTTTTGGTACTTGCTACCTTGTTTTTTTTTATTTATTCACATTATAAAATTCTATTTCTACTATCCATACTACACTTGTATCACCATCTCTTCACCGAACAAGTGCACCTATACAATTGACAATTGTATTGGGTGTGTTGGGGACACAACAGATTTCTTGTATTTGATTGTAGATTTTTTTGAGAAAGACCATCTTCATCCTACACCTCCCACGGATTAATAAACCTTAGGTCATCCACTTGAGGGAAATTTGCTGCTATCCTACAAAACTCTGCGCTTGGAGGCCCAACAGAGTCGATAAGAATAAAAGTTGCATAGTAGACATCACCTACATCTAGAGTCAGTTGTCTAGAAGGAATGGGCGCACAACACTCAAAGATTTTGAAAGTCTCAACATAGTGAAATTTTCTTTTTGAGAATGAATGCATTAAGGAAGAACTTGACTAACAGAATGCCATGACAAATTGTGTGATGTCCTAAGTCAAATTGTTCTTACATGGTGGGTTATGCCACCACCCTTTATTTTGTTTCCCTTGTTTCTGTTTCTTTTTTATTGGACTTTGTTTCACTTTTAGGCTATAGATTTTTCTTTGCTGATTGGATTTTGTCCCCTATGCATTTCACTCATGGTCCTATCTTGGCTGATTTACTTTTTATCCGAGTAAAATGTTTTGGACCCTACCTTTCTATTCTATCGTATCCAATCTATGTTGACCCGTTATGAGTGTGCAATTTCATCAGGAGTATTTTTTTATTTAGCATCCTTGGCTACGAGAAAGATCTCGCTCCAAAAAAAATCATTTTGGCAAAAGTCATCCGAAATTTGGGTTTCCTGCTCAACTTAGGACTACCTTTATGAATGGTTACCACGTGCTCACGTACAACTGCTGCATAATATTACCCATTGAATCCTAAAATTCCATGAATGAGGACTGTTGGATATGATCCACAAGGGGGTGATTATTCTTTCTCGTGTATAAATACTGGCCGCCACCCTATCCTATCGTCTCCTCCATTCTTCCACCTCACCCCGAAACCCTTGAGCATTGTTTCTCTGCCTCAAGCTCGATAATGCCTACCACTTTCCTCACTTTGCTGCCGGAAAGGGGTCATCGGAGTCATCGGACACCGCCATAGTCACCATGTGTTACCAAGCTAGGCTACATACAACATTGAACCCGAGCCTCCTTCTGTTCTCGCTCATGTTTGTTCGTGATAATTTCCTTAGGTTTTACGATATTTTATAGATCCAAAATCTTTAGGATAAAACATTGGACGGGGTTTGTAGTTTTTCCTCACATATCGATTTAGATCAAGGTTTCGTGTTTCGTCTTGGTGGAATAGTTTTCATCTTAGTGCATTTGTTTCGGATACACTAGCATGAAATCTATGTTATTTCCTTCAACCAAAACTTTACTCAAAGTCTAAGTCTAGCTTCTCGGGAAATCATTTTTCTTCGTAAAATTTCTCTGTGTGTACTCATAACCCTATCCCCATTTTCCCTCGCGTCTATTCTATATTCACAACGACATGGACTCTATCAAAGATCCTGCTAAGCCTCTCTATCAAAGATTCTGCTAAGCCTGCTGGTCCGAATGATAGAGGTTAAGATACTCTAATGGATACATCAGACGAATCCAAAGAACATGGCCCAATGGTAGGCCCTTCGAAGCATAAGAGGAAGATATCAAAAGAACTAATCGAGAAATATGCTGACGAAAATCCTTGTAAGAAATAGAAGGGAGGTCGCAAACCTCAAGAAAGTTCCACTGAACTCATGTCACATGACCGGTACAACACGGTCGCTGGTGAAAATGATAGGCAAAGGTGCAAGAGAATGCAAAAGATTCGATGCTATTGGGTCACCAAGTGGTTTCAATATAAATTGGTTCATCCTCGATATGCAAATAACTTCGCTTTTACTCCACCTTTGGGTGGTTACTATGCCATTTGGCTTCTGAAGAGCAATGACCCAAATGAGCCCCCTCCTCCTCCTGCGGATCCTCATCCATCTTCTCTGATGTGGCCAATGGATTACCCTAAGGAATTTGCTCGACACATACGAAATGTGGAGAAGCGACACGAAAACAAATTGAAAGATAATTCAAAAGAAGTGAAGAACATCGAGCTGACACAATAAGATGTTGAAAAGCAGGAAGCGTTGGGTCTTGATGAAGGCCGATCAAAGTGTAAGCATGAAAAGAATAACTCTAGCTCTTCGAAGAAGAAAACGTCTAGCCACAAGAAAAGGGGATAGCTCGTTGTGGATGTTAGCCCTGAATGTTAATCGGATGATGACAATCCTTCAGTGTGTGTCTAAGATGTCTCAACATCTATCTATGAGTTTGTCAACATCACGTCCGAGAAAACTTTGCCAATTTTGACTTAGCAAGCTCCTCCTTACGCCAAGTTGAAGATTAAGCTTCGCAAAACACCTGCTTCAGTTGTGATGATGAAGCAGCATGTCAATACAACCCCCTATCCCTCTGTGAGAAATTTGCAAGATCTTGTTGTGGATGCACTAGTGCGGACTGCTAAGCCTGATGAGAAGATTCCCACACCATCTGTGCCAAAGCTTTTAGCGCCACCCAAGCGAGCTGCAGGGAGCCTTGAACAAAAATGTCTTGAAACAAATGTTTCAAAGAAAAATATTCCAGAATATGTCAGATTTTGTAGCCGCTCACATATTTTCCTACTACTGCTCTCATCCAGTCCATCGAGACACAAGCTGCAATTGCTGTTGTCGAAGAAAATGTCGCTCCCCACAATTATGATCTCATCATTGAGAAATTTGATGGTTTTGTTGAAGATCCTTTTGATGGAGATGTGGCCACTCTTCCCATTTCCCCTAAATTTGTTGATCAAGCTAGTATGTTGGTTAACGAGCTTCCCGATGCAGCAGTTGAAGTAATACGCTCATCGCTGACAAAAATGAGATTGATGAATGAATGAAAACTGCCACCTCAAGGTTTATCATACGAGAACTTGAGAATACTTATGGCGAGCTGAACATGACTATCTCTATGCTCCGAAACATAAGTCTAAGATTTCATTACATACAATGGTTTGCAAGATTTGTCTTGATCATAAAGCAATGACATCCAGGTACAATGATTTGGTGAAAGGGCACATTGCCAATTAGAAGAAACTGCACAATTCCAAGAGGAGGGCGAGAAAGAACTCTGAAACGCCTCCTCCGAAGAAAAGAGATGTTGAAATTGTTGTCAAGAAACAACCTAAAGATTAGGCTCCCCAAACTTCTGTGCATGAGGAGCAGGTCGATGAAAACCCTACACCAGAATGGTTTCAGGTTCCCGAAGATCGTCCTCCACCCGGGTCATCTAATAATGTTCCCGTCGTATCCCCCGACAAGGAAGATGTTTCTCCTCCCTCCAAGTTAACAACAGAAGAAGGGAAAAATCATCAGTCTGAGCCTAGTGCTCAATAGCCAGAACAACCTCCAACATCAAGTGTTTTAGATCCTTAGGTCACGGAAGAATCTACTGCTGACAAGCTTGAGACCCGTGTGTCTCCTTCTTATATTATTCTCGAGAAGCAAGAAGCCCAAATAGGTGTTGCGCAATCCACTCAAGATGATAAAGAACCTCAGGCCCATGTGTGTGAAGAAAAACATCAAATGAAGAAGAATTGGCCTATATGCCATGCATGTTCAGGCCGTAGTGATTCTGAAAGGAAATCATGAAAAGGCCGAAGTGCCTCCTACTGAAAATGTGCAGATGAGAATTGCCACCACTTCTTCCTAACAAAATGTTGAAGGTGGTCCCTCTCAACAAGTTCCTCCTTCATAGTCCCAGCCACCTCATTCTGATCGACACACTAGCTTTGTGGTCTATGAAGAGGAATATCTCTAGGTTGAAGAAGAATTGCAGTATCCCTACCCTAGAGATCGCTGCCCATTTTCTCGAATGGCACTGGTTCTAGAGGACCGCTCTTTAATATCAATGTTTATCAGGGGAAGTTCGCTTTCTTCAAGACTGGTCCATATGATGGACCTCGCACTTCTCCTTTGAGTTGCTTCCAGACCTGAGAACAATCTATCTTCTTCACTGGCGCGCTATACAACAGTTGACGGATATTTTCTCACAATATTGTGATGCACCTTTGATGCGCAACATTGAACTTTTAGCATATTCTTCAAGATCTCGATGATTTTCAACTGTCAAAAGTGTTTGAATTTCAACATCTTTGGAATCATGAGTGAATTCTTCAGTTCTATGCTACTTTGTACATTTCTGGAAGTAAAGAGGATAGCACCACCTGGATAATGGAGTGGATGACCGAAGGACAGAGGATAAAATGTGTAGCCATGGATTTCATGCACCACTTCAATTTTCCTCGGTTCAAGACCAATGGAAATGAAATTCGTGTGCATCACATCGATGAAGTCACTCCCAAAGAATTTCACTTTACCATGGATTTTGAGAAAGTTAGTGATTACCTAGGATCTCCGCATCCCAAGAATTTGACATTTGCTATATACTCTATTCCTGGTGGATATGTATTTGACGTCTAAGACTTGTTTATTCGTGTCTTATCTTATTTGGCTCAAGCATCATAGAGTTTCGAAGTCTTCACGCCATGGACCCAGAAAGTTATCGATCATTGCATGGGAAAGATTTACTTGGCAAAGGAGAGCCACAAAAGATCCATTCTGCCCGTTCGTGACACTTTGCAAGTTATGCAAGATATATCTTTAGGCAAAGCAACTGATGCAAGCCCTCGGAAGAGTGTAATAACATGTGATGGCCCCCAGGTTCCTTGCCGAGAAAGAAATGTGAAGCCACAACTTCCCATACAAATGGAAGTCCTTCTGCACATGCAACAACTGCTTCTAAAGCATATGGTAGATGACCAAAATTAAAAAGAGCACTTGGTGGCCGAACTAACTGCTCTCAACAACAGAACCCGCCTACTCCGTCTGATTATCGATGCAAATAAGAAGCGTCTATGGAAGTTGCTCACAAAGTTTCCCTCCAATAAAAAAACTCACTCCAGTTGATATCCATCAGATATATGATTATATTGATGTTCCCTTCATGGTTGAAGATCTTTAGTAGAAAAGCACACCACCTCTTCCTACTCGTGCTCCATCGACTGATTTGTTGCAGCCCTCTCTTCATAAACTTCTTGCTGAATCCGAGGCAACCTCACCAACTATCAAGACTATTGAAGGAAATCAAGTGCCTCCAGTCCAAACAAATGTCGCACCAGACATGCAGAGGGACTTCTGCTCAGCCGCAAGACGTTGAACCCGAAGAGAGTGAATCTGAAGAAGATGAAGATATAGCTGCTACCTCCAAAGAAGAAACATCTTCACCAAGTGAGTCAGGCACTGATACGTCTTCAATGTATCTATAATTTTTAATTGTTTCATGTTATTATAGTAGTAATCTTGTATGCTCTATATGCCATTTTATATCATTTTTGTCAACTAATTAACTCAGTTCCCAGTGCGAGTTCTTGTTTTTTTGCCTATTTCTTTGTTTTGCAGAAAAACCATACCAAATGAAGCCCAGACATGATGAAGCTTTAAGGTGAACTTTTGGACCGTAAGAGACCCTACAAGCTTTGGGGGAAGGCCAGAAGACCTAGTAGTGGGCCACAAGCTCAAGGGCCACGCTTCCAGGGCGCCACCTCAGCTTGTAGGACCCACAGTCCTCTGTTTGGCCTAATTCTAGCGCTATAAATTCCCTAAATTCCAGAAACCCCCAGAGCAAGACCCGAAATAATATCATTTACCTACTCGAGGACAAGCAGGAATTAAGCTTGGGGATGCTGATATGTCTCCAACGTATCTACAATTTTTTATCGTTTCATGCTATTATATTATCAATCTTGTATGGTTTATATGCCATTTTATATCATTTTTTGGAAGTAACCTATTAACTCAGTGCCCAGTGTGAGTTCCTATTTTTTTGCCTATTTGTTTGTTTCACAGAAAAACCATACCAATCAAAGTCCAAAAATGATGAAACTTTACAATGATTTTTTGGACAAGTAGAGACCCTAGAAACTTCAGGGGAAGGCTAGGATACCTGCTGGTGGGCCACAAACTCAAGGCTAGCACCCTTGGGGGTGCGCCACTTGAGCTTGTGGGACCCACATGCCTCTGTTTGACCTAATTCCAGCGCTATAAATTCCCTAAATTCCAGAAACCCTCAGAGCGAGAACCGGAACAATTTTATCGCCACCGTAAGGCTCTGTTCTTGCACGATCCCATGTGGAGGCCTTCGCTTGTACTCTGCCGGAGGGAGAATCGATCGCGGATGCCATCTGCATTAACCTTGCTGCCTCCATGATGATATGTGAGTAGCTCCCACAGGACCTACAGGTCCATAGCAGTAGCTAGATGTCTCTCTCTCTCTCTCTCTCTCTCTCTCTCTCTCTCTCTCTCTGATCTTGAATACAATGATCTCTTCCGAGATCTATTCGATGTAATTCTTGCGTTGTGTTTGTTGGGATCCGATGAATTGTGGGTTTATGATCAGATTATTCATTGAAAGTAATAGTCTTTTCTGAGATTTATTGTGTGTGATTTTATAGACTTGTATTTCTCTTCGATCTATCCATCTTGTTTGGACAATTAGATTGATTTATCTTTAGTGGGAGAAGTGCTTGGTAGTAGGTTCAATCTTGCGGTGTCCTTACTCTGTGGCAGGAGGAGTTGCAAGGCACGTATTTGTATTGTTGCTACTAAGGATAAAACAATGGGGCTCGAACATATTAGTTGGTCTTGCATTATCTACATTATGTCATCATGCTTCAAGCATTACACTGTTTGTTATGAACTTAATGCCTTGGGATGCATGCTGGATAGAAGCCAAGGGGTGGAGTAATAGTAGAAGATTTAGTAAGATTAATGGTCTACTTGTCACAGACGTAATGCCTATATATTCACCATGCCATGAAGAATCATCATAACTATGCACTATTCTATCAATTGCCCAATAGTAATTTGTTTACCTAATGTACTATGCTCATGAAAGAGATGCCTCTAGTGAACGCTATGCCCCCCGGTCCATCCACTTTATATTTACCAAACCCATAAAAATACTTGCTGTAATTTATTTAATTTAATTTTCATTTTATTTTTCTATCTACCACTATTAGATTTAATCCTTGCAATTAACGAGTACAAGGGGATTGATAACCCTCTTGCCCGTGTTGGGTGCAAGTATTTGCTTTGTGTGTGTGGGTGTGTGTGTGTGTGTGCGGGTGCAGGTACTGTTTACAGTGTTTGTGTGGCGTCTCCTACTGGTTTGATAAACCTTGGTTCCTAACTGAGGGAAATACTATCTGCTACTATACTACATCACCCTTCCTCTTCGTGGGAATCCGAACGCCTATCACAAGTACCAGAAGAATTTCTGGCGCTGTTGCTAGGGAGGTTTCACCAAACACCTATAGGTTCCTTCACGCACATTTATCATTTTCTTGTTATACTTTGTTTTTTAATTTTGTCTTTTATTTGCTTCTATTTTTCATCCCCCTCTACTTATAAAAAGAAACCAAAATTACCTTGTGTGTTATCTTTGCTTGAATCTACATTATGTCTACTCAAGAAAATACTAAGTTGTGTGATTTCTCAATAATAATAATGATTTTACTAGTACACCAATTGCACCTCCCACCACTAGGGCGGAGTCTTATGATATAAAAGTTGCATTGTTAAATCTCATTATGAAAGATCAATTTGTTGTAAATCCGTCGTGGGTGGACACGATCACCTATGAGGCCATCAGCCCCTTGTGGTTCGGCAAGGGGGAAGGGCATGTTGCACAAAGAGCGAAGGCCGTGGAACAACACGACAACTATGACACTGATCATTTTTACCCAGGTTCGGGCCGCCGTGAGGTGTAAAACCCTACTCCTGCTCTGGTGGATTGAGTGGAGGAACACAAAGAAGACGCAGTGCTCGAGCCCAGCAAGGTGGCCTCGGGAGAGCAGCTATGCACATACAAATGTGCCATGGTCCGAATCCTTTGCTAGGTTGCCATGGACCTCCTTTTATAGCTTAAGGGTTGACCACAGTGGCAAAACAGTCTTTATCCACTGATTAGATAGCTAACAGTGCTATCATACCTAACTCTGGCAGTTAGGACAAACTGCATTAAATGCACTGCTGGTGTCATGCTGAGGATGTAGCCCGGCAAGCCTGTCGTGCCGCTTAATCACCTTTTGCTTATCGGCTTGACATGTCTCTGGACGAGTGTCGCATGAGGATAATCTATCTTCCAAATGGCTGCCACATGCTTAGTGGAATCTACTTAATCATTTGAGGGCTCGACACCGCATTGATGGCTGGCTTACGTTGTGGTGCGGTGGTGCCTTGGCGGGGAGGTTTGCCCTTGGCGAACCCGGCGAGACTGCCGGGGAAATCTTGGACCTGTCCCTGGGCGACCTCGACCCGGCCAGGCTCTCCTGCCTAGCAAGGGAGGCTTTCCCAAGGTGATATATTGTTGTCTTGGTTTGTCTTGGTCTTCTTTATCCGCTCTTTGATCTCTCAAAGAGCTACTTCTCTGGCTTGGCCTTGCTTCATATTGTTTGTGTAGTTATTTTCTTGCCAAGCTTTGGCTGCCGAGGCGGAGGCCCACTGTCCGTGCACGAGTCAGGGGAAACATACACCCCTATTTGTGTACCCCGACAGAAGCCCCCGGGCCTGAGCCATATGTGTCACCGGGCACGTCGGGTTAGGCCCCAAACAGTGCACATACACGCATCGAAGAGGTGATGCGCATGCAGCGGTTTGTTATGATGACCAGTCAATCCAACGTCCACTCCGCATAATTACCGCAGGTCATTGGGTCATGGGACTAGTAGTTAATGGGTCGTGCGCCTGTAAAACGGTAACTTCAAGAGAAAAGATAGCAAAGTGCCAGCCCCCGTGTCCGTTCCCAATAAAAAGGCAACGCAAAGGGGCGCTACTCATTCACGGTTGTTCCTCCTTCCATCATCTTCTTCCTCATGAAAATCAACCACTCCCATGCCAACACTTGCCTCCATCGCTCCTCCCGATCTTCCATTCTTCCGGCGATCCCAAAGGATGGGAAAGAAAGCCGCCGCCGCAAGGGGGAAGCGGGCGGCCACCATGAAGGATGCTGCAGCAGAGGGGAAGAAGAAGAGAGCAGCAGAGCTGGATAGGAAGCGGCAGGAGGACGTGGTATTCTTTCCATCGAGCTTGGACAACATCACTATGATCGCGAAGTACACGTACATGTGGGGGAGGGAAGTCCCAAAGGGGCATGGAGCACCTGTGCTCCTGCCGGAGGGGAACGAGGTTCCGCCGAACTCGTACCGCTTCTTCTGCGCGTACTTTCTCTGCGGTCTCACCACCCCCTTCTCTGATATTTTCGAGGCCGTGATGGTGGTGTATGGATTCCACCTTCTGGATTTGACGCCCAATACAATGGCGTGCATGGCAATATTTGCCCATTTGTGCGAGAATTTCGCTGGAGTTTCCCCCAACGTGGATTTGTTCAGGCACTTCTTCATCCCACAAGTTGAAGACAAATCCCACCGCTCGGGGAATATAAGTTGGATTCCCCGGGGCAAGAAGGAGAATTAGGATTACCTCCCTGGCCAGCAGTGTAGCAGGTGGGAAGAATGGAGGGTGGATTGGTGCTGGATTCAGGATGCGGACGCCCCAGAGTACTGCCGGGAACAGACGGAATGCGTCGTATGCGGCAGCGAATGGGGCAAGCCAGGCCTTACCGACGACAGGCTTCGCCCGGCACTGAACAAGATTGCTTGCCTCAAAGCTGACGGGCTAACCATCAAGCAGGTGGGGGACGACTTCCTCCGATGCCGCATCGCACCACTGCAAAAGAGGGATAGATTTGCTTGGGAGTATGGAGAGGCTGTCGACAGAACGCGTCTGTACCCGGGCCTTTCCAGCAATTTATCGATATATGGCCACGGCTGGCTGTGTGAACAGATGTTCGGCAGCCTCGGGCCATTTCATTTGCCGGCAAAGGTTGTCCCGTTGCACATCAACTCCGCTCGAGACCAAATTCTTAAGTGGATGCCAGACTACAATGCTTACGGGGTCGAGGCTAATTGGCACCTGCCCGAGCTAGATGCAGACATCGAGTGGATCTCCATTTTGGAAGGAAGGGCTTCCAGGGTGGAAAGCAATATGTTCAAGCGTACCTCAACGGTATAGGCAGAATTTATCAGGAGGCGGATCAAAGAGGACAAAGCGCTCCAGGCTGCCGGGAAGGCGAGGCCCAGAGAAGAGGAGGACGCCGAGGGCGAAGGCTCTTCAGATGAAAGGAGTGAGGAGCACGCTGCGGAGGAGGCTGCCGGGATCAATCCTGCCGGGGCTGAAATTCTTCATGCCACGGCAGCAGAGGCTCAAGGAGGAGGCGGGGCCAAGGAAGCAGAGCAACCTGAGGAGGAATGGCTCGCAATGGGTCTTGAAGCCCAAGAACCAGATCTGGACCAGCGCCCCGCAGGCGGGCCACCTAGGGAACAACGACTCCCGCTCCCCGGCCAGCCATCCAGAGGGTGAAGAAGATTGCTTCCAAGAGCGACAAGCCAGATGTAGTACGCCGCCATTCCTCCCGCCTTTTTCAGGCCAAGACTCCACCCACCAAGCAACGAGCGGTGATGGGGGTTGATCCCAGCCCCCAGTCAAGTCCAGCGTCCTCGCGAAGCTCGACCCCGTCGGAGCCCCCGGCTCTACCAAAGAGCTCAAAGCTACCGGGGAGTTCTCTTCCCCCGACCCTGAAGAGGGCAAGGGCTACCCCGCCACCTGCAGGATACGCACTGGGCTACATGCTCATAGACCCGAAGTAAGGAAAACAACTGATTTTTCTTGTTGAGGTACTATGCATTTGATAATTTGTTGATCCATCTTTGTTTGTTGGCTTGACAGAGACAAAGAACCTCTCATCCACCGGGGATACTGTGTCCAGCCCCCAGCCCAGAGGACAAAGGATACTATGTCCAGCCCCCAGCCTAGCCTTCATCATGAAGGTATGGGGCAAGCATCGCAAATGTTTCATGTCAAAGAACCGTCTGTTCTCTTTTTTTTCATCGCACACGTTGTTTTCTTTCTAACCGCGTGCACATTATTTTATTCGCTCCTGTATATTTTTATTTTGCCTGTAATTTATTATTCAAATTGGAAATTTTGAAATATGAAACGTGCAATTCAAATTCTCAGCACAATGGTTCAACAACAAATCCATAAATGAAATTGCCAGTACAATATGTTCAGTAGTTACAGGATTAGACAACAATTAACTATGATGAACCACAATATTTACAGGCGGTAAAGGTGAAGAGACAAGTGTAAATCATTTCGACTGCCGATGGTGTTGAAGAAGCGGAATGCCCATAATGTGCCTTCCTTCATGCCATAGGCATGAACAACTTTTGTCCAACCCCTTGTGACGATCGCCTACCATCCTTCACCGCCTTCAGAAAGACTTCTAGAGCATTACCATGGTAGCATGAATTATATATTTTAACCTTAGTAGCCTCCACTCTGGCCATGTAATAGCTTCGGAAACCACTGAAAAGAGAAAAATATCAGATACTGAGGTCTAATAGAGTAACTTGTTGCGGGCAGGGGGAAAAGAGCTCAAAGCTACCGGGGAGTTCTCTTCCCCCGACCCTGAAGAGGGCAAGGGCTACCCCGCCACCTGCAGGATACGCACTGGGCTACATGCTCATAGACCCGAAGTAAGGAAAACAACTGATTTTTCTTGTTGAGGTACTATGCATTTGATAATTTGCTGATCCATCTTTGTTTGTTGGCTTGACAGAGACAAAGAACCTCTCATCCACCGGGGATACTGTGTCCAGCCCCCAGCCCAGAGGACAAAGGATACTATGTCCAGCCCCCAGCCTAGCCTTCATCATGAAGGTATGGGGCAAGCATCGCAAATGTTTCATGTCAAAGAACCGCTCTTCTCTTTTTTTTCATCCCACACGTTGTTTTCTTTCTAACCGCGTGCACATTATTTTATTCGCTCCTGTATATTTTTATTTTGCCTGTAATTTATTATTCAAATTGGAAATTTTGAAATATGAAACGTGCAATTCAAATTCTCAGCACAATGGTTCAACAACAAATCCATAAATGAAATTGTCAGTACAATATGTTCAGTAGTTACAGGATTAGACAACAATTAACTATGATGAACCACAATATTTACAGGCGGTAAAGGTGAAGAGACAAGTGTAAATCATTTCGACTGCCGATGGTGTTGAAGAAGCGGAATGCCCATAATGTGCCTTCCTTCATGCCATAGGCATGAACAACTTTGTCCAACCCCTTGTGACGATCGCCGCCCATCCTTCACCGCCTTGTAAAGACTTCTAGAGCATTACCATGGTAGCATGAATTATATATTTTAACCTTAGTAGCCTCCACTCTGGCCATGTAATAGCTTCGGAAACCACTGAAAAGAGAAAAATATCAGATACTGAGGTCTAATAGAGTAACTTGTTGCGGGCAGGGGGAAAAGAGCTCAAAGCTACCGGGGAGTTCTCTTCCCCCGACCCTGAAGAGGGCAAGGGCTACCCCGCCACCTGCAGGATACGCACTGGGCTACATGCTCATAGACCCGAAGTAAGGAAAACAACTGATTTTTCTTGTTGAGGTACTATGCATTTGATAATTTGCTGATCCATCTTTGTTTGTTGGCTTGACAGAGACAAAGAACCTCTCATCCACCGGGGATACTGTGTCCAGCCCCCAGCCCAGAGGACAAAGGATACTATGTCCAAATTTCAGCCTAGCCTTCATCATGAAGGTATGGGGCAAGCATCGCAAATGTTTCATGTCAAAGAACCGTCTGTTCTCTTTTTTTTCATCCCACACGTTGTTTTCTTTCTAACCGCGTGCACATTATTTTATTCGCTCCTGTATATTTTTATTTTGCCTGTAATTTATTATTCAAATTGGAAATTTTGAAATATGAAACGTGCAATTCAAATTCTCAGCACAATGGTTCAACAACAAATCCATAAATGAAATTGTCAGTACAATATGTTCAGTAGTTACAGGATTAGACAACAATTAACTATGATGAACCACAATATTTACAGGCGGTAAAGGTGAAGAGACAAGTGTAAATCATTTCGACTGCCGATGGTGTTGAAGAAGCGGAATGCCCATAATGTGCCTTCCTTCATGCCATAGGCATGAACAACTTTTGTCCAACCCCTTGTGACGATCGCCCGCCCATCCTTCACCGCCTTCAGAAAGACTTCTAGAGCATTACCATGGTAGCATGAATTATATATTTTAACCTTAGTAGCCTCCACTCTGGCCATGTAATAGCTTCGGAAACCACTGAAAAGAGAAAAATATCAGATACTGAGGTCTAATAGAGTAACTTGTTGCGGGCAGGGGGAAAAGGCAACACATTACTTACCATCCTAAAGTTCACTGTTGTCTTGGACAAAGTGTAAATAAAGAGCTTAATTCCTATCACCCGTTCTTTTGCCTAACAATCTTTCTTAGTTTCCTCACTTGACGCTTGTTCAAGAATATCTCATTGCCCCATACGCAAAAGGAATCGAAGCGTGGATTAGTACCACTCATATATGTACCTACAAGCAACCAGTAAATGTTTGAAGCTAAACTGAGATTGCACACATGATGTAAAATACAACTACCTACGTTCCTAAGTAGAAGTATTTTTAGAGATCTCAATATGAACTACATACGGATGTATATAGAATTATAGATATAGTTCAGATTAGAATCTAGATTCACTCATTTTGCTCCTTATGTAGTCTATATTGGAATCTCGAAATATACTTATATTTAGGAATAGATGGTATAAGACATGCGATGCAGCTAACCTCGACATCAAACAACAACATCACCCATTGTAGCCCTGTGTAAGTACATGGAAAGCCAATGTTAACTACAACAGGGTTAACATCCACCAAAAATAGCAAATGGTATTAAAACAACATCATCTGTAGTGATATCTTCAATGTTAAAGAGTAGCACGGTAGAAAAAGCGATGGATTAAAAAATGGATACAACTGTTAATTGCAACAGGCTTAACAACATCCTAATTCATGTTCTGTAAGTTTGTAGCTATGGAAATACAACTGTTTAAAAATGGATACAACTGTTAATTGAAACAGGCTTAATGGCCATTGAAACCGATACTGATAAAAATGCAATTGGTAGAGTTAAACATCACAAGGCAGGTGCTGCCAGAGTAGATAATGGCCCAGTTGTCTATAAAGAGGTAGGGAAAATAGCTAAAACATGTTAGGCATGTTTACTAGAACATGCTTAATACATCGACCGTACAAAACATAGCCCTTAATTGCAACTGGTATTGGCAAGATTGAGCTGGTGAGTACATACTTGGTAAGTCCTGAGAGGTAGTTGCTGGGACACTTGATCTTGGCCAGAGCCCGCCCAAAGTCAGCGGCAACGGAGGCGAGCTGTTCCTCCGGGTCGAAGAATGGATTAGTGCCACTGACATGTGTACCTACAGGCAACCAGTAAATGGTAGAAGTTAAGCTGCATTTGCACAACTAATGTGAAATACTATAAGACATGGGATGCAGCTAACCTCGACGGCAAACAATAGCATCGCCCGTTATGACCCTGCGTAAGTACATGGACAGGCATGTTAAGTACAACAGGGTTAGCATCCACCAAAAATAGCAAATGGGCATCATCTCTAGTATATATTCATTGCGGAGAGTAGCATGGTAGCAAAGGGGCAGAATAAAAAATGGATACAACAATTAATTGCAACTGGCTTAATATTTGTAAGTTTGTAGCCATTGAAATACAATTGTTTAAAAATGGATTCAACTATTAATTGCAACATGCTTAATAGCCATTGAAACCGGTACTGATAAAAATGCAATTAGCAGAGTTAAACATCACAAGGCAGGTGCTGCCGGAGCAGAGAATGGCCCAGTTGTCTATAAAAAGGTAGGAAAAGTAGCTAAAACATGTTAGGCATGTTTACTAGAACATGCTTAATACATCGACCGTACATAACATAGCCGTTAATTGCAACTGGTATTGGTAAGATTGAACTGGTGAGTACATACTTTCTAAGTCCCGAGAGGTAGTTGCTGGGGCACTTCATCTTGCCTAGAGCTCGCCCAAAGTCAGCGGTGGTATAGGCGAGTTGTTCCTCCAGGTCGAAGCGTGGATCAGTGCCACTGACATGTGTACCTATAGGAAACCAGTAAATGATAGAAGTTAAACTGCAATTGCACAAATGATGTGAAATACTGTAATACATGGGATGCAGCTAACCTCGACGGCAAACAACAACATCGCCCATTATGACCCTGCGTAAGTACATGGACAGGCATGTTAAGTACAACACGGTTAGCATCCACCGAAAAAAGCAAATGGGCAGCATCTCTTGTGATATCATCGGCCATCACACCATGGAGCGACATCAGCTCCTGGCAGTGGGGATTTGGAGGCATGAGGATGTTTCACAGGCGCCATTTAAGCAATCAGGTCGGGGCCGTGATAGAGATCGGTGGGTTATCTGACTGGATCCGAGCAGAACGTAGATGTGGTTGAAGCTGTGGTTGCAGTGGTGGCGGTTTGAGTTGCCGGTAGGGGAAGGCGCGGGGGGTCGGAGGTGGGGGGAGATACTGAGGAAATTTGACGGGTGGGGATGTGGTTGGAGGAATGAATTCTGAAATCGCGCGCCTAATGAAATTTTGCTGCGAAACTTGAAACTTGGGCGGGGGAAACACACAACATAGACGAAGCGCGTAAAATACTCGTGTGCGAGAAAACAGAAAATTGGCACATCCTGTCTCCAAAAAAATTTACACGTGTAGTTGATTTTTTTGTCAATGGTACGCCTGGTTTATTAGGAAACATCGCACAGGTAATTGAATTATGGATAATTAATGCAAAAAAAGCACACAGGTACGTCATACAAACTGTGTGTGTTGTGATCTAATGATTAACGCAAAAAATGCATATGGGCACACATGCTAATCGACGCTCAAAGCCCTCAAAGGATGCTCTTACCGACATTGTATGTTAATACTACAAACTTAAAGTACTACCGGTAATTTGCTCTAATACTACAAACTTAAACTACTTCTCACATGCTGCCATCGGGGCATGCTAGCCAGACGCCTGCGTTCTCCTGCACGGCCTTGTAGGCGGCAGCCCACCGTGCTTCGATCTCCGCCAAGCTCTCCTCACCACGGCGTGTGGCCTCTTCGTTCTTGCGGTAGAGGGACTCTCTTTTCTTGACTGCTTTCTGCCTTTTCCGCTCCTTCTTTGTGGCTTTGGCCGCCTCTAGATCCCCCGCCCATTCGCCCATGGCTGCCTCAAAGTCCGGCCATGTAACTGTGTGGCCGCCGGCGGTGATGAACTCGGCGCGGCAAGATGCCATCGCTTCCTTACCATGTGTGCGGTCGCGGGCGGCGAGGAACGCGGCGCGGCGGGATGCCATCGCTTCCTTACCAAATACTATGCGCCGCGATGCCATGAACGACGCTTGGAGAGAGCTCTGGGACGAAGGGCCGGACAGCCGTACAGGGCGGTGGTATTTAAGAGCTCAATGAAAACGACAAAGGAAATTTGGCTTCCCTTACAATTTTGCACGTTCATTATTGCACACGGTTCATCTCCGTCGCTTTCGGAAACAGTGTGCGCTGAGCCTATTGTGTGTTGCGTTATGATTGGCCGGAACCCCAGCCACGCGGATCGCGCGTGTGCATCGTAGGATGCACCGCGATCGAACGGCAATCCACGTCCCTCACATCACACCTGTGCAGCTGTTGCTGGATTGGATTTTTATACGCTAAATGCCTAGAAAATGCACATAATCCCCTAAATATGGTAAACCGAGCCCGGAAAATGCCAAATTTGAATAGGGGTGATTTGCACGGTATATTTTTGTCATAGAAAAAAACTCGATGGCAAAGAATGATGAATATTTGGATTCCCCTTAAATCTTGGTGATTTCCCTCTCGAAATCATGGAACTTCCTCGGTGATGGTTCGATTTATGAAGGGTGTGCATGACGACATAAGCCAAACCTTCTCAAACTTTTACCAGGGCATGGTGAGGTCATATCATGGCACCATGCCAGGCGTCATGTTTTTCAAGCATTTATTTCATTTTTTCTATAGTTGAAAACCCAATAAACAAACGTTTGTGGTTGACTATTGCCACACATTTCATCGAAATATCTGTCCATTCCTTGCAAAAGGCATGAGAATTTACTAAATGGCACGAGCATGGTTTTCCAGGCCATTCTTGTGCACCCTTTCATGCACCGATTGTTTGAACTTGAATTATGTGAATTAATGCCTAAAAATGCACATAATCCCCTAAATATGGTAAATGAACCCGGAAAAGTGCCAAATTTTAACACGGTGATTTGCAGGGTGTATGTTCATCATAGAAAAAAATCATGGACAAAGGACAAAGGAAATTTTGATCCCCCTTCAATCTCGGTGATTTCCCCATTGAAACCATGAAACTTCCTCGGTGATGGTTCGATTTATGAAAGGCGTGCATGACGACATAAGGAAAACATTCTCAATTTTTTACCAGGGCACGGAGAGGCCATACCATGGCACCACGCCCGGTGTCATATTTTCCAAGCATGTATTTCATTTTTGTATAGTTGTTTACCCAGTAAATGACGCGTTTATGGTTGACTATTGCCACACATTTTCTTGAAATACCTGCACATTCCTTGTAAAAGGCATGAGAATGTACTAAATAGCACGAGCATGGATTTCCAGACCGTTCTTATGCACCTTTTCATGCACCGATTGTTCGAATTTGAATTATGTGCATTAATGCCTAGTAAATGCAAATAATCCCCTAAATATGGTAAATGAGCCCGGAAAAATGTCAAATTTGAACAAGTTGCATTTGAGGCGGTATGTTGATCGTTGGAAAAAAACTGAATGACAAACTAGGCCGGAAATTTGGATTCCCCTTCAATCTTGATGATTTCCCTCTCAAAAGCATGGAACTTCCTCGGTGATGGTTCGATTTATGAAGGGCATGCATGATGACATAAGCAAACCTTTCTCAAATTTTTACCAGGGCATGGTGAGGTCATACCATGGCACCATGCCAGGCGTCATGTTTTTCAAGCATTTACTTCATTTTTTTCTATAGTTGAAAACCCAAGAAACAAACGTTTGTGGTTGACTATTGCCACACATTTCATCGAAATATCTGTCCATTCCTTGTAAAAGGCATGAGATATTTTCCAGGACGTTCGTGTGCACCCTTTCATGCACCGATTATTTGAACTTGAATTATGTGCGTTAATGCCTAGAAAATGCACATAATCCCCTAAATATGGTAAATGAACCCAGAAAAGTGCCAAATTTGAACACGGTGATTTGCAGGGTGTATGTTCATCATAGAAAAAAACTCGTGGACAAAGGACAAAGGAAATTTGGATCCCCCTTCAATCTTGGTGATTTCCCCTCAAAACCACGAAACTTCCTCGGTGATGGTTCGATCTATGAAAGGCGTGCATGACAACATAAGGAAAACATTCTCAAATTTTTCCCAGGGCACGAAGAGGCCATACCATGGCACCATGCCAGGCGTCATGTTTTCCAAGCATGTTTTTTATTTTGTATAGTTGTTAACCCAGTAAACGACGCGTTTATGCTTGACTATTGCAACACATTTCCTTGAAATATCTGCCCATTCCTTGTAAAAGGCATGAGAATGTACTAAATAGCACAAGCATGGTTTTCCAGACCATTCTTGTGCACCTTTTCATGCACCAATTGTTCAAATAATCCCCTAAATATGGCAAATGAGCCCAAAAAAATGTCAAATTTGAACACGTTGCATTTGAGGCGGTATGTTGATCATTGGAAAAAACTGAATGACAAACTAGGACGAAAATTTGGATTCCCCTTCAATCTTGGTGATTTCCCTCTCGAAACCATGGAACTTCCTCGGTGATGGTTCGATTTATGAAGCCATGCATGATGACATAAATCAAACCTTCTCAGCTTTTAACCAGGGCACGGTGAGGCCATACCAAGGCACCATGCCGGGGTCATGTTTTTCAAGCACATATTTCATTTTTCTATAGTTGATAATACAGTAAATGACGCGTTTGTGGTTGACTATTGCAACACATTCCCTTGAAATCTCAGCCTATTCCTTGTAAAAGGCTTGGGAATTTACTAAATACCACGAGTATGGTTTCTTCCAGACCGTTCTTGTGCACCTTTTCAAGTACCGATTGTTTGAATTTGAATTATGTGCATTAATGCCTACAAAATGCACATAATCCCCTAAATATTGTAAATGAACCTGGAAAAGTGCCAAATTTGAACATGGTGATTAGCAAGGTTTATCTTCATCGTAGAAAAAAAACTCATGGATGAAGGACAAAGGAAAATTTGGATTCCCATTCAATCTCAGTGATTTACTATCGCACACCATTCATCTCCGTCGCCTCTTTGAACCATGTGTGTTCACTCACACATGCAAAAGGAAAAACAAAACCCTCGCCCACTTCGTCCCCACCCACTCGCCGTTGTAAGGGCATTTCCCTACTTTGTGTTTTGGATGATGATGACAACCCTTTGTTGGTCTAGTCTTGTGCTAAGTGCTTCAGGTTCTCGGTGATTAGGCTTACATCAGTTTGCTATTCTCTCTGGAAGGAAAAGATCAAAGAAGGTGTTTTTCTACATGTTTATCTCTTTGGTCGTAGGGAACCTGTACTATTAAGAGGGAATCCACATTGGAAGGTGTTGGGGGAATCATTGCACGTACACTTCTGCCACACCCTCCTTGCCTTCCTTGTTTTGTGTGAGAGAGAGCTCCCCTTCATTTTCAATTGCTTGCTGTGTTCTCCCAGCGGTTGTACCGCTCGTGTGAGCGGTTGTACCGCTGGCTCTTGGCACTTACCCAACCACCACCCCAGGGGTGATACCCTGGGGTTGAATAGCCCAGTCATGACCAAGCGGTTGTACCACTGCTCCCGGGCGGGGGTACCGCCACCAAGCTTAACATTGACTATGGTCTGTCACTGGCGGTTGTACCGACCGAGTACCGCTCAACAACGGGTCAGGCTTATGTTTTGATGCGATACTTGGGCGGTGGTGGCCCGGTTGTGCCCCGCACACTGGTACCACCGGTGCCCTAAGCGGTTCTACCGCTTGGGACTTAGCCACCCAAGTTTCCAAGGCCAGGCGGTTGCACTGGAGCTATACCCTCGATCACTGCACACAGGGGTGACACCCTACTGTTTCAAAGCGGTAGTTGAGTGTGGCTGGGCGGTTGTTCCGGTTTTTCTCCACAACCGGTACTACCGCCTGCTCGCCCTGTTGTACCGCTTGGTAGGGTTCTGCAGGTAAACCGTGAGTCCCGGTTGTACCGGGACAAGGAGCGGTTGTACCGCTGCAGTGCTGTTTTCGCAGTAACAGTTGGATTTTAGGGTTTGCTATATAAGGGTGGTTCTTCCACCTACCACATTTACCTCTTACCCCTCTCACTCCACCATTAATGCCACTCAAGCTCTCTTGCCCGATCTCTCTCTCTAGCCACTAAAACTCGTTGATTTGCTAGGAATTGAAGGAGGAGACTAGATCTACACTTCCACCAAAGTATATTTGCTTCCCCCATACTTTCTTGTGTGGATTTTGTTACTCTTGGGTGTTTGAGCACCCTAGACGGTTGAGGTCAGCTTGGAGCCACATTCCATTGTGGTGAAGCTCCGTGGTTTCTTTGGGAGCCTCCAATTCAGTTGTGGAGAGAGCCCCAACCTTGTTTGTAAAAGTCCGGTCGTCGCCTCCAAGGGCACCAATAGTGGAATCATGGCATCTCACATTGTGTGAGGGTGTGAGGAGAATACAGTGGCCCAGTGGCTTCTTGGGGAGCATTGTGCCCTCACACCGCTCCAACGGAGACGTACTTCCCCTTAAAAGGAAGGAACTTCGGTAACACATCCTCGTCTTCACCTGCTCCACTCTTGGTTATCTCGTACCTTTACTTGTGCAAGCTTATATTGTGTCGCATCTCTTGCTTGCTTGTGTGCTCGTTGTTGTTGCATCATATAGGTTGCTCACCTAGTTTCATATATGGAAAACCTACTTTGATGCAAAGTTTAAATTGGTAAAGAAAAGCTAAAAATTGTTAGTTGCCTATTCACCCCCCTCTAGTCAACTATATCGATCCTTTCAATTGGTATCAGAGCCTCGTCTCTTTATTAAGGACTTTGCCGTCCGAAGAGTATGGTTGACACCGTAGATGGCGGGGAGGAGCACCAGGTGTGATTCCGTCCTCGTCTACGGCCGATGGGGGAACCTCGGTCTCACGTGAGGAGTTCAATGTGGCTTTGGACACATTGAAAACCTCCATGACGGCCGAGGTCAAAGGCATGCTTAATGTAACGCCCCGAGACCGATGCTCGAGAAGACTTCTAGCTATTCCGAGTTTCGCCATGTGTTTCTTTTGTGCTTGCTCTTTTATTTTTGCATTGCATCATGTCATCATGCCATCATCTCATAAATCGTTTACAACTCAACTAAATAAATGGCATGGATCTTTGATCCATTTAAATCGAGGGAATTCACCTGGTGATTCTCTTTAAAACATATCCTCCCAATATTTAGGGAGTTATAATAAACATTCCATTAATTTGGAAATCACCATAACATACTTACAGTTTAAGTTCCATGCATTTTTCTACCTCAATTCCTTGCCTCAAACGTTGCCAACAATTCTTATCTCATTTATCGAGGCTCTTCCAAAATTCTCAACATTTTTGGAATTAACCATAACCCACTTGCAAATATCCCATGCCATTGTTATCTCAATTCTTGGTCTCCAACCTTGCCAATAATTCTTTTGCCATTTTCCGGAGGTCCATCAAAAATCTGAACATTTTTTGGACCTTCCCTAACCTCACTTCCTATTCAAATCATTTGAATTTTAAATCAAATGAGTTGAATTCAAATCTTTCAATCATGGCCTTTCTATTTTTCTTGGAACGAGCATATTTTTGCGAGTCTGGGAAAATTACCCCCATGCATAAATGCTATCCCAAACACTTCCTTTCCTCTTCTTTTCCTCTTTGGTATTTTCTGTTTTGGAAAATAAAAGAAGAAGAAGGAGAGCAGCCACAGCTCGGCCTTCTCCCAGCAGTCGGCCCAGGCCACCGCGGCCTCCCGCAGCCCACCATCCAGGCCTAGGCCCGGCGGCGCCTCCCGTTAACCCTAGCCTCCTGCGCCGATCCCCATCTCTCCGATCTCCTCCCTCGCTGAAGGCGTCCCTCTTCTTGATCCCGCATCGTGCCCGATCCCCTCACTCGCTCGCCCCCTCCATCCTCGTCTCGATCGGGAGAGGCTCCCGATCTGCCGCTACCGTGATCCGGCGCCTCCACCTCCTCGCCGGCCGCCCGCAGCTCACCGCGCCCTGCTTCCCCTCGCCGCCTCCACCGTGATACCCCCACACCCGACCACCTCCTCGCCGCCCTTGGTGCCGCACCACAGGACCTCCCCGTCGCCTTCGTCAACGGCCAGCCGGTGCCTACAAGCGAGGGCTGCAGCTCACGCAGGAGAGCTCATGCTCGACCCCGCAACCCTCTGTCGTCCCTCCAGCGCCCAAGCCTCCTCCTCTGCTTCGCCCCCTCATCTGCTCCCTCAGCCATGGCGCTCGGCGCCGTCCGTGAGCGCGTGCAGCTCGCGTCTCCACCCCTCCTCTGCTCCCTGTTGACCCGCGCCCATCCGCCTCGGAGCCGGCCTCCACCGCCTCCTCCCAAATCTGCTCCGCCTCGCCTCTACCAGATCGGAGCAGCACCGGACCAGCAGGACCGTGCCCTTCCTCTCCATGGCTCGCCATCGCTTCGAAAGCAGCATTTAACAGCAGCGACCGCCGCGTGCTTCCTTTGCATCGAAACGACCGCGCCAAGTCCGCCGCCGTCCTCTACATCGACCGCTGCCCTCCATGGAGCCCAAGTCGCGCCGCCGAGACGCCAAGTACCAGGTCAACGAGGACCACCAAGTTTTGCCTCAGACACTCATCGGGTTGACCGTGGACGTGCTCGGTGTTACTTGGATTCGCAAGGACGCCAAGACCCGAGGCTTTTCGGTGTTGCTTTGTTTTGAACGCCAAGTACCACGACGACCGATGCATAGTACCACTACGATTGCCGTGTACATCTACCGTCGCCCGAAGACACGTGTACCACGAGCGCCAAGTTCGACTACCGCACGGTTACGCCAAGTTCATCTACGGAACGTGTACGTCTCCAATGGTGTACCACTACCGACGCCGTGTACGACTACTTCCACTACGGCCGTGTACCACTACTTCCACTACCGTCGTGAGAACGTCTACTTCCATCTACACCGCATCGAACTCGTTGCACTCCGAAATGCACGCTTTGAAGGTATAACCCCGAGATGATCAACCGTGGACCGAATGCTTGCATGTTGTATGAGATGCTTGTGTTTTCACCGTGTCCGAATTGTCACTCGTTTCCATGCCCCTAACCCATGGGAACCCGGTAACCGGGATCACCCCACCATCTTGCATGGCACGCTCTCCACACTTTCTTTTGCACCGACATCTCAATCGAGTTATCGGAACCGATATGTTGCCGTGGCATCATTTTCGGATTCGTTGCCGTGGCACCCGTTTTGTTCCGCCATGGTGACAAATGCTTCATAACATGCTCATGTCAACATTTTCATAAATATTGCATAAACCTTGATTATGTCATCCGCATCATGACAACAACAATTAAAATGTTTAAAATTGTTGTTGCATTAAATTGCTAAATGCATATGGGGATTTACCAGATTTGTTGTTTTTATGTCCGGCCCCATTTAAATTGTTTAGATGGTATAGTTTTGTTATGCTTCACCCCTTGCCATGTTTAATAACATTTAATATTGTTGGGTCCATAACCGAGAGAGAAACTAAATAATTGATGTGGTGTTTCGTCAATATGCAACTCGTTGCATATTGAGCTCCATTTAACTTGTAGTTTTGTTTGTGCATATTGCCATGCCATACTATTTAAACCGGACATGCATCATACTTGGTTGTGCATCATGCCATGTTTATGATTGTGTGTTTACTATGTTGTTTGCTTCTTTCCGGGTTGCTTCTCTCGTTAGCTTCGGTTTCGTTCGGAGTTGTGAGGATTCGCTCGACTCGCCCATTTGTCTTCTTCATGGACTCGTTCTTCTTCCTTATGGGATTTCGTGCAAGATGACCATACCCTCAAAATCACTTCTATCTTTGCTTGCTAGATGCTCGCTCTTTTGCTATGCCTATGCTATGATGCCTACCACTTGCTAAATCATGCCACCCACATTGCCATGTCAAACCTCTAACCATCCTTTCCTAGCAAACCGTTGTTTGGCTATGTTACCGCTTTGCTCAGCCCCTCTTATAGCGTTGTTAGTTGCAGGTGAAGATGAAGTTTGTTCCTTGTCGGAACATGGAGATGTTGTTCCTTGTTGGAACATGTTTACTTGTTGGGATATCACAATATATCTTATTTAATTAATGCATCTATATACTTGGTAAAGGGTGGAAGGCTCGGCCTTATGCCTGGTGTTTTGTTCCACTCTTGCCGCCCTAGTTTCCGTCATATCGGTATTATGTTCCCGGATTTTGCGCCCCTAACGCGGTTGGGTGATTTATGGACCCCCGACAGTTCGCTTTGAATAAGACTCCTCCAAAGAAGGCCCAACATTGGTTTTACCATTTGCCACCTAAGCCTTTTTCCCTTGGGTTCTGCAGACTCAAGGGTCATCTTTATTTTAACCCCCGGACCAGTGCTCCTTCGAGTGCTGGCCCAAACCGAGCGATGTCCGGCGCCCCCTGGGCAATCAGGGTCTATGCCAACCCGACGTCTTGCTCATCCGGTGTGCCCTGAGAACGAGATATGTGCAGCTCCTATCGGGATGTGTCGGCACATCCGGGCGGCTTTGCTGGTCTTGTTTTATTACTGCCGAAATGTCTTGTAGCCGGGATTCCGAGACTGATCGGGTCTTCCCGGGGAGAAGGAATATCCTTCGTTGATCGCGAGAGCTTATCATGGGCTAAGTTGGGACACCCCTGCAGGGTATTATCTTTCGAAAGCCGTGCCCGCGGTTATGAGGCAGATGGGAATTTGTTAATGTACGGTTGTAGAAAACCCGAAGTTGACCTTAAATAATACACATCAACAAGGTGTGTAACTGTGATGGTCTCTTCTCGGAGTCCGGAAGTGAACACGGTGTTGGAGTTATGTTTGACGTAAGTAGTTTCAGGATCACTTCTTGATCGCTACTAGCTTCACGACCGTGCCTTGCTTCTCTTCTCGCACTCTTTTGCGAATGTAGCCACCAGATATGCTAGTCGCTTGCTGCAGCTCCATCTCACTACCTTCTCCTACCCATAAGCTTAGATAGTCTTGATCTCGCGGGTGTGAGATTGCTGAGTCCCGTGACTCACGATACTTCCAAAACCAGTTTGCGGTGCCGATGAAACCGTGCAGGTGGCCTTAATCGAGCTCAAGGAGGAGCTCGATGAAGATCTTGTTCATTGTGTTGTTTCGTTTCAGTTGATCAAGAGTGGAGCCAGTTGGGACGATCGGGATCTGTGTAGCATTTGGGGTAGTCTTCTTTTATTTTAGTTCCGTAGTCGGACCTTGATTGTATCTGTATGATGTAATGCTTTACTCATGTATTGTGTGAAGTGGCTATTGTAAGCCAACTATGTATCTCTTTCCCTTATGTATTACATGGGTTGTGTGAAGATTACCTCACTTGCGACATTGCTTTCAATGCGGTTATGCCTCTAAGTCGTGCTTCAACACGTGGGAGATATAGCCGCATCGAGGGCGTTACAAGTTGGTAATCAGAGCCATCCCCGACTTAGGAGCCCCCTGCTTGATTGTTTGCTGGCGTTGTTGAGTCTAGAACAAAAAATGTTTTGAGTCTTAGGATTATATATCGGAGAGTAGGATTCTTTTTACTCCTCAGTCCCTTCGTTGCTCTGGTCAGGCATCCTGACGTAGAGTTTTGACTCTTTCTCTTCTCAAATTTCAATAAATTTTTTTTTTAGGATCACGCGGGTATCTTGGAATCGTGCCGATGGTTTTGTGACGACAACATTGTTCTTGGTGCCTCGACATTTAGGGGTTGTGGCAGTGTCCCGGGAGTTGAGCTCCGAGGTGTTGTCGTCACAATTTTATCATTGCGATTCGAATACCGAGTTTTGCCGACATCGAAAATCTCTTTTATGCAGTTGTTGGTGAGATAACCTCGATAACCCAAGATCTTGGGGCGAGTTCGAGTATTGCCATGACTCGTATAACGGATGTTTTTTCAAGGTCGAGGTAAACGATTTCGAAGGTTTCTTGGTTATGTGTTGAAGGATGGATACAATGGATCTAGGTATTGTTAGTTTGGGTGATATATTTTGTGTCCCTCAGATCCCCAACACCTGATTGCATAACCAGAAAGTTTCGGGAGTTTATAAGTGGGAATTCAAGTATCTCGTAGGATATCTTTCCAACAGACACATGATACGATATGGGATCTATCATATGTTTGTTTCCGGCTTATTCCGCAAGCCAAATCCTTTGTTTTTGTTTTGTTTTGTGGTATTCTAGTTGCTTCAATGCCAAGTGTTGATTCCATACCTTATTCTAAACGGTGTTCTCATATTTCTATGTGGATGCTAATCCTTCTTGTTCATCAAGGTCGTCTTTTCAATCTTTTCCAACCGTGTGCTTCTCTCCAATTAAATCCGATCATTCCAACATTCGCAAGATCAATTCTATGTTTTCTCAACGGTGTTTGTTTCGTTCATCCCAAGTTGTCTTTGTTTTTCCCCACCCTCCCACCCTTTTCTTCAAGGACTCATTTATTTTAATCAAGTATCCATTTATTCATGTGAAGTCACTTCACTCTTTTCAATCAATGTTCGATCCGTTGATCCTCATGAAGATGCTCAACAGCTCCAAGTTCATCATTCTTCATCCTCGTATTCTTTTCCGGTGGATTTAACTCAAGCTTTCAGTGTTGATCATATTCCTTTCCTTGTTGCAAATGCTTTCTCTTGCCGACGCACCTCTTAATCATTCACTTCTCACTATTCATTTGTTCTGGAGTGTTCAAGATATCTCGGAAGGCTCGTCTTTTCATTCCAAATCCGTTCAAGTATTTTGAGGTTGTTATCTCATTCAAGCCATTTAATTCTACCGGTGCAATCTTTATTTCAAGCAATCGTTCAACGGTGTTTCTTTTGAGTGGGCCCTAACCCACAGGTCTTTTCCCAGGATCTTACCTGACTCTTCTTATTTTCTGGACTTATTCTCAATTTCTTTGCAAAGTTTGATGTAAGGATGAATTGTCATCAGTCATATTCCTTCTCCAAGATCGCTTTCAAATTCTTTTCATCGTTGGTTCAACCTTTCTAATTTTCATCCCGGAGTATCTCAACAATTCATGGTGGTGTTTCTCGTCGTCATTCTCGAATTTTGAAGACCGAAGAAGAGTTTCTCTTTAATGTTGCTCCATTCTCTTCAAGATTCATGGTTCTAGCTTCGTGCCATCCTCATAATTGTTTTGATTGTGAGAATTCTTTTCACCCATCCGGAGCAATTCAGGAGTCTTTTCAGTTTGATTCTTCGGAGCCCATCATCTCAGAATTATTCATTCCAGCTTTCAGCTCTCGTTCTCCAAATCTTACCGGTGCATCATTCAAGTATTCACTAATCAGTTCATGATCTCTCCGTTCTCATGTATCTAAATTCTGTCAAGCATCTTTATTCGTTTTCTAATTCTTCCCGGTGAATTGTGCCTTTGCTACGTTCAATTTCAATTCTTACGGTGGGTCGTTCAAGAGTTCTCTTCCTTCGTTATCATATAGATTCATTCGTTCTTTCCAATCCTACCGGTGGTTCGTTGAAGACCTTCCCAAGTTGATAAATATCTCTCTTCAATCCTTTTTCAACGAGAATAAGTAGTATGCCTAATTCGTTGCTTGTCATCAATTTAAATTGGTGAAGGATACGCATAACATAATTCTTGTTCTTGTTTCATCCAAGTGATTAATTCCTTCTTTCGGAGTTTGTTCATGATGAATAAATTCTCGGTTTCAATTGTTTCATCTTTTCTTTTCCCGGAGTTCCAAGCTCTCATCATCACGAAGATCCATCTAAATCATTGCAAGGCTTCACCTTGTGTTTTCAACTTCTCTTTCTTTTATCATCCTTTTCTTACCGGAGTTCTTCATGGAGGCTCTACATGGTGCTTCGTCAAGGATTCATTTTTCTCGATTTGTCCTTCAAGTTTCTCTCGGAGTTAAGATCTGCCAAGCTATACTCTAAAATAAGCATGGTGTTCAACACATGTTTTGTTTTCAGGAGTTCAAGTATTCTTCATCTTGCATTCCAAAGTGCAATTCTCTCTATCTTATCTTTTGAGGTGGTGTTATGTCATTCTTGACAATTTCCTTCATGTTTCATGATTCATATGTTGTCAAGAATGAGGTATTTTAAATCCATCATTTTCTCTTCGTTCAAGAGATCTTTTCAACCAATCAATCCTTTTGTTGGATTTATATTTGGGTTATATTTCACCTAAAGCTTTCCCTAAGGATTGTTGCTATTTATGGTGCTTATAAATGACCCAAGTTCTTCATTTGTCCTCTCGGTGATATAAGTTTCTCGTCTCCTTGTTGATATCAATCCAATCGTTTGTTTCCGTTGGTGGCAGAAGCTCACCTTATAATGTTGAGATGTTTCAATAAGCCCACTAAAAGCTTATTCGTTTCGTTGTTGATTTTCCAACAACTCCGTTCAATCCTTCTTTCTATGGTTGCTCTTCAAATTCACTTGTGGTAGAAGTTGTTCTCCTCTTCGTTCTTTTCATTCCACTCTTTCATTTGTTCCGGAGGCAGTGTGTTGTTGATTTCATCAAGTATCCTCTCATCTTGTCAAGTTCTTGTTAATTCCTTCCATTTACAGTCGGAGTGCTGTCCAAATTATATCATTCTTATTCCTTCTCTATCTTGTTTTAACCGGAGTGGTGTCAATATCTATCTTGTCACTTAACCTCATGGTTCTCATTGTATCCCATGTTCTTCTTATCTTACGGAGTGTTTGCAATCTCGTCATCTTCATTGTATTTTTTTCCTTTCAATTTTGTCAACCTCTCAAGGTTCATTGGTTTCACTCGTTTGTCAACGAAGCAACTTAGTTTTACCTCTTTCTTCTTTCGTTTTTCTATCCGGTGCCATCCTAGATCTCGGGACGAGATCCTCTTGTAGTGGTGGAGTGTTGTAACGCCCCGAGACCGATGCTCGAGAAGACTTCTAGCTATTCCGAGTTTCGCCGTGTGTTTCTTTTGTGCTTGCTCTTTTATTTTTGCATTGCATCATGTCATCATGCCATCATCTCATAAATCTTTTACAACTCAACTAAATAAATGGCATGGATCTTTGATCCATTTAAATCGAGGGAATTCACCTGGTGATTCTCTTTAAAACATATCCTCCCAATATTTAGGGAGTTATAATAAATATTCCATTAATTTGGAAATCACCATAACACACTTACAGTTTAAGTTCCATGCATTTTTCTACCTCAATTCCTTGCCTCAAACGTTGCCAACAATTCTTATCTCATTTATCGAGGCTCTTCCAAAATTCTCAACATTTTTGGAATTAACCATAACCCACTTGCAAATATCACATGCCATTGTTATCTCAATTCTTGGTCTCCAACATTGCCAATAATTCTTTTGCCATTTTCCAGAGCTCCATAAAAAATCTGAACATTTTTTGGACCTTCCCTAACCTCACTTCCTATTCAAATCATTTGAATTTTAAATCAAATGAGTTGAATTCAAATCTTTCAATCATGGCCTTTCTATTTTTCTTGGAACGAGCATATTTTTGCGAGTCCGGGAAAATTACACCCATGCGTAAATGCTATCCCAAACAATTCCTTTCCTCTTCTTTTCCTCTTTGGTATTTTCTGTTTTGGAAAATAAAAGAAGAAGAAGGAGAGCAGCCACAGCTCGGCCTTCTCCCAGCAGTCGGCCCAGGCCACCGCGGCCTCCCGCAACCCACCACCCAGGCCTAGGCCCAGTCGGCGCCCCTCCTGTTAACCCTAGCCTCCCTGCGCTCGATCCCCATCTCTCCTGATCTCCTCCCTCGCGCGCGAGCGTCCCTCTTCTTGATCCCGCATCATGCCCGATCCCCTCACTCGCTCGCCCCCTCCATCCTCGTCTCGATCGGGAGAGGCTCCCGATCTGCCGCTACCGTGATCCGGCGCCTCCACCTCCTCGCCGGCCGCCCGCAGCTCACCGTGCCCTGCTTCCCCTCGCCGCCTCCACCGTGAGACCCCCACGCCCGACCACCTCCTCGCCGCCCTTGGTGCCGCGCCACAGGACCTCCCCGTCGCCCTCGTCAACGGCCAGCCGGTGCCTACAAGCGAGGGCTGCAGCTCACGCAGGAGAGCTCATGCTCGACCCCGCAACCCTCTGTCGTCCCTCCAGCGCCCAAGCCTCCTCCTCTGCTTCGCCCCCTCATCTGCTCCCTCAGCCATGGCGCTCGGCGCCGTCCGTGAGCGCGTGCAGCCCGCGTCTCCACCCCTCCTCTGCTCCCCGTTGACCCGCGCCCGTCCGCCTCGGAGCCGGCCTCCACCGCCTCCTCCCAAATCTGCTCCGCCTCGCCTCTACCGGATCGGAGCAGCACCGGACCAGCAGGACCGTGCCCTTCCTCTCCATGGCCTCGCTGCTGCTTCGAGCAGACGAACAGCAGCGACCGCCGCGTGCTTCCTTTGCATCGACACGACCGCGCCAAGTCCGCCGCCGTCCTCTACATCGGCCGCTGCCCTCCATGGAGCCCAAGTCGCGCCGCCGAGACGCCAAGTACCAGGTCAACGAGGACCACCAAGTTTTGCCTCTGTACACTCATCGGGGTTGACCGTGGACGTGTGCCTGGTGTTACTTGGATTCGTCAAGGACGCCAAGACCCGAGGCTTTTCGGTGTTGCTTTGTTTTGGAACGCCAAGTACCACGACGACCGATGCATAGTACCACTACGATTGCCGTGTACATCTACCGTCGCCCGAAGACACGTGTACCACGAGCGCCAAGTTCGACTACCGCACGGTTACGCCAAGTTCATCTTCGGAACGTGTACGTCTCTAATGGTGTACCACTACCGACGCCGTGTACGACTACTTCCACTACGGCCGTGTACCACTACTTCCACTACCGTCGTGAGAACATCTACTTCCATCTACACCGCATCGAACTCGTTCCACTCCGAAATGCACGCTTTGAAGGTATAACCCCGAGATGATCAACCGTGGACCGAATGCTTGCATGTTGTATGAGATGCTTGTGTTTTCACCGTGTCCGAATTGTCACTCGTTTCCATGCCCCTAACCCGTGGGAACCCGGTAACCGGGATCACCCCACCATCTTGCATGGCACGCTCTCCACACTTTCTTTTGCACCGACATCTCAATCGAGTTATCGGAACCGATATGTTGCCTTGGCATCATTTTCGGATTCGTTGCCGTGGCACCCGTTTTGTTCAGCCATGGTGACAAATGCTTCATAACATGCTCATGTCAACATTTTCATAAATATTGCATAAACCTTGATTATGTCATCCGCATCATGACAACAACAATTAAAATGTTTAAAATTGTTGTTGCATTAAATTGCTAAATGCATATGGGGATTTACCGGATTTGTTGTTTTTATGTCCGGCCCCATTTAAATTGTTTAGATGGTATAGTTTTGTTATGCTTCACCCCTTGCCATGTTTAATAACATTTAATATTGTTGGGTCCATAACCGAGAGAGAAACTAAATAATTGATGTGGTGTTTCGTCAATATGCAACTCGTTGCATATTGAGCTCCATTTAACTTGTAGTTTTGTTTGTGCATATTGCCATGCCATACTATTTAAACCGGACATGCATCATACTTGGTTGTGCATCATGCCATGTTTATGATTGTGTGTTTACTATGTTGTTTGCTTCTTTCCGGGTTGCTTCTCTCGTTAGCTTCGGTTTCGTTCCGGAGTTGTGAGGATTCGTTCGACTACGTCCATTTGTCTTCTTCATGGACTCGTTCTTCTTCCTTGCGGGATTTCAGGCAAGATGACCATACCCTCAAAATCACTTCTATCTTTGCTTGCTAGATGCTCGCTCTTTTGCTATGCCTATGCTACGATGCCTACCACTTGCTAAGTCATGCCACCCACATTGCCATGTCAAACCTCTAACCATCCTTTCCTAGCAAACCGTTGTTTGGCTATGTTACCGCTTTGCTCAGCCCCTCTTATAGCGTTGTTAGTTGCAGTGAAGATGAAGTTTGTTCCTTGTCGGAACATGGAGATGTTGTTCCTTGTTGGAACATGTTTACTTGTTGGGATATCACAATATATCTTATTTAATTAATGCATCTATATACTTGGTAAAGGGTGGAAGGCTCGGCCTTATGCCCGTGTTTTGTTCCACTCTTGCCGCCCTAGTTTCCGCTATATCGGTATTATGTTCCCGGATTTTGCGTCCCTAACGCGGTTGGGTGATTTATAGGACCCCCGACAGTTCGCTTTGAATAAGACTCCTCCAGAAGGCCCAACATTGGTTTTACCATTTGCCACCTAAGCCTTTTTCCCTTGGGTTCTGCAGACTCAAGGGTCATCTTTATTTTAACCCCGGACCAGTGCTCCTTCGAGTGCTGGCCCAAACCGAAGCGATGTCCGGCGCCCCACAGGCAATCGTGGTCTATGCCAACCCGACGCCTTGCTCATCCGGTGTGCCACGAGAACGAGATATGTGCAGCTCCTATCGGGATTTGTCGGCACATCCGGCGGCTTTGCTGGTCTTGTTTTATTATCGCCGAAATGTCTTGTAGCCGGATTCCGAGACGATCGGGTCTTCCCGGGAGAAGGAATATCCTTTGTTGATCGCGAGCTTATCATGGGCTAAGTTGGGACACCCCGCAGGTATTATCTTTCAAAGCCGTGCCCGCATGTTATGAGGCAGATGGGAATTTGTTAATGTCCAGTTGTAGAAAACCCGAAGTTGACCTTAAATAATACACATCAACCGCGTGTGTAACCGTGATGGTCTCTTCTCGGCGGAGTCCGGGAAGTGAACACGGTGTTGGAGTTATGTTTGACGTAAGTAGTTTCAGGATCACTTCTTGATCACTATTAGCTTCACGACCGTGCCTTGCCTCTCTTCTCGCTCCCTTTTGCGAATGTAGCCACCAGATATGCTAGTCGCTTGCTGCAGCTCCATCTCACTACCTTCTCCTACCCATAAGCTTAGATAGTCTTGATCTCGCGGGTGTGAGATTGCTGAGTCCCCGTGACTCACAGATACTTCCAAAACCAGTTTGCGGTGCCGATGAAACCGTGCAGGTGGCCTTTTGAGCTCAAGGAGGAGCTCGATGAAGATCTTGTTCATTGTGTTGTTTCGTTTCAGTTGATCAAGAGTGGAGCCAGTTGGGACGATCGGGATCTGTGTAGCATTTGGGGTAGTCTTCTTTTATTTTGGTTCCGTAGTCGGACCTTGATTGTATCTGTATGATGTAATGCTTTACTCATGTATTGTGTGAAGTGGCGATTGTAAGCCAACTATGTATCTCTTTCCCTTATGTATTACATGGGTTGTGTGAAGATTACCTCACTTGCGACATTGCTTTCAATGCGGTTATGCCTCTAAGTCGTGCTTCGACATGTGGGAGATATAGCCGCATCGAGGGCGTTACACTTAAGAACTTTCTTGACGGTCTTAAATTATCCATCGCACCTTTGGAAGTGGTCGATCCCACTAACAAGGTGACGGATGCTAACTCCGACAAGGGGGAAGCTACTAGTGAGAAAGTTCCTTTGTCTAGTGGTAAAAGTGGAAACGGCACCTATGCCCATGTTGAACCACCTCTTACTTATGGAGGACCAGTTCCCTTCACACATTTAAATCATGCCGGCTCTGCTCCTAAGATTGTGAAAAATGAGGATTTTGACTCTTCGGTCTATCGTTTTAAACGTCATTTAAATCATGTCAATACTAATCTTTGGAGAATCATTGAGCAAGCTTTCTATCCACATGACCCAAGCAACTTCCCCCCTCAAGAAGCCGCGGATCATCAATTCAAAGAGAATGCTCTCTTCATTATCCAAGATGCAATCCCATCCGAAGATATTGCGCATCTCCAACCTTTCACCGTGGCAAAGGAAGCTTGGCACCATGTTGTTTCCCTTTACAAGGGAAGCGCAAGCATTCAACGCTCCAACTATGAAGTGGTGCAAGATGAAGCCGATGAATTTGGAATGAATGAAGGTGAAGAACCTCGTGAGCTCTACCGGCGATTAACCACTCTCGCGGTCTCACTCCGAGATCATGGGAGCAAGGATACAAATGACAATTGGATCAAGCGAAAGTTTCTCAAAGCCATGATGCCTTACCATAAGGCCAAGTCATCCGTCATCCGTCAGAGGCTGGACTTCCACACATTGTCCTCAAGTGAAGTATTGGATGAGTTTGTGGCAATGAGTATCTTGGACAAGACTGCTGACAATGCCGTGTTACGTTCTCAAAGAGCAAAGACGCCCAATCTTGCTTTGAAGGCCAAGGTGAGTATGGAAGAAGAGGACGAAGAGGAAGAAGAGGAGAGCAACCCCGAAGATACCAAGTATGCTTACCATGAGCACATGGCCCTCGCTTCAAGGAAATTTTGGAGCAAGAAGAACACAAGGCCCAACTTCAACAAGAACAACTCAAGTGGCTCGAAGGGCAAGCAACGTGTAAGGACTTGCTATAATTGTGGCAATGTGAGCCACTTCGTTGCTGAATGCCCATATGAGAAGAGGGAAGACAATGGTGGCAAGCTCATCCGAAAAGACAAGGCCAAGTCCTTTCCAACAAGAGCAACTTCACCAAGAAGACTCCTCCCAAGGGGTTGGTGGCACAAGAAGAGTACAATGAGGATGATGATGAAGACAGTGAGACGGTTGCCATGGCCTCCGTCGCCATTGCAACAACTCCACGAGTGTCCCTCTTCGACTCACCCAACGAGAACATCACCGCCAAGTGCCTCATGGCCAAAGCCACCAACAAGGTAACCCCCAACATCAAAACTACCATCACTACTAATCCCTCTTTGATGGATTGCATTGATGAAAGTGAGGGGTCTAATGAAGAAGAAAATGAATTTGAGTCGTTTATGAGTAAGCTCAAGGGTAAATCCAAGAAGCACTTTGTTGCTCTCTTGGAACAACTTGGTGAAGCCAATGACATGATCGAGGCTCACAAAGACACCATCTATAAGATGGAGGGACATAGTCGTGACTATGCCAATGAGATATCGGACCTCTATAATGCTCTTTAAGAAGAGCGCGGTCATCGTTTGTCTCTTGAGGAGTCACACAACGATGAGCATGCTAAATTAAAGAAAGATCTTGATCATGCTCTTGTTGTATCTTGTGTGCTCAATTCCGGGAAGGCCAAACTTGGGGCTGATCTTGCTAGACTCAAGGAGGAGTTTGATATACTTGACAAGGCTCACAAAACCTTGAAGGGTGCTTATGCTAGCCTCAAAGAGTCTCATGATCAACTCCAAGTGAAGCTAACTAAGGAAAAGGCCACTTTTCCTCATATGGTTTTAATTGATAATGCAAATGCTACTGACCCATGTTGTGAGCATGTGCATCTTGTGGAGGAGAATGCTAAGTTGAATAAGCAACTTGAGAAAGGCCTTGTGTCATGCATACAAGGTGAGAAGAACCTCAATGACCTTTTGAGCAATCAAAAGGAAGTTGTGGCTAAGGAGGGAATTGGGTTCGCACCCAAGTCCAAGAACAAGAAGAAGAATGACAAGGCCAAACGACCTCCTCCTCTCAAGCAAACTTTTGTGAAGGAGGGATAGGGTGCTCCCAAGGAGAAGAAGAACAATGTGAAGGGTGGTGGTGTCAAGAAGGGCAATGCTACTCCTTCCAACAAAGCCGGCGACTTTAACCCTTATTATGTGTTGTGTTGTGCTAGTGATGGGCATGTCTATGCCAAATTCGTTGGTTCTCCTTATGAGTACATTGAATGGTCTGTTTGGGTTCCTAAGACCCTTGTTACTAACATCAAAGGACCCATTACAAAATGGGTACCTAAAACCAAGAATTGATCTCTTGTAGATGTTTGCTTCCAGTGGGAGATCATGGTTGCTCGGTAGTGGAGCCACTAATCATATGACCGGAAGCAAGGACTTGGTGGTGGACGTGCACAAGATTCCATCTATGCCCACCAATGTCGAGTGGGGTGATGCCTCAGCTTCTAAGGTATTGGGTCTTGGCAAGGTAGTCATTTCTCATGATCTCACTATCGAGAAAGTCATGCTTGTTGAGTCCCTTGCATACAATTTACTTTCTGTTCGTCAACTAGCACTCATGGGCTTTGCCACTTTCTTTAATATTGATACCGTGGCCCTCTTGTGGAGCAAGACTCTTAAAGTAGCATTTGTTGGGCATGTCGAGAACGGTCTCTATGTGATTAACTTCTCGGAGCGACCCACTAAGACCACGACATGCCTAATGGCTAAAGTTGACGTGGGATGGCTTTGGCAACGCCGTTTAGCCCATGTCAATATAAGATCTTTGCAAAGTATTCTCAAGGGGGACCATGTTCGTGGACTAACAAATGTTAGTTTTGCCAAAGATCATGCTTGCAGTGCTTGTATCGAAGGAAAGTTACATGAGAAGTCTCACCCTCCCACGACTATCATTTACTCGAAGAGGCCTTTGGAGCTCCTTCACTTGGATCTCTTTGAGCCTCCATCCTTTGATAGTCTTGGGGGTAGAAAGTATTGCTTGGTGATTGTGGATGATTATTCAAGATACACTTGGGTATAATTCTTCAAGAGGAAGGGTGAGACCCAACAAACCGTCATTGAATTTTCAAATGAAGATCAATGCCAACACAATGCAAAGATCTTGACGATAAGAAGTGACAACGGCACCGAGTTCAAGAACTACACCTTGGATGAGTTTCTTAGTGATGAAGGGATCAAGCATCAATATTCTGCACCATACACCCCTCAACAAAATTGTGTAGCGGAGAGGAAGAACCGGACGTTGATGGATGCGGCAAGGACCATGATGGGGGAGTTCAAGTCTCCATACAACTTTTGGGCCGAAGCCATCAACACCGCATGTAATGCATCCAATCGGCTCTATCTCCGCAAAGGCTAGAACAAAACTCCATATGAGATACTCGCCGGTAACAAGCCCAATCTCAAGTACTTTCGGGTTTTCGGGTGTAAGTGTTTCATTCTCAAGAAAGGTGTTCGTTTGTCTAAATTTAAGGCTAGAGCTCAAGAGGGCATATTTGTTGGTTATGCTACAAACTCTCATGCTTACCGTGTCCTTAATAAGTCCACGGGACTTATTGAAGAGACGTGTAACATGGAGTTTGATGAGAATAACGGCTCCCAAGTGGAGCAAAGTGGCACTTGTGATGTAGGTGATGAAATTCCTCCCCAAGCCATAAGAAGAATTGGTGTTGGTTTTATCCTACCCATTGAGGAACCCCTTGTGGCCAAAGGAGAAGGACAATGTTCCACTCAAGTGGAACCATCACCAACCCAAGGCCCACACGCTTCCGAAGAACAATGTGAAGGCCCTCATCCTCATGAACAAGACCAAGGGGAAGATCAACCTCAAGATGGTGTTGAACCACCAAGTGATGCCCAAGTCAAGTTCTCTCCTCCGAGCAAGTTCAAGATCAAGAGCAAGCTCAAGATCAAGAACAAGCTCAAGACGACGCTCAAGATGATCAAGTAACCGCTCCTCAACTCACTCCTGAGGAGGAATTGGAGCGTCATGCTGCCAAGATTGCATCCAAGCTCTCTACCAAGGGTCATATCATGATGAATGTGCTTGGAAGCATTCGAAAGGGGCAAGCACTCGTAGACAATCGGCAAACTATTGTGAACATCATGCGTTTGTCTCTTGTGTTGAACCCCAAAAGGTCTATGAGGCGCTCAAAGATCCGGATTGGCTTCATGCCATGCATGACGAACTCAACAACTTCGAGCACAACAAGGTGTGGAGATTGGTGCCAAGGCCCACGGGGAACCATAATGTCATTGGAACCAAGTGGATATTCAAGAACAAGCAAGATTCTCACGGAATTATTGTCCGCAACAAGGCTCGCTTGGTAGCACAAGGCTACTCCCAAGTCGAGGGTATCGACTACGTTCAATATGTCCATGATGGGAGAGTTGAAATTCTTTCTCGGGTTCAAAGTCAAGCAAAGAAGAGAAGGAATCTTCATCAACCAAGCCAAATACACTCAAGACATGCTCAAGATATTCAAGCTAAGTGATGTCAAGCTGGCTTCCACTCCAATGCCCGTCAAATGCCAACTTGACATAGATCCCAATGGTAAAGCGGTGGATCAAAAGGTATATCGCTCCATGATTGGCTCCTTGCTTTACCTTTGTGCATCTAGACCGGATATCATGTTGAGTGTGAGAATTTGTGCACGGTTTCAAGCCGCACCTAAGGAAAGCCACTTTGTGGCGGTCAAGCGAATCTTTCGATATTTGGCTCATACCCCAAATTTTGGCTTATGGTACCCAAGAGGAGCAAACTTCAATCTTATATGCTATTTGGACTCTGATTGGGCGGGAGACAAAGTGGATAGGATGTCCACTTCCGAAGGGTACCAATTTCTCGGTTGCTCCTTGGTAAGTTGGTCTTCTAAGAAGCAAAGTTGTGTGTCTCTCTCGTCCACTGAAGCAGAGTATGTGGCCGCCAGTAGTTGTTGTGCACAAATTCTTTGGATGAGGCAAACTTTAAAGGGTTACAGTGTCATTTGTGACAAAGTGCCTCTTTGGTGTGACAATGAAAGTGCCATCAATATTTCTCTCAACCCGGTGCAACACTTCAAGACGAAGCATATAGAGATTCGGTATCACTTCATACGGGATCATATTAGGCGAGGGGAGATCAAGCTCAACTATGTCAACACTCATGATAATCTTGCAGATATCTTCATGAAGATCTTGGATGAAGCAAGATTTCACGAGTTAAGGCATGAGCTAAATATCATTGGTTCAAGCAATGTGGCCTGAATCTTAGCACACCCCACCATACTCATCACGTTGTCTTGTTCTAGGTGTAGGCATGGACATAGGGGGAGTGTTGTTCTCTCAATGAACTCTCCCTCCCCCCATTATGCATAAATTGATCAAGTGTTTCACATTAGCCATTTTTTATGGTACTTGTGCTTCAAAGATGAGTTGACATGGGGCCAAGGTTAAAATCTTCACGGTGCCATACCTTTACACTCAAACATAGGTGGCCTCGGCCACCGCCCTCCCTTTTGAAGGGAGTTGGCCTTGGTCTTCCTTTGGTTCTTGTGGTTCTTGCCTTAGTCTTGTGTTTGGCCCTAGGTGTGGTGGACTCCAAGTTGTGGTTTCTCTCGTTGGTTGCTTTGTGCCCTCTTGGAGATCACCACACCATATTCCAGTGTCGTGCTCCATCCCAAGCCTTTCTCATTCTCCTAAAACCATCTAATCCAATTGCACACATTTGATCTTGCTACGGGTAATGGTGACTGGGCGGTACAACCGGTGGCCCGGGCGGTTCAACCACTGGTACACTCGGGTTGTACCGTCCCAGGAGGACTCCCAGAGGTGCTTGAGCGGTTCCACCGCTCGACCCCAGGTTGTGCTTTTGGCCGGTACTACCGATTGTTTACAGGCGGTACTACCGCTGCCTTCTAGGCGACGGAAGTACCGCCCGCAACTACTGGCACATACCAGGAAGTGGTACAATCGCTCCTTGGAGTGGTACAACCGCTTCGCATTTGCGGGCATATATATAGGGTCGGGGCCGAAGGGTTTTTTTTCACCTCATCCCCTGTCCTTCCCCATCTCTTGCCCTAGCCGCCGGTCGCCATTACCCCTGCCCCGGAGTGCTCGTCGCGCTCCGGATCCGTGGGCTCTCCGTGGAGGCCCCCTCCTTCCCGATCTCCTCCCATGGATGCCGATAATGCCCCATTTCCTTCATTCTTCGTTCTAGGGTTCTTTCCCTTCTTCTAGGGCATTACTTGACATTCCGCGTTTATTGTTCAAACTATTGGGTGGAAGAGATCTATTTATGCCTCTCGCTTAGTTTGTAGTTCTTAGAAGTTAGAATATGGTTAGGTTGATTCAAATCTCGTGGTCAGTCCTTCTCCAACTGGTAGTGCTGCTTTCCCAGCAGTTCTACCGCCTCTCTGGGCGGTACAACTGCCGGAGCAGTACTACCGGTCGTAGAACCGGTACAATCGCGGTATCTGAACCACGTAGCTCTGTTCTATCTTATCTGTTTTGCAATCTACCTATTCCTCTGTTCGTGTGTGCAATCCTCTCAACCTTGCTGGGTTTCTTGTGTTCTCCTCGTGTGTGTGTGTGTGTGTGTGTGTGTGTGCAGGTGGCTCTAGTTCTCGCTCTGCTCCTCACAAGACCAAGAAGCGGGCTAGGAGATGCCAGCGCCCGGTCGAGTCTGATGAACAAGAAGAGGTTGTGATTCCCACCAAGCCCACTCGCCGTGAGAAGTCTGCCGCTGCCAATGAACGTGTGGTTATGCCTTTGCACCGGTGGAAAGCCAAGGATTGGGAAGCCTTTTGAAAGTGCAACTATCCCTAGGTGGTTTTGGTAATTCATAACAACATATATCTCATTGAGCTAATGCTATTCCAAGACAAATATTTCAGGAAAGCTCAATGAATGGCATGGCATGGATTATGAAAGTGGATCCCTCAAAATATTAAGGACAAAGGATTGGCTCAAGCTCAAAAGCTCAAGACTCTACATTTTACATTTTAGTGATCCAAGATCACATTGAGTCTATAGGAAAAGCCAATACTATCAAGGAGGGATGAGGTGTTGCTTAATGAGCCTCTTGCTTCAAGTGCTTAGTGATATGCTCCAAAACCCTCAACTACTTTCTCACATCCACATATGACCTAAACCTAAAGTCAAAATCGGTCCTACCGATTCTTTCTATCCGCGCCACCGAGTTCAAATGTCATAGCCATCGCCACAAACCCTAGGCAAATCGGTCTCACCGATAGGGATCTCGGTCTCACCGAGATGGGATTGTAATCTCTCTGTTTCCCTTCGTAACGTTTCGGTCTAACCGAAGTGAGCAATCGGTCCCACCGAGATTGCAATGTAAACTCTTTGTTTCCCTTTCGTAACATTTCAGTCTCACCGAAAAGAGCGAATTGGTCCCACCGAGTTTACCTGACCAACTCTCTGGTTAGCTAATTACCAAAATCGGTCTCACCGAGTTTGTGTAATCGGTCTCACCGAGATTACGTTATGCCCTAACCCTAACCATATCGGTCCTACCGAGTTGCATGTCGGTCCCACCGAAATCACTAACGGTCACTAGGTTTACTGAATCGGCCCGACCGAGTTTGTTGATTCAGTCCCACCGAGTTTGGTAAATTTTTGTAAAGGTTAGATTTTGTGTGGAGGCTATATATACCCCTCCACCTCCTCTTCATTCGTGGAGAGAGCCATAAGAACAAACCTACACTTCCAACTTACCAGTTCTGAGAGAGAACCACCTACTCATGTGTTGAGGCCAAGATATTCCATTCCTACCATATGAATCTTGATCTCTAGCCTTCCCCAAGTTGCTTTCCACTCAAATCTTCTTTCCACCAGATCCAAATCCTATGAGAGAGAGTTGAGTGTTGGGGAGACTATCATTTGAAGCACAAGAGCAAGGAGTTCATCATCAACACACCATTTGTTACTTCTTGGAGAGTGGTGTCTCCTAGATTGGCTAGGTGTCACTTGGGAGCCTCCGACAAGATTGTGGAGTTGAACTAAGGAGTTTGTAAGGGCAAGGAGATCGCCTACTTCGTGAAGATCTACCGCTAGTGAGGCAAGTCCTTCGTGGGTGACTGCCATGGTGGGATAGACAAGGTTGCTTCTTCGTGGACCCTTCGTGGGTGGAGCCCTCCGTGGACTCGTGCAACCGTTACCCTTCGTGGGTTGAAGTCTCCATCAACGTGGATGTACGATAGCACCACCTATCGGAACCACGACAAAAACATCCGTGTCTCCAATTGCGTTTGAATCCTCCAAACCCTTCCCTTTACATTCTTGCAAGTTGCATGCTTTAAATTCCGCTGCTCATATACTCTTTGCATGCTTGCCTGAATTGTGTGAATATTGCTTGACTTGTGCAAAGATAGCTAAAATCTGCCAAAGTCTAAAATTGGGAAAAGGTTAAGTTTTTAATTGGTCAAGTAGTCTAATCACCCCCCCTCTAGACATACTTCAAGGTCCTACAAGTGGTATCAGAGCTTTGGTCTCCATTTTCTTTGATTTCCATAGCTTTTGGTGGTCATAGCCTTGGTTTCACAACCTAGGAGAGTATGGCGTCTAGCGAGGGAAATTATCACCGTAGCGGTCCTTACTTTGATGGCACTAATTTTGCTAGTTGGAAGCATAAGATGAAAATGCATATTCTTGGACATAACCCCGCCGTTTGGGCTATTGTGTGTATTGGCTTGCAAGGTGAATTCTTTGATGGGAGAGAACCGAACCGTGAAGCAAGTGCGGCTGAATTGAAGGTGCTGCAATACAACGCTCAAGCTTGTGATATCCTCTTCAATGGCTTGTGCCCCGAAGAAATCAACAAAATCAGCCGTATTGAGAATGCAAAGGAAATTTGGGATACTTTGATTGATATGCATGAAGGTACCGACTCCGTCAAGGAATCCAAGTTGGATGTGCTCCAAAGTCAGCTTCACAAGTTCAAAATGAAGGATGGTAAAGGTGTCGCAGAAATGTACTCTAGGCTTGCTCTTATCACAAATGAGATTGGCGGCTTAGGAAGTGAAGAGATGACCGACAGATTCATCATCAATAAGATCCTAAGAGCATTGGATGGAAAATATGATACCGTGTGCACATTGATCCAAATGATGCCAAATTACAAAGATCTCAAGCCAACGGAAGTCATTGGAAGAATTGTTGCTCATGAGATGTCACTCAAGGATAAGGAGGAACTTCACAACAAATCAAGTGGTGCTTACAAAGCCTCATGTGAAGCCCCCACATCATCAAGTGAGAAACAAACCTTCAATGAAGAATTGAGCTTAATGGTGAAGAACTTCAACAAATTCTACAAGAGTAGAAGCAAAGAGAGAAGCTCCAAGTCAAGGTCCTACAATGACAAAAGATCTTCTAGCCGAGAGAGAAATTGTTACAATTGTGGAAGACCCGGACACTATTCCAATGAGTGTACGGCACCCTACAAAAGAAGAGAAGATTCTCCAAAAAGAAGAAGTAGAAGATAAGAATCACCACCAAGAGAGAGAAGGAGTAGAGATGATCGTTATGAACGAAGACCCTCACGGAGAAGCAAGGATTCGGAAAGGAAGGACAAGTCATCAAAGAGCTACACAAAACAAAGACATCAAGCTCATGTTGGTGAATGGGTATCCGGCTCCGACTCCAACAATCACTCCGAGAGAAGCTATCTCTCCGACTCCGAATATACTCAAGATGAAGGTGTTGCCGGTCTAGCACTTGTGTCAACCAACTCCTATGACATATTTGATTCACCAAATGAACGAATTGGAAGAAGCTTCATGGCCAAAGGTCCTAAGGTAACACACCCCGAGTATGTTGATTTTAGTAGTGATGAAGATGACTTGTTAGGTGATGATGATTTACTTATTGACAACTCTAGTGATGAATACTATGATGAAACGTCAATTAATCATGCTAATCAAGATAAAACGAATGACAATGATAAGGAGAAGATTGAGCTTCTAACTAAAGAACTAAATACTCTTAAGTTAGCTCATGAAACTACCTTCGAAGATCATCGAGAACTTTTAAGGGCTCATGAGAAGTTACGCTTTGAAAAGCTCAATCTTGAGCAAGAGCATGAGTTCTTAAAGGCAATCAATGATGATCTCCGTAAGAAAAGTTCTTCTTACATTGCCAAGCTTTTACTCTTATCTACTTACATGCCTCAAGTCAAGTCTAGTAACAAGAACAAGAAAGATTCTTCCTCTAGTAGTAACAGTAATAATGCTAAATCCAATATTGTTGCTTCTAGTATTTCTCTTGATTCCACTAATGATTATTTTAGCCAAGTTACACTGGAGCAAGAAAACAGCTTATTGAAGGGAATTATAGAGAAAGTTGTATACAAGAGCCTTGCCGGGAGTAAGCAATTCGAGGAAATTGTACGCAAGCAAGGAAGGCACCGGAAGAATCAAGGTGTTGGTTTCGAACGAAAGTTCAATGCCAATGGAGTTGAGTGGGAAGTGAAGGAAATATGCCCTAGAGGCAATAATAAAGTTATTATTTATTTCCTTATACCATTATAAATGTTTATTATTCATGCTAGAATTGTATTAACCGGAAACATAATACATGTGTGAATACATAGACAAACAGATAGTCACTAGTATGCCTCTACAAGACTAGCTCATTAATCGAAGATGGTTATGTCTCCTAACCATAGACATATGTTGTCATTTGATTAATGGGATCACATCATTAGGAGAATGATGTGATTGACATGACCCATTCCGTTAGCTTAGCACTTGATCGTTTAGTATGTTGCTAATGCTTTCTTCATGACCCATACATGTTTCGTAACTATGAGATTATGCAACTCCGCTTACGGAGGAACACTTTGGGTACTACCAAACGTCATAACGTAATCGGGTGATTATAAAGGAGTACTACAGGTGTCTCCAAAGGTACTTGTTGGGTTCATGATTTCGAGATTAGGTTTTGTCACTCCGATTGTCGGAGAGGTATCTCTAGGCCTTCTCGGTGATACACATCACTCAAGCCTTGCAAGCGCTACAACTAATGAGTTAGTTGTGAGATGATGTATTACGGAACGAGTAAAGAGACTTACCGTAACTAGATTGAAATAGGTATTGGATACCGACGATCAAATCTCGGGTAAGTAACATGCCGATGACAAAGGGAACAACGATGTCGTTATGCGGTTTGACCAATAAAGATCTTCGAGAATATGTAGGAATCAATATGGGCATCCAGGTTCCGCTATTGGTTATTGACCGAGAATGGTTCTAGGTCATGTCTACATAGTTCTCGAACCCGTAGGGTCCGCACGCTTAACGCTTCGATGACAGTTCATTATGAGTTTATAAGTATTGATGCACCAAGGTTGTTCGAGTCCCGGATGTGATCACGGACATGACGAGGAGTCTCAAATGGTCGAGACATAAAGATTGATATATTGAAGCCTACATTTGGACATCGAAAGTGTTCCGAGTGAAATCGAATTTATCGAGTACCGGAGGTTACCGAACCCCGGGGACTACATGGGCCATAGTGGGCCTTGGAGGAAAGGAGAAAGGGCCAGCCCTAGGTGGCGCCCTTCTTCCCCTAGTCCTATTAGGACTAGGAAAGGTGGGCCGCCCCTCTCTCTCTTTCCTCCAGGAATCCTAATCCAACTAGGATTGAGGGGAATCCTACTCCCGAGGAGTAGGACTCCTCGGCGCCCCCTTGGCCGCCAGCCCCTCCCCTTGGCTCCTTTATATACGGGGCAGGGGCACCCTAGAACACACAAGTTGATCTACGGATCGCTCCTTAGCCGTGTGCGGTGCCCCTTCCACCATATTCCACTTCGGTCATATCGTCGTAGAGCTTAGGCGAAGCCTGCGCCGAGAAGTCATATCGTCATGAGCTTAGGCGAAGCCCTGCGTCGGTGGAGCATCAACATCGCCACCACACCGTCGGTCGACAGAACTCATCCCGACACTTTGCTGGATCGAGTCCGGGATCGCCATCGAGCTGAACGTGTGCGAAACTCGGAGGTGCCGTGACGCTCGGTGCTTGGATCGGTCGGATCGTGAAGACGACGACTACATCAACAGCGTTGCTATAAACGCTTCCGCTTCGGTCTCACGAGGGTACGTGGACGGACACTCTCCCCTCTCGTTGCTATGCCATCACCATGGTCTTGCGTGTTCGTAGGAAATTTTTGAAATTACTACGTTCCCCAACAATGGCATCCGAGCCTGGTTTTATGCGTTGATGTCATGTGCACGAGTAGAACACAAGTGAGTTGTGGGCGATACAAGTCATACCGCCTACCAGCATGTCATACTTTGGTTCAGCGGTATTGTGAGATGAAGCGCCCGGACCGACATTACGCGTGACGCTTACGCGAGACTGGTTTCACCGCCCGAGCACTCGTTGCTTAAAGGTGACCGCGGGTGTCTGCTCTCTCACTTTAGTTGAACCGAGTATGACTACGCCCGTCCTTGAGAAGGTTAAAACAGAGTCTATTTGACAAACTATCGCTGTGGTTTTGATGCGAGGTAAGAACGGTTCTTGCTCAGCCCGTAGCAGCCACGTAAAACTTGCAACAACAAAGTAGAGGACGCCTAACTTGTTTTTGCAGGGCATGTTGTGATGTGATATGGTCAAGACGTGATGCTATATTTTATTGTATGAGATGATCATGTTTTGTAACCGAAGTTATCGGCAATCGGCAGGAGCCATATGGTTGTCGCTTATTGTATGAAATGCAACGCCGTGTAATTGCTTTACTTTATCACTAAGGAGTAGCGATAGTCGAGAAGCAATAGTTGGCGAGACGACAACGATGCTACGATGGAGATCAAGGTGTCGCGCGGTGACGATGGTGATCATGACGGTGCTTCGCGATGGAGATCACAAGCACAAGATGATGATGACCATATCATATCACTTATATTGATTGCATGTGATGTTTATCCTTTATGCATCTTATCTTGCTTTGATTGATGGTAGCATTATAAGATGATCTCTCACTAAAATTATCAAGAAGTGTTCTCCCGAGTATGCACCGTTGCCAAAGTTTGTAGTACCCGCACACCACGTGATGATCGGGTGTGATAAGTTCTACGTCCATCTACAACGGGTGCAAAACAGTTGCACGCGCTGAATACTCAAGTTAAACTTGACGAGCCTAGCATATAACAGATATGGCCTCGAACACGGAGACCGAAGGTCGAGCGTGAATCATATAGTAGATATGATCAACATAGTGATGTTCACCATTGAAACTACTCCATCTCACGTGATGATCGGACATGGTTTAGTTGATTTGGATCACGTGATCACTTAGATAACTAGAGAGATGTCTGCTAAGTGGGAGTTTTAATATGATTAAATAAACTTAAATTTATCATGAGCTTAGTACCTGATAGTATTTTGCTTGTCTATGTTTATCGTAGATAGATGGCTCGTCTTTGTTGTTCCGTTGAATTTTAATGTGTTCCTTGAGAAAGCAAAGTTGAAAGATGATGGTAGCAATTACACGGATCTGGGTCCGTAATTTGAGGATTATCCTCATTGCTGCACGTAAAATTACGCCCCGAAGCACCGCTGGGTGACAGCCTGCTGCAGGAGCTGAGCCGAAGTTGTGAACGTCGGCAAAGCAAAGCTGATGACTACTCAATAGTTCAGTGTGCCATGCTTTACGGCTTAGAACCGGTCTTCAACGACGTTTTGAACGTCATGGAGCATATGAGATGTTCCAGAGTTGAAGTTAATATTTCAAGCAAATGCCCGGATTGAGAGATATGAAGTCTCCAATAAGTTCTATAGCTGCAAGATGGAGGAGAGTAGTTCGTCGGTGAGCACATACTCAAAATGTCCGGGTATAATAATCACTTAATTCAGCTGGGAGTTAATCTTCCGGATGATAGTGTCATTGATGAATTCTCCAATCACTGCCACCAAGCTACAAGAGCTTCGTGATGAACTATAATATGCAAGGGATGACCAAAACAATTCTGAGCTCTTCGCAATGCTAAAAGCATGGAGGTAGAAATCAAGAAAGAGCATCAAGTGTTGATGGTCAACAAGACCACTAGTTTCAAGAAAAGGGCAAAGGGAAGAAGAAGGAAACTTCAAAAGAACAGCAAGAAAGTTGCTGATCAAGAGAAGAAACCCAAGTCTGGACCTAAGCCTGAAATCGAGTGTTTTACCGCAAGCGATCGACATCGAAGCGGAACTGCCCCAAGTATTTGGCGGATAAGAAGGATGGCAAGGTGAACAAAGGTATATGTGATATACATGTTATTGATGTGTACCTTACTAGAGCTCGTAGTAGCACTGGTATTTGATACTGGTTCATTGCTAATATTTGCAACTCAAACAGGGACTACGGAATAGACGAGCACCGCAAAGGACGAGGTGACGATCGCGCGTGGGAAATGGTTCCAAAGTCAATGTGATCGCGGTCGGCACGCTACCTCTACATCTACCTTCGGATTAGTTTTAGACCTAAATAATTGTTATTTGGTGCCGCGTTGAGCATGAACATTATATCTGGATCTTGTTTGATGCGAGACGGTTATTCATTTAAATCAGAGAATAATGGTTGTTCTATTTATATGAGTAATATTTTTATGGTCATGCACCCTTGAAGAATGGTCTATTCTTGTTGAATCTCGACGAAGAGTGATACACATATTCATAATGTCGAAGCCAAAAGATGCAGAGTTGATAATGATAGTGCAACTTATTTGTGGCACTCGCCGCTTAGGTCATATCGGTGTAAAACGCATGAAGAAACTCCATACGATGGACTTCGGAATCACTTGATTATGAATCACTTGGTACTTATGAACCGTGCCTCATAGGCAAGATGACCAAAACGCCGTTCTCCGGAACTATGGAGCGAGCAACTGATTTGTTGGAAATCATACATACCGATGTTTGTGGTCCAATGAATGTTGAGGCACGCAAGGGTATCGTTATTTTCTCACCTTCACAGATGATTTGAGCAGATATGGGTATATCTACTTAATGAAACACAAATCTGAAACATTTGAAAAGTTCAAAGAATTTCAGAGTGAAGTGGAAAATCATCGTAACAAGAAAATAAAGTTTCTACGATCTGATCGTGGAGGAGAATATTTGAGTTACGAGTTTGGTTTACATTTGAAACAATGTGGAATAGTTTCGCAACTCACGCCACCCGAACACCACAGAGAAATGGTGTGTCCGAACGTCGAATCGTATTTTACTAGATATGGTGCGATCTATGATGTCTATTTCGATTTACCGCTATCGCTTTGGGGTTATGCTTTAGAGACGGCCGCATTCACGTTAAATAGGACACCGTCAAAATCCGCTGAGACAACGCCTTATGAACTGTGGTTTGGCAAGAAACCAAAGTTGTCGCTTTCTTAAAGTTTGGGGCTGCGATGCTTATGTAAAGAAACTTCAACCAGATAAGCTCGAACCCAAATCGGAAAAATGTGTCTTCATAGGATACCCAAAGGAGATGTTGGGTACACCTTCTATCACAGATCTGAAGGCAAGATTTTCGTTGCTAAATTCGGATCCTTTCTAGAGAAGGAGTTTCTCTCGAAAGAAGTGAGTGGGAGGAAAGTAGAACTTGATGAGATAATCAGATCGCTCCCTTATTGAAAGTAGTTCATCACAAGAAATGGTTCTGTGACAACTACACCAATTAGTGAGGAAACTAATGATGATGATCATGAAGCTTGGATCAAGTTACTACTGAACTTCAGAGGTCAACCAGAGTAAAATACGCACTGAGTGGTACGGTAATCTTATTCGAAGTCATGTTACTTGACCATGGCGAACCTACAAACTATGAAGAAGCGATGGTGAGCCCAGATTCGCAAAATGGCTGGAAGCCATGAAATCTGAGATGGGATCCATGTATGAGAACAAAGTATGGATTTTGGTTGACTTGCCGATGATCGGCAAGCCATTGAAAATAAATGGATCTTTAAGAAGAAGACTGACGCTGATGGTAATATAACTGTCTACAAAGCTCGACTTGTTGCGAAAGGTTTTCGACAAGTTCAAGGGGTTGACTACGATGAGACTTTCTCACCAATGGCGATGCTTAAGTCTGTCCGAATCATGTTAGCAATTGCCGATTTTATGATTATGAAATTTGGCAAATGGATGTAAAACTGCATTCTTGAATGGATTTCTAGAAGAAGAGTTGTATATGATGCAACCAGAAGGTTTTGTCGATCCAAAGGGTACTAACAAAGTGTGCAAGCTCCAATGATCAATTTATGGTCCGTGCAAGCCTCGGAGTTGGAATAAACGCTTTGATAGTGTGATCAAAGATATGGGTTTATACTGCACTTTTGGAGAAGCCTCAGATTTACAAGAAAGTGAGTGGGAGCTCAGTAGCATTTCTAATATTATATGTGGACGATATATTATCGATTGGAAATGATATAGAATTTCTGGATAGCATAAAAGGATACTTGAATAAAAGTTTTCAATGAAAGACCTCGTGAAGCTGCTTACATATTGGGCATCAAGATCTATAGAGATAGATCAAGACGCTTGATTGGACTTTCACAAAGCACATACCTTGATAAAGTTTTGAAAAAGTTCAAAATGGATCGAGCAAAGAAAGGTTTTTACCAGACATAAGGTGTAAGATTGAGTCGACTCAATGCCCACCACAATGAGAAGATAGAGAGAAATGAAAGATGTTCCTATGCTTCAGCCATAGGCTCTATCATGTATGCAATGTTGTGTACCAGACCGACGATGCTTAGCTGTAAGCTTGGCAGGAAGGTACCAAAGTAATCCAGAGTGGATCATCGGACAGCGGTCAAGAACATCCTGAAATACGAAAAGGACTAAGGATATGTTTCTCGATATGGAGGTGACAAAGAGCTAGTCGTAAATGGTTACGCCGATGTAAGCTTTGACACGATCCGGACGATTCTAAATCGCAAACCGGATACGTGTTTTTATTACGGTGGAGCTGTCGGTTGGTGCAGTTCTAAACAAAGCGCCGTGGCGGGATCTACATGTGAAGCGGAGTACATAGCTGCTTGAAGCAGCAAATGAAGGAGTCTGGATGAAAGAGTTCATTTCCGATCTAGGTGTCATACCTAGTGCATCGGGACCGATGAAGATCTTCCGTGACAATATCGGTGCAATTGCCTTGGCAAAGGAATCCAGATTTCACAAGAGGACCAAGCATATCAAGAGACGCCTCAATTCCATTCGGGACCAAGTCCAAGTGGGAGACATAGAGATTTGCAAAATACATACGGATCTGAATGTTGCGACCCGCTGACTAAGCCTCTTCCACGAGCAAAACATGATCAGCACCAAGACTCCATGGGTGTTAGAATCATTACTATGTAATCTAGATTATTGACTCTAGTGCAAGTGGGAGATCAAGTAAATATGCCCTAGAGGCAATAATAAAGTTATTATTTATTTCCTTATACCATTATAAATGTTTATTATTCATGCTAGAATTGTATTAACCGAAACATAATACATGTGTGAATACATAGACAAACAGATAGTCACTAGTATGCCTCTACAAGACTAGCTCATTAATCAAGATGGTTATGTTTCCTAACCATAGACATATGTTGTCATTTGATTAATGGGATCACATCATTAGGAGAATGATGTGATTGACATGACCCATTCCGTTAGCTTAGCACTTGATCGCTTAGTATGTTGCTAATGCTTTCTTCATGACCCATACATGTTTCGTAACTATGAGATTATGCAACTCCTGCTTACGGAGGAACACTTTGGTACTACCAAACGTCACAACGTAATCGGGTGATTATAAAGGAGTACTACAGGTGTCTCCAAAGGTACTTGTTGGGTTGGCGATTTCGAGATTAGGTTTTGTCACTCCGATTGTCGGAGAGGTATCTCTAGGCCTTCTCGGTGATACACATCACTCAAGCCTTGCAAGCATTACAACTAATGAGTTAGTTGTGAGATGATGTATTACGGAACGAGTAAAGAGACTTACCGGTAACGAGATTGAAATAGGTATTGGATACCGACGATCAAATCTCGGGTAAGTAACATGCCGATGACAAAGGGAACAACGATGTCGTTATGCGGTTTGACCGATAAAGATCTTCGAGAATATGTAGGAATCAATATGGGCATCCAGGTTCCTCTATTGGTTATTGACCGAGAATGGTTCTAGGTCATGTCTACATAGTTCTCGAACCCGTAGGGTCCGCACGCTTAACGCTTCGATGACAGCTCATTATGAGTTTATAAGTATTGATGCACCAAGGTTGTTCGAGTCCCGGATGTGATCACGGACATGACGAGGAGTCTCGAAATGGTCGAGACATAAAGATTGATATATTGAAGCCTACATTTGACATCGGAAGTGTTCCGAGTGAAATCGGGAATTTACCGGAGTACCGGGAGGTTACCGAAACCCCCCGGGGACTACATGGGCCATAGTGGGCCTTGGAGGAAAGGAGAAAGGGCCAGCCCTAGGTGGCGCGCCCCTTCCCCTAGTCCTATTAGGACTAGGAAAGGTGGGCCGGCCCCCCTCTCTCTCTTTCCCCCTCCGGGGAATCCTAATCCAACTAGGATTGAAGGGGGAATCCTACTCCCGGAGGGAGTAGGACTCCCTGGCGCGCCCCCTCTTGGCCGGCCAGCCCCTCCCCCTTGGCTCCTTTATATACGGGGGCAGGGGGCACCCTAGAACACACAAGTTGATCTACGGATCGTTCCTTAGCCGTGTGCGGTGCCCCCTTCCACCATATTCCACTTCGGTCATATCGTCATAGAGCTTAGGCGAAGCCTGCGCCGGAGAAGTCATATCGTCGCGGAGCTTAGGCGAAGCCCTGCGTCGGTGGAGCATCAACATCGCCACCACGCCGTCGTCGTCGACGTAACTCATCCCCAACACTTTGCTGGATCGAGTCCGGGATCGCCATCGAGCTGAACGTGTGTAAACTCGGAGGTGCCGTCGCTCGGTGCTTGGATCGGTCGGATCGTGAAGACGTCGACTACATCAACAACGTTGTTATAAACGCTTCCGCTTTCGGTCTACGAGGGTACGTGGACGGACACTCTCCCCTCTCGTTGCTATGCCATCACCATGGTCTTGCGTGTTCGTAGGAAATTTTTTGAAATTACTACGTTCCCCAACAGGAAGAAGATCAATACCCCAAGACGAAGTTTGTTCCTCAACAAGAGAAGTATGATCCTACTTCCTTCAAGGGAACACAAGCACAAGATGATCTTCCACCATAAGACCACAAGAACAAAGGCAAGGACAAGCTTCAAGAGAAGATTGATGCATTTGAAGAAGCACCTAAGGCCTTTGTCAAGTGGGTTCCCAAGACTATGTCAAGTTCTACTTCATCAAGTACAACTACAACTCCAAGGATTCCCATCAAGATGATGTGGATCCCGAAGAAGAAGAACTAGAATGTTCTTGAGGGTGACTCCGCCAACATTCTTCACTCATCTCATTATGGCAAGGACAAGTGCAATCAACTACCATATCTTGCACTAGTTCAAGGAGTCACAAAACCCTCATGTTGGTAAGGCAAGGGACAAGTAACCTAATGTTTTCATGGACATCATCTTGTGTGTGCATCACTCTATGTCTATGGATATTCTTGTTTGTTCCTTGTGGGACTAACCCATGTAGGTATTGAAAGTGCAACTCACTCCAAAGGATTGCTCCAAATGATCTACATCAACATTGAGCATCCACATCTTCAACACCTACATGAAGTCATCATCGACAAAACCCAAGGTTAGTTCATCCCTCTAAGGGGGGGTCTCACATCTAGGGGGAGCTTAACTCTAAGAATTGAGTCAAAGCAACTCTAATGATGTGAACACATCAATGCATTATGTAAAAGTGGTAACCCCACTTGAGCTTAAATGATGAGTATGACCTATGATCAAATGTTCTCATTTGACTCCTAAGTCAATATACTCATATATAGATGACCTAGTCATCGCCAATTGTTTGATAGATGCTAGAATTGGTTGTGCATTCTTTGTCACATATTTCATTTGTCATTTTATTGTGTGAGCATGTTGGTTGCATATTTTACTCATTCGAGGACATCCACTTGTTGCTTTGATTGATCGGTTTCTTTTTCTTTGGCCAAGTGGATGGACAAGAATGCCTAAGAACCTTCTCTAGCTATCTATGCTTTTCTCGTCTCAAACTCTATTCATGCTACATCACAAATTTTGATCAAGTCAGATTCGAACCACTCTGTGTGAGGAGCACTCGGAGTCCCCAATTCGTCATAGACTTAAACTTCCAAAACTTCTTTGTGCTTTTCGGTCTGACCGATTCCTCCATTTCGGTCATACCGAGATCACTAAGTCGATCTATGTTTTCAATCTCGGTGCAACCTATTTGAACTTTTTGGTCACACCGAGTTGTTTATGAATCACAACAGCTTATGCATCTCAGTGCCACCGAGTTGTTCCACTCGGTCACACCGACAGTGTCGGGCTATATATTCACATGGGCAAAATTTTGGAAAACTTTCTCCAAACCTCTTCGCCCGCACATAGCTCGCTCTGCCTTCTAGGTCTCCGCATCGTCGACTTCGTCACCAGCCGCCTCCTGTCGCTGGTCTCCGCCGCCGTCAACGGATTTCATCTCCGCCGTTGCCGCCGTAGCGAGTTCATCGCCGAACTAGGGTATGAACTCGATCACAGTGCTATCCTCGTCTGATTCTCAGCACATTGTGTTCATTATGATTCTTGCCACGATTGAAACACCTCTATCCAGTCAAAACAATCCTTAGAATAGATGTGATTTGAAAATTTAGGGTTAGGTTTCCGCCGAAACCATCTCGGACCCACCGAGTTTAAAAACTCGGTCCCACCGATTCGCTAACGCCATTGCACTAGTAACTCTCGATCTGACCGAGAATTGCTAATCGATGTGACCGATTTTAGAACTTTGTGAAACCCTAGCAGTCTCGGTGCCACCGAACTGTGACTCGGTCTGACCGAGTTCACTAGTTTAGGTTCCAAAACTGCTTCGGTATCACCGAGTTTGAAAATCGGTTGATCCAAAATGCTTTCTGTGGAAAACTAAAATTAAGTTTTTGAATCATTCTTTTGCAAAAATCTCTGCATTTTGTGATGCTCACCCACTCTATCTCATCTAAAACTATTCATGTGGTCAGCAATCGGTGTTTGCAGATGTCGCACCAAAGTGACAGCCGAACAAGTCGAGGAGCAGATTCAGATGAGTGAGGGCACTAGTCCCTCTAGCAGCTCAGATGAGGGAAGCGTAAGCACTCCCAAAGAATTTGCCCAAAGCTGCCACCAGGACAAGGAAGAAGAGAACCTCGAATCTGAGGATGAGGATTATGTGGCGAGAAGATGACGCCATTTCAAAGAAGAAAGTGCTCAAGAAGGAGAATAGCTCAGCTGCAGTTAAGCCAGGGCTGAAGATCAAAAGGCCAGCAGGAAGACAACCCATGTCTAAAGCCAGAGCCTCCACTCAAGCATCTTTGGAATCCCAACCCAAAGAGCCTGCTGCAGAAGGAAAGAAAAGGAAGGAAAGGGTCAAGAATACCATGGCCAGAGTGATTGGAAAGCCTTCCATGATGGAAGAAGAAGAAGAAGAAGAGGTTGCTGCACCAGCACCCAAGGTACAGAAGCTGATGGGTGATGCTATAAAGTCAGGGGCTGCAACATCAAAGCCCAAAGAAGCACCCAAAGCTGCCTCCAAGCCCAAGACTGCACCTAAGAGGAATACCAGAACATATCTCTGCTGCTGAAAAGAACAAGGCCCCAAAGGCACGATGTTGTCTGCTTGAGGAAGATGATGAAGGACAAGTCCCGAGGAAGCTCAAACCCAAGATTCCAGACCACAATGATGCTCATCCAGTGGCTGAGAACATGAAGATCGGAGACTCGTGGTTGAGGCTATGGAGAGTCGATCCATATGCCACCGTGGAGAAGGACTGTTGTTGATTACAGGTTCCACACAAAGGAACAGAGGATTTCTATGAGACAATCTTGTTGGACAAGAAGCCTATAGTGTGTGATATGAGGTGGGTCGACCGGACCTACATAAAGGAGAATGAAGAACATTACCCAGAGTGTATGACAGCTTCAAGGTCGTGTGGAGTTGCAGACTTTGTTGGGCGAATCTCACAAACTGGAATGATGAGCTCATTATGCAATTCTACTCCACAACACATTTCTATCCAGATGGCAGGATAGTTTGATGTCCAAGGTACGAGATACCAATCAACTATTGAGGAATGGGCCAATCTGATCAATGCCCAAAGGAGAGTGAAGATGACTTGGACGTTTATGCCAAGAAAAAGATGGATCACAGTTCTATGTAACATATGTACAAGGAGATCCTGATAAAGCTCTTGAGACTTTCAAGTTTGGGTCACCCATTTTCTTCTGCAGGTTGCCAACGATCAACTGGATCCTAAGGCACACTCTTTTGCCCAAGTCGGTGACCACAACATGATCGAGGGCATGCAATTAATTTGCTACACATATTTGATGTGCCACGAAATTCAAGGTCATGAGCCTCATGGTTGAGACTATCAATAGGACTGCAGAGATTAAAAGAGAATTTGTGGATATGCCCCACAAATTCAGGAGTTGATTAACTCAAAGATGGGCACAGAAAGTATCTCATTGGATAAGGAACACTTTGTTCTCTATCCGCACTTTGAGTACAATCAAGTTGTGATGAATGAGAATGAACCATCATCAAGACAAGCTCAAGAGAAGAAGGAGAAAGCAAAGAAAGAGAAGGTTGCCAAGATGCCAACTCAAGAGGAGGCATCTGAGTACCTTTTTGAAGAGCAAGCAGGACCAGCTTGGTTACTTGATAGCATCAACTCTGAGAATTGAGAAGGGGTTGGCCACCCTAACTCAAAACCAGGAGAGCCTGGAAAGAATCATGGAACAAAAATTCTATGATCTAGATGTCAAAGTAATCGAGATTCATCCACCGTGGAGCAGCTACAGGATGATATGCAGGAGAGGAAGGGCAGGACAACTACTGATGCATTTGCCAGAGTGCCTCGTGCTCGAGATCAGCTCAGAGCCAGAATGCAGACACGAGTCACTTCATCTGCACTAGCTACAGCTCCAAAGGCAACCAGCTCCAAAGACCAACTCCTTCAGCTCCATCCACATCAACTCAAGTCTTCGCCCAAGGAGCCATCTCTACGCCACCAACTCAAGACCAAGCCTGAGAGACGATATAGTACTATGCATTTTCTAGGAACTTTTTGGTATCTTGTTGCCAAAGGGAGAGAAAAATGTATAGATCATAGGCTTCGAGAGAGAGAGTTTGCTTTTGTTCTCTCTTGTCTTCTTGGTTGAACTTTGTTTGCTTTTGATTGCTTGAGATACTATTCTATTATCTGTGAGACATTGATGATCATGTGTTTGATCATAAGCTACACTTATGCTTGTTCGATGATATTATCTTACTTATCTTTATATGGTCGTTCACTTTGCTTGGTGATGAGTGCATGTATTCAATCTTTATTATTTTGAGCGCTCCACCAAGATGTATGTGACATGGAAGAGTAACCCATGAGCCTAATTCCTTGTGCATTTGCAGTCCAAAGCAAATCTTAAACTATGCACAAATTTAGGGGGAGCTCTTGCTTATCACATACTTCTCAAAGCGACGATGTTTTTCAATCTTATTATCATTTGTCGAAGCTTTGATCTATAAGTTGTCATCAATTACCAAAAAGGGGGAGATTGAAAGTGTAACTATCCCTAGGTGGTTTTGGTAATTCATAACAACATATAGCTCATTGAGCTAATGCTATTCCAAGACAAATATTTCAGAAAAGCTCAATGAATGGCATGGCATGGATGATGAAAGTGGATCCCTCAAAATATTAAGGACAAAGGATTGGCTCAAGCTCAAAAGCTCAAGACTCTACATTTTACATTTTAGTGATCCAAGATCACATTGAGTCTATAGGAAAAGCCAATACTATCAAGGAGGGATGAGGTGTTGCTTAATGAGCCTCTTGCTTCAAGTGCTTAGTGATATGCTCCAAAAACCCTCAACTACTTTCTCACATCCACATATAACCTAAACCTAAAGTCAAAATTGGTCCTACCAATTATTTCTATCCGGCGCCACCGAGTTCAAATGTCATAGCCACTGCCACAAACCCTAGGCAAATCGGTCTCACCGATAGGGATCTCGGTCTCACCGAGATGGGATTGTAATCTCTCTGCTTCCTTCGTAATGTTTCGGTCTAACCAAGTGAGCGATCGGTCCCACCGAGATTGCAACGTAAACTCTCTGCTTCCTTTCGTAACATTTCGGTCTCACCGAAAAGAGCTTAATCGGTCCCACCGAGTTTATTCGACCAACTCTCGGTTAGCTAATTACCAAAATCGGTCTCACCAAGTTTGTGTAATCAGTCTCACCGAGATTACGTTATGCCCTAACCCTAACCATATCAGTCCTACCGAGTTGCATGTCGGTCCCACCGAAATCACTAACGGTCACTAGGTTTACTCAATCGGTCCGACCGAGTTTGTTGATTCGGTCCCACCTAGTTTGGTAAATTGTGTGTAACGGTTAGATTTTGTGTGGAGGCTATATATACCCCTCCACCTCCTCTTCATTCGTGGAGAGAGCCATCGAACAAACCTACTCTTCCAACTTACCAGCCTCGAGAGAGAACCACCTACTCATGTGTTGAGGCCAAGATATTCCATTCCTACCATATGAATCTTGATCTCTAGCCTTGCCCAAGTTGCTTTCCACTCAAATCTTCTTTCCACCAGATCCAAATCCTATGAGAGAGAGTTGAGTGTTGGGGAGACTATCATTTGAAGCACAAGAGCAAGGAGTTCATCATCAACACACCATTTGTTACTTCTTGGAGAGTGGTGTCTCCTAGATTGGCTAGGTGTCACTTGGGAGCCTCCGACAAGATTGTGGAGTTGAACCAAGGAGTTTGTAAGGGCAAGGAGATAGCCTACTTCGTGAAGATCTAACGCTAGTGAGGCAAGTCCTTCGTGGGCGACAGCCATGTTGGGATAGACAAGGTTGCTTCTTCGTGGACCCTTCGTGGGTGGAGCCCTCCGTGGACTCGCAACCGTTACCCTTCGTGGGTTGAAGTCTCCATCAACGTGGATGTATGATAGCACCACCTATCGGAACCCCGACAAAAAAATCCGTGTCTCCAATTGCGTTTGAATCCTCCAAACCCTTCCCTTTACATTCTTGCAAGTTGCATGCTTTAAATTCCGCTGCTCATATACTCTTTGCATGCTTGCTTGAATTGTGTGAAGATTTCTTGACTTGTGCAAAGATAACTAAAATCTGCCAAAGTCTAAAATTGGGAAAAGGTTAAGTTTTTAGTTGGTCAAGTAGTCTAATCACCCCCCCCCCTCTAGACATACTTCAAGGTCCTACACCTTTCGTTCAAAAAATCCTTACGAGGTTCCTATTGCACCTCGTTGGACCACCGTTCAGTTCCGGAATGAGATGCAAGTGCGGATTGTTCATGAACTCTTTGAGCACAACAAGAATAGGTATGCCAAGCAGTGGACCATTGATCTTGACCATTGGAGGAGCAACTTGGAGTATTTTGGTGAGGCTTTGGCTCTCTGTGAGGAGTTCGATCTGGTCAAGCTCGTGTCAGTAAACTGTGACTTAGATGTTCAGCTTATCCATTAGTTCTATGCCACTGTTCATTTTGGAGAAGATGACGCTCGCACACTCACGTTCATGTGCCGTGATGAGCTTTTTCAAGTACCCTAAAGGGCTTTCTGCAATGCTATTGGGTATGACGATACAGGCCTTGAGGGGAGTGGTGGTATTCGTCCTCACGACCATCCCGAGTCCATGCCTAAGGAGAAGCTAGCCCCTCTGTACATTCAGGGCCGTGGTGTTATTGGAGAATCCAAGGATCTTGTGAAGGTCTATGACATCATACATCGAGTGTTTCACGATGTGCTTTTGCCCAAGGTGGGCAATCAAGAAGAAATTCATGGCTACCTTGTTGACTTGATGGTTGCTATGAAGACCAAGCTGGGATCTGGTGCAGCGTTTGATGTGTCCAACTGGCTGTGACACGAGATGTACAACATGGTCATCTACAGAAAGGTCCCTATTTATGCTCCATTTGTCATGTGCTTTCTGAACTCAGTTTGGGTTGTTCGCCGTCCTGGAGAGCTTCTCACTTCTCCAGATAATCTCACCATTCATGAGGTCAAGCTACTCAAGAAGAAGAAGCATGCCGAGCCTCGCTTTCCTACTAATGATCCCGAGGATGTCTATGCCACTTCAGAGGATGAGGACTTTGAGATGGAGCCAGGGGCCAAGCCCTCTTGAGTGACCAAGCTCACTGCCAAGGTGAAGAAGACTTTCTGCCTCCAGACTGACATTTAGAAGAGGATGTATGAGGCCCATGTCAATGAGAAGCATGCCATGTGTCATCAGATTGCTATGATGAAGCACCTCAATATGCCTGTTCAGAGTGGTTCTGAGAAGAGCATCACACCGGAGGAGTGATGGAACTCTGCGCACAACACTTGGTCTGATGATGAGGCTCCTCGCCAGCCCTCCACCTCCTTTGCTGCTGATGATGATATCATGGAGGACGCGGACTGGGACGATGATGAGGAGTCTGATGATGATGCGGATCCAGATGCAACCGAGGAGTCAGAGGAGGACGACTGAGCTCTAGGGCGCTAGCTTCGCTCTTTTTCCTTTTTGGTGTCTTGATGCCAAAGGGGGAGAGAGTTCTATTAGGTCTCGGGATTTGCATGGGTTTTGCTTGCTTTGCTTGGGTTTGTGTTTTGGTCTTTCGTGCGTCGTGTTGAACTTTAGCTTGTGGACCTTGTTGTTTATCTCGACTTGCATGGTGTGAGACATGCGCTCATCTATATTATCTCTATTGTTGTTAATATTGTTTATTTATCCGTTATAGTAGTTACTCTCTTTTTATGTGCTTATTGCTTATCCTCGCATGTCTAGTAGGAGTGGTGGGTCTATAAAATCTAGCGGGAGTCTGGCCCCTAATGTGTGCACTTGCATTCCTATAGCAAGATCAAATTAGGTCACACATCCAGGGGGAGTCATGTCTATATTTTCTACACCTCTCTCTTGCAAATCGTGTTGTTGTCATCATCCACCAAAAAGGGGGAGATTGTAAGGGCATTTCCTTACTTTGTGTTTTGGATGATGATGACAACCGTTTGTTGGTCTAATCTTGTGCTAAGTGCGTCAGGTTCTCGGTGATTAGGCTTACATCGGTTTGCTATACTCTCTGGAAGGAAAAGATCGAAGACGGTGTTTTTCTACGTGTTTATCTCTTTGGTCGTAGGGAACCCGTACTATAGAGGGAATCCACATTGGAAGGTGTTGGGGGAATCATTGGCGTACACTTCTGCCACACCCTCCTCGCCTTCCTTGTTTTGTGTGAGAGAGAGCCCCCTTTCATTTTCAACTGCTTGTTGTGTTCTCCCAGCAGTTGTACCGCTTGCACCGCTGGCTCAGTCATGACTGAGAGGTTGTACCGCTACTCCCGGGCGGTGGTACCGCCACCAAGCTTAACATTGACCGCGGTCTGTCACTGGCGATTGTACCGGCCAAGTACCGCTCAACAACGGGTCAGGTTTCTGTTTTGATGCGGTACTTGGGCGGTGGTGGCCCAGTTGGTTCGGTTGTGCCCCGCACACCGGTGCCCTAAGCGGTTCTACCGCTTGGGACTTAGCCACCCAAGTGTCCAAGGCCAGACAGTTGCACCGGTGCTATACCGCTCGATCACCGCACACAGGGGTGACACCCTACTGTTTTAAAGCGGTGGTTGAGCAGTGGCGGGGCAGCTGTTCCGATTGTTCTCCACAACCGGTACTACTGCCTGCTCGCCCGGTTGTACCGCTTGGCAAGGTTCTGCAGGTAAACCGTGAGTCCTAGTTGTACCGGGACGAGGAGCGGTTGTACCGCTGCAGTGCTGTTTTCGCAGTAACGGTTGGATTTTAGGGTTTGCTATGTAAGGGTGGTTCTTCCACCTACCACATTTACCTCTTACCTCTCTCACTCCACCATTAATGTCACTCAAGCTCTCTTGCCCGATCTCTCTCTCTAGCCACTAAAACTCGTTGATTTGCTAGGGATTGAAGGAGAAGACCTAGATCTACACTTCCACCAAAGGATATTTGCTTCCCCCATACTTTCTTGTGTGGATTTTGTTACTCTTGGGTGTTTGAGCACCCTAGACGGTTGAGGTCACCTCGGAGCCACATTCCATTGTGGTGAAGGTCTGTGCTTTCGTTGGGAGCCTCCAATTCAGTTGTGGAGAGAGCCCCAACCTTGTTTGTAAAGGTCCGGTCGCCGCCTCCAAGGGCACCAATAGTGGAATCACGGCATCTCGCATTGTGTGAGAGTGTGAGGAGAATACGGTGGCCCTAGTGACTTCTTGGGGAGCATTGTTCCTCCACACCACTCCAACGGAGACGTACTTCCCCTCAAAAGGAAGGAACTTCGGTAACACATCCTCGTCTTCACCGGCTCCACTCTTGGTTATCTCGTACCTTTACTTGTGCAAGCTTATATTGTGTCGCATCTCTTGCTTGCTTGTGTGCTCGTTGTTGTTGCATCATATAGGTTGCTCACCTAGTTGCATATCTAGACAACCTACTTTTATGCAAAGTTTAAATTGGTAAAGAAAAGCTAAAAAAATTTAGTTGCCTATTCACCCCCTCCCCCCTCTAGTCAACTATATCGATCCTTTCAGCCGTGGACTCCTCCGCAACTCTGCACCTCATCAACTTCTATCGCGGCGGCCACCCTAAGCTCGACAGTTGTTGTCAGCGGGCGGAGGTCGCGCTCCAAACGGCACGGGATTTCGCCCCTATCGCTTTCCGCCTCCTATCTGCACCGACATTCTAGACTCTGGTCGACTGGGGTTTTCTGCCGGACTGGGCCGTGGATTTTTCTCATGGAAAAAGTAATCAACTTAGCAAAATATTCACTCATCTCTTATCGCAGTCCGCCCGTCATTGTTAATCAACGGGCGGAAATCACCGTGGAATCATTTTTGTTCTAGCTGATTCGTGGGTGTTCATTCATGTGTCGACAGTGCGAGCACAAATCAGACAAGTGTGGTCGTGGCCAGTCGGAAACGAAGTTCTATCTCACCATTCCGGATGACTTCAGGGAGCGCTCGGTATGTTCAATCTCAACCTACCACGGTCGGCATGGCCTAAATTTTTGAACATATACCGTTTGTTGATACATTATATATATATTTGCATCAAAACTTTGTTACATTATCTATTTTTAATTATATATTTTTGTACTTTGCTTTCATCTATGTATTGATCTGTTCTATTAGTTACTCCCATATTTTCATCTTGCTCTATTCTTTCAATATATCTAATTTACGATTTTCATTTTCATTTCAAGCAGTACATCCCTTACTTTGCAAGAACATGAGTAGAAGGAAATCTTGGGCTTTACTTTGTTGATGACTCCCAGGATATCATATTGACAACGCAGCATGGATTTACAATGACGGTTAGTGTAAAACTTGATAAAGATGGTCACTCCTATTTTAATGTGGACCTTTGGAGAAAAATGTCTAAGATTTATGAACTGAAAGCTAACAATAAAATTCTAGTGCTTGCAACACAACCTGGTCTAATTAACATGGATGTTTACTTCCCCAACATCATCAGCCCATCAAAGTCTGATCGAGGTTAGTGTCCTTTCAACTTTCTCCATGTTGTCATATTACTTAGCAAAATCAGGGTATTTGTTCTGACTAATTGATCACTATTTAAGCAATCAATTGTGATTTCATTTTCTGACTCCGTTCCTAGGCAGTAACAAATTTTATTTACCAATTTATAAGCACTATATTTTTTTTCTGCCATGTCCTGAATAAATAATACCTTTCCACATTTTACGCAGGATATGTTGGATGCATAGTGAACGATCTGTATGTTACTAAGCGTACCAAATTTCACTAGAAGGACTTGAAGCATGTCATACACTTTGTTGATAATCTGACAGAGATAGCACAACTTATGAATGCTGGATTTTGGATGAGATTAATTAGACCTATGGTGCACACATTGAACAAGACCAATTGTGTGCACAAAACGCTGATAAAAAGTCTTATTTTAATGTTGATGCTCATAAACTATATATATATCTTCAACGATATGTTTTAATTAGTTTTATTCTACATTTCAACAGAAATTACCCGATGTAGCAGTTCCTGGATCGATTTCATGGCGTGGTCGAATTACACTTGTGCCTGCTAATAACGCCAAAGTGATTACAAGGTACTGCATTTCCCGCAGAAATGGAACCATTCAAGGTAACAAGTTCTCTCTTGTCATGGCAATGCATCCATATTGGAAAATTGAAGACGTTGTTCTACTCGTGCTCTACCAAGGCACAGGAGGGCTCTTCCTTTTCATTGACGAGATGCTGAGTCGCCGTGATCAAGCTGCTTCCAGCAGATAATTGTGGTTGTTGGCCCTCAGCCTCTTAAACTGTGCTAGCTGTAACTATGTTAAGCATGTATATATGGACCATATGGTTGTTGGCTCTTAGCCTCTTAAAATATGATAGTTGTTACTATATTAAGTATGTAGACATGGATCATTGGTCGTCAAAACCGTGTTACGAAGATCCTTCTTTTGTCGAATAGTGTAACCACTATATATATGTTACTCAAATGCTATTACCCAAGTTCTTAAATTTTCATCGAAGGTATTAGTATCGTACACAGTTCATTGAGTTTAAGCGTGTGCCAATGTCCAGAAGGCATTTGTATATTAACTGTCCATATTGCAAATTCACACACACGTTAACATAAAAAAACGTATGTGTAACTTAATAATCATCACACACAAGTACTCGCAGACGCATTGTGTGCGATACTCCTATCCACCGCAAGCAACTAGTTTGCATTTTTCAAAGTTTTTTATACACACAGAATCACACACGAACTAACTGTATTAACCGTCTGTGTTGTAATTTCTCATCGCAAACAGTTCATCCGAGTCGACTGTTTGCCACGTATCACACACATCTTGTTAAGTTGAACCATTTCTGTTGTGTTCCCTAATCGAAAACAGTTTGTCCGACTGAACCGTATGCCGTATATCACACACACCTTGATCTGACTAACCATTTCTGTTGCACTCCCTAATAGCAAACAGCTCATCGGAGCGAACTGTATGCCGTATATCGCACACACATTGATGTGGCTGCTCATCTCTGTTGTTCTGCTCATCGCAAACAGTTCGAATGGATTAACCGTGTGCCCTGCATCGCACACGTAACTAAAATCTGAACCGTATTTGATGGCTCCGCCATCGCAAGTGTTTTGCACATTTTCTGACGGTTTTTTACACCACCGTTTGCGATTAATGCATCGCACACAGTTTCATCAAATGGTCTCTCATCGTAGTGTCGCGTTAGCAGCATTCTGCAGTAGTGTAATGCTTATTGATAAAACAAAACTTTTACTAAACACATCGTAGAAGCTCTTATTAAATATCATGAAGAGAAACTTGAACTAGAAGTCTCTATACCAGGAAAATTACATGATGAATGGGAACCAGCAACTAAAGTTAAAATTAAAGATTATGAATTTAATGATTTGTGTGATCTAGGATCTAGTGTTTCTACTATATCAAAATCTTTATGCGATGTACTAGATCTCACTAATATGGATGAATGTTCCCTCAACTTCCATTTAGCGGATTCTACAATTAAAAAACCATTAGGTAGACTTAATGACGTGCTCATACTTTCTAATACGAATTATGTACTGATACATCTTCATCGTATCTACTTTTTCAAACACTTTTGCTCTTGTTTTGGACTCTAAGACGCGCTATTTATTGCGCATCACACTGTAGCGTTTATATTTTCAAATTATTTGAAAATATTTCATATATTACAGATGGAGTTCATGAGCATGCAAAAAAAGTTTGCGTATAGAAAAATTAGTTTACGAAATCAAGAAAGTTCATGTATTCAAAAAAATAGTTCAAGAATTCAAAAGAACTTGACCGGTTTTCAAAAACAGTTCATCGAATTTGAAAAAAGTTCATCGATTTGAAAAAGTTCATCGAATTTGGAAAAAGTTCATCTAAATTGAAAAAATTTCATTGATTTTTGAAAAAAGTTCATCGTTTTTCTAGAATAAGTTCATCGCTTTTGAGAAAAAAAATTCATCGATTTTGAAAAGAAGTTCATCAATTAAAAGAAAAACTTCAAAAAATTGTAAAAAGTTCATCAAATTGAAAAATAATTTCCTCTATTTTGAAAAAGTTTCATCAATTTGAAAAACAGTTCATGAGTTTCAAAAAAATTAGTTCATGGATTTAGAGAAGAAATTCATCTATTTCAAGAAAACAATTACGAATTTGGAAAAAGAAAGTAGAAAAGGATAGAGAAAAAAGCAAAAAAGGAAAAAGAAAAGGAGAAATAAATAAATGTATGAAAGTGTGTAAGAGAAATAAATAAATAAATGTATGAAAAAAAGGAAAAAAGAAAAAGAGAAATAAATAAATCGACTTGGTTATGTGCCGATTACTGAAAACCATGTCGCAGGTTCGAATCCTAGCTCGCGTGATTTTTTTGCTGTTTATCTAGAGTTGAGAAAACAGGCAAAAATGTTATAAGTGCCGGCCCGACTAAAACGCGGGAGTAGCTGCTGCAGGCGCCGGTTAGCGAAAAACAGTACAAAACGGCGGAAAACCCTATTCGCCGCAACCTACTCCAGGTTTCTCGCCGGTTTTTTTTTCAGTTCTGGGAACCTTCTTATATTTATTTATTTTTTCCTTTTTCTTTATCCTTTTTCTATATATTTATCTTTAGACCTTTTCCTATTATGTTTCTATTTATTTCCCTTTCGTTTTTTGTTTCGTTTTTTTGTTTTTTTAGGAAAGAAAAGTGATCCTCGCCTAGAATTTCAAAAAATTCTCCTTTCCAAAATTTGTTCACATTTTTCAAGAAGTGTTTGTATTCCAAAATGTTTAAGAATTTCAACAAATGTTATCATTTCAAAAAATTCTAAATATTTTCGTGTTTCAAAAATAATCTCATTTTCAAAAATTGTTCACAATTTGAACATTTTGTTCACGAATGAAAAAAGTTTCATGTTCTTTTAAAATTTGTTCATAATTCGAGAAATTTTCATGGTTTCAAAATTTGGTCACAAATTTTAAATATGTACGTGGTTCCAATTTTTTGTTCGAATTTGATGAAAACTTCCATTTTCAATTTTTTTCATAAATTATAAATGTTCATAGTTATATTTTTTGTTCAGAATATCATGAAATATTCCATGTTCCAAGTTTGAAAAATTGTTTGCGGTTTCAAAATTTGTTTAGAATTTCAAATAATTTGTTCACATATTCAAAAAAATATTCATGTTGCCTAAAATGTGTTCAGAAATTCAGAAAATGCTTACACATTTTCAAAATATACACTTTGAAAAAAGTACGCCTTTTTCAAATCACCTTCACAAATTTTGTTCTTGTTTTTTGGAATATTCATAAAATTTTCAAAATCTGTTTGGAATTCCAAATTTTGTTCACATTTCCTCCAAAATTCTTTTCGTTTTTTCCGAAATGTGTTCAATTTTTTAAAAAATGTATATGCTGCAGTACACATACAGAAAATAACAAGCAAAGGGGAATATCCCGCAATCTTAAGTTCTTAAGTTCGAGGTACTCCGGCAGAAGGGCTTTGGGCACAGGTGACTGACTTGGATCGCGACGTTGCTACAAACGGCAACCACCAGGGTTCTGATCAATGGCATTCCAGGACGGAGCTTTGCGCATGCTTGCGGGCTTAGGCAGGGGGACCCGATATCCCCCCTCCTCTCTGTGATCGCTATGGAGGCACTTTCAAGCATCATCAGCAATGCCATGGAGGCGGGAGCCATTAGCACCTTCACTGGCATATCACCCAATCAACGCCTGTCTATCTATGCCGATGACGTAGCTCTGTTCATTAAGCCCACAGAGATGGACTTGAACTTTGTGAGAATGGCCCTGGAGATTTTCGGAGAAGCGTCGGGGCTCAAGGTCAACTACAGGAAATCTTCAGCTATATTAATCTGTGGATCGATGATTAACAGCTACAGGGTGCAAGGGATGCCGCAATGCACTATCGGGTCCTTCCCCTGCAGATATCTAGGCATCCAGCTAGCCATATCCCAGCTTACTAAACCGGACTGGCAGCCCATGCTTGATCAGGTCAAGCAGTTCATCCCGGCTTGGCAGCGAGGGCTAATTCAGAGACCAGGGAGACTCATTTTGGTTAAAGCAGTGATCGCGGCCAGACCCATACACCAACTTCTGATCCTGGAGGCGCTGGCGTGGGTGTTTGAAGATATTAATACCTGGTTACGATCATTTTTCCGGGCGGGAAAGGACAAGACACATGGAGGTCACTGTTTGGTTGCGTGGAAATCAATCTGCCGACCCTACTGCTATGGGGGATTGGGAGTTAAGAACCTAAAGCTGCAGGCGATTGCTCTGAGAACTAGATGGGAATGGCTTCGGAGGACTGATGAGGAGCGACCATGGCAAGGATTGGGTCTAAAAATGGATGAGGACGCGCGACAGGTCTTTGACAGCTTGGTGCGCATCAGGGTGGTAACGGGAAGAAGGTTTTGTTCTGGCACGATAGATGGATCAATGGCCGAACTGCAGTGGAGATTGCACCCACACTAGTTTGCGTGGTGCCCACACGAACAAAGAATAGGAGATCTGTGCACGAGGCCATGGGGGAGGAGAGATGGGAGTGGGACATTCCGGTGGGTCTCAACTTCACTATGCAGATGCAACTGTACATGTTGCAGCAAGCCATCGCTCAGATGGAGAGGGACGAGACGATGGAGGACAATTTCTCGTGGCCATGTGACATTTTCGGGACATACTCTGCGAAATCCACATATCGGCGGCTTTGCATGGGTCTAACTGAGTTTGAGCCAGCATCCTATATTTGGAAGTGCTGGCCCCCCCTAAAGTGCAAACTTTTCATCTGGCTTGCCGTCCAGTACCGGGTGTGGACATCAGATCGGCGCGCACGTCATGGACTACAAGATCAACCATCCCCTTGTTATATGTGCCTACAAGGGGAAGATAATGTGGATCACATACTTATCCAGTGTGTGTTTTCAAGGGAGGTTTGGTTCCTCTTGTTAGCGCACTTCGGTATCGATGTGAGGCCACCATCTATACAAGACACTTTGACACAATGGTGGCGGGACAGCAGAGGACGAATAAACAGGCAGCATAGATGTGGCTTCGACTCGCTTTTCCTCCTGACGACGTGGGCCCTTTGGAAGCAACGCAATGCACGGGTGTTTGGCCGGCGTGAGCAACAATTCACCACGCAGCAGTTGGTGCGGAGCATTGAGGAAGAAGTGTAAGAGTGGAAAAAAGCCGGTGCAGGTGGATTAGAATTGCTAGCGAGAGAGTAGCCTTTGTGTAAATTTGTCGGTGTAGGTGTGGTGTCTTGTTTCAGCCTCTGTTCACAGAGGTCTTGAACATCTTGTAAATTTTCTGCTGCCTTCTATAAAAATACGGTACGACATTGGCGTACTCTCGAAATAAATACACTACCGGTGCGTCGTTGTATGCATGTAGCCGCTTGCTCTGGTGGCTAGTAACTGTTGTGTAGGAAAGCAACATTACGGGCTCGATTCCTCATTGCTTGACTTTCTTTTTCCGTTGCCGCATTTTGCTTATTATGTGCCGCATTTTTCGTTGACAATTTCAAAAAATATCTACAATTTTGTAAAAAGGATTCTGAATTCAAAAAAAGTTCATGATTTAAAAAATGTCCCCAAATTTTTTTAAATGTTCACCAGCTTGAAAATTTTCATGATTTTATAATATTTCACGAATTCAAGAAATGTTCTTGTTTAAAAAAAAATCCAAATTCGGAAAGATGCTTGTTAAAATTAAAAATAAAAATAATAGAAAGAGTAAGAAAAGAAAGAACAAGGAAAAGGGAAAAATAAAATTAGAAAAATAAAAGAAAAATGAAAAAGAAATGTGAAAGAATAAACCCCAGATTGGCCGGCCCATACTTTTGATCGGGAGCCCAGGGAGGGACGGGGAAGGGGGGGGGGTGCGCACTATGTCACAACCGCACGACCAGCTCGCCAAATTGGAGCTGCCGCTAACACCCCAAAAAAAGGGTAACATAAGCGGCGGGTTGAACTAGAAGAAAAATCAGGTTGTAACACGAAAAGGCTGAAAGGCCTTACCAGATAAAATGTCTACGAAGTGACACCGTACCATCTTTCTTTCAAAGAAAAAGAATTACAGAAGAATGTGTCTTTCAGGTTGGCCAGAAGTAGCACTCCGAGATATGCGTATGTACAAAAACCCGAGGAAACGATCGTGAGTACACCAAATAGACTAGCAACTCTAACACCGATCTTCAGAGCCTCCCCTAAATATCTGGACATTTTATTTCATCCAATGGCGGTCATAAAAATATTTGGACGTCCGAAATGCCATAAACCAGAACCGAACTAATGGGCGATCTGGAGGACTCTAAACATCTACTACCTACGCATCTGACAAAGTGAACCCACCCAAAACCGAGGCAGAGCCTGCAAATTTGGTCTCCGCCAATGTATTCATGCCAAAGCCCGCCCTTTCCCACTACCGCCACCATAACCATCTCCCGCCTACCATACCATTTTGCAGCCCGTCGCCTTGATGAGGCCAATGGTGAAGGAGTAGATAGAGATATTCGTCTTCCCACCGAAACCAGTGGACTAAGGGTGGTGGCCACCCACAAGGCCTGGTCAGCAAAGCGCTATGCCCGACGCGTGAAGGCGGCAAAAGAAGGCGGAAGAAGCAGCGATGGGACCTCGTCCAACAAAGCGCCCCCAACAAAGTGGTGCTGCCCAGGCAATCACCACCATGGTTGTCTCAGTTCAAGGTGCCCTACTACTTCGCCTCCGAGCACCTCGGTCCGGCCAGCATGCAACAATCGCTGGAGCAGTCCACGTCGTCCTTCATTTGTGGCCATCGTGTCCCCTTCACTGTCGGTCTCAACATTGACTTCCTCTTCGCGAAGTGGCAGTCAACTATGGTGGTTCGCTCGAGGATGCCACGTGGAGCCTTCATTTGTCGGTATCACTCACTGTTTGCCGGAATGCCTCACGCAAGAGGGATGACATAAGCTGACGAGGCGATGATGAATGTTATCCATGACAGATGTGGCCACAAAGATGGACAAGTGGAGGACTCCCAGACGGAGGAACAACCGCAGTCGGACGACCAACAGATGTGCACCCAGAAGGAACAGTCGTAGCCGTAGGACCCAAAAAAGAAGAGGGTGTAATATTTCATCTCAAAGGAGGATGAATTATTGTGTAAGGCATGTTGGCATGTAGTATCAACGCGTTCCAAGGCAGGGAGCAAAGGGGCACGGTGTGTTTGGCAAAGTGTGCATGATTCATTTCACATATGAAAATGAACCGTGATCGCGTGATCGCAATTCGAAGTTGCTAAGCCACTGATAGTACACCATTCAAGGGCATGTCAACAAGTATTGCGGCACGTACAAACAAATACAATATTTGTAGCCAAGAGGCAAGTTAATCAACGACCTCGTGTGTTTTGTGGCTTGTTGCTCTATGTGCTAGTCATTTCATTGATTTACTCAATGTTGCAACTTTTCAGCGATCCATGGTTTTCCTTTGCTGGTCACATGTATGTGCACGTTATACGACAAGACGGAGAAGAAGCACTCCATCTTTATACATTGTTGATTGAGGTGTAATAGGCAAAGAAAGTGGCTCCAGGCAATTGTCATTTGTCAATACTCTCAAGACCGGCACATCCAATGAAGATGAAGGCGGTGATCCAACTGTTCCAACACAAGAAAGGCTTGCTCTGGCCAAGAAGGTGATTAGGAACCGGGGAGAAAGTGGGATGAGAAGGAGAAGTGAGAAGGGGCGGCAGTCAAGATGACCAAGAAGTTCGATGACGTTATGTCAAAGAAGCAGGCATGTGTCAAATGACATGAGATGAATGAGTTCAAGACCGATAAGAGGTTTAGCAAATTCATGGAGATGCAAGACTAGAAGCCCAAGCTCGAAAACGATACTATGAATAAAAACTATTATGCCGGGGGATATATACGCCCTAGCCGCCCGACCGCTTAGGGAAAACAAGCGCTTCACAGTTCATCCATACTTACATTTGTATAGCCATGCTACGATCAATAGCTCCATCTGAACCAATAGTTTGAGGAACTCATCAGTTATAAATCGTTGATAATTTACTAGCAAAAGGGCCCATGCGTTGAAATGGGAGAAAAATAATCATAATCTTCAATGGCCATGATCACATTTTGCTGCATCACCAAGATACACTAGCACTCTCAATTTTGTGAAATCATGAACATTTTCATGAACACTTTTACAATTTTTCAAACATTTTCTAAGATCAAGAACATTTTTTGAATTCATGAACATATACTATTTGCAAACATTTTTTTAAAATTGTGAATAACAATTTTGTTGAATTGGTGAACATTTCTAGAATGGACAAACATTGTTTTGAAAATTGGTGGAACACTTTTTGAAATTCAGGAACATATTTTTGATTTAACAAACATTTTTTGAAATGCATGGTAAATTTTGAATCAGCGAACATTCTATGAATGAATAAACTATTTTGTAAGTCACGAATGGTTTTTGAAATTTTAGGATATTTTTCCATTCATGCACATTTTTTGAACTGGCAAAATTTTGTTCAATTTTATTAGCATTTTTAATACACAAACCTTTAAAAATGATGAACATTTTATTTCATGAAATTAGGTTTCAAAATTTCGAACATTTTTTTGAATAAGAAGGTATTTTTTAATAAAAACGCAAACATTTTTTGAATCTACAAATATTTTATGATTTGGTAAACATTTTATTTCAAAATTCTCATTTTCTAAAATTTTAGAACTTTTTTGAAGTCCCAAATTATTTAATGTAGGAAAAAACGAAAATAAAAAATGAAATTTAAAAAACAACCAACCCCGACATGGGTCAACCCAAATAGGCGTGCTGCATCTTCTCATTTCGCGCTGAGCATAGTATAGAAGGTCCTTACTGTACGGGCCGGCCCAGCGGGGGATTTCTTTGTGTGAAACGTTTTTTATCACTTATAGGTGGCATTGGTAGGTAATATTTTGCAATTTTGGGGGCAACTTCCGTGACTGTCGCAAGAAGTAATACCCCTTTATTATTTGGTAAAGAGACTCCCATCACAAATCCAAATATCAACGACATATCCTATCATATATCGAGATATTGGAATACCGGCAATAGAAGAGGAGAGATTGCCACATATACTAGATTTGGGTTCAGACCAAAAAAGTGGATCGGCCCACCATCGCCCACCGCGCGGGCGACACGGGCGCCGGCGGCGCCGGCCCCCTCAGCCCCTTCTCTTCCACATCGTCACCGTACGAAACCGCAGAGGCAACGACCTCGCGGTGGTTGGTGGCGGCGGGTCCTCGCACGGTCGGGTCGGCTCAGGCGGTGCTCTTCGATAGGATGGCGCAAAACAGGCGACGCGACTGGTGCAAGGCGGATCAGTGCAAGGCGGATCAATGCTTCCTGCGGCGTGGGTTAACCTTCATGCGTTACGACGGCGCGGTGATGGGGATATCTGCGCTCTTGCTAGCCCTGTCCAGACAGTGGTTCATCCCCCCGTGGTGCTCGTTTTGGTGGTGCCGACTGCCGCGGGCGCCATGGCCGCATGCTGCGTTGATCCGATTTAGGTTAGCGTTGTCTGATGGGTTTGGCTCGCTTTGGCCGTAGTCGAGATCTCTGAAGATGGTGATTCGGTGCACATGATGTTGGATGGAGGTTTGTCGAGCAGATCCAGATGAAACCCCCCTGCTCTCATCTAGTTGCCAAGGCCGGCGATGGCGGCATTCTTTTGTGTCGTCCCCTTCTTGAACGCGCTGCCGTGGAGAAGCTCTAGACCTCTGTCCACTATCTCCGGGGGAAACCCTAGATCCACCGATCAGATGACGACAATGCTCTTGTGTCGTTCCCCCCTGAAGGCGTCATTCTTGAAGATGTGCTTTGAAGGTGGATCGGTGGAAGATGGTGGCGGCGGCCTCTGCAGCGTGCGCATGCGGTGACCACTGTGAGTGCGCCGGACCGCTGTGCGCAGCAGTCTCGGCAATGCGGCTTGGTTGGGGCCTCCGACTTTAGATGTTGGTCTTTGGTGTGAGGTCTGGGTATGCGGCTCAGATAATCTGCACCCCTTCATTAAGTTCATAGGAGTAACCATAGATATTGCCGAGATGATGGCTTCAGACTTATTCATATATTACTTTATAAGGTCTTAATAAATAAATGGTTGCATGCATTGCCCTGATGCAAAGGCTGGGGTCATCCTCCTTGAAAAAACATTTCTTCTTTTTGAAGTGAACATATTCAAATATCTTATATGTGACACAGCAAGCTAGCCAAAGTAGTAATACTACATTACCTTTCTCTGCAACTACAACGAATTGGCTAGGGTACTACTGTCCGGAGCCGATCGACTTACTTGGTTGGCGCCATCAGAATATAACTAACCCCTAATTAACTTTGCACAAATTAGCATATAAATCCTTTAAATGGAGCAACAAAAGGCTCATCAATATTCCCATTTGATACTGTCCTCTTAATATAATATAATCAAATATTCCCTATGTAAATTAATATAAGACATTTTAGATCACTAAGTATGTGTAGATTAGTGATCTTGCAATGCAGCAGTTCCACGGTCACGGGTCATAACGGAATAAAAGCGACATGCATACTCGCAGCCGGACATTTTAGTGTGAGACATGCCAAACTTTCTATTGACACATGGATGACACATGGATGGCCAGAGTTCCAACACTTTATCTTTAGTTTAATTATTACATGCTTTAACTAAGTACTATCATCATCTGTCTAAAGTAACAAAAGTATGTACACATGCTGGTTGGCCGTCACAAGAAACTTTTTGATTTTTTTTTAAAGATGAAATTAAGAATTTTTTTGATTTTTTTTTGGAAGATGAAATTGAGACCTTTTTTCTTCTTCTGAGAAAAGTATTTTTTCGAGATTATTTTGAAAGATGAAAGTGAGACTTATGTGGCCATGCTGGTTGGCTGTGGCAAGAAACTTTTTTATTTTTTTTGAAAGATGAAATTGAGAAACATTTTGATTTTTTTTTTGAAGATGAAATTGAGACCTTTTTTTTTCTTCTGAGAAAAGTTTTTTTTGAAGATTATTTTGAAAGATGAAAGTGAGACTTTTGTTTCTTTTTCATTTTAAGAATTTTTTTAGGCTTTTCCTTTTTCTTTCTGAGATGGATGTGATGTTCACATATTGTGAGAAAGTTTTCTTTTTAATTTTAACATGAAGTTGAGGTTTTTTGTTTGAGTGGGGAAAATACACGCACAACTTCCTCTAAAGAGGCCCACAATAACGGGCCCCAACCACTAGTAAATAATTAGGAGGCATCGTGTAGTTGTTCTCGGGTCAAGAAATGCCGCGTTTAACTTAACGGCTCTTAATTTTTTTTCGCCGTTGTCTAGTGCCTACTTGTATCTTACTTCTTGTGTATCACCCAACAATCCATCATACTAACTATTTCAGGTAAGTTGCCCAATAGGTGCTGAGGGCATCTACAGCCGGATACACCAAATCTGCCTCTGCACTTCATCATCATATTGGTTCAGGCATTAGCTGGCACTCGGGGCAGTGAATTGGCAGCCCTTGAATTTCATTCTCAGCATTCAAGCAAATATATCTTTTTTGAGTGGCTTCTCCACTAGGTCAGATGCGGAATACCTCATAGTTCAACCCTTAAAACAGTAGAAACCATGCAAAGGAAACACCCACGTACTACGTGGATCAACTAAATCTACACTACACTGCTCGTTGTGTGTCCACTATCTCCGTTCTGAGCTCTTTGTACATGAGCGGCAGACACAACTCCGGCTCCATGTCGGCCTTTGCCTCCTCCTCCGCATCCAACTCTTCGAAAAGCGCATCGGCCTTCGCCTGTTCTTGCCGGATGAAGCGCCGGTTGGACTCCACGTACGCCTCATCTTGGATGGACTCCAGGATGGCGGTCTGCTCCGGCATCTCCCCTGCCTGGGTGAGCCCGAACCCCATCATGGCGTCCTCCATGGTGAAGCACGCAACTGGCGTCGGATCCTCCTTTAGCTCAGCTGCCTCCTCTTCCTCTGGATCCGCCCTCTTCATGGGCTCTGGTGCGTTCCCCCTCTTCCTCCTCCGGCCCCGACGAGTCCGAAGGCAGGCCAACTGCGATTCGGGCGGCACGCCTCGCCCAGATCTCCTCCTTCATCTGGAAGCGGCACTCCCGCATTAGCATAGCGTAAGTGGTCTTCGTCTGTCGGGCCATGGCGAAGGCGGACAACGAGGGAAGAGGGAGGCGAAGACAGAGAGAAATGGATGGGCTTGGGCTGGCAGCATGGAGACGAAAGAAGAAGATGTGGCTAGGGCTGGGGGACGCCATCCGACTTAAATAGGTAAACTTTGGCCTCGGGCGGCGAGCCAGAGCGGCGCCACACGGTGTTCACATCCCCACCAAAGGAGACTCCCATTGGCCCATTGGGTTTCCAGCCGAATTCGTGTGGGACACGACCATCAGCCCGATGTGGTGGACACGCCTGGTCGCGCACGGGCCTCCCCATATCCGCCACATATTTGGGCTGGATATGAGGGGTGCGGGTCAGCCCGAGCGAGGCCGGTTTGAGGCGCCCGGGTGGGTCAGTTTTTTACTGGTCAGTGCCCATGCAGCCCGCTTGGGCGTTTAATACCGGTTTGAGGTGCCCGATTATAGATGCTATGAGATTATATATATACATTGTTTTTTATTCTAAAAGGAGGTTATGATGCATACAACCATTTTTATTAATTATTAAGCAAAGTACAAAATAAAGACAATCACAGCCGAGCCATTACAAAGAGATGAATAAAACATGTATGACTAAGTAATCTTATCCCATAGCAACGCCTTCATGAAGGGTTACACGATCTCATGTCGCTGATGGCATGTACGGATTATGGCCAGGACAAGGATTTCCATTCTGATTGCCGAGACCAACCAATGAAGATTAGTATGTCAGCAATAGTTTTAAAAAGTGGACTGGAAGCCAGTCGAACCAAAAAAAAACCTGAACCGGCGATCCCACTAGTTTTTAAAGCACAACGGACCATCCTCCAAATAGGCCAATGGGAACCGGCCAGACAGGGTTGTTTTATGTGAAATCGGCTAATAAACCAGGCAGTCATACCGGTGTGGAGTGAAAATTAGAAAAATATTGTTCAGAGCAGTGGGATTTGATCCCAGGTCATTGGCCTCGGCCTACTAACCACCTTAGCTGCGCTTCTTTGTTGTATCACGAAGCAAAAGGAATAACATATGACCAGAGGTTCACTCGAATATCATTCGTGTGAGTATAGGGGTCAATATGGATGTCAACAATTTCGCTATTGATCACTGAGTGAAAGGTGTTTTCGTTCAATTCTATATTTCACCGAACCTATAGGGTCACACACTTAAGGGTTTACGATCTGTTGAGTTCTATTGGAGTTAGGCATATGAGAAATTATTATTGGAAAAGCTTTGTGAATAAAAGAAATAGTTTCGAGGGAAACCAAAAGCTTTTCGGGGTTACCGGAAGGGTTTCGGGGAATACCGGATAGGTGGAAAATATGTCCAAGGACCCAAAATATAAATATACGAGGGCTCCGGTAATTACACGGAGCTGATACGTCTCCAACGTATCTATAATTTTTGTTTGTTTCATGCTATTATATTATCAATTTTACACGGTCTATATGCAATTTTATATCACTTTTGGGAACTAACCTATTAATCCAGTGCCCAGTGCCAGTTGTTGTTTTCTGCATGTTTTTGGTTTTTCAAGAAATCAATACCAAACAAAGTCGAAACACGATAAAACTTTATGAGGATTTTTTCTGGACCAGAAGGGACCCTAGGAGCCTCGGGAGGATACTAGGCGAGCTACTAGAGAGCCACAAGCTCACCACCCGTGCCCCTAGGTGGGGCGCCCCCCTGAGCTTGTGGAACCCACAATCTCTGTTTGACCTAATTCCGACTCCATAAATTCACATAAATCCTGAAACTAACAGAGAGCCACTCAAACCACTTTTTTCGCCGCTGCAGGCTTCTGTTCTTCTGTGATCCCATCTGGAGGCCTTTTCTAGTACTCTGCTCGAGGGGGTATCGATCACGGAGGGCTTCTACATCAACCTTGCTGCCTTCCAATGACGTGTGAGTAGTTTACCACGAACTATGGGTCCATAGCTAGTAACCAGATGGCTTCTTCTCTCTCTTTGATCTTCAATATGAAGTTCTCCACGACCTCCATGGAGTTCTATATGATGTAATCTTCTTTTGCGATGTGTTTGTTGGGATCCAATGAATTGTGGGTTTATGATCAGATTATTCATTGAAAGTAATTGAGTCTTTGCTGTTGTTGCCATTAAGGATAAAACGATGGGGTTTATTCATATTACTTGAGTTTACTTTATCTACATCATGTCATCTTGCTTAAGGCGTTACTTCATTCTTTATGAACTTAATACTCTAGATGCATGCTGGATAGCGGTCGATGTGTGGAGTAATAGTAGTATATGCAGGTAGGAGTTGGTCTACTTGTCTCGGACGTGATGCCTATATACATGATCATTGCCTTGGATATCGTCATGATTATTCACTTTTCTATCAATTGCCCAACAATAATTTGTTTACCCATCATATGTTATATGTTCAAGAGAGAAGCCTCTAGTGAAAACTATGGCCCCGGGTCTATATTTATCATATATTAAATCCAAAAATACATTGTTGTAATTTTATTTTGTGTTTTTATTTATCTATCTATCACTATGAGATTTGATCCTTGCAATTAACCACCAAGGGATTGACAACCCCTTGTTTGCGTTGGGTGCAAGTATTTGTTATTTTGTGTGTAGGAACTGCTAACAAGGTGTTTTTTGTTTCTCCTACTGGATTGATAACCTTGGTTATTAACTGAGGGAAATACTTATCTCTATTGTATTGCATTATCCTCTCCTCTTCGGGGAAATCCCAACACATCTCACAAGTAGCAACACTTGACATTGCTCTGCTTCCAGCTGGATCCCTGGCCGTTTTGGGGAAGGAGGTACTTCCTCGTGTCAACGATCCGCCTGAACATCTCGTAGCTCGTGTACGCCTCCTTGGCCGCGTACATGACATGAGCTTTGTCTAGTTTCTCCATCTAGTCTGAGTGCCACACACGCTTGTCCTTTTGCAGGAATCCTTCATGTCTCCGTAGTAGGGGTCGGTGATGGCCTCGGCAAGGTGAACTAGTGAGTCCTTCCCACATGTGTTGCTGCCCCAGATCTTGTATTGGCCCTGGATGTCGACAAGATTCTAGCAGGCGATGCCCGAATTCTTAAGCACCTTTACATCGTTGGTGATGTCCACCGAAGAAAACATGTAGTGGGGGCTATTAACAAACCTGGCGAAACGCTCGCAACGCCTTGTGGCCAGGCAGTAGTGGTAGAGGAGGACGCGATTGTGCACACACATGTGGGCGAGGGTGACCTTGTGACGAGACCCGACACGAGCGCGGGTGTACTCGAGGTCGAACCCGACCACCTTGTACTTCTTCACATCATGCAACAACTCCATGGTGTGGATAGAGTTCTCCAACTAGATGGGTTGTTGGTATACACCACCGAGAGCTCCATGAACCTTCTGTGGGTGTCCACTATGGCATGCATGGTGAACTGCCGCTCGGAACGCCATTGGAGCCGCGCAGGATACCCTGTAATAATTTGTCGGCGTGGGTGTGCTTCTTGCAATACTAGGGTGTGATCAAAAGGCTGAAGAGACACAAGGGTTAAATGACCGTTGTAATAAATGGGGGCCGGCCGGCCTATAATCATCACGTCTTGTCACCGCGTTCCTAGCCGAGGATTCCAGTGCACGCTTGAGCACCCCACACATGTTTCGTTCGACCATGCGCGGCCTCAAAGAAGCGCCAAATATATCATTGGTGAGCATGTTCCCACGCAACCACGCAGGTTACCGCACACAACCGCGCAAGCTTCCCACCCGGCTAGTTTGGCCACACATTGGCTGGAAGAGGGGAAAATTGTGGGCGTTTATTGGCAAAAAGCTTTGCAAAAGTGAAGTTTGTGGAATGACTTACTCCCTCCGTCCGGTGAAAAGTGTACATTTGGCTAGAATTTGTCCACAAAAGAGTGTACTTCTATATTCTCAATGTGCTTTCAAGTAGAAAAATGATTTTCTCTAATCACACGGTAATCTAGAGCAATAGCATTCTACACATGGTCTCCTTAATTTCTACATGCACTTAGCTCATTGGGGGTTGGGTAATTAAAGAAGAGAGAGATGGTGGCTTGCATCTTCCCAATGCATTTTTTACTCCACTCCATAATTTGTCCTAAAAAAATTATATGTACACTTTTCACCGGACGGGGGAGAGCAGCACACACGTTCGACAATAAGTTTACCTGTGGGTGATGAGGTCAAAGTTACATAGAAGGGTAATGATAAACACTTGAAGAAACCAACTATGTGCAATAATGTCGATGATCGCTGTCGAGTCTGCTATACAGATCATTTGCAATGAGATCGACAGGGAAAATACATTTGAGAATGGTAAATAAAATCTAAGTCCATTGCATATTAAGGTCAAAATAGTACTACCAATATATGAGTCTCATACGATGCCATTTCAATGATTATACCACAAAAGCCCAAAATATTTCAAGGTTCCAATTCTAGAGTTATATGGCTCAAATTCGAAGATTACAAGGTTCAAACTGATATTATAAATGAAATTCAGCTCATGCAGCTGCAGACGCCCGCGCTGACCAGCTGAACATGGACATAAGAGAGGTTCAAACTAATATTACCACTTGTAAGCCTTGTTTCGAGACCTCATCATTTCTACAAAGGGATCAACCACTCACAACTCATGTATGGGCTTGACATAATGCCTTCCGATTACTCTGTAAACTGAAGTTCCAAAATGTAATTCGGCTTCTTTAAAGCCTTTTCCATTCTGTCGCAGCTGCTGGTTGTCGCGGGAAACCATGACCACCTATGGGACCAAGAGTCCGTTGCTGGTTCATCGGGGGGATGGCATGTTGCACAAAGAGCAGAGGGGCGTCGAACAGCACGACAGAGATCACACAAGAAGTCTTTACCCAGGTTCGGGCCGCCGTGAGGCGTAAAACCCTACTCCTGCTTTGGTGGATTGATGGTAGAAAAATGGAGGTGAGCGCAACACGCTTGCCCGGCAGGGTTGCCTCGAGGCAAAATGGCTACGCGCATATGAATATGTGAGGGGGTGGATTCGCTAACCCTTTCTACGGTTGCCTTGGGCCTCCTTTTATAGACAAAGGGGTCACCACAGTGGCAAATCACTCATTATGCACTGACTAGATAGCAAACAGTGCTATCATACCTAACTCTGCAGGCTGACAGAGCGCATTAAATGCGCTACTCAATGTCACATCGTAGCTTCCCCGGCAGGCCCTGCCGGGCTGTTTTGCCAGCTTTGCATCTGCTTGCTCGACACGTCACAGGATGGGTGTCACCTGTAGGTATTTCCTGTAGAAAGTGGCAGCCATGTGATGAACAGCAGCCACTTAGTCACTTTGGAGCTTGACACCACACCGATCGACGACGTGCGTCATGGTGAGGTGGTGCTGCTTTCGTGAGTCCCGGCAGGCCCTGCCGAGACGGCCTGGAGGCTTGCTTCCGGGGGTGACCTTGTCCTTGCTAGGCTCGCCTGGCCGACAATGGAGGCTTTTCCCTTAGCGATATCTTGCTCTTCTGGATAGTCTTAGTCTTTTTGTGCTACATGTTGGTCCTTCGAAGAGCTGATTCCTTGTGCTCCATTCTGACCTTGGTGCTGTAATCTTGTTCTCGTGTCTATGGGCTTCATCGTTCGTGCACGAGTCAGGGGAAAATATACAACCCTGTTTATTTCCCCCGACATAAGCCCCTGGGCCTGAGTCGTACGTGTCGCGCGGTACGTTGGGTTAGGCCCCAAACAGTGCACGAACACGTGGAGTAGAAGTATGCACATGGCGGTTCGCCATGATGACCAGCCAATCCAACATCCACTTCGGGCAATTACTATGAGTCATGGGGTCATGGGACTGTAGCAGTTAAGGTAAAAATGGTAACTTTCTGAAGCGTCGCGCACCCGCTCCACGCCTTTTCCCCTTAAGATAGGAAAACACGGAGCGGTAGGGTTCACTTGCCGCCTGTCCTGCCCTCCCATCATCTTCCTCCGCAAGCCAAACAAATGCCCCTCTCCCGCCACCGCCGCCCCCTTCACTGGATTCTTTCCCCCATTTGCATCGCCATTTGTGGAAATGGGGAAGAAATTTGTAGTAAAAGGGAAGCAAACGGCCGCGGCGAAGGAGGTGGTCACCGAGGGAAGCAAGAGGGCGACAGAGCTGTACAAGAAACAGAGAGGATACATCGTCTTCTGATAACCTACAAGTATAGGGGATCGCAACAGTTTTCAAGGGTAGAGTATTCAACCCAAATTTATTGATTCGACACAAGGGGAGCCAAAGAATATTATCAAGTATTAGCAGTTGAGTTGTCAATTCAACCACACCTGGAAAACTTAATATCTGGAGCAAAGTATTTAGTAGCAAAGTAGCATGGAAGTAACGGTAACGGTGGAAAAGGTAACAGTAGCAGTTTTGTAGTAATTGTAACAGTGGCAACGGTAAAGTAACTAGGCAAAGATAAATATGTGAAAAGCTCATAGGCATTGGATCAGTGATGGATAATTATGTCGGATGTGATTCCTCATGCAACAGTTATAACATAGGGTGACACAGAACTAGCTCCAATTCATCAATGTAATGTAGGCATGTATTCCGAATATAGTCATACGTGCTTATGGAAAATAACTTGCATGACATCTTTTGTCCTACCCTCCCGTGGCAGCGGGGTCCTATTGGAAACTAAGGGATATTAAGGCCTCCTTTTAATAGAGTACAGGACCAAAGCATTAACACTTAGTGAATACATGAACTCCTCAAACTACGGTCATCACCGGGAGTGGTCCCGATTATTGTCACTTCGGGGTTACCGGATCATAACACATAGTAGGTGACTATTGACTTGCAAGATAGGATCAAGAACTCACATATATTCATGAAAACATAATAGGTTCAGACCTGAAATCATGGCACTCTGGCCCTAGTGACAAGCATTAAGCATAGCAAAGTCATAGCAACATCAATCTCAGAACATAATGGATACTAGGGATCAAACCCTAACAAAACTAACCAGATTACATGATAAATCTCATCCAACCCATCACCGTCCAGCAAGCCTATGATGGAATTACTCACGCACGATGGTGAGCATCATGGGTGATGGAGTAAAGTTGATGATGATGATGGCGATGGATTCCCCTCTCCGGTGCCCCGAACAGACTCCAGATCAGCCCTCCCAAGAGAGATTAGGGCTTGGCGGCAGCTCCGTATCGTAAAACGTGATGAATCCTTCTCTCTAAATTTTTTTCTCCTTGAACGTGAATATATAGAGTTGGAGTTGAGGTCGGTGGAGCTCCAGGGGGGCCACGAGGCAGTGGGCGCTCCCCAAGGGGGTGGGCCCACCCCCACCCTCGTGGACAGGGTGTGGGCCCCCTGGTCTTGATTCTTTCGCCAGTATTTTTTATATATTCCAAAAATATTCTCCGTGAAGTTTCAGGTCATTCCGAGAACTTTTATTTCTGCACAAAAATAACACCATGGCAATTCTGCTGAAAACAACGTCAGTCCGGGTTAGTTCCATTCAAATCATGCAAATTAGAGTCCAAAATAAGGGTAAAAGTGTTTGGAAAAGTAGATACGATGGAGACATATCAACTCCCCCAAGCTCAAACCTTTGCTTGTCCTCAAGCAATTCAGTTGACAAACTGAAAGTGATAAAGAAAAACTTTTACAAACTCTATTTGCTCTTGTTGTTGTAAATATGTAAAGCCAGCATTCAAGTTTTCAGCAAAGATTATGAACTAACCATATTCACAATAACACTTAGGTCTCATGTTTACTCATATCAATGGCATAATCATCTAGCGAGCAATAATAATAAATCTTGGATGACAACACTTTCTCAAAACAACCATAATATGATATAACAAGATGGTATCTCGCTAGCCCTTTACGAGACCAAAAACATAAATCAGAGCACCTCAAGATCAAGGACTGACTAAACATTGTAATTCATGGTAAAAGAGATCCAGTCATAGTCATACTCAATGCAAACTAATAGTAATGCATGCAAATGACAGCAGTGCTCTCCAACTGGTGCTTTTTAATAAGAGGATGATGACTCAACACAAAAGTAAATAGATAGGCCCTTCATAGAGGGAAGCAGGGATTTGTAGAGGTGCCAGAGGTCGATTTTGAAATAGAGATAAATAATATTTTGAGCGACACACTTTCATTGTCAACATAACAACCGAGAGATCTCGATATCTTCCATGCTACACACATTATAGGCGGTTCCCAAGCAGAATGGTAAAGTTTATACTCCCCCACCACCAACAAGCATCAATCCATGGCTTGCCCGAAACAACGGGTGCCTCCAACTAACAACAGTCCTGGGGGAGTTTTGTTTGCAATTATTTTGATTTAAGCATGGGACTGGGCATCCCGGTGACCAGCCATTTTCTCGTGAGTGAGGAGCGGAGTCCACTCCTCTTGAGAATAACCCGCCGAGCATGGAAGATACAGACATCCCTAGTAGATACATGAGCTATTCGAGCATACAAAACAGAATTTCATTTAAAGGTTTAGAGTTTGGCACATACAAATTTACTTGGAACGGCAGGTAGATACCGCATATAGGAAGGTATGGTGGACTCATATGGAATAACTTTGGGGTTTATGGAAGTGGATCCACAAGCAGTATTCCCGCTTAGTACAAGTGAAGGCTAGAAAGAGACTGGGAAGCGACCAACTAGAGAGCGACAACAATCATGAACATGCATTAGAATTAATAAACATTGAGTGCAAGCATGAGTAGGATATAATCCACCATGAACATAAATATCGTGGAGGCTATGTTGATTTTGTTTCAACTACACGCGTGAACCTGTGCCAAGTCAAGCCACTTGAATCATTCAAAGGAGGATACCACCCTATCATACCACATCACAACCATTTTAATAGCATGTTGGCACGCAATGTAAACCATTATAAACTCCTAGCTAATTAAGCATGACATGAGCAACTATAATCTCTAATTGTCATTGCAAACATGTTTCATTCATAATAGGCTGAATCAGGAACGATGAACTAATAATATTTACAAAAACAAGAGAGGACGAGTTCATACCAGCTTTTCTCGTGTCAACCAGTCCATCATATAACGTCATTATTGCCTTTCACTTGCACGACCGAACGGTGTGGATAATAATAATAGTGCATGTGCAATTGGACTAAGCCGGAATCTGCAAGCATTTAATACAAAGGAGAAGACAAGGTAGCAAGGGCTCTTTGTTAAATCAACAATAATGCATATAAGAGCCACGTCAACATTTTCATTATGGTCTTCTCCTCTCGATCCCCAAAGAAAAGAAAAGAAATAAAACTATTTACACGGGAAAGCTCCCAACAAGCAAAAGAAGAATGAGAAATCTTTTTGGGTTTCTTTTAATTATTACTACTACATGCATGGAAAGTAAACTAGCTAAAAGCTACAACTATTTTTTTTGTTTTTCTTAAGGTTTTTCAAACACAAGAAGAAAGCGAGAAAAAGGAAAATAAACTAGCATGGATAGTACAGTGAAAAAGTATGAGCACCGACAACTGGCATGAGTGTGTGAACATGAATGTAATGTCGGTGAGAAACACGTACTCCCCCAAGCTTAGGCTTTTGGCCTAAGTTGGTCTATGGCCACGGCTGGCCTGGCGGATATCCAAATTAGTAGCTGGGGTTGTACTGAGATGCAGCGGCTACTGCCTGACGAGCTGCAACTTGGAGGTGAGCTGCCTCTATTCTCCTCTCATACTCGTTCGCCTCCTCCCTGGTTATAACATATCTCCCTTTTTCCTGAAAGTCAAAGAAAGCAGGAGAAGGGAGAGCAACATGGAGAGTGCGACGTCTGTCAAAGATTAGTCGATATTGGAGAAACCGTTCATTCCTCTCAAAAACTGATGGCGAACCATAGCATTATAATCTAAATAAGCAGGAGGAAATTCCATATCATTTTCATGTATGGGTATCTCAAGATAATCAGCTACACGGGTTGCATAAATTCCACCAAACAAATCTCCACTAATACTGTTATGATGCAACCTTCATGCGACAATAGCCCCCAACTTGTATTGTTTATCTCCTAACACGGCACTCTTGAGGACACTAAGATCTGGAACACACATGTGACAAGCCTCATCCTTACCATTAATGAATCTACCTATAAAGAGAGCAAAATAATGTATGGCAGGAAAATGGATGCTCCCTATGGTAGCTTGCGTTATTTCTCTAGATTCCCCCACAGTGATACTAGCAAGAAAATCTTTAAATTCAGATTTGCAAGGTTCACTAGCATTACCCCACTGCGGGAGTTTACAAGAAGTATTAAAATCCTCTAAGTCCATGGTATAAGATTTATCATAGAGATCAAATAGGACAGTGTGAGAATTGCGCGAGGATGTAAATTTAAACCTTCTCATAAAGGAATCAGTTAGGTGGTAATATTGGGGGCACTTATCTGACATGAATCCCTCGAGTTCAGCATTACGCACATATGCGTCAAATTCCTCCTTAATTCCTGCTTGGACCGTAAAACCTTCTGACGGCCATTCACAAGGCCGCACTTGAGCTTCTCTTGGCAGTTCATAGTCCGGCTCACGTATCGCGTGCCTGGGTCCTTGCTTCTTTGAGGAACCACCTTGGTACATTTTCCTAAACATATTTCTTCCTCTGAAAAATTTCTGAAATTTTTAGGGACTCAAAGTAAAAGTGAACCAAACGCAACAAGATTGATAGCAACTACTCCCACCTAGATACTATATCATGCATTACAACTACTTGGGACCATATAAATTTGACATGCAAGCTCAAGAACAGGGTCATCTAAGGAGCAAAAATTTGCAATAAATAAAGCACTAAAACAAAAACTAATTGGACCATTGGAGGAGTCACATACCGAAGAACAATCCCCCAAAGCAGTTTTGTGAGTGGAGCTTTGAGCATGGAGGTCGAAAATGGCAGCAAGATGAGCTACAACTCGTGCTTGAGCTGGTGGGTGATTTTTTTCTAGAGGAAGACGGAGTGTGTGGGTGCTGGAATAAGTGGAGGGGGCCACGAGGGGCCCACGAGGCAGGGGCGCGCCCAAGGGGGTGGGTGCACCCTGGACCCTCGTGGCCAAGTGGTGGCTCCCCCTAGTGTGTTCTCAGTGCCAATAATTCTCAAATATTCTAGAAAAAATCATATTTGATTTTCGGGGCATTTGGAGAACTTTTATTTTCGGGGTATTTTTTTTATTGCTAGGATAATTCAGAAAACAGACAGAAAATACTATTTTCGCTTTATTTAATCTAAATAACAGAAAGTAAAAGGAGGGTGCAGAGAGTTGTGCTTTCTAACTTCATCCATCTCATGCTCATCAAAAGGAATCCATTAACAAGGTTGATCAAGTCTTGTTAACAAACTCATTCCGAATCGCATGAAACCGGAGAATTTTCGAGTAGCACTAGGTTACCTCAACGGGGATATGAACATCCCCAACAATAAGAATATCATATTTCTTCTTCAAAGTAGGAAGAGGAAATTCAAAACCTCCAATAATAATCGTTGGAATTTTTCCAATAGAATTGATACTGTGGACTTGAGGTTGTTTCCTCGATAAGTGTACCGTATGCTCATTACCATTCACATGAAAAGTGACATTGCCTTTGTTGCAATCAATAATAGCCCCTGCAGTATTCAAAAAGGGTCTACCAAGGATAATCTACATACTATCATCCTCGGGAATATCAAGAATAACAAAGTCCGTTAAAATAGTAAGTTTGCAACCACAACAGGCACATCCTCGCAAATACCGACAGGTATGGCAGTTGATTTATCATCCATTTGCAAACATATTTCAGTAGGTGTCAACTTATTCAAATCAAGTCTACGATATAAAGAGAGAGGCATAACACTAAACCAACTCCAAGATCACATAAAGCAGTTTTAACATAGTTTATTTTAATGGTATAGTTGGTACTCCTAGATCTCCAAGTTTCTTAGGTATTCCACCTTTAAAAGTATAATTAGCAAGCATGGTGGAAATTTCAGCTTCCGGTATCTTTCTTTTATTTGTAACAATATCTTTCATGTACTTCGCATAAGGATTCATTTTAAGCATATCAGTCAAACGCATACGCAAAAAGATAGGTCTAATCATTTTAGCAAAGTGCTCAAAATCCTCATCATCCTTTTTCTTTGATGGTTTAGGAGGAAAAGGCATGGGTTTCTGAACCCATGGTTCTCTTTCTTTACCATGCTTCCTAGCAACAAAGTCTCTCTTATCATAACATTGATTCTTTGATTGTGGGTTATCAAGATCAACAGTAGGTTCAATCTCTACATCATTGTTATTGCTAGGTTGAGCATCAACATGAACATCATCATTAATATTATCACTAGGTTCACGTTCATTACCAGATTGTGTTTCAGCATCAGAAATAGAAATATCATTCGGATTCTTAGGTGTGTCAACAACAGGTTCACTAGAAGCATGCAAAGTCCTATCATTTTTCTTTTTCTTCTTTTTAGAAGGACTCGATGCATCAACATTAGTTCTCTAAGAATCTTGCTCAATTCTCTTACGGTGGCCCTCAGGATACAAAGGTTCTTGAGTCATTTTACCCCCTCGAGTCATAACTCTAACAACATTATCATTTTTCTTATTATTTAATTCATTGAGCAAATCATTTTGAGCTTTAAGCACTTGTTCTACTTGAGTGGTAACCATAGAAGCATGTTTACTAATGAGTTTAAGTTCACCTTTAACTCTAGTCATATAATCACTCAAGTGTTCAATCATATAAGCATTACGTTTCAATTGTCTACCAACATAAGCATTGAAGTTTTCTTGTTTAACAGTAAAATTATCAATCTCATCTAAGCATTTGCAAGCACAGTTATGACGAGGAATGTCACCTTCATCAAATCTATAGAGAGAATTTACCTTTACTACCTGTGTCGGGTTATCAAGACCGTGTATTTCTTCAATAGGTGGTAAATTCTTAACATCTTCAGCTTTAATACCCTTTTCTTTCATAGATTTCTTTGCCTCTTGCATATCTTGTGACGGAGAAATAGAATACCCTTTTCTTGGAGTTGGCTTAGGAGTTGGTTCAGGAAGTGTCCAATCATTTTCAGTACTCAACATATAATTCAATAGCAATTCAGCTTGATCAACAGTTCTTTCCCTGAAAACACAACTAGCACAACTATCCAGGTGGTCTCTGGAAGCATCAGTTAGTCCATTATAAAAGATATCTAGCATTTCATTTTTCTTAAGAGGATGATCAGGCAAAGCATTAAGTAATCGGAGAAGCCTCCCCCAAGCTTGTGGGAGACTCTTCTTCAATTTGCACAAAATTATATATTTCCCTTAAATCAGCTTGTTTCTTATGAGCGGGAAAATATTTAGCAGAGAAGTAATAAATCATATCCTGTGGACTACGCACACAACCAGGATCAAGGGAATTAAACCATGTTTTAGCATCACCCTTTAATGAGAATGGAAATAACTTAAGGATATAGTAGTAACGAATTTTTTCCTCATGAGGGAATATGGTGGCTATATCATTTAATTTAGTAAGATGTGCCATAACAATTCCAGATTCATAGCCATAAAAAGGATCAGATTCAACCAAAGTAATTATTATAGGATCGACAGAGAAATTATAATCCTTATCAGAAATACAGATAGGTGAAGTAGCAAAAGTAGGGTCATATTTCATTCTAGCATTCAAAGATTTTTGTTTCAGCTTAGCTAATAATTTCTTAAGATCATATCTATCATTGCAAGCAAGAAAGTCTCTAGCAGTTTCTTCATCCATAACATAACCCTCAGGTACATCAGGCAATTCATATCTAGGGGGAGAATCTTCATCATCACTTTCATCAATATTATTAGTTTCAATAACTTCATTCTCTATAGCCCTAGCAAGCTGTTCATCCAGAAATTCACCCAATGACACAGTAGTATCAAGCATAGAAGTAGTTTCATCATAAGTATCATGCATAGTAGAAGTGGCATCATCAATAACATGCGACATATCACAATTAATAGTAGAAGCAGGTTTAGGTGTATAAGTTTACTCAAAATGAAGGTGAATCAAGTGCGAGCTAGATGGCGGTTCCTTACCTCCCTCGTAGTTGAGGGATAAATCTTGGTTTTTCGTCTTTCAAGTTCCTCATAGTGATCAACAGATATAAATCCCAAGTGACTCAAAGAATAGAGCTATGATCCCGACAGCGCGCGGAAAATAGTCTTGATAACCCACAAGTATAGGGGTGCAAAAGTTTTTGAGGTAGAGTATTCAACCCAAATTTATTGATTCGACACAAGGGGAGCCAAAGAATATTCTCAAGTACTAGCAGTTGAGTTGTCAATTCAACCACACCTGGAAAACTTAATATCTGCAGCAAAGTATTTAGTAGCAAAGTAGTATGGAAGTAACGGTAACGGTTGCAAAGGTAACAGTAGCAGTTTTGTAGTAATTGTAATAGTGGCAACGGTAAAGTAACTAACCAAAGATCAATATGTGAAAAGCTCGTAGGCATTGGATCAGTGATGGATAATTATGTCGGATGCGATTCCTCATGCAACAGTTATAACATAGGGTGACACAGAACTAGCTCCAATTCATCAATGTAATGTAGGCATGTATTCCGAATATAGTCATACATGCTTATGGAAAAGAACTTGCATGACATCTTTTGTACTACCCTCCCGTGGCAGTGGGATCCTATTATAAACTAAGGGATATTAAGGCCTCCTTTTAATAGAGTACCGGACCAAAGCATTAACACTTAGTGAATACATGAACTCCTCAAACTATGGTCATCACCGGAGTGGTCCCGATTATTGTCACTTCGGGGTTCCCGGATCATAACACATAGTAGGTGACTATTGACTTGCAAGATAGGGTCAAGAACTCACATATATTCATGAAAACATAATAGGTTCAAATCTGAAATCATGGCACTCGGGCCCTAGTGACAAGCATTAAGCATAGCAATGTCATAGCAACATCAATCTCAGAACATAATGGATACTAGGGATCAAACCCTAGCAAAACTAACTCGATTACATGATAAATCTCATCCAACCCATCACCGTCCAGCAAGCCTACGATGGAATTACTCACGCACGGCGGTGAGCATCATGAAATTGGTGATGGAGGAAGGTTGATGATGACGATGGCGACGGATTCCCCTCTCCGGAGCCCCGAACGAACTCTAGATCAGCCCTCCCGAGAGAGATTAGGGCTTGGCGGCAGCTCTGTATCATAAAACGCGATGAATCCTTCTCTCTGATTTCTTTCTCCCCGAACGTGAATATATAGAGTTAGAGTTGAGGTCGGTGGAGCTCCAGGGAGCCCACGAGGCAGGGGCGCGCCCCCACCCTCGTGGACAGGGTGTGGGCCCCCTGGTCTTGATTCTTTCGCCAGTATTTTTCATATATTCCAAAAATATTCTCCGTGAAGTTTCAGGTCATTCCGAGAACTTTTATTTCCGCACAAAAATAACACCATGGCAATTCTGCTGAAAACAGCGTCAGTCCGGGTTAGTTCTATTCAAATCATCCAAGTTAGAGTCCAAAACAAGGGCAAAAGTGTTTGGAGAAGTAGATACGATGGAGACGTATCATCTTCTTCCCGTCGAATCTGGATGGCCCGGTTCTACAAGCAAGGTATGGATACCTGTGGGGAGGGAAGTCCCGAAAGGGCATGGAGTGCCCACGGTTTTGGTGGAGGGGAAAGAAGATCCGCCCAATTCATACCGATTCTTCTACGCTTATTCTATCTGTGGCCTTTGTCCCCCTTTCTATGATTTCTTTGAGGCGATTATGACGATTTACGGATTCCACCTTCTCGACTTCACGCCGAATGCAATGGCGACCATGGCCATTTTTTTCTCATTTGTGCGAGAATTTCATCGGAGTCGCCCCCAATGTAGATCTGTTCAGGCATTACTTTGTCCTGCGGGTGGAGAGCAAAGTTCACTGCTCCGGGAACATCAGTTGGATGTCTCGGATGATGAGGAAGAATTGGAGTATATTCCTGGTAAGCAGCATGAGAGGTGGGATGAGTGGAGAGGAGACTGGTGTTGGATCCAGGATGAGGAAGCCCCAGAGTTCCGCGAAGCAAGGATAGTGTGTATCAAGTGCGGAAAGGAATGGAGCACATTTGGCTTCACCAATGCTACCTCTTGAGCACTGCGTTGGTTTTCCCTTGAAGAGGAAAGGGTGATGCAGCAAAGTAGCGTAAGTATTTCCCTCAGTTTTTGAGAACCAAGGTATCAATCCAAGAGGAGGCTACTGCTTGTCCCTCGTACCTACACAAAACAAATAAATCCTCGCAACCAACGCGGTAAGGGGTTGTCAATCCCTTCACGGTCAGTTACTAGAGTGAGATCTGATAGATATGGTAGGATAATATTTTTGGTATTTTTATGATAAGATGCAAAGTAAAATAAAAGCAAAGTAAAAGCAAAGGAAATAACTAAGTGTGGAAGATTAATATGATGAAGATAGACCCGGGGGGCCATAGGTTTCACTAGTGGCTTCTCTCAAGAGCATAAGTATATTACAGTGGGTGAACGAATTACTGTTGAGCAATTGACAGAATTGAGCAGAGTTATGAGAATATCTAGGTATGATCATGTATATAGGCATCACATCTGAGACAAGTAGACCGACTCCTGCCTGCATCTACTACTATTACTCCAACCATCGACCGCTATCCAGCATGCATCTAAGTATTAAGTTCATGAAAACAGAGTAACGCCTTAAGCAAGATGACATGATGTGGAGGGATAAATTCATGCAATATGATAAAAACCCCATCTTGTTATCCTCGATGGCAACAATACAATACGTGCCTTGTTGTCCCTCATCACTAGGAAAGGACACATAAGATTGAACCCAAAGCTAAGCACTTCTCCCATTGCAAGAAAGATCAATCTAGTAGGCCAAACCAAACTGATAATTCGAAGAGACTTGCAAAGATAACCAATCATACATAAAATAATTCAGAGAAGATTCAAATATTGTTCATAGATAATCTTGATCATAAACCCATAATTCATCGGTCTCAACAAACACACATAAAAAGAAGATTACATCGAATAGATCTCCACGAGAGAGGGGAGAACATTGCATTGAGATCCAAAAGAGAGAAGAAGCCATCTAGCTACTAACTATGGACCCGAAGGTCTGAGGTAAACTACTCACACTTCATCGGAGAGGCTATGGTGTTGATGTAGAAGCCCTCCGTGATGGATGCCCCCTCCGGCAGAGCTCCGGAATAGGCCCCAAGATGGGGTCTCGTGGGTACAGAAGGTTGCGGCAGTGGAATTAGGTTTTTGGCTCCTGTTCTGATCGTTTGAGGGTACGTAGGTATATATAGGAGGAAGGAGTACGTCGGTGGAGCAACAGGGGGCCCACGAGGGTGGAGGGAGCGCCCCCTACCTTGTGGCTGAAGGAAATATGCCCTAGAGGCAATAATAAAGTTATTATTTATTTCGTTATATCATGATAAATGTTTATTATTCATGCTAGAATTGTATTAACCGGAAACATAATACATGTGTGAATATATAGACAAACAGAGTGTCACTAGTATGCCTCTACTTGACTAGCTTGTTGATCAAAGATGGTTATGTTTCCTAGCCATAGACATGAGTTGTCATTTGATTAACGGGATCAAATCATTAGGAGAATGATGTGATTGACATGACCCATTCTGTTAGCTTAGCACACGATCGTTTAGTATGTTGCTATTGCTTTCTTCATGACTTATACATGTTCCTATGACTATGAGATTATGCAACTCCCGTTTACCGAAGGAACACTTTGTGTGCTACCAAACATCACAACGTAACTGGGTGATTATAAAGGAGCTCTACAGGTGTCTCCAAAGGTACATGTTGGGTTGGCATATTTCGAGATTATGATTTGTCACTCCGATTGTCGGAGAGGTATCTCTGGGCCCTCTCGGTAATGCACATCACTTAAGCCTTGCAAGCATTGCAACTAATGAGTTAGTTGTGAGATGATGTATTATGGAACAAGTAAAGAGACTTGCAGGTAACGAGATTGAACTAGGTATTGAGATACCGACGATCGAATCTCGGGCAAGTAACATACCGATGACAAAGGGAACAACTTATGTTGTTATGCGGTCTGACCGATAAAGATCTTCATAGAATATGTGGGAGCCAATATGAGCATCCAGGTTCCGCTATTGGTTATTGACCGGAGACGAGCCTCGGTCATGTCTACATAGTTCTCAAACCCGTAGGGTCCGCACGCTTAATGTTTCGATGACAGTTATATTATGAGTTTATATGTTTTGATGTAACTAAAGTTGTTCGGAGTCCCAGATGTGATCACGGACATGACGAGGAGTCTCGAAATGGTCGAGACATGAAGATTGATATATTGGAAGCCTATGTTTGGATATCGGAAGTGTTCCGGGTGAAATCGGGATTTTATCGGAGTACCGGGAGGTTACCGGAACCCCGCGGGAACTTAATGGGCCTTAGTGGGCCTAGGTGGAAGAGAGGAGAAGAGGCAAGGGTTGGGCCGCGCGCCCCTCCCCCACTAGTCCGAATAGGACAAGGAGGCGCCCCCCCCCGTTCCTTCTCCTCCACTCCTTCCCCCTCCCAAGTCCTAATCCAACTAGGAAAGGGGGGAGGGGAGTCCTACTCCCGGTGGGAGTAGGACTCCTCCGGCGCGCCTCCTCCTATGGACGGCTGCATCCCCCTTGCTCCTTTATATACGAGGGCAGGGGGCACCCCATAGACACAACAATTGATCATGTTGATCTTTTAGCCGTGTGCGGTGCCTCCCTCCACCATAGTCCACCTCGATAATACTGTAGCGGTGCTTAGGCGAAGCGCTGCGTCGGTAGAACATCAACATCGTCACCACGCCGTCGTGCTGACGAAAATCTCCGTCAACACTCGGCTGGATCGGAGTTCGAGGGGCGTCATCGGGCTGAGCGTGTGCTGAACTTCGGAGGTGTCGTCGTTCGGTACTTGATCGGTCGGATCGTGAAGGCGTCGACTACATCAACCGTTGTCTTGGCGCTTCGCTTCGGTCTACAAGGGTGCGTGGACAACACTCTCCCTCTCGTTGCTATGCATCACCATGATCTTGCGTGTGCGTAGGATTTTTTGAAATTACTCGTTCCCCAACAGTGGCATCCGAGCCTGGTTTTATGCGTAGATGTCATATGCACGAGCAGAACACAAGTGAGTTGTGGGCGATATAAGTCATCTGCTTACCAGATGTCATACTTTGGTTGGCGGTATTGTTGGATGAAGCGTCCGGACCGACATTACGCGTCGCTTACGCGAGACTGGTTCTACCGACGTGCTTTGCACATAGGTGGCTGGCGGGTGTCAGTTTCTCCAACTTTAGTTGAACCGAGTGTGGCTGTGCCTGGTCCTTGCGAAGGTTAAAACAGCACCAACTTGACAAACTATCGTTGTGGTTTTTGATGCGTAGGTAAGAACGGTTCTTGCTAAGCCCGTAGCAGCCACATAAAACTTGCAAAAACAAAGTAGAGGACGTCTAACTTGTTTTTGCAGGGCATGTTGTGATGTGATATGGTCAAGACATGATGCTAAATTTTATTGTATGAGATGATCATGTTTTTAAGCGAGTTATCGGCAATCGGCGGAGCCATATGGTTGTCGCTTTATTGTATGCAATGCAATCGCCCTGTAATGCTTTACTTTATCACTAAGCGGTAGTGATAGTCGTAGAAGCATAAGATTGGCGAGACGACAACGATGCTACGATGGAGATCAAGGTGTCGCGCCGGTGATGATGGTGATCATGGAGGTGCTTCGGAGATGGAGATCACAAGCACAAGATGATGATGGCCATATCATATCACTTATATTGATTACATGTGATGTTTATCTTTTATGCATCTTATCTTGCTTTGATTGACGGTAGCATTATAAGATGATCCTCACTAAATTATCAAAGTATAAGTGTTCTCCTGAGTATGCACCGTTATGAAAGTTCTTTGTCTTTGAGACACCACGTGATGATCGGGTGTGATAGGCTCTACGTTCAAATACAGCGGGTGCAAAACAGTTGCACACGCGAATACTCAGGTTAAACTTGACGAGCCTAGCATATAACAGATATGGCCTCGGAACATGGAGACCGAAGGTCGAGAGTGAATCATATAGTAGATATGATCAACATAGTGATGTTCACCATTGAAACTACTCCATCTCACGTGATGATCGGACATGGTTTAGTTGATTTGGATCACGTGATCACTTAGAGGATTAGAGGAATGTCTATCTAAGTGGGAGTTCTTAAGTAATATGATTAATTGATTAAATTTATCATGAACTTAGTACCTGATAGTATCTTGCTTGTCTATGTTGATTGTAGATAGATGGCCCGTGTTGTTGTTCCGTTGAATTTTAATGCGTTCCTTGAGAAAGCAAAGTTGAAAGATGATGGTAGCAATTACGGATTGGGTCCGTAACGAGGATTATCCTCATTGCTGCACGGAAGAATTACGTCCCCGAAGCACCGCTGGGTGCCGAACCTGCTGCAGGAGCAACACCAGATGTTATGGACGTCTGGCGAGCAAAGTCGATGACTACTCAATAGTTCGATGTGCCATGCTTTACGGCTTAGAACCGGGTCTTCAACGACGCTTTGAGCGTCATGGAGCATATGAGATGTTCCAGAGTTGAAGTTAATATTTCAAGCAAATGCCCGGATTGAGAGATATGAAGTCTCCAATAAGTTCTACAGCTGCAAGATGGAGGAGAATAGTTCATCGGTGAGCATATACTCAAGATGTGCGGTATAATAATCACTTGATTCAACTGGGAGTTAACCTTCCGGATGATAGCGTCATTGACAGAATTCTCCAATCACTGCCACCAAGCTACAAGAGCTTCGTGATGAACTATAACATGCAAGGGATGGATAAGACAATTCCCGAGCTCTTCGCAATGCTAAAGGCTACGGAGGTAGAAATTAAGAAGGAGCATGATGGTCAACAAGACCACAAAAAGGGCAAAGGGGAAGAAGAAGGGGAACTTCAAGAAGAACAGTAAGCAAGTTGCTGCTCAAGAGAAGAAACCCAAGTCTGGACCTAAGCCTGGCCGAGTGCTTCTCTGCAAGCAAACAGGTCCTTTGAAGCGGAACTGCCCCAAGTATTTGGCGGATAAGAAGGATGGCAAGGTGAACAAAGGTATATGTGATATACATGTTATTGATGTGTACCTTACTAATGCTCGCAGATAGCACCTGGTATTTCATACTGGTTACATTGCTAATATTTGCAACTCGAAACGGGGGCTACGGATTAAGCGAAGATTGGCTAAGGACGAGGTGACGATGCGCGTGGTAAATGGTTCCAAAGTTAATGTGATCGCGGTCGGCACGCTACCTCTACATCTACCTTCAGGATTAGTATTAGACCTAAATAATTGTTATTTGGTGCCAGCGTTGAGCATGAACATTATATCTGGATCTTGTTTGATGCGAGACGGTTATTCATTTAAATCAAAGAATAATGGTTGTTCTATTTATATGAGTAATATCTGTTATGGTCATGCACCCTTGCAGAGTGGTCTATTCTTATTGAATCTCGATAGTAGTGACACACATATTCATAATGTTGAAGCCAAAAGATGCAGAGTTGATAATGATAGTGCAACTTATTTGTGGCACTACCTTTTAGGTCATATCAGTGTAAAGCGTATGAAGAAACTCCATACTGATGGACTTTTGGAACCACTTGATTATGAATCACTTGGTACTTGCGAACCGTGCCTCATGGGCAAGATGACTAAAACGCCGTTCTCCGGTACTATGGAGAGAGCAACAGATTTGTTGGAAATCATACATACAGATGTATGTGGTCCGATGAATGTTGAGGCTTGTGGCGGATATCATTATTTTATCACCTTCACAGATGACTTAAGCAGATATGGGTATATCTACTTAATGAAACATAAGTCTGAAACATTTGAAAAGTTCAAAGAATTTCAGAGTGAAGTTGAAAATCATCATAACAAGAAAATAAAGTTTCTACGATCTGATCGTGGAGGAGAATATTTGAGTTACGAGTTTGGTGTACATTTGAAACAATGCGGAATAGTTTCGCAACTCACGCCACCCAGAAACACCACAACCTAATGGTGTGTCCGAACGTCGAAATCGCACTTTACTAGATATGGTGCGATCTATGATGTCTCTTACAGATTTACCGCTATCGTTTTGGGGTTATGCTTTAGAGACGGCCGCATTCACATTAAATAGGACACCATCGAAATCCATTGAGATGGCGCCTTATGAACTATGGTTTGGCAAGATTCCAAAGTTGTCGTTTCTGAAAGTTTGGGGCTGCGATGCTTATGTGAAAAAGCTTCAACCTGATAAGCTCGAACCCAAATCAGAGAAATGTGACTTCATAGGATACCCAAAGGAGACTATTGGGTACACCTTCAATCACAGATCTGAAGGCAAGACTTTTGTTGCTAAATTCGGAAACTTTCTAGAGAAGGAGTTTCTCTCGAAAGAAGTGAGTGGGAGGAAAGTAGAACTTGATGAGGTAACTGTACCTACTCCCTTATTGGAAAGTAGTTCATCACAGAAACTGGTTTCTGTGACACCTACACCAATTAGTGAGCAAGTTAGTGATGATGTTCATGAAACTTCAGATCAAGTTACCACTGAGCCTCGTAGATCAACCAGAGTAAGATCCACACCAGAGTGGTATGGTAATCCTGTTCTGGAAGTCATGCTACTAGATCATGATGAACCTACGAACTATGTAGAAGCGATTGTGAGCCCAGATTCCGCAAAATGGCTTGAGGCCATGAAATCTGAGATGGGATCCATGTATGAGAACAAAGTATGGACTTTGGTTGACTTGCCCGATGATCGGCAAGCAATTGAGAATAAATGGATCTTCAAGAAGAAGACTGACACTGACGGTAATGTTACTGTCTACAAAGCTCGACTTGTTGCGAAAGGTTTTTGAAAAGTTCAAGGGATTTACTACAATGAGACCTTCTCACCCGTAGCGATGCTTAAGTCTGTCCGAATCATGTTAGCAATTGCCGCATTTTATTATTATGAAATTTGACAAATGGATGTCAAAACTGCAGTCCTGAATGGATTTCTGGAAGAAGAGTTGTATATGATGCAACCGGAAGGTTTTGTCGATCCAAAGGGAGCTAACAAAGTGTGCAAGCTCCAGTGATCCATTTATGGACTGGTGCAAGCCTCTCGGAGTTGGAATAAGCGCTTTGATAGTGTCATCAAAGCATTTGGTTTTATACTGAGACTTTTGGAGAAGCTCAGATTTACAAGAAAGTGAGTGGGAGCATCAGTAGCATTTCTAATATTATATGTGGATGACATATTGCTGATTGGAAATGATATAGAATTTCTGGATAGCATAAAGGGATACTTGAATAAGAGTTTTTCAATGAAAGACCTCGGTGAAGCTGCTTATATATTGGGCATTAAGATCTATAGAGATAGATCAAGACGCTTAATTGGACTTTCACAAAGCACATACCTTGACAAAGTTTTGAAGAAGTTCAAAATGGATCAAGCAAAGAAAGGGTTATTGCCTGTGTTACAAGGTGTGAAGTTGAGTAAGACTCAATGCCCGACCACTGCAGAAGATAGAGAGAAAATGAAAGATGTTCCCTATCCTTCAGCCATAGGCTCTATCATGTATGCAATGCTGTGTACCAGACCTGATGTGTGCCTTGCTATAAGTCTAGCAGGGAGGTACCAAAGTAATCCAGGAGTGGATCACTGGACAACGGTCAAGAACATCCTGAAATACCTGAAAAGTACTAAGGATATGTTTCTCGTTTATGGAGGTGACAAAGAGCTCATCGTAAATGCTTACGTTGGTGCAAGCTTTGACACTGATCCGGACGATTCTAAATCGCAAACCGGATACATGTTTACATTGAACGGTGGTGCTGTCAGTTGGTGCAATTATAAACAAAGCGTCGTGGCGGGATCTACGTGTGAAGCGGAGTACATAGCTGCTTCGGAAGCAGCAAATGAAGGAGTCTGGATGAAGGAGTTCATATCTGATCTAGGTGTCATACCTAGTGCATCGGGTCCAATGAAAGTCTTTTGTGACAATACTGGAGCAATAGCCTTGGCGAAGGAATCCAGATTTCACAAGAGAACCAAGCACATCAAGAGACGCTTCAATTCCATCCGGGATCTAGTCCAGGTGGGAGACATAGAGATTTGCAAGATACATACAGATCTGAATGTTGCAGACCCATTGACTAAGCCTCTTCCACGAGCAAAACATGATCATCACCAAGGCTCCATGGGTGTTAGAATCATTATTGTGTAATCTAGATTATTGACTCTAGTGCAAGTGGGAGGCTGAAGGAATATGCCCTAGAGGCAATAATAAAGTTATTATTTATTTCCTTATATCATGATAAATGTTTATTATTCATGCTAGAATTGTATTAACCGGAATCATAATACATGTGTGAATACATAGACAAACAGAGTGTCACTAGTATGCCTCTACTTGACTAGCTTGTTGATCAAAGATGGTTATGTTTCCTAGCCATAGACATGAGTTGTCATTTGATTAACGGGATCGCATCATTAGGAGAATGATGTGATTGACATGACCCATTCCGTTAGCTTAGCACACGATCGTTTAGTATGTTGCTATTGCTTTCTTCATGACTTAAACATGTTCCTATGACTATGAGATTATGCAACTCCCTTTTACCGGAGGAACACTTTGTGTGCTACCAAACGTCTGGCGTAGCTGGGTGATTATAAAGGAGCTCTGGGTGTCTCCAAAGGTACATGTTGGGTTGGCGTATTTGAGATTAGGATTTGTCACTCCGATTGTCGGAGAGGTATCTCTGGGCCCTCTCGGTAATGCACATCACTTAACCCTTGCAAGCATTGCAACTAATGAGTTAGTTGTGAGATGATGTATTATGGAGCGAGTAAAGAAACTTGCGATAGCGAGATTGAACTAGGTATTGAGATACCGACGATCGAATCTCGGGCAAGTAACATACCGATGACAAAGGAACAACGTATGTTGTTATGCGGTCCGACCGATAAAGATCTTCGTATAATATGTAGGAGCCAATATGAGCATCCAGGTTCCGCTATTGTTTATTGACGGAGGCGAGTCTCGGTCATGTCTACATAGTTCTCGAACCCGTAGGGTCCGCACGCTTAACGTTTCGATGACAGTTATATTATGATTTTATATGTCTTGATGTACCGAAGGTTGTTCGGAGTCCCGGATGTGATCACGGACATGACGAGGAGTCTCGAAATGGTCGAGACATGAAGATTGATATATTGGAAGCCTGTGTTTGGATATCGGAAGTGTTCCGGGTGAAATCGGGATTTTACCGGAGTACCGGGAGGTTACCGGAACCCCCCGGGAACTTAATGAGCCTTAGTGGCCTAGGTGGAAGAGAGGAGAGGAGGCAAGGGCTGGGCCTCGCGCCCCTCCCCCCTAGTCCAAATAGGACAAGGTGAGGGGGCGGCGCCCCCCCTTCCTTCCTTCTCCTCCACTCCTTCCCCCTCCCAAGTCCTAATCCAACTAGGAAAGGGGGGGGGGAGTCCTACTCCCGGTGGGAGTAGGACTCCTCCGGCGCGCCTCCTCCTATGGACGGCCGCACCCCCCTTGCTCCTTTATATCTGAGGGTAGGGGCACCCCATAGACACAACAATTGATCAAGTTGATCTTTTAGCGTGTGCGGTGCCCCCCTCCACCATAGTCCACCTCGATATCTTCAGTGGCGGTGCTTAGGCGAAGCCTGCGTCGATAGAACATCAACATCGTCACCATGCCGTCGTGCTGACGAAACTCTCCCTCAACACTCGGCTGGATCGGAGTTCGAGGGACGTCATCGTGCTGAACGTGTGCTGAACTCGGAGGTGCTGTACATTCGGTACTTGATCGGTCGGATCGTGAAGGCGTATGATTACATCAACCGCGTTGTGCTAACGCTTCCGCTTTCGGTCTACGAGGGTACGTGGAAAACACTCTCCCCTCTCGTTGCTATGCATCACCATGATCTTGCGTGTGCGTAGGAATGTTTTTGAAATTACTACGTTCCCCAACAGTGGCCTCCTGGAAGCTTCTCTTACGTAGGGTCCAAGTCTCCTGGAACTTGTTCGTTCCAAAAATCACGCTCCTGAAGGTTTCCTTCCGTTTGGACTCCGTTTGATATTCTTTTTCTGCGGAACTCTGAAATAGGCAAAAAACGACAATTCTGGGCTGGGCCTCCGGTTAATAGGTTAGTCCCAAAAATAATATAGAAGTGAATAATAAAGCCAATAATGTCCAAAACAGAAGATAATATAGCATGGAGCAATCAAAAAATATAGATAAGTTGGTGACGTATCAACCAACGATAGGCTTCGCCCGGCAATAAATAGGATCACCCGCCTGAAGACTGCCGAGCTAACCATAGAGCATGTGGGGGCAGATTTTCTCCTCCGCCGTATCTCGCCACTGCAAAATAGAGACACACCCGCCTGGTTGTATGGCGATGCTGGGGACAGGATGAGATTGCTCCCAGGTTTGGCCAATAACTTGTCTATTTATGGCCACGCCTGGCTATGCGTCCAGCTGTTTGCCCGCTTCGAGCTGTTCAAGCTCCCGGCAACCGTCATCCCTCTGAATGTCAATTATGTCTGAGATCAGATGCTGAAGTGGATGTCGGATTGCAACACTCATGGAGTGGCAGGTGATTGGCGGTTGCCTACTCTTGACGAAGAACTAGAGTGGTCAAGTGCCCTGGTGGAGAAGGTCGCCAGGATTGAGGCTGGTATGTACAAACGCACCTCATTCGTGAAGGTAGCGTATATCAGGAGGAGGATTGAGGAGGACAAGTCTGCCCGCATCGCGGAGATGGCAAGGGCCGCAAAGGCCGGGAAGGGGAAAAGGAAAGCTGAGGATGAGAGTTCCTCTCATGGTGGTGGCAAGGCGCAGGCCACGGAAGAGGCTGTCGGGGAAGATCTTGCCAGGGATGATCCTGCCGGGAACGGGACTTCCGGGCTTGATGCTCTTGCCACCGCGGTAGCAGAGCTTTAAGAGGATGAGGAAGTTGGTGAGGTAGCGGAGCCCGAGGCGGATTGGCTTGCGGCTGGACCTTAAGCTCCCGAGCCGATCTTGGATCAGCGTCCTCGCAGGCGTGCTGCTAACCGGTCCCGACAGGGACCAATACACGTCATGCGTGTCTGGCGGGCGGTGGGATATGGTGTCGGGCTCTTCCGGTCCCTCTTCCTCTCCCCCACTCCTTTCGAGCAACCCGGCAACAAAGGTGCATGGATCACGCCAGTGCGGACGGCCGTGGCAGAGCGCACTTGCCGGGGCATCGACCAATGGATTCGTACCAGCATTTTACTCAGGATTTTCCCAAGCAGGGTAAATGCTGAACTGAGTATCTCACTGTACTCATCGACATTGAAGATGCCAGGGCTAGAGCATCTCGATTCCCGAGGGAGGACAGAGATGGAAAAGAGGAACCTCGTTCCCGCGCGTCTTGCCCTTTCTTCACCGTAGCTGCGACCATGGTGGGACGAGATGACGAACAAAGCAAGTGCGGGGACGGACCCCGTTCCCCGCTCTATCTTTACGTCTCCACGGGCGCCACTGAAGCAAAAAGCTTCGGCTGGGCTACAACGAATACGACGCACCGCTCACGCCTTCAGGTTCGTGCAAGGCCACCCCCTATGTGGCGCGCCAAAGATGTCGCGGGAAACCACAGCCACCTATGGGACCAAGAGTCCCTCGCTGGCGGGGGGAGGGCATGTTGCACAAAGAGCTGAGGGGCATCGAACAACACGACATAGATCACACAGGTAGTCTTTACCCAGGTTCGGTCCGCCGTGAGGCGCAAAACCCTACTCCTGCTTTGGTGGATTGATGGTGAAAAAATGGAGGTGAGCGCAACACGCTTGCCCGGCAGGGTTGCCTCGGGGCGAAACGGCTATGCGTGTATGAATATGTGAGGGGGTGGATTTTCTAACCCCTTCTACGGTTGCCTTGGGCCTCCTTTTATACACAAAGTGGTCACCACCGTGGCAAATCAGTCATTATGCACTGATTAGATAATAGCAAACAATGCTATCATACCTAACTCTGCAGGCTAACAGAGCGCATTAAATGCGCCGCTCAATGTCATATCGTAGCTTGCCCGGCAGGCCCTGCCGGGCTATTTTGCCAGCTTCGCATCTGCTCGCTCGACACGTCGTAGGACGGGTGTCACATGTAGGTATTTCCTGTAGAAAGTGGCTGCCATGTGGCGAACAACAGCCACTCAGTCACTTTGGAGCTTGACACCGCACCGATCGACAACGTGCGTCATGGTGAGGTGGTTCTGCTTCCGCGAGTCTCGGCAGGCCCTGCTGGGACGGCCTGGAGGCTTGCTTCTGGGGGTGACCCCATCCTTTCCAGGCTCGCCTGCCTGGCAATGGAGGCTTTTCCCTTAGCGATATCTTGCTCTTATGGATAGTTTTGGTCTTTTTGTGCTGCATGTTGGTCCTTCGAAGAGCTGATTCCTTGTGCACCATTCTGACCTTGGTGCTATAATCTTGTTCTCGTGTCTGTGGGCTACATCGTCCATGCACGAGTCAGCGGAAAATATACACCCATGTTTATTTCCCCCGACACCGGCACTGATCAATAAACCATTCATTTTTGTGAAATAAATGTAGGGCAACCCCCATTATCTTTAGCACCCTTACTTTGACAACAAAGAACCTGGTGAATATCATCTCCAGTAAAGTCCCTCGGTAGGAGTTGAAAGTAATTTATGAGAGATGTAGGTCAAGGCATTCGATGTGATTGTTATATTGTTGTCAATTCAACCACACCTAAAGAACTAAATATCCACAACAAAGTTTTTAGTAGCACAACAGTATGATAGTTTGATTGCAGCGGTAATAGTAGCAATAGTAACAGTGATAGTAACAGTAGTAGTTTTGTAGTGATTGTAACAGCAACAACAATAGTAGTAAGTTAGCAAACATCAATATGAGCAAAGCGTGGGCACTGGATCAACAATGGATATTTTTGTTGGATGACATTCATCATGTAACAGTCACAACCTAGAGCGATATAAAGTAGCTCCAATTCATCAATATAATGTAGGCATGTATTCCGTATATAGTCATACGTGCTTATAATAAGAACTTGCATGACATCTTTTGTCCTACCCTCCCGTGGCAGCGGAGTCCATATGGAAACTAAGGGATATTAATGGCTCCTTTTAATAGAGAACCGGAACAAAGCATTAACACATAGTGAATACATGAACTCCTCGAACTACAGTCATCCCCGGAGTGTATCCCAACTATTGTCACTTTGGGGTCTACGGATCAGAACAATAACAAGTGGATACAACTTGTAGATAGGCTCAAGAACTCAAATATATTCATGAAAACATAGAGGGTTCAGATATGAAATAATGGCACTTGGGCCCTAGTGACAAGGATTAAGCATAGCAAAGTCTGAAAGATCGAGGATGTCGCCTAGAGGGGGGGGGGGGTGAATAGGCACTTTAAAATAATTAAGGTTTAGGCTTGAACAAATGCGGAATAAACCTAACGGTTAATTTGTCAAGCACAAAACCTACAACAACTAGGCTCACCTATGTGCACCAACAACTTATGCTAAGCAAGATAAGCAACTATGTGATAGCAAGATATATGACAAAGAACAATATGGCTATCACAAAGTAAAGTGCATAAGTAAAGGGGCTCGGGTAAGAGATAACCGAGGCACGCGGAGACGAAGATGTATCCCGAAGTTCACACCCTTGCGGATGCTAATCTCCGTTTGGAGCGGTGTGGAGGCACAATGCTCCCAAGAAGCCACTAGGCCACGTAATCTCCTCACGCCCTTGCACAATGCAAGATGCCGTGATTCCACTAAAGGACCCTTGAGGCGATCACCGAACCCGTACAAATGGCAACCCTTGAGGCGGTCACCGAACCCGTACACTTTGGCAACCCTTGGGGCGGTCACGGAACCCGTCAAATTGCTCAGGCGATCTCCACAACCTAATTGGAGACCCGGCGCTTGCCGGAGCTTTACACCACAATGATTGAGCTCGAACACCACCAACCGTCTAGGCGCCCAAGCACCCAAGAGGAACAAGCTCAAGGGCACCAAGCACCCAAGAGTAATAAGCTTCTCAACTTGTCACTTCCACGTATCACCGTGGAGAACTCAAACCGATGCACCAAATGCAATGGCAAGGGCACACGGAGTGCCAAGTCCTTCTCTCTCAAATCCCACGAAGCAACTAATGCTAGGGAAGAAAATGAGAGGAAGAACAAGAAGGAGAACACCAAGAACTCCAAGAACTAGATCAAGGGTTCCCCTCACATAGAGGAGAAAGTGATTGGTGGAAATGTGGATCTAGATCTCCTCTCTTTCCCCCAAAACTAGCAAGAATCCATGGAGGGATTGAGAGATAGCAAGCTCGGAGAAGGTCAACAATGGGGGAAGAACACGAGCTCAAAGGATAAGGTTCAATGGGAAGAAGACCCCTTTTATAGGAGGAAAATCCAACCGTTACCCACTAAAATCCCGCACAGGCGGTAATACCGCTAGGGAAGGGCGGTACTACCGCTGACGGCGGTACTACCGCTCCCTATCCAGCGGTACTACCGCACTGAAGAGAAGGTTAAGGCCCTAGCCCCAGAGCGGTACTACCGCTCAAAGCGGTACTACCGCTTCTACTGCCGCTACTAGTGCCGCAAAACCCGACACGAAAAACTTCGTTCGAGAATCGAGGCGGAAGTAGCCCAGACGCACAAATGGTACTACGGCCGAAACTCCCAAGCGGTACTACCGTTCGGAGGCGGTACTACCGCTTGGAGCGGTACTACCGGTCCGAGGCGGTACTACATTGGGGAGCTTTAGCGGTACTACCGCTGAGGTCACTGATACTACCGCTGCACCAACCTTAAGCCACAACCACGAAAACAAAGAATACTCCAAGGAAAACCAGAACTGCCATAACTTCTTCATATGAGCCCCGAATTGAGCAAACTCAAGCTTGTTGGATAGAGCAAGACGAGTAGCATCAAAACTCAAGCTTGTTATAGTAAGAAGAGGCAGGGGAGGTATGCTTAGCAAACAAAGGAGTGACACCTCCAACAGAGAAGAACCGGCATACCCTCCAACATCGAAAACATCATAGAAGATGCATGAGAACTCCGTTCTCGATGAACTCGAGCTTGTCATAAAAATGACCATAAGCTCCAAATCTCACAAGGAGAAGAACCAAACAAGAACCAATAAAGATGATGCAAGGATGCAATGGTTTGAGCTCTCTACGAACGATACGATCAAGCAACTCATCGAGAGCCCCCCTTGATAGTACGACAAACGATCCTATAACCTGGTCTTCCACAACTACCATGAGACCGGTAAAATAGAAAACCTATCAAGGGCAAACCTTTGCCTTGCACATGGTCCACTTGAGCTAGATGATGACGATCTTGACTCCCTCAAGTTGGACCACCTTTCTTGATTGCGTTGGCTCAAAGAATACTAGTTGATTGCTCCCCCATACTCCACTATGGGTGAGCCACTCTTCCGCACATCTTCACAAGTCCATTGTCACCAAATGGACGGCAAGCTTCAAGAACTTGATCTCTTCGTGATGCATCACTTGACCTTGCACACCGCAACCTAACCCCACAAAGAACTCTCACGAAGACCATGGGTTAGCACACAAAGCGTAATGGACAATGCTTACCATACCATGGGATCACTTGATCCCTCTGTACATCTTGTACGCTTTGTGTGTTGAATCTTTCCAACTCTCTTCATTTGGATGATGTCTTGAAGGTGGACATGAATGATCACACAATCTTATTCTTCAAGACATGCTTGCAATAAGCTCAACACTCACATGACCAATCTTGGGATAATTCCTTGAATAGCACCTTGGTCGACCCAAAACTCTCCTTGAAACCAACACATGTACTCCAAGAAAAGCCTATGGACAAAACCTTCAAATAAACTCAAGGCAACCATTAGTCCATAGAGAATGTCATAAATTACCAAAACCACACATGGGGGCACCGCATGTCCTTTCAAAGTCATAGCAACATCAATCTCAGAAAATAGTGGATACTAGGGATCAAGCCCTTATAAATTTACTCGATTACATGACAAATCTCATCGAAGTCCATCACCGTCCAGCAAGCCTACGAAGGAATTACAGACTCCCGGCGGTGCGCATCGATTAAGAAGGTTTGGTGATGACGATGGCGACGAATCCCCCTCTCTAGAGTCCCGAACAGAATCCAAAACAGCCCTCCTGATGAAGAACATGAGGTGGCGGGGGCTCCTTATCATAAAACGCGATGAAACTTCTTCTCCTTTTTTTCTCAGGGAAACATAATTTATAGGCTTGGAATTAGGTTAGACCGCCGCTTCTAGGACCCACAAGGCATCAGGGCGTGCCCTAGGGGGTAGGCAGGCCATGTTGCCTTGTGAGCAACTGGCGTCCCCTTCGGTAGATCTTCGTTCCGGTATGTTTTGTTTATTCAATAAAAATTCTCCACAAAGTTCCATCCGATTCCGAGAACTTTTATTAATAACACCATGGTAGTTCTGCTGAAAATAGTGAAGGAAATATGCCCTAGAGGCAATAATAAAGTTATTATTTATTTCCTTATACCATGATAAATGTTTATTATTCATGCTAGAATTGTATTAACCGGAAACATAATACATGTGTGAATACATAGACAAACAGATAGTCACTAGTATGCCTCTACAAGACTAGCTCATTAATCGAAGATGGTTATGTTTCTAACCATAGACATATGTTGTCATTTGATTAATGGGATCACATCATTAGGAGAATGATGTGATTGACATGACCCATTCCGTTAACTTAGCACTTGATCGTTTAGTATGTTGTTAATGCTTTCTTCATGACCCATACATGTTTACGTAACTATGAGATTATGCAACTCCGTTTACGGAGGAACACTTTAGGTACTACCAAGCGTCACAACGTATCTGGGTGATTATAAAGGAGTACTACAGGTGTCTCCAAAGGTACTTGTTGGGTTGGCGTATTTGAGATTAGGTTTTGTCACTCCGATTGTCGGAGAGGTATCTCTAGGCCTTCTCGGTGATACACATCACTCAAGCCTTGCAAGCATTACAACTAATGAGTTAGTTGTGAGATGATGTATTCGGAGCGAGTAAAGAGACTTACGATAGCGAGATTGAAATAGGTATTGGATACCGACGATCGAATCTCGGGTAAGTAACATACCGATGACAAAGGAACAACGTTATGTCGTTATGCGGTTTGACCGATAAAGATCTTCGTAGAATATGTAGGAATCAATATGGGCATCCAGGTTCCGCTATTGGTTATTGACCGAGAATGGTTCTAGGTCATGTCTACATAGTTCTCGAACCCGTAGGGTCCGCACGCTTAACGTTTGATGACAGTTCATTATGAGTTTATAAGTATTGATGCACCAAGGTTGTTGAGTCCCGGATGTGATCACGGACATGACGAGGAGTCTCGAAATGGTCGAGACATAAAGATTGATATATTGGAAGCCTACATTTGGACATCGGAAGTGTTCCGAGTGAAATCGAAATTCTGCAGATGCAGGGAGGTTACAGAACCCCGGGGACTACATGGGCCATAGTGGGCCTTGGAGGAAAGGAGAAAGGGCCAGCCCTAGGTGGCGCGCCCCCTTCCCTAGTCCTATTAGGACTAGGAAGGTGGGCGGCCCCCTCTCTCTTTCCCCCTCAGGAATCCTAATCCAACTAGGATTGGAGGGGAATCCTACTCCGGAGGAGTAGGACTCCTGGCGCCCCCTCTTGGCCGGCCAGCCCCTCCCCTTGGCTCGTTTATATCACGGGGGCAGGGGCACCCTAGAACACACAAGTTGATCTACGGATCGTTCCTTAGCCGTGTCGGTGCCCCTTCCACCATATTCCACTTGGTCATATCGTCGTAGAGCTTAGGCGAAGCCTGCTGCTGGAGAAGTCATATCGTCGCGGAGCTTAAGCGAAGCCCTGCGTCGGTGGAGCATCAACATCGTCACTGCGCCGTCGTGCTGTGGAACTCATCCCGACACTTTGCTGGATCGGTCCGGGATCGTCATCGAACTGAGCGTGTGCGAACTTCGGAGGTGCCGTCGTTCGGTGCTTGGATCGGTCGGATCGTGAAGGCGTCGACTACATCAACAGCGTTGTTATAAACGCTTCCGCTTTCGGTCTCACGAGTGCGTGGGCGGATACTCTCCCTCTCGTTGCTATGCCATCACCATGGTCTTGCGTGTTCGTAGGAATTTTTTGAAATTACTCGTTCCCCAACAGTGGCATCCGAGCCTGGTTTTATGCGTTGATGTCATGTGCACGAGTAGAACACAAGTGAGTTGTGGGCGATACAAGTCATACTGCCTACCAGCATGTCATACTTTGGTTCAGCGGTATTGTGAGATGAAGCGGCCGGACCGACATTACGCGTGCGCTTACGCGAGACTGGTTTCACCGCTCCGAGCACTCGTTGCTTAAAGGTGACGGCGAGTGTCTGTCTCTCTCACTTTAGTTGAACCGAGTATGACTCGCCCGGTCCTTGAGAAGGTTAAAACGGAGTCTATTTGACAAACTATCGTTGTGGTTTTGATGCGTGGTAAAACGGTTCTTGCTCAGCCCGTAGCAGCCACGTAAAACTTGCAACAACAAAGTAGAGGACGTCTAACTTGTTTTTGCAGGGCATGTTGTGATGTGATATGGTCAAGGCGTGATGCTATATTTTATTGTATGAGATGATCATGTTTTGTAACGAGTTATCGGCAATGGCGAGAGCCATATGGTTGTCGCTTTATTGTATGAAATGCAAGCGCCGTGTAATTGCTTTACTTTATCACTAAGGAGTAGCGATAGTCGTAGAAGCAATAGTTGGCGAGACGACAACGATGCTACGATGGAGATCAAGGTGTCGCGCCGGTGGCGATGGTGATCATGGCGGTGCTTGGCGATGGAGATCACAAGCACAAGATGATGATGACCATATCATATCACTTATATTGATTGCATGTGATGTTTATCCTTTATGCATCTTATCTTGCTTTGATTGGCGGTAGCATTATAAGATGATCTCTCACTAAAATTATCAAGAAGTGTTCTCCTGAGTATGCACCGTTGCCAAAGTTCGTAGTACCCGGACACCACGTGATGATCGGGTGTGATAAGTTCTCGTCCATCTACAACGGTGCAAAACAGTTGCTGCGCGAATACTCGAGTTAAACTTGACGAGCCTAGCATATAACAGATATGGCCTCGGAACACGGAGACCGAAAGGTCGGCGTGAATCATATAGTAGATATGATCAACATAGTGATGTTCACCATTGAAACTACTCCATCTCACGTGATGATCGGACATGGTTTAGTTGATTTGGATCACGTGATCACTTAGATAACTAGAGAGATGTCTGTCTAAGTGGGAGTTTTAATATGATTAAATAAACTTAAATTTATCATGAGCTTAGTACCGATAGTATTTTGCTTGTCTATGTTTCTTTGTAGATAGATGGCTCGTCTGTTGTTCCGTTGAATTTTAATCGTTCCTTGAGAAAGCAAAGTTGAAAGATGATGGTAGCAATTACGGACTGGGTCCGTAACTTGAGGATTATCCTCATTGCTGCACGAGAAAAATTACGTCTGGAAGCACCGCTGGGTGACGAGCCTGCTGCAGCGGAGCTGAGCGAAGTTGTGAGCGTCTGGCAAAGCAAAGCTGATGACTACTCAATAGTTCGAGTGTGCCATGCTTTACGGCTTAGAACCGGGTCTTCAACGACGTTTTGAGCGTCATGGAGCATATGAGATGTTCCAGAGTTGAAGTTAATATTTCAAGCAAATGCCGGATTGAGAGATATGAAGTCTCCAATAAGTTCTATAGCTGCAAGATGGAGGAGAATAGTTACATCGGTGAGCACATACTCAAAATGTGCGGGTATAATAATCACTTAATTCAGCTGGGAGTTAATCTTCCGGATGATAGTGTCATTGACAAATTCTCCAATCACTGCCACCAAGCTACAAGAGCTTCGTGATGAACTATAATATGCAAGGGATGACCAAAACAATTCTGAGCTCTTCGCAATGCTAAAAGCATGGAGGTAGAAATCAAGAAAGAGCATCAAGTGTTGATGGTCAACAAGACCACTAGTTTCAAGAAAAGGGCAAAGGGAAGAAGAAGGAAACTTCAAAAGAACAGCAAGAAAGTTCTTGATCAAGAGAAGAAACCCAAGTCTGGACCTAAGCACTGGCCGAGTGTTTTCTTTGCAAGCATGGACCTTTGGAGCGGAACTGCCCCAAGTATTTGGCGGATAAGAAGGATGGCAAGGTGAACAAAGGTATATGTGATATACATGTTATTGATGTGTACCTTACTAGAGCTCGTAGTAGCACTGGTATTTGATCTGGTTACATTGCTAATATTTGCAACTCGAAGCAGGGACTACGGAATAGACGAGCAGGCAAAGGACGAGGTGACGATCTGGCGTGGAAATGGTTCCAAAGTCAATGTGATCGCGGTCGACACGCTACCTCTACATCTACCTTGGGATTAGTTTTAGACCTAAATAATTGTTATTTGGTGCCGGCGTTGAGCATGAACATTATATCTGGATCTTGTTTGATGCGAGGCGGTTATTCATTTAAATCAGAGAATAATGGTTGTTCTATTTATATGAGTAATATCTTTTATGGTCATGCACCCTTGAAGAATGGTCTATTCTTGTTGAATCTCGACGGTAGTGATACACATATTCATAATGTCGAAGCCAAAAGATGCAGAGTTGATAATGATAGTGCAACTTATTTGTGGCACTTGCCGTTTAGGTCATATCGATGTAAAGCATGAAGAAACTCCATCTTGATGGACTTCGGAATCACTTGATTATGAATCACTTGGTACTTATGAACCGTGCCTCATAGGCAAGATGACCAAAACGCCGTTCTCCGGAACTATGGGCGAGCAACTGATTTGTTGGAAATCATACATCTGATGTTTGTGGTCCAATGAATGTTGAGGCCTTGGGCGGGTATCGTTATTTTCTCACCTTCACAGATGATTTGAGCAGATATGGGTATATCTACTTAATGAAACACAAATCTGAAACATTTGAAAAGTTCAAAGAATTTCAGAGTGAAGTGGAAAATCATCGTAACAAGAAAATAAAGTTTCTGATCTGATCGTGGAGGAGAATATTTGAGTTCTGAGTTTGGTTTACATTTGAAACAATGTGGAATAGTTTAGCAACTCCATACCGGAACACCACAGAGAAATGGTGTGTCGAGCGTCGTGTCGTGCTTTACTAGATATGGTGCGATCTATGATGTCTATTTCGATTTACCGCTATCGTTTTGGGGTTATGCTTTAGAGGCGGCGCATTCACGTTAAATAGGACACCGTCAAAATCCGTTGAGACGACGCCTTATGAACTGTGGTTTGGCAAGAAACCAAAGTTGTCGTTTCTTAAAGTTTGGGGCTGCGATGCTTATGTAAAGAAACTTCAACGGATAAGCTCGAACCCAAATCGGAAAATGTGTCTTCATAGGATACCCAAAGGAGACTGTTGGGTACACCTTCTATCACAGATCTGAAGGCAAGATTTTCGTTGCTAAATTCGGATCCTTTCTAGAAAGGAGTTTCTCTCGAAAGAAGTGAGTGGGAGGAAAGTAGAACTTGATGAGATAACTGTATCTGCTCCCTTATTGGAAAGTAGTTCATCACAAGAAATGGTTCTGTGACAACTACACAAATTAGTGAGAAACTAATGATGATGATCATGAAGCTTGAGATCAAGTTACTCTGAACTTCGTAGGTCAACGAGTAAAATCGCACAGTGTGGTGCGGTAATCTTATTCGGAAGTCATGTTACTTGACCATGGCGAACCTACAAACTATGAAGAAGCGATGGTGAGCCCAGATTCCATAAAATGGCTGGAAGCCATGAAATCTGAGATGGGATCCATGTATGAGAACAAAGTATGGACTTTGGTTGACTTGCCGATGATCGGCAAGCCATTGAAAATAAATGGATCTTTAAGAAGAAGACGACGCTGATGGTAATATAACTGTCTACAAAGCTCGACTTGTTGCGAAAGGTTTTCGACAAGTTCAAGGGGTTGACTACGATGAGACTTTCTCACCATGGCGATGCTTAAGTCTGTCCGAATCATGTTAGCAATTGCCGCATTTTATGATTATGAAATTTGGCAAATGGATGTAAAACTGCATTCTTGAATGGATTTCTAGAAGAAGAGTTGTATATGATGCAACCAGAAGGTTTTGTCGATCCAAAGGGTACTAACAAAGTGTGCAAGCTCCAGCGATCAATTTATGGTGCAGTGCAAGCCTCTCGGAGTTGGAATAAGCGCTTTGATAGTGTGATCAAAGCATATGGGTTTATCTGAGACTTTTGGAGAAGCCTGTATTTACAAGAAAGTGAGTGGGAGCTCTGTAGCATTTCTAATATTATATGTGGACGACATATTATTGATTGGAAATGATATAGAATTCTGGATAGCATAAAGGATACTTGAATAAAAGTTTTTCAATGAAAGACCTCGGTGAAGCTGCTTACATATTGGGCATCAAGATCTATAGAGATAGATCAAGGCGCTTGATTGGACTTTCACAAAGCACATACCTTGATAAAGTTTTGAAAAAGTTCAAAATGGATCAGGCAAAGAAAGGTTTTTACCTGTATTACAAGGTGTAAGATTGAGTCGGACTCAATGCCCGACCACAGCAGAAGATAGAGAAAATGAAAGATGTTCCTATGCTTCAGCCATAGGCTCTATCATGTATGCAATGTTGTGTACCGGACTGGCGTATGCTTAGCTGTAAGCTTGGCAGGAAGGTACCAAAGTAATCGAGTGGATCCTTTGGACAGCGGTCAAGAACATCTGAAATACGAAAAGGACTAAGGATATGTTTCTCGTATATGGAGGTGACAAAGAGCTAGTCGTAAATGGTTACGTCGATGCAAGCTTTGACACTGATCCGGACGATTCTAAATCGCAAACCGGATCGTGTTTTTATTAAGCGGTGGAGCTGTCGGTTGGTGCAGTTCTAAACAAAGCGTCGTGGCGGGATCTACATGTGAAGCGGAGTACATAGCTGCTTGAAGCAGCAAATGAAGGAGTCTGGATGAAAGAGTTCATTTCGATCTAGGTGTCATACCTAGTGCATCGGGACCGATGAAGATCTTCTGTGACAATCTTGTGCAATTGCCTTGGCAAAGGAATCCAGATTTCACAAGAGGACCAAGCATATCAAGAGGCGCTTCAATTCCATTGGGACCAAGTCCAAGTGGGAGACATAGAGATTTGCAAAATACATACGGATCTGAATGTTGCGGACCCGTTGACTAAGCCTCTTCCACGAGCAAAACATGATCAGCACCAAGACTCCATGGGTGTTAGAATCATTACTATGTAATCTAGATTATTGACTCTAGTGCAAGTGGGAGATGAAGGAAATATGCCCTAGAGGCAATAATAAAGTTATTATTTATTTCCTTATACCATGATAAATGTTTATTATTCATGCTAGAATTGTATTAACCGGAAACATAATACATGTGTGAATACATAGACAAACAGATAGTCACTAGTATGCCTCTACAAGACTAGCTCATTAATCGAAGATGGTTATGTTTCCTAACCATAGACATATGTTGTCATTTGATTAATGGGATCACATCATTAGGAGAATGATGTGATTGACATGACCCATTCCGTTAGCTTAGCACTTGATCGTTTAGTATGTTGCTAATGCTTTCTTCATGACCCATACATGTTTATGTAACTATGAGATTATGCAACTCCGTTTACGGAGGAACACTTTGGGTACTACCAAGCGTCTGGCGTAATGGGTGATTATAAAGGAGTACTACAGGTGTCTCCAAAGGTACTTGTTGGGTTGGCGTATTTGAGATTAGGTTTTGTCACTCCGATTGTCGGAGAGGTATCTCTAGGCCTTCTCGGTGATACACATCACTCAAGCCTTGCAAGCATTACAACTAATGAGTTAGTTGTGAGATGATGTATTACGGAGCGAGTAAAGAGACTTCTTGTAGCGAGATTGAAATAGGTATTGGATACCGACGATCGAATCTCGGGTAAGTAACATACCGATGACAAAGGGAACAACGTATGTCGTTATGCGGTTTGACCGATAAAGATCTTCGTAGAATATGTAGGAATCAATATGGGCATCCAGGTTCCGCTATTGGTTATTGACCGAGAATGGTTCTAGGTCATGTCTACATAGTTCTCGAACCCGTAGGGTCCGCACGCTTAACGTTTCGATGATAGTTCATTATGAGTTTATAAGTATTGATGCACCGAAGGTTGTTCGGAGTCCCGGATGTGATCACGGACATGACGAGGAGTCTCGAAATGGTCGAGACATAAAGATTGATATATTGGAAGCCTACATTTGGACATCGGAAGTGTTCCGAGTGAAATCGAAATTCTACGGATGCAGGGAGGTTACGGAACCCCGGGGACTACATGGGCCATAGTGGGCCTTGGAGGAAAGGAGAAAGGGCCAGCCCTAGGTGGCGCGCCCCCTTCCCTAGTCCTATTAGGACTAGGAAGGTGGGCGGCCCCTCTCTCTCTTTCCCCTCAGGAATCCTAATCCAACTAGGATTGGAGGGAATCCTACTCCGGAGGAGTAGGACTCCTGCCAGCGCCCCTCTTGGCCGCCAGCCCCTCCCCTTGGCTCCTTTATATCACGGGGCAGGGGCACCCTAGAACACACAAGTTGATCTACGGATCGTTCCTTAGCCGTGTCGGTGCCCCTTCCACCATATTCCACTTGGTCATATCGTCGTAGAGCTTAGGCGAAGCCTGCTGCCGGAGAAGTCATATCGTCATGCGGAGCTTAAGCGAAGCCCTGCGTCGTGGAGCATCAACATCGTCCTGCGCCCGTCGTCTTGTGGAACTCATCCCGACACTTTGCTGGATCGGTCAGGGGATCGTCATCGAGCTGAGCGTGTGCGAACTCGGAGGTGCCGTCGTTCGGTGCTTGGATCGGTCGGATCGTGAAGGCGTCGACTACATCAACCGTGTTGTTATAAACGCTTCCGCTTTCGGTCTACGAGGGTACGTGGATGGACACTCTCCCCTCTCGTTGCTATGCCATCACCATGGTCTTGCGTGTTCGTAGGAAATTTTTTGAAATTACTACGTTCCCCAACAAATAGCGTCTGTCCGGGTTAGTTTCATTCAAATCATGCAAATTAGAGTCCCAAACAAGAGCAAAAGTGTTTGGAAAAGTAGACATGATGGAGAGGCATCAACGAACTACTGCAGGATTGCATGTTGGAAAGTCGGCTGCTGTTGTGGTGGCTGAATTTGCTGCTACGGCTGGTACTCCCGTGGAGCCGGTTGCGGCTGCTGCTGGAGATGGTTTGTGTTTAGGGGTACGACACCTTGAGCCGGTTGGGGCATGCCGGTCGTCACATCAGGCGTACCCGTGCCGACTCCTGGTATAGTATGGAGAGAAGGGTCTTGTGGCGTCTGGAAAAGCATCGGTGGCTCTAACCCGACTCGAAACCGGCTTTGGTGCCTTCTTTGTTGTACCATGGCCAGCTTTGCCTGGTAAAAACCAAGATGAATTACATTGTTCTCCAAACGTTGGGACTCCTAAAGGACGTTGTTCCGGACTGTCGTGAGACATGCATTTTCTACATTAAAACCCTCTTGAACTTTGGCTAGGTGTTCACGACACTTCTCGATCTCTGCCTTTCGGGCATCCTAGTTCTCCGAAGTAACTGGGTTTGCAGGGAGAGTGCCGCTGATGTTGCTGCCAGCGCCTATGCTCCTGAGATCTATGTGCCGGCTCCTACAACCATGTATGTCGCAATTTCCATGACGTTAGTTAACTGACCCGGCATGACAAGAACTGGGTTTTGGCTTGAGGATGCATTTGGCGGGGTTGTGACCAGGTTTCCTTGAGCGTCGTAGCTAGGCTGGGTTTGTGTTCCCTGCCATGTAGACAGCTGCATAACGACGCGACGCGTAAGATGCCGGGTACTCTTCCTCATCCGAGTACCCACCCAACTTCTCGTCAAAAAGCTCGAGGATAGACCTAGTCTCGCCGCGGTCGTTCTCACCGACCAACAACTCGCCATCCGAATAGCCAAGCGTAGCGCCTCTTGACACAAAGTCGACAGCTGATACGTCTACATTGTATCTACTTTTCCAAACTCTTTTGCCCTTGTTTTGAACTCTAATTTGCATTATTTGAATGGAACTAACCCGGACTGACGCTATTTTCACCAGAATTGCTATGGTGTTATTTTTGTGCAGAAATAAAATTTCTCGGATTAACTTGAAAATTTACAGAGAATATTTTTGGAATATATAAAAAATATTGGTGAAAGAATCAACCAGAGAGGGGCCACCCAGATGCCACAAGCCCTGGGGCGCGCCCACCCCCCTGGGGCACGGCCTACAGGCTTGTGGCCCCCCTGGAGCCCCTCCGACCTCAACTCCAACTCCATATAACCCTATTCAGGGAGAAAAAAATCAAGGAGAAGGATTCATCGTGTTTTACGATACGGAGCCGCCACCACTCATGTTCTTCATCGGGAGGGCAGATCTGGAGTCCATTCGGGGCTCCGGAGAGGGGGATTCATCGCCATCATCAACACCAACCTTCCTCCATCACCAATTTCATGATGCTCACTGCCGTGCGTGAGAAATTCCTTCGTAGGCTTGCTAGACGATGATGGGTTGGATGAGATTTATCATGTAATCGAGTTAGTTTTGTTAGGGTTTGATCCCTAGTATCCACTATGTTCTGAGATTGATGTTGCTACGACTTTGCTATGCTTAATGCTTGTCACTAGGGCCCGAGTGCCATGATTTCAGATCTGAACCTATTATGTTTTCATGAATATATTTGTGTTCTTGATCCTATCTTGCAAGTTGTAGACACCTATTAGGTGTTATGATCTTCATACCCCAAGGTGACAATAATTGGGATTCTTTCTGGTGATTACCGTAGTTTGAGGAGTTCATGTATTCACTAAGTGTTAATGCTTTGGTCCGGTTCTCTATTAAAAGGAGGCATTAATATACTTTAGTTTCCATTAGGACCCCACTGCCATGGGAGGGTAGGACAAAAGATGTCATGCAAGTTCTTTTCCATAAGCATGTATGACTATATTCAGAATATATGCCTACATTATATTGATGAATTGGAGCTAGTTCTGTGTCACCCTAGGTTATAACTGTTGCATGATTAATGCCATCCGACATAATTATACAACACAGATCTGTTGCCTATGAGCTTTTCACATATTGACTTTGCTAAGTTACTTTTCCGTTGCTACTGTTACAATCATTACAAAACTGCTAGTGTTACTTTTGCCACCGTTACCGTTACTTCCATACTACTTAGCAACTAAAAACTTTGCTATAGACACTAAGTCTTTCAGGTGTTGTCGAATTGAATACTTTAGAATATTCTTTGGCTCCCCTTGTGTCGAATCAATAAATTTGGGTTGAATACTCTACCCTCAAAAATTGTTGCGATCCCCTATACTTGTGGGTTATCATGACCTTTTCCGGTGCCGTTGCCGGGGAGCATAGCACTGAGTCACTTGGGATTTATATCTGTTGATCACTATGAGGAATTTGAAAGATAACAAAACCAAGATTTTTTCCTCTACTACGAGGGGAGGTAAGGAACTGCCATCTAGCTCTGCACTTGATTCACCTTCTGTTTTGAGTAAGCTTGCGACACCACCACCTGCTATTCATTCTGATATGTCGCAAGAAATTGATGATGCTACTTCTGCTATGGATGATGCTTATAATGATACTACTGCTTTGCTTGATAATATTTTGCCAGTGGGTGAATTTCTCGATGAACAACTTGCTAGAGTTAATGCTGAAACTGATGATATTTCTTAAACTGATGAAATTATTGAAACTAAACACTTTGAAACACCTACTAGACCTAGCTCTCCTAGATATGAATTGCCTGATATACCTGAGGGTTATGTTATGGATGGAGAGGTAGCTAGGGACTTTCTTGCTCGTAAGGATAGAGATGATCTTAAGAAATTACTATGCAAGTGGAAATAAAAATCTTTGAATGCTAGAATGCAATATGATCCTAAGTTTGCTACTTCACCTATCTTTGTTATTGATAAGGATTATGAATTCTCTGTCGATCCTGAGTTAATTACTTTGGTTGAATCTGATCCTTTCCATGGTTATGAATCTAAAACTGTTGTGGCACATCTTACTAAATTGAATGATATAGCTACCCTATTTTCTCATGAGGAAAAAATTCGTTACTACTATATTCTTAAGTTGTTTCCTTTCTCATTAAAGGGTGATGCCAAGATATGGTTTAATTCTCTTGCTCCTAGTTGTGTGCGTAGTCCCCAGGATATGATGTATTACTTCTCTGAAAAATATTTTTCTGCACATAAGAAACAAGTTGCTTTACAGGAAGTATTTAACTTTGTGCAAGTTGAACAAGAGAGTCTCCCACAAGATTGGGGGGGGGGGCTTCTCCAATTACTTAATGCTTTTCCTGATCATCCTCTCAAGAAAAATGAAATACTTGATATCTTTTATAATGGACTAACCGATGCTTCTAGGGACCACCTAGATAGTTGTGCTGGTTGTGTTTTCAGGGAACGGACTGTTCAACAAGCTGAAGTGCTATTGAATAATATATTGAGTAATGATAATGATTGGACTCTTCCCGAACCACCTCCTAAGCCAACTACGAAGAAAAGAGGTATTCTATTCCTCAGTCCCGAAGATATGCAAGAGGCAAAGAAATCTATGAAAGAAAAAGGTATTAAAGCTGAAGATGTTAAGAATTTACCACCTATTGAAGAAATACATGGTCTAGATAACCCGACACAGGTAGTAAAGGTAAACTCTCTATATAGATTTGATGAAGGTGATATCCCTTATAATAAGTCTGCTAGTCAATGCTTGGATGAATTTGATAACTTTATTGTTAAACAAGAAAATTTCAATGCATATGTTAGTAGAAAATTGAAACACAATCCTTATATGCTTGACTGCTTGGGTGACTACATATGTAGAACTGTTAATGATCTCAAACTTATTAGTAAACATGCTTCGATGGTAAAAACTCAAGTAGAACAAGTTCTCAAGGCAGAAAATGATTTGCTAAATGAGACGAATAATAAGGTGAATGATAATGTTGTTAGAGTTATGACTAGAGGTGGTAAAATGACTGAGGAACCTTTGTATCCTAAGGGCCATCCTAAGAGAGTTGATCAAGATTCTCACAGGATTAATACTGATGCACCTAGTCCTTCTAGTAATAAAAATAAAAATAAAACTGATAGGACTCTGCATGCTTCTAGTGAACTTGTTGTAGACACACCTAAGAATGCAAATGACTATTCTATTTCTGATGCTGAGAAACAATCTGGTGATGAACATGAACCTAGTGATAATGTTAATGATGATGTTCATGTTGATGCTCAACCTAGTAATGATAATGATGTCGAGATAGAACCTGTTGTTGATCTTGATAAACCACAACCTAAGAATAAAAGATATGATAAGAGAGACTTCATTGCTAGGAAGCATGGTAAAGAAAGATAACTATGGGTTCACAAACCCATGGCCTTTCCTCCTAATCCATCCAAGAAAAAGGATGATGAGGATTTTGAGCGCTTAGTTGAAATGCTTAGACCTGTCTTTTTGCGTATGAGTTTGACTGGTATTCTGAAAATGTCTCCTTAAGCTAAGTATATGAAAGATATTGTTACAAATAAAAGAAAGATAACGGAAGCTGAAATTTCCACCATGCTTGCTAATTACACATTTAAAGGTGGGTGTCGGTGTCAAAACCGGCGGATCTCGGGTAGGGGGTCCCGAACTGTGCGTCTAGGCGGATGGTAACAGGAGACAAGGGACACGATGTTTTTACCCAGGTTCGGGCCCTCCCGATGGAGGTAAAACCCTACTCCTGCTTGATTAATATTGATGATATGGGTAGTACAAGAGTAGATCTACCACGAGATCAGAGAGGCTAAACCCTAGAAGCTAGCCTATGGTATGATTGTTGTTCGTCCTATGGACTAAAACCCTCCGGTTTATATAGACACCAGAGAGGGTTACGGTTACATAGAGTCGGTTACAAATGGGAGGAGATCTACATATCCGTATCGCCAAGCTTGCCTTCCATGCCAAGGAAAGTCCCATCCGGACACGGGACGAAGTCTTCAATCTTGTATATTCATAGTCTAGGAGTCCGGCCAAAGGTCATAGTCCGGCAATCCGGACACCCCCTAATCCAGGACTCCCTCAGTGGGATACAAAAGAAACTAGGAGATCCAGGAATACCAAGTATACCATGCTCCATTAAAACAAACAATGTTAAAACTGCTTTATGTGATCTTGGAGCCGGTGTTAGTGTTATGCCTTTCTATTTATATCGTAGACTTGATTTGAATAAGTTGACACCTACTGAATATGTTTTCAAATGGATGATAAATCAACTGCTACACCCATCGGTATTTGTGAGGATGTGCATGTCATAGTTGCAAATGTTACTATTTTAACAGACTTTGTTATTCTTGATATACCCGAGGACGACAGTATGCCCATCATCCTTGGTAGACCCTTTTTGAATACTGCAGGGGCTGTTATTGATTGCCACAAGGGCAATGCAAGTTTTCATGTTAATGGTGATGAGCATACGGTACACTTTCCGAAGAAACAATCTCAAGTTAATAGCATCAATTCTATTGGAAAAATTTCTACTATTGCTATTGGAGGTTTTGAATTCCCTATTCCTACTGTCAAAAAGAAATATGATATTCTTATTGTTGGGGACATGCATATCCCCATTGAGGTAACCTAGTGTTGTTAAAAAATTCTTCGGTTTCATGTCATTCGGAAGAAGTTTGTTAATAAGACTTAATCAACCTTGTTAATGGATTCCTTTCGATGAGCATGAGATGGATGAATTTAGAAAGCACAACTTTCTGCACCCATTTTCTACTTTCTGTTATTTAGAATAAATAAAGCAAAAATACTATTATCCCTCTGTTTTCTGTATTATCCGTGAAATAAAAAATGTCCCAAAATTAAAAGTTCTCCAAATGCCCTGAAAATTTAGTGTGATTTTTTATAGAATATTTCAGAATATTTGGCACTGAAAACACACCAGGGCGCACCCACCACACCTGGGCGCGCCTGGGTGGCTTGTGGGTCCCATGTGGGTCCCCCTCACTTATTCCATCACCCATCCACTTCGTCTTCCTCCAGAAAAAATCATCCCGTTGCTCAAACCCATGTTCTAGCTCATTTTACTGCCATTTTCGATCTCCTTGCTCAAAGCTCCATTCGCAAAACTATGTTGGGGCATTGTTCTTCGGTATGTAACTCCTCCAATGGTCCAATTAGTTTTTGTTCTAGTGCTTTATATATTGCAAATTTTTGCTGTCGTGGTGACCTTGTTCTTGAGATTGCATGTCAAATTTATATGGTCCAAGGTAGTTTTGATGCATGATATAGCCTCTAAACACTTGTGGGAGTAGTTGTTATCAATCTTGTTGAGTTTTGTTCACTTCTATTTTGAGTCACTAAAAGTTTCAGAAATTTTTCAGAGGAAGAAAAATGTTTAGGAAGATATACCAAGGGGGTTCCTCGATGAAGAAGGCCCCAAGGCTTGCAATACGTGAGCCAAACCTTGAACCATTGAGGGAAGCTCTAGTGCAGCCGTGTGAATGGCCGTCGGACCAGTTCATGGTTCATGCCGGTTTTAAGGAGGAATTTGATGCATACGTTCAAAATGCTGGCCTTGAAGATTTCGTGTCAGATAAGAGTCGGCAGCACTACCACCTCAGTGATTCATTTGTGCGAAGATTTAAGTTTACATCCCAGCGCAATACTCATACTGTTCTATTTGATCTTTATGATAAATCTTATACCATGGACCTAGAAGATTTTAGTGTTGCATGCAAAATTCCACAATGGGGCATTTATAGCGAGCCTCGTAAAATTGATTGTTTCGTGTTCCTTGCTAGCATCACGAGGGGAGAAACTAGAAATGTAACACAAGCTACTATTGGGAGCATTCACTTTCCCGCTATACATTATTTTGCTCTCTTTATAGGTAGATGCATTAATGGTAAACATGATCATAGCCACCTTTGTGCATCAGACCTTAGTGTCCTCAAGTTGTGCGGTAATGGGTGATAAACGATTTAATTTGGGGGCCATTGTTGCAAGGCTGTTACATAATAATGCTAAAGATGGAGATTTGTTTGGTGGGATTTATGCCACCCGGTTAGCTAATTATCTTGGGGTACCCATAAGGGAAAATGACATTGAGTTACCACCTGCTTTCCTTTATTATAATGCTATCGTACGCTATTAGTTTCTTGAGAGGAACGAACAAGCCCTCTTGTACCGACTAATCTTTGACAGGGAGCGCGCCTTCTTTATTACGCTTCCTGCTCCTGCCTTCTTTAACTTCCAGGTAAAACGGAGATACTTTCTAACTAGAGAGGAGGCAGACGAGTATGAGAGAGGGGGGAGGCCGCTCGCCTCCACGCTGCAGCCCTTCAAGCAGTGGCAGTGGCAGCTCAGTACAACCCCAACTACGATTTTGGATACTATCCAGGCCAGCGGTGGCCCTATACCAACTTAGGCCAAAAGCCTAAGCTTAGGGGAGTACGTATTTCTCACCGACATTACATTCATGTTCACACACTCATTTCAATTGTCGGTGTTCTTACTTTTTCATTGTATTATCCATGTTAGTTTATTTCCTTTTCTCGCTTTCTTCTTGTGTGTTTGAAAAACTTTCAGAAAATTAAAAAAGATTAGTTCTTGCTTCTTTTTAGTTTTTCTTTCTAGTTTACTTTAGTTGTAGTATTAAAAGAAAACCTAAAAAGATTTCTCGTTCTTTTTTTGCTTGTTGGGAGCTTTCCCGTGTAAATAGTTTTTCTCGTTCTTGTTTTACTTTGTTCAGAAAAACAAAAACTCCAAAAAATATTTCAGCGTGTTTCTTTGAAATTCTTTTCCTTTTCTTTGGTCATAAGGAGAAGACCACGATGAAAATGTTGAGTGGCTCTCATATGCATTATTTTTGATCTAACACAGAGCCCATATTACCTTGTCTTCTCCTTTGAATAAATGTTTGCATATTCCAGCTTAGTCCAATGCACGTGTACTTTTATTATTATTCACACCGTTCGATCGTGCAAGTGAAAGGCAATAATGACGATATATGATGAAATGATTGAGATGGAGAAAAGCTGGTACGAACTCGACCTATTTTGTTTTTGTAAATATGATTAGTGCATCGTTCCTGATTCATCCTATTATGAATGAAACATGTTTGCAATGACTATTAGAGATTATAGTTACTCATGCCATGCTTAATTAGCTAGGACTTTATAATGGTTTGTCTTGAGTGCCAACATGCAAATTAAAATGGTTATGATGTAGTATGATAGGACGGTATCCTCCTTTGAAAGATTTAAGTGGCTTGACTTGGCACATATTCACGCATGTACTTGAATCAAAATCAACATAGCCTCCACAATATTTATGTTCATGGTGATTTATCCTACTCATGCTTGCATTCAATGTTCACTGGTACAGCGAGGTGCTATACAAACGGTTTTTAACCCCTTTCCGCGACGGTGTTCGGAACCGTCACCTAGTGAGTGACTGCGATAGGGGGGGTCCTTGCCACACGACCGAGAATCCGTCGGGGATATGCCCTCTTGGCACACACATGCTCGACAAAATGAGGTCGTGTGCAACCGGCGAGCGACCAAATACGGTTATACGTACAATAGTGTTAAAAAATACAATTATATAGGCAAAATCGTTTTCGGTCATAAGTACATCCCACACAGTCAATCCCCGCTAAACGTTTCCGTTCGTATATACATCCCACACAGTCACTCCAAGGAAAACGTTTGCGCAAGGTGGCGTAACGCAAATAGTTTTCAAGAGAATGTCGTGTGTGATTGTTCACTGATCCAACACGGTTTATTCCTAGAAATTGTGTGCGTTGCCTGAGGTCATCACCCACAGTGTTTTCTCAATAACCATTTGCAATAGGAAAACCCAATTAGCAGGCTAATTGCCCTATTATTAATAATCCATTTATTAATCTAATTGACATTCATATTAAGCACATAATATATTTAATTTCCATATTAAGGAAGCAGGATGTCATAATTGAAATACATCCGAGTACAACATGATATAGCTTCAGCACTCAGCTACCCAATTAGACAACTGCACCAGCACCAAGTTTCACATGCAACATCTAGAACCTTTCAAAATTAGCATCATAGACGGTACATAGACAAATGCGTCTCATCTGGAAAACTGCTAAAGCGGAAGGCGAATATTGAGACTTCATTCATGTTGAAGGTCTTTGCAACTTTAGGCCAGTGATTGTGGATGATTGATCGTCCATCCTTCGTCCTCTTCAGGAACACTTCAATATTGAACCTTGGGTGTTGTATGAAAACTTTGCTCGCCTCCTGACCATAGAGATGGTTTGAGAGGTAATCATCAGCGAACTGCTTTGGAAAGGCCTGAAAACAAGGATGTGCATAAATATCTTCTCTTTATTGGAAATGGCGCAAAGGAATAAAAAAAGGCAAGGTATAATAGTTAGTACCATCTTGTAGTGAATTGATGTCTTCTTCATTGTGCAGACAAAGATGTTGTTGTTTTTTGCCACTAATTTTTTTGTCCTAACAATCTTTCTGAGTTTCTTGACTTGATTGATATTCATGGACAACTCATTTCCCCATATGCAAAAAGGGTCAAACAGTGGGTCAAAACCTCTGGCAGCAGGACCTACATGTGCAAGAACAAATTGTTAAAAACCTAAATATTAGAATGGTTCCTGCAAATGCACAATAATGTGCTATTAGACAACAGACCATGCACGTGCTAACCTCGATTGTAAACCTCAGTGCTTCCCATTGTTTCCCTGCAACACATATAAGGTAGTTAGTCATCTGGTTGTGTAAGGGTTCGCATGCTATCAGTAAAATATGTTGATGAAAAATAAGCACATTGTAGATTCATCAGATTAATTCAAGCCACATGGAAAACCCATTTATCCAAACCAAGCATGATTAAGAACTAGGGAATATAGCACTTGTATATGTTTCTCATGTATTAAGTGCAGCCAAATTCGATTTATTCCTCACATGGTATACAATAACAGAATGCAGCCACAACAATTGAACATGGCATTGCAGAATTGAACCAAACACTTAACGAAACACCACAACAAATGAACCAAATGTTAACTGGGCACCACATTGCACAATATAACATACTCCTAATAGAAGATCAGATAGTTAACCAAACCAAGCATGCTTAACAACTTCGAAATATAGCAATTGTATTTGTTTCTCATGTATTTAGTACAACCAAATCGATTTATTTCTCACATGGTATACAATAATAGAATGCACCCACAACAATTGAACATCGCATTGCAGAATTGAACCAAACAGTTAACTAAACACCACAACAAATGAACCAAATATTAACTGAGCACCACATTGCACAATATAACATACTCCTAATAGAAGATTAGACAGTTAACCAAACCAAGCATGCTTAACAAATTGGAAAATTGCACCATGAAGAATTGAACATCACATTTGTAGAATTGAACCAAACAGTTAACTGAACACCACATTGCATGACATATAGAACATATACACTAGAGCAGAAGATTGCATGGTAAAAGTAGATAGCACAATTCACTAGAATTTGTTAAGGAAAGGTAGTAGCTAGCAAACTTAACATGGGTCCTTATAGTGAGCTAATAAGACAAGTTGCTTGATGTCTACTACACAACCTTCTTCTTGTAGACGTTGTTGGGCCTCCAAGTGCAGAGGTTTGTAGGACAGTAGCAAATTTCCCTCAAGTGCATGACCTAAGGTTTATCAATCCGTGGGAGGCATAGGATGAAGATGGTCTCTCTCAAACAACCCTTCAACCAAATAACAATGAGTCTCTTGTGTCCCCAACACACCCAATACAATGGTAAATTGTATAGGTGCACTAGTTCGGCGAAAAGATGGTGATACAAGTGGAATATGGATGATAGATATGAGTATTTGTAAACTTAAAATATAAAAACAGCAAGGTAGCAAGCGATAAAAGTGAGCGTAAACGGTATTGCAATGCTAGGAAACAAGGCCTAGGGTTCATACTTTCACTAGTGCAAGTTCTCTCAACAATAATAACATAATTGGATCATATAACTATCCCTCAACATGCAACAAAGAGTCACTCCAAAGTCACTAATAGCGGAGAACAAACGAAGAGATTATTGTAGGGTACGAAACCACCTCAAAGTTATTCTTTCAGATCGATCTATCATAGAGTGCGTACTAGAATAACACCTTAAGACAAAAATCAACCAAAACCCTAATGTCACCTAGATACTCCAATGTCACCTCAAGTATCCGTGGGTATGATTATATGATATGCATCACACAATCTCATATTCATCTATTCAACCAACACAAATTACTTCAAAGAGTGCCCCAAAGTTTCTACCGGAGAGTCAAGACGAAAACGTGTGCCAAACCCTATTCATAAGTTCACAAAGTCACGGAACCCGCAAGTTTTGATCACCAAAACATACATCAAGTAGATCACGTGATATCCCATTGTCACCACAGATAAGCACATGCAAGACATACATCAAGTGTTCTCAAATCCTTAAAGACTCAATCCAATAAGATAACTTCAAAGGGAAAACTCAATCCATTACAAGAGAGTAGAGGGGGAGAAACATCATAAGATCCAACTATAATAGCAGAGCTCGCGATACGTCAAGATCGTACCACCTCAAGAACACGAGAGAGAGAGAAAGAGAGATCAAACACATAGCTAATGGTACATACCCTCTGCCCTGAGGGTGAATGTCGGTGTCAAAACCGGCGGATCTCGGGTAGGGGGTCCCGAACTGTGTGTCTAGGCGGATGGTAACAGGAGACAAGGGACACGATGTTTTTACCCAGGTTCGGGCCCTCTCGATGGAGGTAAAACCCTACTCTAGCTTGATTAATATTGATGATATGGGTAGTACAAGAGTAGATCTACCACGGGATCAGAGAGGCTAAACCCTAGAAGCTAGCCTATGGTATGATTGTTGTTCGTCCTACGGACTAAAACCCTTCGGTTTATATAGACACCGAATAGGGTTAGGGTTACACAGAGTCGGTTACAATAGTAGGAGATCTACATATCCGTATCGCCAAGCTTGCCTTCCACGCCAAGGAAAGTCCTATCCGGACACGGGGCGAAGTCTTGATCTTGTATCTTCATAGTCTAGAGTCCGCCAAAGATGATAGTTCGCTATCCGGACACCCCTAGTCCAGACTCCTCGGTAACCCCGAACCAGGCTTCAATGATGATAAGTCCGGCGTGTTGATTGTCTTCGACATTGCAAGGCGGGTTCCCCTCGAATCCTGTGTTGAATAGTGTCCGCTTTCTTGTGAATATCGCGCTTCGGCTTCCACGCCCAATAATGGCCGTCTTCCACGTGTCGAGCGAATGTGAAAAGTCAGGGTATCTTTACATTTACCCCCCTTGCTGTGCAAATGAGCCGTCTATAAAAGAGACGGGATCCAGATCTGGATCACACCATCCTCCCTTCGCGAGCCTTCATCAGGCGCCTTTGACAAAAACCCATTCCACCATGGACGGTCGTGCGCTCCTCCTCTCGCGCCCCAGCCCTCGGCCCGGAGATTGGGGAGATGCTCAGTCCCATAGCAAATTGGTGGTGCTCCAAACCAAGGGATTCCTTCCCCGGCCTTCATGGTTCCGGTGCGTTTGGACTCGCCACTTATAAGGGCGGAAGCGGCGGAGAGCGTCCCGATCCCTCTAAGGGAGGCGGGTATGCTTCGCCTCTTACCTAATGAGAGGACTCAGATTTCCAATCCATCCGTTTATCCGGGGTCTGCGGAGTTCTCGGCCTCCACCGCACAACCTTACCTGCCTCCATCTTGCATATAGCGGGCTTTGTGGCCCTTTGCTAGCTGTTTCTGGGCGTTGAGGCCCATTTCGCTCTGTGGAAGAGATTGTTCTGCCTTGTGCCTCGTTCTCACGAAGGGTCAATATGTCAAGTGGGCGGAGCCGAACTATGGCGCATCGCCGGGACTGGATACTTATCCGGAACCCCAAAGAAGGCGTCCGAGGAATGGCTCTCGGAATGGTTTTACATGGAGGACGTCCCGCTGCTGGATCCTGTTCGGATCGGCCTTCCGAAGTTTAGCAACGCTCCTCCGAAGAAGCGCCTAAGCTGGTGCCCGCGGAGCCCCCAGAGGGAAAATGACCGGGACGTCCTTTACTTGATGAGCCGAATAAGATTACTGGCTCATGCCGGATTGACCATGATTGGAGTCATGGCAATCTGCATTATGAGGGGAGTGCAGCCGCTCCAATATAGGGGCCACCCCATGTGGGACTTCAACGGGGAGGACGATGCCACCCGCTATGGCCGCAAAGGGCCGGGATCGGTCACCGAACTGGTGAAGACCTTGTCCGCAATGTACAAAGGGGAAGAGGAGGATTTTCTCCGCGTCAGTCCACTGAACGGGTTTTCTTCGAATAATCCTCAAAGTTGGGTAAGCAAATACCTTAGTGGCCTGTCCGATCCATGTTCCCGTGGTTAAATATCTCATTTCATGGTTTCTACGCAGGAACTGCGCCGGGCGTGGAGAAGATACAGCCCGCCCCACAACCCGAGGATCCGAAGCGGTCCCTCGATCCGCCTCGAAGAGGACCCGGATATAAAGGTGGAGCTGATCGACGGGTGTTCCACCAACTTAGCATCGACAATGCTTTGGTTGCCATTACGGCCGACTACCCCGGATTATTTCCGGCCTCCTGTAACCTTGACCAAGTCCGGATACCATGACCCGCCTGCTTTTTACTTCTAATCACCACGTACTTGATTGGTGTTTCGCAGGGGTGCCTTGAACGGAAGCCGAGCCTGCCGCGCGTCCCAACAAGGCAGCTCGCCCAAGAAAGCGGAAAAGAAGTGTGGAACGACTCGAGACGTCGACGCAACGGTATGATGTGCCATCGTGTTTTAAGGAGAGGTTCCTGGGAGGCACACTGACGCTCTTGGTTTTCTCAGGAAAAAGAGCGCTCGCCAGACTGAGTCCGGAGAAGTTGCCAATCGGACCTCCGTCAACCAGGCTCAAAAGCCGAGTCCGGAAGGGGGTACAAACACGAGGCGTGCGTCGGATGCTCCTCCAACGGAGGATGCCGACAGATTGTCTGCCACCAAGTCGGAGGTGGAGAGCGCCATGAATCATAGGCGCCGCCGGACTATTCTACGTGACACATGTTTCTCCCAAGAGGCGTTGGATGCCTTTAGTTCGGGAGAAGCGCACCTCCGTGCCGCTCAAGATGGCCTAGCCAGAGCCATGGAGCAGTATGTGAAAGACATACGGGTAAGGAGTTTTGACAGTTATATATGCCAAGAGTCCCGAGACTTAAAATAGTTAGGATAACTGATTTAAGGATCATTTGGAATCTGAGTTCTTACCAAAAGAATACCCGCTTGTACCAGGAGCTTGAAGAGTGCAAGGCCCAACTTGAGGTCAAGATCGGCGCGACAGGGAAGCCATGAAGACTCCCTCCGGTAATATATGCCCTTCAAAGTAGAAGTAGTTTCGCAAAGTGCGGCGTGTGCATAAATCGACATTAACATTGCAGATAGCGCGGGATGGATCCGGACAAGCAACAGCTCTGCGCCAGCTAAAGGCGGCGAGAGCGTGCTTACGAGGGTGCGGCGGAGAAAAATAACCTCCAAGATGCCAACACCCAATTGGGTGAGGAACTAAAGGATGTTCGTGCTCGGTTGTCCGACTCAGTAAGGAGAATCGGCGGCTTCGTCCGGCATTTTCAAGAAGTGCTTAAACGAACTTTGAAAGAGTTCGGCGAGAAGGCGACTAACATAAACATGTATGTAGGTTTGCTCACAGTGTCGTCCTAAGGAGGAGATGCCCAGTTCTTGGTGATCTTCTTCCCGAACTGCGTCGGCTACGAACGAAGTTCGGCGGTGATGGAAGCGTCGCCAGAGCCTTGTGGCCATCTATCTCCCCGCCGAAGGCATTGGGGAGCTGGCGAGCGGCTTCAAGGAGCACGGCGGCGCTTCCGACTATGGAAGATATCGGCCTGCCGTCAAGGCGCCAGGAGGCTGGGCCATGGTAAAGACGCTGCACACGGTTGTTGACCCAAACCACATGGCGAGGTCGGACCTGTGGGGCCTGATGGGAAGGAGATCCCGGTAAGCTTAGTGTACGGCCAAGTAGAATTGGACGTCAAGTATTCCCAGCAAGATTGTAAATTAGATAGCCTATTAGGTGGCATTGAGGAGGAATACAATTAGTCGAGTTGACTATGTAATTGAATATGACATGAAAAATGTCTTCTAGCCGGATTGTAGATCGTTTGTCATAGCGGACCTTTTCGCTTCGACCTCGGGACCCAATAGTCCGGAGTGTGTTCGAATGCCCTCGCGGTGATGTAAGAACCAGGGCATGCATGGAGACAAGGCGTAGGGGTCATTATTGCTGTATCAGACAAGTGCCCAACTGGTTATGTTATATTACATGGATAGTAAGAAACATCTTCCAGGGAGAATAGTTCTTAAGGGTTCCTTTCCCTGGGAGGCATGCCCTAAAGTGCATGTCCAAACTGCTAAGAAAGCAGAAAATCATCTGGGGGCAGATGGATAAATAGTTAAAAATCATCTTTCGGTTCACCGACCGAATATTCCCTTAAGAACGCTAGCTTTCGGCTTCACCCGTCGAGGTACACATCCGGCTGACCAGCGAGAATAATCGCAGAGGTGCTCCTTTCCCACCTAGCCGAACAATCGGGAGCGTAGGGGTAAGCACAGAGCCAGCAACCCAGCTTGGCCAAAACTTAAGTCATATCGATGCATATAATGGTGAGTAAAAGGCACATGCGGAAGTTTGACACATGTGTTGGGCATGAAGCCCGTATAAATAAGCTTCATTAAAGAAGCCCCAGTATAATGAGCGGACAGCGCATCAAGTATGTGCGAACAAAGCGCAAACGAGCCTCTAAAGGCTTCAAGAAGAAGGAGGAGGAAGGAGAGAAATAAAAGACAGCAAAAATAGAAAATATGGGCGGATGAAGGAGACGAACTCGAGTCCGGCGCTTAGGCGAGAATCTTCGTGAGCGGGCTGTGTTCCATGGGTTCGGCTCGAGTCGGTTATCCGATGCGTTTATGAGACGGTATGCTCCGCCGGTCGGGACCTGGTCGATGATGAAGGACCTTCCCATTTGGGCTTGAGTTTGTCCCTTTTCTTGTCCGCAGCGAGAACTAGTTCGCCAACGTTGTAAGCTTTGGCCCGTATTTCCTGCTTTGATATCTTGAGCCTCTTTGTTGATAAAATGCGGAACGAGCTTTTGCCACGTCGCGCTCCTCCTCCAATGCGTCCAAACTGTCCCCGCCGATCGAGCTCGGCTTCTCTCTCTTCATACATGCGCACGCGAGGTGAGTCATGCATTATGTCGCAGGGCAATACTGCCTCTGCGCCGTACACCATAAAAAATGGTGTGAATCCGGTAGTACAATTTGGCGTGGTCCGTAGCCCCCAGAGTACGGAGTCGAGCTCCTCAACCCAGTGCGTTTTAGATTCCTTGAGGGACCGCACTAGTCTGGGTTTAATGCCGCTCATGATTAGACCGTTTGCTCGCTCGACTTGACCGTTGGTTTGAGGGTGAGAGACTGAGGCGTAGTCGAGCTCGATGCCCATGTTTTTGCACCATAATTTGACCTCATCGGCCGTGAAGTTGGTGCCGTTATCAGTGATGATACTGTGGGGGACGCCGTAACGGTGCACTACCCCTGATATGAAGTCTATCACCGGCCCGGATTCACCCGTTTTAACAGGCTTGGCCTCTATCCATTTGGTGAATTTATCCACCATGACCAATAGGTATTTTTGCTTGTGGGTTCCTCCCTTAAGGGGTCCAACCATGTCAAGCCCCTGCACATGACGGCCAGGTGATGGGTATAGTTTTGAGGGCGGTGGGTGGCATGTGGCTTTGGTTAGCAAAAGATGGCAACCGACGATCGTTGGACTAAATCCTCAAGATCTGCCGGGCCGTCGGCCAATAAAATCCTGTCTGGAAGGCCTTTCCTACAAGGGCCGGGCTGCGGCGTGGTGCCCACCCAGTCCGGCATGAATTTCAGCCAGGAGGTTTCGCCCTTTCTCTTCGGAGATACACCTTTGAAGGACTCCTGTTGTGCTTTTCTTATAGAGCTCTCCCTCATGGACTTTATAGGCTTTGGATCGCCGTACTATGCAGCGAGCCTCATTTTGGTCTTAGGGGAGTTCCTGCCTAGTTAGGTAGGCTAGGAATGGTTCCGTCCATGGGGCAATAACCGCCATTATTTCGTGGGCGGAGGGTGTTATCTCGTTGGCAGGGCCTCCGATTGTGTTAGAGTGTTCGGTGTCAGGCAGTGCGGTTGGGTCCGGATTGTTATTTCCGGACTCCCCTTCCCATAGTACGGATGGCTTGAACAACCGTTCCAGGAAGATGTTGAGCGGGACGGCATCGCGTTTTGCGCTGATGCGTGCCAATACGTCCGCCGCCTGGTTGTTATCCGGGCTATATGATGAAATTGAGCCCTTGAACCGTCTTGACATTTTTACGACCGCATTGCGATACGCTGCCATTTTGGATCTTTGGCATCAAAGTCTCCATTTATTTGAGATATCGCGAGGTTGAATCGCGCACCTCTAGGCGTTTAATGCCCATGGAGACTGCCATCCGGAGGCGTGCGAAAGGGCCTCGTATTCGCTGCGTTGTTGGAGTCCGTATACATTATCTCAAGGACATATTGGACTGTGCCCCGGTTGGGGACGTCAGACGACGCCAGCCCCGTGCCGCCAACATTTTGGAGCCGTCAAAGTGCATGATCCAATTGAGTATCGCCGTACTCTTTAGGGAGTTCGCCGGTCCATTCGACCACGAAGTCGGCCAAAACCTGCGACTTAATAGCTCGTCGTGGCTTATAGGTTATTTCGAATGGAAGGAGCTCTATGGACCATTTAGCAATCTGGCCAGTCGCGTCGCGGTTGTTTATAATGTCGTTAAGAGGTACTTCGGAGGCTACCATTATCGAACACTCTTGAAAGTAGTGTCGCAGCTTCCGGGATGCCATGAACACCGCGTATGCTATCTTTTGATAATGTGGGTACCGGGACTTCCATGGAGTTAGGACAGAGGACACATAGTAAACCGGTCTTTGAAGAGGGAATCTGTGTCCGTTCGTTTCTCGTTCGACGACGAGCACCGCGCTGACAACTTGATGTGTTGCGGCGATATATAATAGCATTGGTTCGCCCATGTTGGGCACGCCCAGGACCGGATTTGTTGCCAATATGGCTTTTATTTCTTCGAGTCCGGCCGTGGCGGCATCCGTCCACTCGAAGTGTTCGGTGCGCCGGAGGAGGAGGTAAAGGGGTAACGCCTTTTCTCCCAAACGGGAAATAAAGCGGCTTAGAGCCGCTACGCATCCAGTCAATTTTTGTATTTGTTTGAGGTCTTTTGGAATATCCAATTGTGACAGAGCTCGGATCTTGGCTGGGTTTGCTTCAATTCCTCTACCGGACACAATGAAGCCCAAGAGCTTTCCGGCTGGAACGCCGAAGACGCATTTTTCGGATTGAGCTTAATGTCATATTTTCGGAGATTGTCGAATGTGAGCCTCAAGTCGGCTACTAGAGTTTCGACATGCTTGGATTTGACGACCACGTCATCTACATATGCTTCCACCGTTTTGCCGATCTGGTTTGCGGACATGTACGAATCATGCGCGATATGTTGCGCGGCGTTTTTGAGCCGAAGGGCATTGTGTTGAAGCGAGAATGGGCCGTATGGAGTGATGAATGTTGTTGCGGCTTGGTATGGCTCCGCCATCTTGATTTAGTGGTAGCCGAGTGCGCGTCGAGGAAGCACAATGAGTCGTGTCCTGCTGTAGCGTCAATAATTTGATCAATGCGAGGGAGGGGGAAGGGAACCTTTGGGCAAGCCTTATTAAGGTCTTTGAAATCAACACATAGGCGCCAGGATTTATCCTTCTTTGGTACCATCACCAGATTTGCTAGCCATCCGGATGTTTTATATCTCGATGAATCCGGCTTCCGAAGTTTGGCTAGCTCCTCTCCCATGGCCTGTCTCTTGGGTTCGAAAAGCGCCAAGAGCCTGTTTGGTAGCTTGAATCCTTTTAGGGTATTTAGGCTGTGCTCGGCCAGCCGACGTGGGATTCTGGCATGTCCGAAGGGTGCCGGCAAAATGTCCCAGTTTTCTCGTAGAAATTCTCGTAGTCGGCTTCTACATCGGGGTTTAATTGTGCCCCAATGGAGCCGTCTTTGCGAGTCCGTTGGGTGGACTTGGAATTTGACTATTTCATCCGCTGGTTTAAAAGAGGTGGACTTGGATCTTTTATCAAGTATCACATCGTCCCTGTTCACCGTGGGCGCGATCGCGATGAGTTCCTCGGCCGCTAGGGCTTTGGATAGTGCCTCGAGGGCTAGTGCGGCTGTCTTGTTTTCGGTAGCAGTGCTATGTTTGGATCACTAGCGAGAGTGATGATTCCGTTAGGTCCGGGCATTTTAAGCTTCATGTACCCATAATGGGGTATAGCTTGAAAATTGTTAATGCCTCTCGCCCTAATAAAGCGTGATATCCGCTGCTGAACGGGGCCACTTGAAATGTGACCTCCTCGGACCTATAATTGTCCGGTGAGCCGAACACTACGTCCAGTGTGATTTTTCCTGTGCAGCATGCTTCCCGGCTAGGGATTATTCCTCTAAAGGTTGTGCTGCTTCGCTCAATGCGGTTCCAGTCTATTTCCATTTTCGGAGGGTTTCCTCGTAGATGAGGTTTAGTCCGCTGCCGCCATCCATGAGTACCTTATTAAGGCAAAAGCCGTCCACTATCGGACTGAGGACCAATGCGGCTGGTGCTCGGGCTGTTCAGAATTTGGGTTCGTCACTGGCATTAAAGGTAATAGCCGTGTCACTCCATGGATTTATTGTTGCTACTTGGTAGACTTGACAAGGTTATGGAGTGTTCGTTTCCGCATGTTATTTGATGCGGAAGTCTCAAGACTGTTAATACCGTCTTGGTGTTCTTTGGGCTGGGATTCTGAGGCTAGAAGCTCTTCGCCACTTTTGGGCACCTGCCATAGTATCCAACATGCTCGAAGGCTATGAGTTGGAGTGGCGCCCTCTGTGCTATGAATTTTGCAGGGTCTGCTTAGCCAACCCTCCAGTACGGTTCCGTACCCTTTAGGGGGTTTTTGTTTTTTGATGTTTATCCCAAGTGCTTGGTGATGATGCACCCTTTTATTTCGGACTAGGGATGTATTCGAGGCCGGATTATCCCAAAATTTACTTTCGGTTTTCCAAGCACTCTCCATCGCACAGTACTTTTGTACTATGGTCACCAAGTCAGCAAAGCGTGTAAATTCGCGACGTCTTATGGCGTTTAGGATTCCCTTGTCCATCCAATTATTGCAGAAAAGTGAGATTGCATCCTCCTCTCGGCAGTCCTTTATCCTGTCCATAACCAGGAGGAATCTGGCCCGGTAATGATGTACTGTTTCAGCGGGCTCTTGCCGAATTCGGGATAGATCGCTAATGTTTGGGTGGGCGGGTGGAACTAGATCCGAACCCGTCAATTTAAGGCTCAGGGGCGAGAAGTTTCGAACTTGGAAGTTTGGATTTTGAATGCTATCAATGAATCCAACCCGCCGTCGACTTTAAGTTCGTGGCTTGATCGACATCCGTCCCTCTGCGGGAATCCGGCATGGAGGGATCGAGAATCCGGACGTAGCTAGTCCTTAAGATAGAAGAAGAATCACCGTATTGCTCCTCTATCACAGCAACATGATGGGTAGCCTGGGGAGAGTTGATCTCTCTCAGATCGGTTTTAGGCCCGATCTGGTCGTAGTCTGTGGCGACTCCCAGGGCGGCGATGCGATCCAAGAGCTCGTTTACGGAGGAGAGCTAGATCGGATCTAACTGCTCGGCAAGTTCCGAGTTAACGTGAAGATTGGTTTCGATGACCCGAGAAGTCATCGTCGGCGCGGTGGCCGAACTGGCGGTCATAAGAAAAGCACCTAACCGAAGAGTCTGACCAGTGGCCAAGGCTCCTTTGGCGATAGTATCGTCTTTAAAGACGGGATGAGGCATCCTTCCTGACGGCGACGACACAGAGGAACTCTCAATGAAAGCACCAATGTCGGTGTCAAAACCGGCGGATCTCTGGTAGGGGGTCCCAAACTGTGCGTCTAGGCGGATGGTAACAGGAGACAAGGGACACGATGTTTTTACCCAGGTTCGGGCCCTCTCGATGGAGGTAATACCCTACTCCTGCTTGATTAATATTGATGATATGGGTAGTACAAGAGTAGATCTACCAAGAGATCAGAGAGGCTAAACCCTAGAAGCTAGCCTATGGTATGATTGTTGTTCGTCCTACGGACTAAAACCCTCCGGTTTATATAGACACCGGAGAGGGTTAGGGTTACATAGAGTCGGTTACAAATGGGAGGAGATCTACATATAGATGCGTTGGAGACGTATCAGCATCCCCAAGCTTAATTCCTGCTCGTCCTCGAGTAGGTAAATGATAAAAGAAATAATTTATGAAGTGTGAATGCTAGCAGGTGCACAAGTTTGATCAATGATAATTTCAATCACCTTTTCTAGCATCATTATATATCATACCAGTAGCTCATCTTATAAAGCTTCTCATGATCAAGTAACAAGCTATTCACATGTTAAAGTATAGATCATAAACTTTCTTGAAAACTAACAAACCGTGTTATTAGTCATCAAACAATTACAATTCATCTTATTTTCAGGAAGACTCTATGTCAGAGCTTTGATTTAGCAAACTCCACATACTCAACTATCATTTAGTCTTTCACAATTGCTAACACTCACGCGATATTTATGGGTTCAAAGTTTTAATCAGACACAGAGAAAGATAGGGGCTTATAGATTCTCCTCCCAACCTTTTACCTCAAGGGTAATGTCAACAATAATAGCTCATGATGCCTTACATCCAATTGGATATATATATCAGAATCTTTCCAACAGAATGTGCTTGCCAAAGGATAAAATGTAAAAAGGAAAGGTGAAGATCACCATGACTCTTGCATAAGGTAAGAGACAAAAATAAAAGATAGGCCCTTCGCAGAGGGAAGCAGAGGTTGCCATGCGCTTTTATAGTTGGATGCACAAAATCTTAATGCGAGGGAACGTCACTTTATATTGCCACTTGTGATAGGGACCTTTATTATGCAGTCCGTCGCTTTTATTGCTTCCATATCACAAGATCGTATAAAGCTTATATTCTCGACACTAAAAGATCATACATATTTAGAGAGCATTTTTTATTGCATGCACCAATGACAACTTACTTGAAGGATCTTACTCAATCCATAGGTAGGTATGGTGGACTCTCATGGCAATACTGGTTTAAGGGATGTTTGGAAGCACAAGTAGTATCTCTACTTGGTGCAAAGAATTTGGCTAGCATGAGGGGGAAAGGCAAGCTCAACATGTTGGGCGATCCATGACAATATACTTTATTTCGGATATAAGAAAACATAACCCATTATGTTGTCTTCCTTGTCCAACGTCAACCTTTTAGCATGTCATATTTTAATGAGTGCTCACAATTACAAAATATGTCCAAGATAGTATATTTATATATGAAATCTCTCTTCCTTCAATATTCTTTCATGAATTGTTCAAGTGACCAATACAATGTTTGCTAACCTTCAAAAAATTTACCACCTCTACTTCTTATATGTGAAGTCATTACTCCCCATGGGATAAGCATACGAAACATATATAATTTCAGATTTATGACATTCAAATCATTCAACCATCTACTCATAGGATATAAGTGAAGCACACGAGTAAATGACAAACTACACCAAAAAGATATAAGTGAAGATCAATGAGTAGTTAAATAATTATGTAGCTTTGTGAAGACTCTCTCTCATTTAAGAATTTCAGATCTTGGGATATTATTCAAACAGCAAGCAAAACATAATAAAATGACATTTCAAGGATAGCACTCATCATGTGATGAAGCAAAAACTTAGGATCAACCAAAACTAACCGATAGTTGTTTGAAGAAGAAAGGTCTATGCATCATGTTGATGCACAGGCTGGGGAGACCCCCCTTTTCGAAAAAAAAAGTTGTTTGAAGAAGAAAGGTCGGATGCCAACCGGGGCATCCCCAAGCTTAGACGCTTGAGACTTCTTGAAATATTATCTTGGTATGCCTTGGGCATCCCCAAGCTTGAGCTTTTGTGTCTCCTTAATTCCTATCATATTACGGTCTCCCTAAATCTCAAAAGCTTCATCCACACAAAACTCAACAAGGACTCGTGAGATAAGTTAGTATAAACCAATGCAAAAAACTTATCATACTCTTCTGTAGCAAATCACTAAAATTATTAATAAAAATTGCATACTAAATGCCTCTGCATATTTAATACTCCTATCCTCAAATAGAATCACTAAAGAAGCAAACATATGCAAATATAACATCAATCTGCCTAAACAGGAAAGTCTGTAAAGAATGCAGCAAGATCCAAACTTCCCTAGCTCCAAAAATTATGAAAGAAAATTCCCACTGTAGTAAATTTATCAGAACTTATTATGCAAAAGGTTTAAACATTTTATCACATTCTGACTTTTCAAGGGAATTTTTGCAACAGCGGTAAACTTTCTGTTTTGAAACAACAACATGTATACTTGCAAAATAAGCATGGTAAAGGCTATACTTGACATTTTTATTGAAAATAGAGATGCAAAACATTATTATAAATAACATCAAGCAAATACTAACAAAATAAAATGACGCTCCAAGCAAAACACATATCATGTGGTGAATAAAAATATAGCTCCAAGTAAAGTTACCGATGAACGAAGACGAAAGAGGGGATGCCTTCCGGGGCATCCCCAAGCTTAGGCTCTTGGTCGTCCTTGAATATTGCCTTGGGGTGCCTTGGGCATCCCCAAGCTTAGGCTCTTGCCACTCCTTATTCTTTAGTCCGTCGAATCTTTACCCAAAACTTGAAAACTTCACAACACAAAACTCAACAGAAAACTCGTAAGCTCCGTTAGTATAAGAAAATAAAACAACCACTTAGGTACTGTTGTGAACTCACTCTAAATTCATGTTGGTGTAATATCTACTGTATTCCAACTTCTCTATGGTTCATACCCTCTAATACTACTCATAGATTCATCAAAATAAGCAAACAACACACTGAAACAGAATCTGTCAAAAACAGAACAGTCTGTAGTAATCTGTATCAAACGTATATTTATAGAACTCCAAAAATACTAAAATAAATTGGTGGACCTGCGGAATTTATCTATTAATCATCTGAAAAAAGAATCAACTAAATAGCACTCTCCAGTAAAAAGTTTTAGTTAATCTTGTGAGCTCTAAAGTTTCTGTTTTTTACAGCAAGATCATAAAGACTTCACCCAAGTCTTCCCAAATGTTCTACTTGGCACAAACACTAATTAAAACATCAAAACACATCTTAACAGAAGCTAGATAGATTATTTATTCCTAAACAGAAACAAAAAGCAAGAAACTAAAATAAAATTGGGTTGCCTCCCAACAAGCGCTATCGTGTAACGCCCCTAGCTAGGCATGATTATTTCAATGATGCTCGCAAGATAAGAATTGAAACTCAAAGAGAGCATCATGAAGAATATGACTAGCAAATTTAAGTCTAACCCACTTCCTATGCATAGGGATTTTGTGAGCAAACAACTTATGGAAACAATAATCAACTAGCATAGGAAGGCAAAACAAGCATAACGTCAAAATTTTCAACACATCGAGAGGAAACTTGATATTATTGCAATTCCTACAAGCATATAATCCTCCCTCATAATAATTTTCAGTAGCATCACGAATGAATTCAAAAATATAACCAGCACCTAAAGCATTCTTTTCATGATCTACAAGCATAGAAATTTTACTACTCTCCACATTAGCGAATTTCTTCTCATGAATAGTAGTGGGAGCAAACTCAACAAAATAACTATCATGTGAAGCATAATCCAATTGAAAATTAAAATCATGATGGCAAGTTTCATGGTTATCTTTATTCTATATAGCATACGTGTCATCATAATAATCATCATAAATAGGAGGCATGCTTTCATTATAATAAATTTGCTCATCAAAACTTGGGGGACTAAACATATCATCTTCATCAAACATAGCTTCCCCAAGCTTGTGGCTTTGCATATCATTGGCATCATGGATATTCAAGTAATTCATACTAACAACATTGCAATCATGCTCATCATTCAAATATTTAGTGCCAAACATTTTAATGCATTCTTCCTCTAGCAATTGAGCACAATTATCGGAATCCTTATTTTCACGGAAGACATTAAAAAGATGAAGCATATGAGGCACCATCAATTCCATTATTTTGTAGTTTTGTTTTATAAACTAAACTAGTGATAAAACAAGAAACTAAAAGATTTGATTGCAAGATCTAAAGATATACCTTCAAGCACTCACCTCCCCGGCAACGGTGCCAGAAAAGAGCTTGATGTCTACTACGCAACCTTCTTCTTGTAGACGTTGTTGGGCCTCCAAGTGCAGAGGTTTGTAGGATAGTAGCAAATTTCCCTCAAGTGGATGACCTAAGGTTTATAAATTCGTGGGAGGCGTAGGATGAAGATGGTCTCTCTCAAACAACCCTTCAACCAAATAAAGAGTCTCTTGTGTTCCCAACACACCCAATACAATGGTAAATTGTATAGGTGCACTAGTTCGGCGAAGAGATGGTGATAGAAGTGGAATATGGATGATAGATATGAGTATTTGTAATCTTAAAATATAAAAACAGCAAGGTAGCAAGCGATAAAAGTGAGCGTAAACGGTATTGCAATGCTAGGAAACAAGGCCTAGGGTTCATACTTTCACTAGTGCAAGTTCTCTCAACAATAATAACATAATTGGATCATATAACTATCCCTCAACATGCAACAAAGAGTCACTCCAAAGTCACTAATAGAGAAGAACAAACGAAGAGATTATTGTAGGGTACGAAACCACCTCAAAGTTATTCTTTCGGATCGATCTATCATAGAGTGCGTACTATAATAACACCTTAAGACACAAATCAACCAAAACCCTAATGTCACCTAGATACTCCAATGCCACCTCAAGTATCTGTGGGTATGATTATACGATAGGCATCACACAATCTCAGATTCATCTATTCAACCAACACAAAGTACTTCAAAGAGTGCCCCAAAGTTTCTACCGGAGAGTCAAGACGAAAACGTGTGCCGACCCCTATGCATAAGTTCACAAAGTCACGAAACCCGCGAGTTGATCTCCAAAACATACATCAAGTAGATCACGTGATATCCCATTGTCACCACAGTTAAGCACATGCAAGACATACATCAAGTGTTCTCAAATCCTTAAAGACTCAATCCGATAAGACAACTTCAAAGGGAAAACTCAATCCATTACAAGAGAGTAGAGGGGGAGAAACATCATAAGATCCAACTATAATAGCAAAGCTCGCGATACATCAAGATCGTACCACCGCAAGAACACGAGAGAGAGAGAGAGAGATCAAACACATAGCTACTTGTACATACCCTCAGCCCCGAGGGTGAACCACTCCCTCCTCGTCATGGAGAGTGCCGGGATGATGAAGATGGCCACCGATGAGGGATCCCCCCTCCGGCAAGGTGCCCGAACAGGGCCCTGATTGGTTTTTGGTGGCTACAGAGGCTTGTGGCAGCGGAACTCCCGATCTATTCTGTTCCCCGATGTTTTTAGGGTATATGGATATATATAGGCGAAAGAAGTCGGTCAGGGGAGCCATGAGGGGCCCACGAGGGTGGGGGCGCCCAGGGGGCAGGCGCGCCTCCCTGCCTCGTGGCCACCTCGAAGCTTTCCTGATGTCTACTCCAAGTCTCCTGGATTGCTTCCGTTCCAAAAATAACTCTCCCAAAGGTTCCATTCCGTTTGGACTCCGTTTGATATTCCTTTTCTGCGAAACACTGAAATAGGCAAAAAAAACAGCAATTTGGGCTGGGCCTCCGGTTAATAGGTTAGTTCCAAAAATAATATAAAAGTGCATAATAAAGCCCATAAACATCCAAAACAGATAATATAATAGCATGAATACTTCATAAATTATAGATACGTTGGAGACGTATCACTGCTCCTCATTGTCGGAGATATCGATGATGATTGGCTCCTTGGACATGGAAGAGGGTGAGGCCTCCGCATCGTGGGTGCCCTAGTCTAGTGGTGAGTTGCCTGAGCCGCTCCGGGCACCAACCTGCTGGCTCTCGAGATGGGGTAAGCACATGCATGCTGAGAAAACACCTCGTAGTCTTCTTCGAAGGCACCGACGGTGGCCTCGAGAAAATGCCATGAACTATCGTTCAAAGCAGCCAACCGCGTTGCGACGTCGATGCGCGAGGCGTCGACAGTGGCCTCGACAGCGAGCTGCTCCTCCAAGATCTGGGGGTCGGCACGAATGGCAGCCATCGCGACCTCATCCGCACGTGCGGCCGCGATTTGCTTCTCCACTGCCAAATGCTCCTTGAGATCCTGGCTATACTGCGTGCACCATGGCTTAGGGCGGCGCTTATTTGGTGGAGTGGTCAGTGATTTGGGTGGAAGGTGTCGCGCCGACGGTCGGGGCATGTGGGATGTGGAATGAGGAGGAGGATGGGGGTCGGGTGTGGATTACCTGCCTGGATAGGCGAGGCCGAGCAGCGTGAAGGAGGGTCGCCAGGCGGCGCTGCAAGCAAGGAGTGAAGGTTTCAACTTGGAAAGGAAGGCGAAAACAGGGGAAATGTGGCTTTTGGTAAGGGGGAGGGGGCGGGGAGGTAGATATTTCCACGGAAGCCGAAAATTTGGAATCGCTTCAGCAAAAAACTGGCGCGCAAAGTGTCATCAGACACGGTCCCTTATTCAGAGCGGGTTGTGGACTGTAGTCGTTGCACCTTCTCGCATAGGACATATGCTACTATACTCCGACGATGCTCCAAGATATTTTGTGCAGCATCTCACACAGTTGGTTATAATAAACTGTGTGGGATCTACTTGATTTTTCGTCTTGATTTGAATTACATAATGGGGTCACAACAGCAATGGGCGGTGTTTGAATTGCTAGACCTTTTATCTCCAGTGAACATGCAACCATATGTGTGTCGTAAAAGAATTGGAATTATTCAGGGTTCGTTTGGACATTTTATACATTAAATTGGTTTTCTAGCCATTTTAGGTGCACAATTCAAAATTAAACTACATGCACATGCACCGGTGCACCAACATGGTTGTAAAATCATATATGTGTCCATGGGTTTATGCTTATGTCCCATGCAAGAAATGGGGATGAATTTCAAACACCACGGCACCGTGGCTCTCCGGCAAACATCGACGTACTTGCTTTTGTAATTCTAGTAAATCCATAAGTCATCCGAAATTCATGAAACTTGGCATGCTATCATGGAGCGGCATCAACATGTCGTGTTAAATTTTTTGTCCCATTTGGGGCAGGTTTGGGGTATAAGCTTCTCATAAACCAGAGCTTCTCACAACAAGTGTGATGGTTTCGGTAGAGAACGTTTCACCTTTCTGGACAAAATGATATCCGTCTCCTCTTCTCGATTTTAAATTTTTTCCTAGTGTCAATATAGAACAACAGGATTGTTGTGTCAATTTTAGGGATTTTTCGGGGTTCGCTTGGTCATTTTTATACATTAACTGAATTTTGTATGCATTCATGTGCATAATTCAAATTTGAACTACATGCACATCCTCTAATGCATATAAATTAGTTGAAAATTAAAATCGGTGTCCTTGGTTGCATGCTTAGGTCCCATGCAAGAAATGGGAATGAATGTCAAACACCCTGCCACCGTGCACACATTGAGATACCTAGTTTTTAAATTCTAGTAAATCCAAAGCTCGTCTGAAATTCATGAAACTTGGCATGCTGTCATGGAGCGATATCGACACGCCATGGTAAATTTTTTGTCCCATTTGGGGAAGGTTTGGGGATATGCTTCTCACAAACTAGAGCTTCTCACAACAAGCCTGATAGTTTCGGTAGGGAACGTTTCACCTTTCTGGACGAAACGATATCCATTGCCTCTTCTCGATTTCAATTTTTTCCTAGTGCCAACATAGAACAACAGGAGTGCTGTGTCTAGTTTTGGGATTTTTTGGGGTTCGCTTGGACATTTTTATACATTAACTGTGTTTTCTATGCATTCATGTGCATAATTCAAATTTGAACTACACGCACATGCTCTAATGCATATAAATTGGTTGAAAATTCAAATGTGTGCCCTTGGTTGCATGCTTAGGTCCCATGCAAGAAATGGGAATGAATGTCAAACACCCTGCCACCGTCACTCGGTCGCAAACATTGAGATACCTGGTTTTTAAATTCTAGTAAATCCAAAACTCATCTGAAATTCATGAAACCTGGCATGATATCATCGAGCGGCATCAACATGCGGTGGTAATTTTTTTGTCCTGGGGCAGGTTTGGGGATATGCTTCTCACAAACCAGAGCTTCTCACAACAAGCCTGATGGTTTCGGTAGGGAACGTCCCACCTTTGGGGACGAAACAATATCCATTGCCTCTTATTGCTTTCAAAAAATTTATCATGTCAACATGGAACAATAGGAGTGTTGTGTCTATTTTTGGGATTTTTCAAGGTTCATTTAGACATTTTTATGCATTAATTGAGTTTTCAATGCATTTATGTGCATAATTCAAATTTGAACTACATGCACATGCTCTAATGCATATAAATAGGTTGAAAATTCAAATCTATGTCCTTGGTTGTGTGCTTAGGTCCCATGCAAGAAATGGGAATGAATGTCAAACACCCTGCCACCGTCACTCGGCCACAAACATTCACATACCTGGTTTTTAAATTCTAGTAAATCCAAAAATTGTCTGAAATTCATGAAACTTGGCATGCTATCATGGAGCGGCATCAACATGTCGTGGTAAATATTTTGTCCCATTTGGGGCAGGTTTGGGTATATGCTTCTCACAAACGAGAGCTTCTCACAACAAGCATGATGGTTTCGATGGGGAACGTCCCACCTTTGGGGACAAAACGATATGTATTGCCTCTTATTGCTTTCAAAAAAAATTCTCGTGTCAACATAGAACAACGGGAGTGTTGTGTCAATTTTTGTGATTTTTTGGGGTTCGTTTGGACATTTTTATGCATTAACTGACTTTTCAACGCATTTATGTGCATAATTCAAATTTCAACTACATGCACATGCTCCAGTGCATATAAATTGGTTGAAAATCAAATCTTTGTCCTTGGGTGCATGTCGGTGTACAAAAAGAGGGGTGCACTTTTTGTACCCCTTTACCTGTGCACGGGCAGTCAGAGCTGCGCCCACGACCACACCAAGCAGAGCAGGGGAGGTGAGCCAAGGTAAGACCGAAGCCCAAGATAATCAAGGCAACGCCAAGGCCAAGACCACAAAGAGCAAAGGGACGAAGCAGGTTCCCCCGGCAAGACCCTTGCCAGGCGGCCTCAGCGGCCTCGGCAAGACCTTGCCGGGGCAGCTCGCCCCACACCAACAGAGCGAGCCACCCTTGAGCCCATGGCTGCCAACACCGTCATCAAAGTAGGGCCAGGGCTCGGGAAGGCACCTCTGTGGTGGCATGCAAATCTTTGTGAAGACATATTCTAGATCAGATGAGGATTAGAAGACCATGATTCTCAGCAAGACCCTTGCCGAGGAAGGCCACCAGCCCCCCCGGCAAGATCCTTGCCGGGGATGACAGCGCGCCATGGCAAGACCCTTGTCGGGCCACCCGGCAAGGCCCTCGCCAAGGACGCCGACGGGACCACCACCAGGCCCGCGACGACCAAGCTTCCACCGCTGTTCCCATACAGCTGCCAGCCCGACCAGCTGGGCGGACACCTGCGTGGCAACATGCAGCTCCCAGGCCAACTCATCGAGCGCCTGCGTGGTGGCATGCAGATCTTCGTGAAGGCTCCACCACCGCGCCACCAAAGCTGCATGCCTGCCCACATGGCACCGCATGCATCACCGGCCAGGGCGCGTGTCGAAGCGAGGAGGAGCCGCGACGGACGGGACGGGCCTCGCCCCCGTCCCCAATAAAGCAAAGGGACACCTAAGCGATGCATTAAATGCATCTTGTCGTGTAATACGAGGGATAACCTTGCAACACTGTACACCTTTCCATCTCCTGTGTGCCACTGTGGCAACCCCTTTTTTCCTATAAAAGGAGGCCCAAGGCGACCAGGAGAAGGATTCAGCTCTTTCAAACCATGCGCTGACCACATATAGTTCGAGAGCTCAAGAACTCTCAGAAATACACCCACCAAAGCAGGACTAGGGTTTTACGCATCCTCGCGGCCCGAACCTGGGTAAACGATCCTTGTGTTGTCTACTAGCCCTGCTCTCCTCGCAACCCTGCGCCCCGACAACCGTAGTAGGGATTCTTGTGATCCCATAGGTGTCGTTCCACACTGACAGTGCATGCTTAGGTCCCATGCAAGAAATGGGAATGAATTTCAAACACCAGGGCACCGTTGATTGCCGGCAAAACGTTGAGATACTTTGTTTTTAAATTCTAGTAAATCGAAAACTCGTCTGAAATTCATGAAACTTGGTATGCTATCATGGAATGGCACCTAACATGTTGTGGTATTTTTCGTGTCCATTTTGAGAGAAGGCGCACTCGAATCACAGCCAACAAAGGCATTTTGAAAAATAGCCGCCACTTTAATATCTCAAACATTTGTATAATTCTAACCATGTGCGTTCTGTTAACCATTCACATGACACCACGTGTCTTGGTTTTAATGGCTATAGGTCTTAATGGCTCTTGATCACAAACGTTTTAGACACCCGTATGGAAAGTGAGAGCAAGATGTGTGCATCTCTTCAACGCAAACGGTTCTTTTGGATGACCCATGTGCAACCACTTACAAACAATTTGGTAAGATTTGCATCTGTCATATTGGGTATGTTGCCATTTGTCAAACTAGAAAGATTGACATTTGTTGATCTAGTAACATTGCCATTTGTCAACCTTGTAACACTGCATTTGTAAAAATATGAAGCTAAATATCACTAGCAGTATCTAATTTTTGCAACTAAAATTTAGTAATTAAGCATAGATGGAGGCGAGGAGGCGTGTTCAGCCGGGCCTGTAGTGGGTGGTGTAGTACTATTTGATTTGACAGCAGGCGGCGCAGTTCCTGATACAACTTTAATGCAGACGAGGGAGAGGGTAGCGGTTCCCGAAATGTTGAACGGCCAATGATGCATCCTCCTTCAATTAGCATCGTGAATGCATGAGGGAAGTAATGGGAGGAGGACCGGGAAAAGAGGCAGCACGATGTGAATGCATGCAGTTTGAACTCATATAAAGGCGCCCCTCCATTCCAATGCATCTACCACATCGTACGCACCTAAGCATTTTCCTAAGCACCTACACTAAGCGCAAAAGTGCTCACTCCAGACCCATGGCGGCGATGTGCGTGAGTGGCCAGCGGCTGTGCCAGATGGTCCATGACGCTGGCCTGCGGCATGGCACCGAGGATCATCTCTAGACGGTGTTGGCGATCAGCTGGTGGATGGCCGCCATCGACGCCAGCTACAACTCTCAGTTGGACCAGATGATCGTTGCCACCACCAACAAGTTCACAGTCATCAAGAAGCTCGCGGAGAGACATCGCCGTACTCCTCCAGCCCGCGCGCCCGGGCTCCTCATTGCCTATCACCCTAATCGGCCTCCATAGTCAGAATATCTTTCAAGCACTGGTGGCCCTGCGACTGCCCGCCGACGCCAAGAAGAAAGTCCACCTGGAGGTCACGCTCGCTGCGAGGCGCCTCGCCCTGCATGAATTCGTCGACCTACACATCCATTGTCCGAGCAAATCATGTATATAGGTATCTACAAGGCCAGTGAGGATGCTACAAGGTTGGCCTTCCTCAACTGGCTAGAAGCCTTGGATCCCTTTGCTGAGAAGCACCTTGAAGTTGCCACAAAAGCCGCCGCTCCTTGGTCGTCTGTCGGTTGCCCGGCGCACTGAGTTGAGGAGGAGGAGGTTGTACGTTGATGGATGCATCTTTCTTCTTGCCTCCTATAACCACCACTATGATCGCATCATCGTGGCCTTAATTCTTATTGTGCTATTGCATTCTCGTTCCAGTCAATAAAGACATGTGCGATCCCTTTTCTTAATTATATGCATCACTGTAACTATTACTCCATCCGTCAGTTTATAAGTTGTGCTTCCAGTGTTTGGGGCGGCGCACGATCACGCACGTCCGTGTGCATGCGGTTGCGCCGGGCGCGGTGTGATGATGCAGTTACCCGCTGCAAAAACTGCCATGCGGACGCGCAGAGAATCCAGGCCGCCCGGCCCCCATTTATTCATGCGGCCATTTACCTTCATCTCTCGCGTCACATGACACAATAAGCACACCCACGACGACACATACAGAGAGGACATCCGGCGGTTCCAATGGCGATCCCCGTGGCTCCAATGGTGCTCCCAGCGTCCGACGACGACAACGGCGGGCAATTCACCACGCATCACGTAGTGCACACCCACGTGAGGGGAAGGCCCTCTCGGTGGTGTACACGAACAATACGGTCTCGGTGGAGAGCTCCATCCAAACTATGGAGCAGTTCCTTGCCGAGGACAAGTACCAAGTGGTTGGCTTCGACCTCGAGTACACCATCGGTCGTGCCGGACACATTTGCGGGGGACGTCGCATTGACCATTGGGCGGCAACAGTCGGTCATCCGGGTGCCCAATAAAGGATGCAAAGAGGGATCCTACAGCAGCAAGGACCAGCTTCCCTACTGATAGCTCATCTAACAGAACTCCCAAGTTAACTGTGCTAAGGCTTGAGTAGTCATCAGATGGGTGACCGGATGGGAAGTGGCCTTGATGTTAAAATAACTGATGTGATTGGTCACTGTAAACATTTAATTGCGTTGAATGTATATAGTTCTCCATCATATTAGTTGAATTAACCTCGAGGTCCTTGTTTTGTAATTTTTGACATGTTTTGTTTTTTGTACACATGTTGATTGGCTTGAAGAAGGTCTATCTCGTTACTTTTTGATAATTTTTGTTTTTTGAACACATGTTGATTGGCTTGAATGAAGGTTTATCCTATTACTTTACAACATGCTTCCAAAACATGGACCTTAAGGTTAATTCAACTAATAGGACGGAGCACTATATACATTCAACGAAACTAAATGTTTTCCAAAAAAGTGATATGATTTCTATGAAACTTATAAGTCATGTATGTCAAATTAACCTCTGTGTACTTGTTCTCGAATTAACCTCCAAGCCTTTTTGCCGCGTATCACACACATCTTGTTATGTTGAACTGTTTATGTTCTCTTCCCTAATCAAAAATAGTTCATTCGATTGAACCATATGACGTATATCACACACACCTTGATCTGGCTGACCGTTTCTGTTGCTTTCCCTAACAGCAAACAGTTCATTAGAGTGAACTGTATGCCGTATATCGCACACACATTGATATGGCTGCCTGTTTCTGTTGTTCTGTCAAATAACAAACAGTTTGTCTGGATCAACCGTATGCCCTGCTTCGCACACGCAACTTAAATCTGAACCGTGTATGATGCATCCATCATCGCAAATGTTTTGCACCTTTTTTGACGGTTTTTTTACACCACCATTTCTGATTATTGCATCGCACACAGTTTCGTCGAAGGGTCTCTGATCATAGTGTCGCGTTAGCAGGATCCTGCAGTAGTGGTTGATTAACCTCAATGCATGTTTATGACCGTTGTCGCTCTCTAGTTGGTCGCTCCTCAATTATTTTCTAGCCTTTCACTTGTACTAACGGGGATACTGCTTGTGCATCCACTTCCTTAAACCCAAAGTTGTTCCATATAAGTCCACCCTACCTACCTATATGTGGTATTTACCTGCCGTTCCAAGTAAATTTGCATGTTCCAAACTCTAAACATTCAAATAATAATATGTTTTGTATGCCCGAATCGCTCATGTAGTGACTGGGGCTGTCAGTATCTTTCATGCTAGGGGGTTATTCTCACGATGAGTGTTGATTCACTTGTCATTCATGAGAAAGTGGCTGGTAATCGGGATGAGTGTTGATTCACTTGTCATTCATGAGAAAGTGGCTGGTAATCGGGATGCCCAGTTCCATGCCCGAAATCAAATCAAAATATAACTTCAAACAAAACTCTCCCAGGATTGTTGTTGGTATGGACGGTACAAGTTGTTTCGGATCAGCCGTGGAGGGGGAGTAAAAACTTTACCATTCTGTTTGGAAACCCTATAATGTATCTTGCATGGAAGATAGTGAGATCTCTTGGTTGTTATGTTGACAATGAAAGCATAGCACTCAAAATTATATTCATCTCTGTTTTAAAAGCTCGAGCTCTGGCACCTCTGCAAATCCCTGCTTCCCTCTGCGAAGGGCCTATCTATTTACTTTTATGTTGAGTCATCATCTTCTTATGAAAAGCACCAGCTAGAGAGCACCATTGTCATTTGTATGCATTGTTATTAATTGTTATTGAGTGACTGGATCTCTTTTTCCATGAATTATAATGTCTAGTCAGTCCTTGTTCTTCAGAGGTGCCCTGCATTTATGTTTTGTCGTCTCAAAAAGGGCTAGCGAGATACCATTTTGTCATATTATACCATGATTGTTTTGAAAAAGTGTTGTCATCCGAGATTTATTATTGTTGCTCGCTAGTTGCTTATGCCATTGATATGAGTAAATTTGAGACCTAAATGTTATTGTGAATATGGTTAGTTCATAATATTTGCTGAAAACCTGAATATTGGCTAGACATATTTGAAACCGCCAGATCAAACAGAGTGTGTAAAAGTTATTCTTTGTCACTTCAGTTTGTCAACTGAATTGCTTGAGGACAAGCAATGGGTAAATCTTTGGGGAGTTGATACGTCTCCATCGTATCTACTTTTCCAAACTCTTTTGCTCTTGTTTTGGACTCTAATTTGCATGATTTGAATGGAACTAACCTGGACTGATGCAGTTTTCAGCAGAATTGCCATGGTGTAATTTTTGTGCAGAAATAAAAGTTCTCGAATTGACTAGAAAATTTACGGAGAATATTTTTGGATAAATAAAAATATTGGCGAAAGAATCAACCAGAGGGGGCCACCTAGAGGCCACAAACCCTTGGGCCGTGCCCTACAGGCTTGTGGGCCCCTGGAGCCCCTTCGACCTCAACTCCAACTCCATATAACTCTATTCGGGGAGAAAAAAATCAAGGAGAAGGATTCATCGCGTTTTACGATACGGAGCCACCGCCACCTCCTGTTCTTCATCGGGAGGGCAGATCTGGAGTCCATTCGAGGCTCCGGAGAGGGGGGGTTCATCGCCATCATCATCACCAGCCTTCCTCCATCACCAATTTCATGATGCTCACCGCCGTGCGTGAGTAATTCCATCGTAGGGTTGCTGGACGGTGATGGGTTGGATGAGATTTATCATGTAATCGAGTTATTTTTGTTAGGGTTTGATCCCAAGTATCCACTATGTTCTGAGATTGATGTTGCTACGACTTTGCTATGCTTAATGCTTGTCACTAGGGCTCGAGTGCCATGATTTCAGATTTGAACCTATTATGTTTTCATGAATATATTTGTGTTCCTGACCCTATCTTGCAAGTTGTATACATCTATTACGTATTATGATCCGCATACCCCAAGGTGACAATAATTGGGATTCTTTCCAGTGATTACCATAGTTTGAGGAGTTCATGTATTAACTAAGTGCTAATGCTTTGGTCCAGTTCTCTATTAAAAGAAGGCCTTAATATCCCTTAGTTTCCATTAGGACCTGCTACCTCTTGAGCTTGCGTTGGTTTTTCCCTTGAAGAGGAAAGGGTGATGCGGCAAAGTAGCGTAAGTATTTCCCTCAGTTTTTGAGAACCAAGGTATCAATCCAGTAGGAGACTACACACAAGTCGCCTCGTACCTACACAAACAAATAAGAACCTTGCAACCAACGCGATAAAGGGGTTGCCAATCCCTTCACGGCCACTTGCGAAAGTGAGATCTGATAGAGATAATAAGATAAATATTTTTGGTATTTTTATGATATAGATTGAAAGTAAAGATTGCAAAGTAAAAATAGATTGCAAACTTATATGATGGAAAATAGACCCAGGGGGCCATAGGTTTGACAAGTGGCTTCTCTCAAGATAGCATAAGTATTACGGTGGGTGAACAAATTACTGTCGAGCAATTGATAGAAAAGTGCATAGTTATGAGAATATCTAGGCATGATCATGTATATAGGCATCACGTCCGACAAGTAGACCAAACGATTCTGCATCTACTACTATTACTCCACACATCGACCGCTATCCATCATGCATCTAGAGTATTAAGTTCATAAGAACGAGTAACGCATTAGGCAAGATGACATGATGTAGAGGGTAAACTCAAGCAATATGATATAAACCCCATATTTTTATCCTCGATGGCAACAATACAATACGTGCCTTGCTGCCCTAACATCCTTTGGGAAAGGACACCGCAAGATTGAACCCAAAGCTAAGCACTTCTCCCATTGCAAGAAAGATCAATCTAGTAGGCCAAACCAAACTGATAATTCGAAGAGACTTGCAAAGATAACAAATCATACATAAAAGAATTCAGAGGAGATTCAAATATTGTTCATAGATAATCTTGATCATAAACCCACAATTCATCGGCTCTCGACAAACACACCGCAAAAAGAATTACATCGAATAGATCTCCAAGAAGATCGAGGAGAACTTTGTATTGAGATCCAAAGAGAGAGAAGAAGCCATCTAGCTAATAACTATGGACTCGAAGGTTTGTGGTAAACTACTCACACATCATCGGAGAGGCTATGGTGTTGATGTCGAAGCCTCCATGATCGATTCCCCCTCCGGCGGAGCGCCGGAAAAGGCCCCAAGATGGTATCTCACGGGTACAGAAGGTTACGGCGGTGGAAATAGGGTTTCGTTGTGCTCCTGGATGTTTTCGGGGTATATGGGTAAGGAGGAAGAAGTAGGTCGGTGGAGCTGCGAGGGGCCCACGAGGGTGGAGGGCGCGCCCAGGGGGGCAGACGCGCCTCCCTGCCTCATGGCCTCCTCCCTTCTTTCTTGACGTCCACTCCAAGTCCCCTGGATCACGTTTATTCCAAAAATAACTATCCCGAAGGTTTCATTCCGTTTGATATTCCTTTTCTGCGGAACACTGAAATAGGCAAAAAACAGCAATTTGCACTGGGCCTGGGGTTAGTAGGTTAGTCCCAAAAATAATATAAAAGTGCTTAGTAAAGCCCATTAAACATCCAAAACAGATAATATAATAGCATGGAACAATCAAAAATTACAGATACGTTGGAGATGTATCAAGCATCCCCAAGCTTAATTCCTGCTCGTCCTCGAGTAGGTAATGATAAAAATAGAATTTTTGATGTGGAATGCTACCTAGCATAATTCTCAATGTAATTTCCTTTATTGTGGCATGAATGTTCAGATCCAAAAGATTCAAGACAAAAGTTTAATATTGACATGAAAATAATAATACTTGAAGCATACTAACAAAGCAATCATGTCTTCTCAAAATAACATGGCCAAAGAAAGTTATCCCTACAAAACCCTATAGTCTGGCTATGCTCTATCTTCATCACACAAAGTATTTAATCATGCACAACCTTGATGACAAGCCAAGCAATTGTTTCATACTTTTGATGTTCTCAAACTTTTTCAATCTTCACGCAATACATGAGCATGAGCCATGGACATAGCACTATATGTGGAATAGAATGGTGGTTGTGGAGAAGACAAAAAGGAGAAGATAGTCTCACATCAACTAGGCGTATCAACGGGCTATGGAGATGCCCGTCAATAGATATCAATGTGAGTGAGTAGGGATTGCCATGCATATGATGCACTAGGGCTATAAGTGTATGAAAGCTCAACAAAAGAAACTAAGTGGGTGTGTGTAGCGACCCGACCCGAACGGATCAAGTCTCTGTGCTTAAGTGTCATCCCTGGATCGGTATGCTGACACACACAGTACTCGAGGATTTATAACAGAGGTAAATCACATGTATAAAGTAACGTAAATACTATTACCTCAATCCAAAATAGCGGAACTAACAAGGTTGTGGATTCCCATCAACACCAACAGCAAAGTTGAGTGTAGAAATCGTAACCCTAATGTATCACTTACTCATCGTAAGATCCTGCAACATGAGACGTTGCAGCCACAAAAGGTCAGTACATTGAATGTACTGGAAAATTGACACCATAGGATAATGACGAATAATAACTATCACTACATGCATATTTGGCTGGTGGAAAGCTCTATGGTTATAGTTTTTGCGAAAAGCCAATTTTTCCCTACAACAAAGGAATAATTTTTAATTTAACTATCATGGTGGTTGAAACATCATTGAGAAGGTATAACCCCAACTCAATCCCAATTAGAGTGATTAACAACCCAGCAATATTAATTAAGAGTGATGAGATACATGTGATAACTCAAGTACTAGATACTCAGAATTGTCCATAACCGGGGACACGGCTAACCATGATTAGATTGTACACTCTGCAGAGGTTTGCACACTTTTCCCGAAGACTCGATCGCCTCCGCTGATTTCTCGACTACATGGTGTTTGAGAAGCGGATGACCGAGACACGATCTTTGAAACATTAACTCTCTACTCAGGGTAGACCATACCAAACCTACAAAACCGACTACTTGCTGATCTACCTCTTCAAGAGCTTCACGTAACTTACTCAACTATGCTAGAGCCCATAATAGCTTGTGGCTGCACACGGAAGTTTCTAGCATGAATAATCTCAGTTCCTTTGAGCACTGGTGGCGGTCCATAGGAAGATCACACGGGTACCCCGGATTTCAAAAAAGCAGAGCAGACCTTTGGGTTCCCCAGTGCCTCAATCCACCAGGATGTTAATTTAAGTTGCCACCTTAAGTTGAACCATTAATTAACAATCTCACATCTGTCATGGATTCACTCAAACCCAACCACGTCTACGAGCATATCATAGCAATATAAGCAACGCGTAGAAGTAACTCACAAGGGTTTGATAGTAACAGGGCAATAGGTTCTACCTCAACTACTACTTCCCAATACCCACATGTTATCAATCCTACTCATGCAATGTTTGAGGGTGAAACCAATGCATAAAACTGGGTATGAAAAGGATATGATCAAAGTGTGAACTTGCCTGTACTGTTGATGAAGATGATTCGCACTCAAAACTCTTAATAGGTCTACTCGTCACACTCCGGTCAATCTATCGTAAGCAATCAATAGTAACCACACATAAGCAATCACTCAAAAGATCAGAAAGAACGAGAAGATGATTTGGAAAACATCAAAACCAAGCAAATAACTCTTGCAACATAAAACAAATTTCTAACGGTACCAAAATTATACGAAGTTGGCCTTATCAGAAAGTTTAGGTCAAGAGCTTCGATTTGCAAAAAGAATCAACTCAAACGGAGTTATAAAACTCAAGTTACAATCAAACGAAGTTTAAATACAAAACTGTTTGAATTCAATTTTTAAAACTTTCAAAAACATGTTTAAGTTGTTTTACTGGATAGAGGGGATCATAACGAAGAAGTGGGCGTTGGTTTTGTTGGATTTGGACTAACGAGTAAAAAGTTGTAGTCGTTTGAAAACCAGGGGCTAATATGTGAATAAAATATTTACAAACGGGTCCCTGGCCGAAAACTAAAATAAAAAGAAAAATCCTATTGAACGAACGTTCGCTACAGAAGCATAAGCCACGAATTCGTCCACTACAGAGGCTTAACTAATGAACGTTCGCTATTTAGCAGAAAACGGTTTAAAAAACAGAATCGATCTGGTCCATTGGATCCAGATCTGACGGTGGGGGAGGAGCGGGGAGTTACCGCGGCGGCGGTAGTCGCCGGCGACGAGGGAGACGGCGGCGGCAGCTCGGGTCCGGCCGGGTCAGCAGCTCCAGTCGTCGAGGAGGGCAACGGAGGGGTCGGGGAGGGGCGGCGCGACGAGGCGAGGACGATGACGGCGTCAGCGGTGTCCGCGAGGGCGGGGCGGAGCGAGGCGGCGGCGGTGGATCTCGCCGGCGCGCGCGTGCTGCAGGCGAGGCGAGGCGAGAGAGAGAGGGGGCCAGGGCGGCGCATTTATATGGCGGGGCCTCGGATCGTGGAGGAGGGCAAGGCGACGACGGGCGCGGCTCGGACTCCGGCCGGAGTCCGGCTCGGCGACGGGGACGATGGCGGTGCGCGGAGCTGGGTCTTGGCCTGGCAGGAGCGGGGCCGGCCCAGTTCGGCGGAGGGAAAATTCTTTTTAAAAAAAAACAAACAGAGAAAGAAATAATAAAACAAAAGAAAAATGAAAATATTATATAGGCATATAATATATCAAAATTTGCAGAAAAAGATTTCCTACAAGATGAACATTTTTATAATGCCAAATAAAATCCTCACAAATTCAGATAATTCAAAGAGTTCTACTGGTTCAATAAAACCTAATAAAATCATTTTTAAATACCAAAATTAATTCAAATTTATTTCTCTCCATTTTTCTGATGTAGGGAATCATTTTACCCTAATTTCCATATATTATATTTTTGGAGAAAAATAATTTGAATAAAATCCAAATAACTCCAAATTAAAAATAAATTCAAAAGAACTTTGAATTTAATTCTTTGAAACTCCCAACTCATATTTCATATGTTTTGAAGAAGTCATTTATCTTCTCTCATGAAAATCATTGAGTTGCTTGAAGTTTGAGAATTTGAAATGTTTCCAAATGAGATTCAAATCTTTTCAAATCCCTTTTCATTTATTTAAAATGGAAGAAGCCATGTTATCTTCTCTCCAGGGTTTTGTGATGAAAAGAATTTGAATTCACGAAGATCACGAATGCAAAATAAAAGTTTGGGAAAGTCCTTTTATTCCCTCTCATTTAACTTTCAAAAAGTTTCAAATTTCACTCAATTTCACACAATCAATCAAACAATCAATCAAATCTATCTATTTATTATAACATTCCAAAATTTAGAATTTTGGGATGTTACAGTGTGCATCCAACTCGCTTGCTCACAAAGACCTAGGGCATTTTGAGGAAGCCCATCATCAGAATATACAAGCCAAGTTCTATAATGTAAAATTCCCACTGGTATATGAAAGTGACAACATAAGAGACTCTCTATCATGAAGATCATGGTGCTACTTTGAAGCACAAGTGTGACAAAAGGATAGTAACTTTGTCCCTTCTCTCTTTTTCTCTCATTTTTTTTCTTTGGGCCTTTTTTATGGCCTCTTTTTTTCGTCCGGAGTCTCATCCCAACTTGTGGGGGAATCATAGTCTCCATCATCCTTTCCTCATTTGGGAAAATGCTCTAATAATGATGATCATCACACTTTATTTACTTAGAACAAAATAAGACTCTATGTGAATGCCTCCGGCGGTGTACCGGGATATGCAATGAATCAAGAGTGACATGTATGAAACAATTATAAAGGTGGCTTTGCCACAAATATGATGTCCACTACATGATCATGCAAAGCAATATGACAATGATGAAGCGTGTCATAATAAACGGAACGGTGGTAAGTTTCATGGCAATATATCTCGGAATGGCTATGGAAATGCCATAATATGTAGGTATGGTGGCTGTTTTGAGGAAGGTATATGGTAGGTGTATGATATCGGCGAAAGGTGCGCGGTATAAGAGAGGCTAGCAATGGTGGAAGGGTGAGAGTGCGTATAATCCATGAACTCAACATTAGTCATAAAGAACTCACATACTTATTGCAAAAATCTATTTGTTATCGAAACTAAGTACTACGCGCATGCTCCTAGGGGGATAGATTGGTAGGAAAAGACGATCGCTCGTCCCCGACCGCCACTCATAAGGAAGGCAATCAATAAATAAATCATGCTCCGACTTCATCACATAACGGTTCACCATACGTGCATGCTACGGAAATCACAAACTTTGGAACAAGTATTTCTCAAATTCACAACTACTCAACTAGCATGTCTCTAATATCACCATCTTCATATCTCAAAACAATCATCAAGTATCAAACTTCTCATAATATTCAATGCACTTTATATGATAGTTTTTATTATACCATCTTAGATGTTTATCATATTAGGACTAATTTTATAGCCAAAGCAAACTACCATGCTGTTCTAAAAGACTCACAAAATAATATAAGTGAAGCATAAGAGATCAATAATAAATAAAACCACCGTCGTGCTCTAAAAAGATATAAGTGAAGCATTAGAGCAAAATTATCTAGCTCAAAAGATATAAGTGAAGCACATAGAGTATTCTAATAAATTATGATTCATGTGTGTGTCTCCCAAAAGGTGTGTAGAGCAAAGATGATTGTGGTAAAATAAAAAGCAAAGACTCAAATCATACAAGACACTCCAAGCAAAACACATATCATGTGGTGAATAAAAATATAGACTCAAGTAAAGTTCTGATGAGCGAAGGCGAAAGAGGGATGCCTTCCGGGGCATCCCCAAGCTTAGGCTTTTGGTTGTCCTTGAATTTTACCTTGGGGTGCCTTGGGCATCCCCAAGCTTAGGCTCTTTGTGACGCCCGGATAATTAAGCTACAGTAATTCTCTGCTAATGATGCCACGTCACTTCGATTTCTATCGCTAATCTCGTGTTAGTTGAAACCGATTTAAATTCAATTCAAAATCGAGCAAACAATAAAAGTTTTCAAATATTAAAATTTAAATGTTGAGTGAACCAAATAATACATAGGTAATTATGGTGGAGAAACCAAACTTTGATAAAATGTTTAAAGGCCCTAAAACAATTAAAACAATAGTGCAAACAATTAAACAAATGCCTATTGAATTTATAAAATGCTAACACTATTTTATTATGAGTTAAGAATTAATCTCGTAGTAGTTTATTGGTAAATACAAATTAGGCACTAGTGGTAATTTTATAAAACTAAAAATAAAAGAAACTACAAATAAAAAGAGACAAGAAAATATAAAAACAGAAAACAAAACTAACAAAGAACAAAAAAAAGAAATAGAAGAACCCCCCCCCACTGGGCCACGGCCCAGCTGGCCTCTGGACCCACTAGGCCGATCCAGTCGGCCCAACCGCCGACTGACCTAACCCTAGAACCGAAACCTCCCACGCCCCTCGTTCCCCACTTTCCCCACTCGCTCTCCCCCACTCCCTCTCGTCGTTCTGGATCGGGATCCCGATCCGCTCGCCCGCCCACCGCTCGTCGCAGCCGAACGCCAGCGCCCCCGCGCCACCACGCCACCTCACCGGCGCCGCACCTCCCGGCCTCCTCCCTCTCCTTCGTGCACCGCGTCGTCTCCCCGAAACTCCGCGCCCCATCCGTTAGCGCCCGACCCGTCACGGAGGCCGCCTCGCTGGTCCGCCAGCGCCGTCGTCCTCCCCTGCGTCGCCGTCGTCGCCACGTCGCCCCGGAGCCGCCCCCGACGTCGTCGCTCGCCGCTTCTACCTCGACTCCTCCACCTCCCCGTTCTGGAGCTGGGCGCCCATGCCGCCGCCCGACGCCGCAGGACAACGCCGCCACCCGAGGACCGCTCCGCCGCCTCGACAACGCCGCCTCGCCGGACCTCCTCCCCAACGTCGCCGCCGACCCCGACCTTCATCAAGCCCATTGCCCCGTCCCCTACACTCCCTCGGTGAGGCCCCGACCTCCTCTTCTCCCTCCCGTCACCGTCCCGTCGTGCCGTCTTGTAACATCCCAAATTTTCAATTTGGAATGTTATACATTAGGTCATCATGCATATCATATTTTCTCGCATTTTCCGATCCTAGAAATTTCACGCAACTCAAGGACCCTCGGATAGAGTTGGAAGTTTCATAATTTTCATATTTGGGATCTCTCAAATTTTGAAAATAGGATCATTGGATTATTTAAATTATCTTCATAAAGTTTTTCCTATAAAAAAATCTTGAGAGGGAATAATATGACTTTCCCAAACAATTAGGAAAAATGAAGATATTATAAATAAACCAAAAATTGGTTTTGGAAGATTTATTTTGCTTAGGCAAAAATGAGCATTTTAAAAATTTTATGCATGTATTTTGTTTTTAAAGTTCATTTTTGTTCGACTCATTTTTAGGAGTCGGGGAAAATTTGTTTTATTTAATTTGGAGTTCATTTGGTATTTTTTTATTTCATTTGGTTTAAAGTTTTATTTTAAAAAAACGCCCCCTGGACCAAGGCCCGGCCCCAGGCCAGGCCAGAGCCAGGCCAGCCCCGGCCCATCTCCTCGCCTCCTCGCGCGCCGCCCACAGCCCGCCGCCGCCGCCGCCGCCGCCGAGTCCCACCCGACCCGCTCGCCCTTGCCCCTCCCCAAGCGCCTCTCTCCCCCCCTCCCATAAATACCGCCCCCCTCTCTCTCACCCCACGAGCCGCCCTCACCCGCCCCTCCCGACCAGCCTTGCCGCCGCCAGGACGCCGCCGCCCAGCCGAACGCCGCCGCCGCCTCCCTTGACGCTTGGAACCCGCCGCCCTTCGCCCCGAGCCCCGCGGACCCCGGACCCGCGGACCCGGCCGCGATCGCGAGGTAGCCGCCCGCCCAGCGCCGATTCGGTTTTCCCTAATAAACCGTCGGTTTTTAAAAAAATATATGTTTGGTTTTTGAAAACCTAGATTGGTTTTATTTTTTTCGGTTTTCTTATTTAGCGGACGTTCACCGAACCGTTCGTTTCAATAAACGCGTTCGTTAGATTCGATTCATTAACGAACGTTCGCTTTTAGCTCGTTCGTCGTTTTTCTTTTTAATCGAATTAATCCATTATTTTACGATTTGATTTGAGATCTGATTTTCAAAACTGTTTTATTTCTCGCTCGTTTATCGGAATCGGGTGATTCAAGCGCTTGGAGTTTAAATGTCGAAACCGCCGTTCGATTATCCTACTTTCACAGAGTTTTGCCACTGTGAGATTTTGACCTAATTTCATATTGCTAAGCCGAGGCGTTCTCTCTCGAGTTTCGACTTTCGGAGTTGTTTTGATTTGATTCTTTTGCAACCAGGGTTCTTAAGTTGAACTTTCTGGTTAGATCTTTTATTCGAGATTTCCCGTGCATTAGATGAGTACTTATTGTATGCTTGTTGTTTGTCTGCGATAGATCACCGGTCGCCGCTTGTTATTTGAATCTCTAGGACTCGCGGATCATCGACAAGGCAAGTAACACTTGATCATATCTTTTCTACTACCCAGTTTTTATGCATTAGCTCTATTCCTCAAACACTTGCATGATTAGGATCTAATTAAATTGTGGGAATTGGGAAGTAGATTGAGGTAGTACCTATTACTGTTTTACTTATGAAACCACAGGAGTTACTTCTCGTTTGCTTGTTCATGCCATGCTATGCTAGTAGGCGTGGATTGGGTGAGTGAATATCCATGACAGATGTGAGATTGTTAATTAATGGTTTATCTAAGGTGGCAACCTAACACACATCTGGGTGGATTGAGGCACTGGTTTCTATCGAGGACTTGCTGTATTTCTTGGACCGCCACCCGGGCTCTAAGGGATCATAAGATTTGTCAAACTGGAAACTTCCGTGTGCAGCCACAAGCCAATTATGGGCTCTGGCGTAGTTGACTAAGTTGTGCGAACTCTTACGGGTAGGCTAGCTGATGTAGGGGATGTAGGTTGGTACGGTCTACCCACATGTAAGGTGCTAAGCGCTTGAAAGACTATGTCTCGGTCATCCGTTTCTCAAACACCATGTAGTGCGAGAACCAAGCGGAGGCGATCGAGTCTTGTGGGGAAAAGTGCGCAAACCTCTGCAGAGTGTAATAAACTAATCATGATTAGCCGTGTCCCCGGTTAAGGACAATTTGAGTATCCGGTACTTGATTATCATGTGAATCTCAACATGTTACCTCTAAATAAAAGTTATTGGGTTTTGATGAGTACTTTTTTAATTGGGATTGAGGATGCTGTCAAACATTCTCAATGTTTAACAACCACCATGATAGTTAAATAAAATTATTCCTTTGATGTAGGAAAAAATCAGCTTTATGCAAATGTAACCGTAGAGCCTTACCACCAGCCATATATGCATGTAGTATAGGCTTATTCATTCATTGCTCTTATGTGTTACATTGCCAGCATATTCCATGTGTGACCCGTTTTGGCTGCAACTTTTCACGTTGCAGACTTTTCGAACGACAGTAAGGTGTTAGGTCGTGGTTCTATACTCGGTGATGCCGTTGGAGTTGATGGACTCGCTTATCTTCCAAGCTTTCCGCTGTTATTATTAGATGGCCTTAAGCCATATTATTGTATTCAGTTCCTTGTGGACAACGATGTAATAAGTGTGTGATTGCTACTCTGTTATAAATCCTTGAAATCTTGTGTGGTGTCGGATTCTTGATCCGAGGATGACACTTGAGCACGAGCGCTAGATCCATTCGGTCAGTCGCTACACGTCTGGATCGCCGAACGGCACCACGGCCACTGCACCACCTCCCCCCTCCTCCCCCTCGCTCGCGCCCATGGTCACGCTTCGCCCGACCGCAGCTGCGGCTGCCTTTCCCCGTGCCCCTGTGTGTCGCGCCCCCTCGCTGCGGCTCCCCTCACTTCCGACCCGTGCCCACCCAGGCCGCCCCAGGCCACCGGCCTTCCTCTTCTCCGGTGCTCTGCCGTGGTCGCCGGCGGCCCAGTTGGGTTGCCCTTGCAGTCGCACCACAGCGCCACTCGGGCTGCGCTTTGTGCCCGACGCCGCTTTCTTTCGCCGCTGCTATGGCCCCTGTGCCTATGGCACGTGGGGCCCGACCCAGAACGTTTAAAAAAAGAGAATTAAAAAATATATAATAAAAATAAACATATAAATAAGTAATTAATTAATAATTAAAATAGTTAATGAATTAATTAAGTTAATTAATCATGTATAATTAGTCTAATTAAGTAGTTAGTTTTGTTAAACCCTAATTAGACTAATCAGTCAATGACATGCGGGACCCACACGTCAGTTGACCAGTCAACACCTCTGTTGACTGCTGACGTCATGCTGACGGCATGATGACGTCAACGTGCACTATTCTGGATAATGTTGATTTATAATAATTTAATAAATTCTAAAAATGATTAAATCTTTTAAAATTAATAGAAAATAAACCGTAGCTCGGATGGAAAAACTTTGTATATGAAAGTTGCTCAGAACGACGAGACAAATCCGAATACGCAGCCCGTTCGTCCGCCACACATCCCTAGTATAGAGAACACACAACTTTTCCCCTCCGGTTCATCTGTCCGAAAACGTGAAACTTCGGGGATACTTTCCCGGATGTTTCCCCCCTTCGCCGGTATCACCTAATCCCGCGTTAGGGCATACCTAGCACTGCGTATTACCTCGTTATGCTTTATGATGCTTTGATTGCTCTGTTATTTATTGTGTTCCCCCTCCGATACTTCTTTCCGGTAGACCCCGAGGCTGCCGACGACCCCCCAGTTCGACTACGATGTTGACGACACGTCCTTCTTGCCAGACCAACCAGGCAAGCCCCCCCTTTGATCACTAGATATCGCCTACTCTTCTCTATACTGCTTGCATTAGAGTAGTGTAGCATATTCTTGCTTTCGCCACTCCTATCTTCTTGCATAGCCTTTGTCCTTGCTACTCTTGTTGTTACCTTTACCTGCTATCCTCTTGCTTAGTATAGGATGCTAGTGTTCCATCGGTGACCTCGCACTCTTGTCCGTCGCCATGCTTTACTACCGGGCTGTGATCACTTGGGAGGTGGTCACGGGCATATACTATATACTTTACCTTTGTTACATTACCCGTGATCTGTTAGGAGATGGGGCTGAAAGGACATGTGGCTCCATCCCGGTAGAGGTGGGCCTGGGTTCCCGACGGCCCCCGACTGTTACATTGTGGTGGAGCGATAGGGCAGGTTGAGACCACCTAGGAGAGAGGTGGGCCTGGGCCTGATCGGTGTTCGCGGATACTTAACACGCTTAACGAGATCTTGGTATTTGATCTGAGTCTGGCCATTTGGTCTATACGCACTAACCAACTACGTGGGAACAGTTATGGGAACTCGACGTCGTGGTATCAGCCAAAGCACTTCGTGACGTCAGCGACTGAGCGGCGCACGCCGGATTGGAACTTAAGCCTGCTCTTGTATTAAGGGGGCTAGTTCTACTTCCGGCCGCCCTCGCAACGTGCAGGTGTGCTATGGCGATGGGCCCAGACCCCTGTGCGCTTAGGTTTAGACCGGCGTGCTGGCCTCTCTGTTGTGCCTAGGTGGGGCTGCGACGTGTTGATCTCCCTCGGCCGGGCATGACCCAGAAAAGTGTGTCCGGCCAAATGGGATCAAGCGTGTTGGGTTATGTGGTGCACCCTGCAGTGAAGTTAATCTATTGAATAGCCGTGATCTTGATAATGGGCGACTTGGGTTGTACCTTGACCTTATGACAACTAGAACCGGATACTTAATAAAACACACCCTTCCAAGTGCGGATACAACCCGGTGGTCGCTCTCTCTCGGGGTTACGAGGAGGGATCGCGGGTAGGATTATTGCTATGTGATGCTACTTTGAGGACTTGATCTACTCTACGCTACACGCTGCAAAGGCGGAGGCTGCCGAAGCGTAGTCTTGACGGGATTAGCTATCCCCTCTTATTACGGCATTCTGCAGTTCAGTCCACCGATATGGCCCTTTACACATATATCCATGCATATGTAGTGTAGCTCCTAGCTTGCGAGTACTTTGGACGAGTACTCACGGTTGCCTTGTTCCCCTTTTCCCCTATCTCTACCCGATTGCTGCGACCAGATGCCGGGCCAGGAGCCGAGCGCCACCATCGGCGATGACTACTACCCGGAGGTGCCTACCACTACGTGCAGCCAGCGGCGACGACCGAGTAGTTAGGAGGATCCCGGCAGGAGGCATGCGCCTCTTCGATCAGATCCCGATTTGTGCTAGCCATCTTATGGCAACTTGTTTAACTTATGTCCGTACTCAGATATTGTTGCTTCCGCTGACTCGTCTATGATCGAGCACTTGTATTCGAGCCCTCGAGGCCCCTGGCTTGTATTATGATGCTTGTATGACTTTTTTATGTTTTAGAGTTGTGTAGTGATATATTCCCGTGAGTCCCTGATCTTGATCGTACACATTTGCGTGCATGATTAGTGTACGATTGAATCGAAGCGTCTGAAGTTGGTATCGAGCCGATTGCTGTAGGAATCCCCCTTCACACTCCTTTGCCGAAGTCGAGTCTAGACGTTGCAAAAACTTTTACTAACATGGCTGTGTGTCTTACGGGCACACATCGCCATTGGGTGGTAGTAGGATCTTTTACTCCTCGACCTATACTCTGGGACTCTGACATCTCTTCTATTCGGGTTAAACGATTTTACTAACTCGGGCTCTAGTTTCTCGATAATACTTTCTCCCGGAGAGCCCTTTCAGTCCAGATGATCGCCGGCTGCACCAGAAGATTTTGAAGATACTCTCCGATTTTCTCTCGAGACCTTGTGCCCGTTACTTCTGCAATTCCCTTCCATCGAAATATCCCTATGGATAAATACTTACACCTTCGTGCTTACTTTTATTCCCTGTCGATCTTGTTATTACAAGATACCCCGAGAATATTTTGTGCCTACTGCCTTGCAGTTCTTTGCCACCTGAATACCCCTAAGAATAATTTCTCGCACTTTCCGAGTATCCGCTCATCCTCAGTTGTTCAGATGTTTCAAAAAAGTCTTTGAAATACTATCCAATCCTCCGAAAATCCTTAGCATCTTTATTGCTCTGCAAATACTTGTCTACTTGCATTATGGATGCTTCCCATATATCTGGCAATATTCACTAGTATCTTTTGACACCGTCATTTTGGTCCTATTGATTCAACATGTGTGCGAATGCACACCATCATCTATCAACCCTTCTAAATTATCTTTCCAGCTCAGACATCATTTTTGAACATGAGCTGGTTCTCGACCAAACTATTGGTCGTCAATTGTGACTCTGGTCTATCCAACTTATCCATCCTTGATCAGAGCGACGGCTTCTGATCCTTTGTTTTGGAAATCGTAATTCATTTGTTATCTAAGCATCGAATTATTCAGATGTTCTATAATATGATGCCCGTGCATTCTTCTTCCTCTGGTTGAGTACCGATGCTCACATCAGATCCCTTGTGGACCATCGGTTCCTTTGTTGGATTTTATCCTTCATATTGAATAACCATGAGAGCCTTTCCATGGGTATGTAATGCCTTTGGTAAATTGTATCATCTGCTTTTGAACAGTGCTCTACTTTCGATCTTGTATTATTTACCCCGAAGTTTGTGGTATATGTTCCTAAGATGCCCTGATGGGTTGAACCTATGCCTTCCTTAATATGTGTGAACTCGAAAGTTTTCACGGGTCATACTCATCTGGTATTTCACCAGGTAAAACTTTCAACACTAATGCCATTATCGAAATGAGAAGTGAATGTAAGGTTATGCTTTGGAGAAGTGGGAGTCGACCTTGAACTTTGTGTTCATGCCCATGGACCCGAGGTGGAACTTATCATGGAAGCTTCTCGTAGTAATAATAATCCCCTTGTTATAACTTCTTCTCTTATCTATGCTTGGTCTTTTGCGACCGTGGTTTCGACCATATTGTTCTTCTTTGATCCCATTTCTTGGGCAAGTTTAAGTGGTTGCCTTCTGCAAATGATTCCACTTGTCCAACCTCTATCCCGCTCTACCCTTGAGTATACCCTCTGGTACCGCGAGAATATCATGGAACTACATAACTTCTTATGGGTTCTTCATCAACTGTTATTTCTCACCGATTCCAATTTTCCTGGGTTCTGGGTTGTCGTCAACCGAGAACACTGATAAGTGAATCAATTCCGCACTTCGATTCGATAACTCTAAGTATTCTTCATTGCTTATGAGTTTATTAATCCTTCAAGTCATTGCTAGCCTGATCGGCTATACCATTATCGTGCAACTTTTTAACTGTGCTACCTGGCCCCTCTTTCCGGAGCACAGATTTAGATGGTAAGCTAATCTTCCGTGATCTTCCTCGTCATATAATTTCTCCTTGAACAGACTCGATTTTTAGTTTGTGTCGTACCCATGGTTCCAATAACCTTTTGCTTCATAATTCCTTTAACTTGACGTCATCGCCGATAAATTACATCTTCGTGGAGCCTCTCGACAAAATTTGTCGTGATCATCATCAACATCTTGACTCCTTCCTGGATATCAATTGAATTCATGATGAGAAATACCATCCTTGCCCTCGATGAATTTTATTATCATCGACCACTTTATTGCCTTCCCACCAACACAGCTTGTTCGTGTTTGGTGTTATACCTTGAGTTCCCTGCCATCCATCAATTGTTCTTCCTTACTCGGAACATTACCATCTATTATGTCATCAATGTTGTGAGAATTACACCACCTCTTAAGAATTTGTGATACAGTGATGCTTCTCACCATCACCATTCTTTTCTTGGTCCCCGTGTTGAGTGAACTCTGTTGTGCAACCCAGCCCATATTTCAGGTGCACCTTTCAACCCATGTTTAATTGTGTATGTTTTCCTCCAGCATACATCATTAAGTCACTTGATATGGCTAATGTTATCTCCTTGTTCACATAGTTGTGGAAATCCATCCTTTTTGGAAATGTCAATGGATTGTCGCTGAGTCAATCGGTAACCTCCTCACCTCTCCTTGATTTAATGATGAACTCTTGTTTCGGAACTCGCTTCCATGGTTTCATTCCCGAGAATCTAACAATGTCACCTCAACAATTTGTGTTGCACTTTTCTTCTCAGGCATCCTGAGTCTGAGGTACCCTGACGCCCATCGGATCTGAACCTCGGTCAGATGTGATGGTTTGGACATATTTCCAAGGGTTATATCATTGGTCTTTGACCCGGTAAGGTGATGTCATGCCTAGCACCCCTGTCCGGAGGACCTATTGTTATAGTTGTTCCTTTTTGTCAAGGTTAACCATTCTTCCATGAAGAAATTGTAAGACTTATTTTATAAGTTCCTCCTGATGGATCATTTTTGTTTCTTAAGTCTGATATTCACCTGTTGACCATGTCAATGCTATCTCGAAGCATGTCTATGGTGCTCCGATTTTCAACCGGAACATTTGAAGCCCAATGCTAAATTTTTCCTGCTCAATTATCCAAACACTGCTGTATTGGTAATATCATGAAAATTCCCTCCCCTACCTAAAGAGTTTTCTACATTATATTCTGTCATGGATATCATACTCCGCTTGTCCTTGGACAGGATATATCCCTGAAATATGTGTTTATACACATTTTCCTTTCCATTGTTCTGTTTAATATGATAATCATATTTTACTTTCCATTGGTTGTTTGAACCTTTCTTGTGATCTATATGATCTAAGCAACAATATTCTCCTGCTTAGGTAAACTCCTCGGTGTACAATTCTGTCAGCAAGAACCTGTTACTTTTGTTGATGACATTCCGGTAACCACCGATGGACGAGAACTTTGCCTACTGGTCCGCCTCGTTTCAACGAGCAGGAAAATGGTTCTCTTCGTCCCTCGCCCTTGGTACCGACATTGTTGCCGACATAACTGATAGGCTACCCTCTGACATGTCTTGCTATCATGACCGTGCAAGATGTCAACGCCCTTCCTACTTTTAACCACATGGTGGGCCCATAACCCATAGGTCCCAGGATCGAAACCTGACTCTCCTATACCCCCTGTTTCCAAAGTTATTCCTCGCGCTTGGCTTCGTATTTAATTCACGGGCCACATTCCTAGTGCTCTATTCTGGTATCAGACGCAATACTTACTCTCGCTGCTCTGAACCCCTTTCTCACTCTGGTTCAGACTTCGAGCAACTATCTATCCGCTTGGAACCTCTTATTGTACCTTCGTACCTTACTCTCGATGTATTTTATATGTTCAACCGAGAGATAATCTTATGCTCATTCATGGGTTAACCCCCAGATTGTTCCCCTCATAAGCATTCTGTCGTAGCCGAGTTGTCCCTTACCTATTCGTAAGTATGTTGGAGTTCCCGAAGAAAAGCACGACTTCACCATGATGACCTGAAGCAGAGAAATGAAGACGTCAATGTAAGGGATCGACCTCTTCGGGAAGAGCAACTTAGGCCGCGAAGATCCGTTAGAATTTCGTAACTAGACCTTTCCCCCCTTCTCTACCTCTTAAATCTCGGGACGAGATTTCTTGTAGTGGAGGAGAATTGTGACGCCCGGATAATTAAGCTACAGTAATTCTCTGCTAATGATGCCACGTCACTTAGATTTCTATCGCTAATCTCGTGTTAGTTCGAAACCGATTTAAATTCAATTCAAAATCGAGCAAACAATAAAAGTTTTCAAATATTAAAATTTAAATGTTCGGAGTGAACCAAATAATACATAGGTAATTATGGTGGAGAAACCAAACTTTGATAAAATGTTTAAAGGTCCTAAAACAATTAAAACAATAGTGAAAACAATTAAACAAATGCCTATTGAATTTATAAAATACTAACACTATTTTATTATGGGTTAAGAATTAATCTCATAGTAGTTTATTGGTAAATACAAATTAGGCACTAGTGGTAATTTTATAAAACTAAAAATAAAAGAAACTACAAATAAAAAGAGACAAGAAAATATAAAGCCAGAAAACAAAACTAACAAAGAACAAAAAAAAAGAAATAGAAGAACCCCCCCACTGGGCCACGACCCAGCTGGCCTCTGGACCCACTAGGCCGATCCAGTCGGCCCAACCGCCGCCCGACCTAACCCTAGAACCGAAACCCCCCACGCCCCTCGTTCCCCACTTTCCCCACTCGCTCTCCCCCACTCCCTCTCGTCGTTCTGGATCGGGATCCCGATCCCCTCGCCTCCCACCGCTCGTCGCCGCCGAGCGCCAGCGCCCCCGCGCCACCACGGCACCTCACCGGCGCCGCACCTCCCGGCCTCCTCCCTCTCCTTCGTGCACCGCGTCGTCTCCCCCGAGCTCCGCGCGCGCCCCATCCGTGGCCGCCCCGACCCCGTCACCGGAGGCCACCTCGCTGGTCCGCCAGCGCCGTCGTCCTCCCCTGCGTCGTCGTCGCCACGTCGCCCCGGAGCCTCCCCCGACGTCGTCGCTCGCCGCTTCTACCTCGACTCCTCCACCTCCCCGTTCTGGAGCTGGGCGCCCATGCCGCCGCCCGACGCCGCAGGACACCGCCACCACCCGAGGACCGCTCCGCCGCCTCGACAACGCCGCCTCGCCGGACCTCCTCCCCAACGTCGCCGCCGACCCCGACCTTCATCAAGCCCATTGCCCCGTCCCCTACACTCCCTCGGTGAGGCCCCGACCTCCTCTTCTCCCTCCCGTCACCGTCCCGTCGCGCCGTCTGGATCGCCGAACGGCACCACGGCCACCGCACCGCCTCCCCCTCCTCCCGCTCGCTTTCTTGCCCATGGTCGTCGCGCTTCGCGCCGCCGCAGCAGCTTCGGCTGCCTTTCCCGTGCCCCTGTGTGCGCCCCCCTCGCTGCGGCTCCCCTCACTGCCGACCAGCGCCCACCAGGCCGCCCAGGCCACCGCCTTCCTCTTCTCGGCGCTCTGCCGTGGTCGCCAGCGCCAGATTGGGTTGCCCTTGCCGGTTGCAGCCAGGCGCCCATCTGGGCTGCGCTTTGTGCCCGCCGCCGCTTCGCCCGCCTGCCCGCTATGGCACGTGGGGCCCGACCCAGAACGTTTTAAAAAAAGAGAATTAAAAAAATATATAATAAAAATAAGTATATAAATAAGTAATTAATTAATAATTAATTAATTAATAATTAAAATAGTTAATGAATTAATTAAGATAATTAATCATGTTTAATTAATCTAATTAAGTAGTTAGTTTTATTAAACCCTAATTAGACTAATCAGTCAATGACATGCGGGACCCACACATCTGTTGACCACTCAACACCTCTGTTGACTGATTACTTCATGCTGACGTCATCATAATGTTGAATTATAATAATTGAACAAATTCTAAAAATGATTAAATCTTTTAAAATTAATAGAAAATAAACCGTAGCTCCGATGGAAAAACTTTGTACATGAAAGTTTCTCAGAACGACGAGACAAATCCGAATGCAGCCCGTTCGTCCGCCACACATCCCTAGTATAGAGAACACGCAACTTTTCCCTCCGGTTCATCGTCTGAAAACATGAAACTTGGGGATACTTTCCGGATGTTTCCCCCTTCACGGTATCACCTAATACCGCGTTAGGGCATACCTAGCACCGCGTATTACCTCGTTATGCTTTGTGATGCTTTGATTGCTCTCTTATTTATTGTGTTCCCCCGATACTTCTTTCCGGTGAACCCGAGGCTGGCGGCGGCCCCAGTTCGACTACGGTGTTGGCGACCGTCCTTCTTGCCGCACCAACCAGGCAAGCCCCCTTTGATCACGGATATCGCCTACTCTTCTCTATACTGCTTGCATTAGAGTAGTGTAGCATATTCTTTTCGATTACTCTTATCTTGCTGCATAGCTTTGTCCTTGCTACTCTTTTGTTACCTTTACCTGCTATCCTCTCGCTTAGTATAGGATGCTAGTGTTCCATCGGTGACCCTACACTCTTGTCCGTCTGCCATGCTATACTCTTGGGCTGTGATCACTTGGGAGGTGGTCACGGGCATATACTATATACTTTACATCGTTACATTACCTGTGATCTTGTTAGGAGATGGGGGCTGAAAGGACGGTGGCTCCATCCCGTAGAGGTGGGCTGGGTTCCCAGACGGCCCCGATTGTTACTTTGTGGCGGGCGGCAGGGCAGGTTGAGACCACCTAGGAGAGAGGTGGGTGCAGGCCGATCGGCGTTCATGGATGCTTAACACGCTTAACGAGATCTTGGCATTTGATCTGAGTCTGGCCATTTGGTCTATACGCACTAACCAACTACGCGGGAACAGTTATGGGCACTCAACGTCGTGGTATCAGCCGAAGCACTTCGTGACGTCAGCGACTGAGCGGCGCGCGCCGGATTGGAATGTAAGCCTGCTCTTGTATTAAGGGGGCTAGTTCTGCTTCCGGCCGCCCTCGCAACGTGCAGGTGTGCTATGGGCGATGGGCCCAGACCCATGTGCGCTTAGGTTTAGACCGGCGTGTTGGCCTCTCTGTTGTGCCTAGGTGGGGCTGCGACGTGTTGATCTCCCGCGGCCGGGAATGACCCAGAAAAGTGTGTCCGACCAAATGGGATCAAGCGTGTTGGGTTATGTGGTGCACCCCTGCAGGAAGTTAATCTATTGAATAGCCGTGATCTTGATAGCAGGGCGACTTGGAGTTGTACCTTGACCTTATGACAACTAGAACCGGATACTTAATAAAACACACCTTCCAAGTGCGGATACAACCCGGTGGTCGCTCTCTCTCGGGGTTACGAGGAGGATCGCCGGTAGGATTATTGCTATGTGATGCTACTTGGAGGACTTGATCTACTCTACGCTACATGCTGCAAGGCGGAGGCTGCGAGCGTAGTCTTCGACAGGATTAGCTATCCCCCTCTTATTCTGGCATTCTGCAGTTCAGTCCACTGATATGGCCCTTTACACATATATCCATGCATATGTAGTGTAGCTCCTTGCTTGCGAGTACTTTGGATGAGTACTCACGGTTGCCTTGTTCCCCCGTTTCCCCCTATCTCTACCCGATTGCTGCGACCAGATGTCGGAGCCCAGGAGCCAGACGCCACCATCGACGACGACTACTACCCCGGAGGTGCCTACCACTACGTGCAGCCCACTGACGACGACCAGGAGTAGTTAGGAGGATCCCAGGCAGGAGGCCTACGCCTCTTTCGATCTGTATCCCAGTTTCTGCTAGCCATCTTATGGCAACTTGTTTAACTTATGTCTGTACTCAGATATTGTTGCTTCCGCTGACTCGTCTATGATCGAGCACTTGTATTCGAGCCCTCGAGGCCCCTGGATTGTATTATGATGCTTGTATGACTTATTTATGTTTTAGAGTTGTGTTGTGATATCTTCCCGTGAGTCCCTGATCTTGATCGTACACATTTGCGTGCATGATTAGTGTACGATTGAATCGGGGGCGTCAAACTCTTGCCACTCCTTATTCCATAATCCATCAAATCTTTACCCAAAACTTGAAAACTTCACAACACAAAACTCAACAGAAAATCTCATGAGCTCCGTTAGTATAAGAAAGCAAACCACCACCTTAAGGTACTGTAATGAACTCATTATTTATTTATAATTGTGTTAAACCTAATGTATTCCAACTTCTCTATGGTTTATACCCTCCGATACTAGCCATAGATTCATCAAAATAGGCAAACAACACACGAAAAACAGAATCTGTTAAAAACAGAACAGTCTGTAGTAATCTGGATCAAACGTATACTTCTGGAACTCCAAAAATTACGAAATAATTTGGTGGACGTGAGTAATTTGTCTATTAATCATCTGCAAAAAGAATCAACCTAAAATCACTCTCCAGTAAAAAATGGCAGCTAATCTCGTGAGCGCTAAAGTTTCTGTTTTTTACAGCAAGATCATAAAGACTTCACCGAAGTCTTCCCAAAGGTTCTACTTGGCACAATCACTAATTTAAAACATAAAACCACATCTAAACAGAGGATAGATGAATTATTTATTACTAAACAGAACCAAAAAGCAAGAAACAAAAATAAAATTGGGTTGCCTCCAAACAAGCGCTATCGTTTAACGCTCCTAGCTAGGCATAAAGGCAAGAATAGATCTAGGTATTATCATCTTTGGTAGGAAATTCTTCAATTGAACACTTATAACCCTTAGGAGTTTCCTTCTTTTTATTAATGATCAAACTCCTAGGCAAGAAATCTAGAAAATCATTCGTAGCAAAGGGTTCCGTAATGATAGCAAGAAAGTTGGGGTGAACACTTATGGATTTCAGATCCACATTTCCCTTACTAGAAGTTTCACCCCTATTTTTAGGAACATACATCAATTTGGAAATTTTAGCATTAGGAGGTTTTGGAGTATTTTTCAAGGAAGAAAAGGCAGACCCCAAGTTGGTAATAATATCCTCAATTTTATCAATTCTTGTGGAATCTTGATCTATCTTTTCGTTAACTATGGGTTCCTTTTCTTTAAAAAAAATTCAGAGTAACTCCTACCTTAGATCCATATTGGGTAATTTGGTTGTGGATCTTTTTTTACAAATTTTCAATCAACTCTACAGTGGCAACTTTATTTTCAATAATTTCAAGCCTTTGCATCACATGCTCCAAAGTTAAATTAGTTCCATTGACCAAAAGAGGTGGTGGGCCAAACAAATCTATCATAGCATTATAAGAATCAAAAGTATGGCAACCCAAGAAATTCCCTCCGGTAATGGTATCAAGAATATATCTATTCCAAGGAGTGATGCCTACGTAAAAATTGCGAGGAAGAATGGAAGTAGATTGCTTCCTAGTAGATCTATTCTGAGCATTGCAAATTCTATGCCAAACATCTTTTAGATTTTCTCCCTCCCTTTGTTTAAAATTAAGAATTTCATGATCGGGAGTACTAATAATGATAGAAGGAAAAGCCATGACGACACACGACGACACAAGAAGCAAGCGAAAATAGACGAACGGAAAAGGAGGGCGAATAAAACGGCAAAGGTGAAGTGGGGAAGAGGAAAATGAGAGGCAAATGGCAAATAATGTAATGCGAGGGATAAGAGTTGTGATGGGTACTTGGTATGTCTTGACTTGACTTGACTTGGCGTAGATCTCCCCGGCAACGGCGCCAGAAATCCTTCTTCCTACCTCTTGATCTTGCGTTGGTTTTTCCCATGAAGAGGAAAGGGTGATGTAGAAAAGTAGCGTAAGTATTTCCCTCAGTTTTTGAGAACCAAGGTATCAATCCAGTAGGAGACTACACACAAGTCGCCTCGTACCTACACAAACAAATAAGAACCTTGCAACCAACACGATAAAGGGGCTGTCAATCCCTTCGCGGCCACTTGCAAAAGTGAGATCTCATAGAGATAATAAGATAAATATTTTTGGTATTTTTATGATATAGATTGAAAGTAAAGATTGCAAAGTAAAAATAGATTGGAAACTTATATGATGGAAAAAATAGACCCGGGGGCCATAGATTTCACTAGTGGCTTCTCTCAAGATAGCATAAGTATTACGGTGCGTGAACAAATTACTATCGAGAAATTGATAGAAAAGTGCATAGTTATGAGAATATCTAGGCATGATCATGTATATAGGCATCACGTCCGCGACTAGTAGACCGAAACGATTCTGCATCTACTACTATTACTCCACACATCGACCGCTATCCAACATGCATCTAGAGTATTAAGTTCATAAGAACAGAGTAACGCATTAGGCAAGATGACATGATGTAGAGGGATAAACTCAAGCAATATGATATAAACCCCATCTTTTTATCCTTGATGGCAACAATACAATCGTGCCTTGCTGCCCTAACATCCTTTGGGAAAGGACACATAAGATTGAACCCAAAGCTAAGCACTTCTCCCATTGCAAGAAAGATCAATCTAGTAGGCCAAACTAAACTGATAATTCGAAGAGACTTGCAAAGATAACAAATCATACATAAAAGAATTCAGAGAAGATTCAAATATTGTTCATAGATAATCTTGATCATAAACCCACAATTCATCGGCTCTCGACAAACACACCGCAAAAAGAATTACATCGAATAGATCTCCAAGAAGATCGAGGAGAACTTTGTATTGAGATCCAAAGAGAGATAAGAAGCCATCTTGCTAATAACTATGGACCCGAAGGTTTGTGGTAAACTACTCACACATCATCGGAGAGGCTATGGTGTTGATGTAGAAGCCTCCGTGATTGATTCCCCCCTCGTGGGCGCTTGAAAAGGCCCCAAGATGGGATCTCACGATGCATGAAGGTTCTTGGCGGTGGAAATAGGGTTTCGTGGTGCTCTGGATGTTTTCGGGGTATATGGGTATATATAGGAGGAAGAAGTAGGTCGGTGGAGCTGCGAGGGGCCCACGAGGGTGGGGGCGCGCCTCCCTGCCTCATGGCCTCCTTGCTTCTTTCTTGACGTCCACTCCAAGTCCCCTGGATCACGTTTGTTCCAAAAATAACTCTCAGGAAGGTTTCATTCCGTTTGGATTCCGTTTGATATTCCTTTTCTGCGAAACACTGAAATAGGCAAAAAAAACAACAATTTGCATTGGGCCTTGGGTTAGTAGGTTAGTCCCAAAAATAATATAAAAGTGCTTAGTAAAGCCCATTAAACATCCAAAACAGATAATATAATAGCATGGAACAATCAAAAATTATAGATACGTTGGAGACGTATCAAGCACCCCGCTGCCACGGGAGGATAGGACAAAAGATGTCATGCAAGTTCTTTTCCATAAGCACGTATGACTATATTCGAAATACTTGCCTACATTATATTGATGAATTGGAGCTAGTTTTATGTCACCCTAGGTTATAACTGTAGCATGATGAATGCCATCCGACATAATTATCCATCACTGATCGGTTGGCTACGAGCTTTTCACATATTTATCTTTGCTAAGTTACTTTTCCGTTGCTAGTGTTACAATCATTACAAAATTGCTAGTGTTACTTTTTCCACCGTTACCTTTACTTCCATACTACTTTGCTACTAAAAAATTTGTTGTCGATATTAAGTCTTTCAGGTGTGGTTGAATTGACAACTCAGCTGCTAATACTTGAGAATATTCCTTGGCTCCCCTTGTGTCAAATCAATAAATATGGGTTGAATACTCTACCCTCGAAAACTGTTGCGATCCCCTATACTTGTGGGTTATCAGCAGCGATCCCGGACTCTAGTGTGATTCTGCTGATGAAGCCGACAAAAGTGTTGGTCTTGCTAAAGGAGACCAGGTTTCTGACTTGATTGAGTCGGCGGCGGTCTCCGGCTCTTGCATAGACCCGCCGATGAAGACGTGGATCTTGCCAAAGGGGACCTAGAATCCTGACTCGACGGAGTCGGCCTCGGGACCCTAGCCGGCATCGTCGATGTAGAGCTTGCCGCGATGGCTCTTCATCAAATCCGGCCGATCATGAGCTTATTGATACCCGGGAGAGCTCCCTCTAAGAAGACAACACCCTTGCACGCGGGCCTCAGGGTGCGCCAACTATCGTGGTTTTGTCACGGCAAGTGTCCTCAGAGGAGAACTAATTTCGGAGGCATAACTGCAGGGTGAAGCCTTGGTTGGGGTTGATCAGAAATGAGAGACGCGAGTTTACCCAGGTTTGGCCCCTCTAGATAGAGATAATAGCCTAGTCTTGCTAGATTGCTACTGATGATGATGATCTCTATTACAAGGGTGTTATTTCGCTACCAAAAACTCAAGAGCTTCTAACTTGTCCCTTATAACGACCTAGAGACTCCCTTTATATACTAGTCGGGTCCCCGGTGTAACAAGATAGTACGGATTCTACCCGAAGTAGGACTTCTACGCCAAGCCCTTCCTGCCTTCCAAGTATGGATGGCTCCACATTGAACGTGGATTCAGGTGAGCCGGCTTCCATATTCTTGGGTCGGGTTCCCTTCCAGCCCACTTAGATCCGGCTCTGGCAACTCTCTGGATGACCCGGCCCGAGGCCTTCTGGACCTGGCCAGTTCTGCTTTGGGCTTTCTTAGACGTGTCTCCTCCGCGGGTTATATCCCCGACAGACACACCACCGGTACCAGCACATTTTCCTGAAATTCAAAATTATTGCCAATCAACGGTAAGTTGCAGAATAAGGTAATTGAAGTAATCACATTAACAACAAAAACATTATTTCACTTTTTCTATAAAAATAGCAAGATCATCAAAGCATAGAGGAATATGCATTTTAATAACATGAGCTTGATTGTCAGGTATTTCACATATAATGAAGATTAAATGATGGCTCATGTGCAAATCACTACAAAAGGATATGTACTATTGAAGACATGACACTGCTTATGCAAATCAAGCTCTCATAAATACTTTTGGTTATAGATAAGCAACAAAAACACATGAATATTGACTGGAGATTTTATTTCAAAGATACTATATGTGTAATATAATGTTTAAGCCCTCTAATACTGATAATCTTATAGAAAAACCTATCTATACACAACAGATGAATCAATCATCTAAACAGGGATATAATCATTATCACTGAAAACTACACAGGGAGCATAGTTAGTGTATTCAAGACAAGTAGCAAACAACTTGGAAAACTAGATTCCAATTCAACTGATTCAACACTTCACTAGCAGGATTGTTTCTCATAGACCACAAAATATCCCTAAACTAGTTACAAAAGTAGTCCAATCTTAGATCTGATGTGATGTCATGATATATATATGTTCATATCCGGTTCTTTTTATCTTTCTTTACTAATTTAAACAGGAATTAGGTACATGTATATTAAAAAAAACCTCTTCAACTTACTGAAATAAAAATTCATAAGTACAATTATATGATAATCATAAGTTCTATATCTATATCCCTAAAATTAACACACTCTACGATTCAAACTAGTATCATTCATTGTCACATAAAGAACTTGCAAAAGAAAACAGAAGTACTCAACACCACAACATTTCATTATAGGAGGATATTCAGAAACTTATACACAACAGATGAATCAATCATCCAAACCGGGATATCTTCATTATCAGTCATAGGTACGCACCTAGCACAATTAGCATGTTCGATACAAGTACCAAACAACTTGTAAAACTAGATTCCTATTCAACTGATCCGACACTGCACTAGGAGTACCCTTACCCTTGTGTTTCTCACAGATCACAAAATATCGCAAAACTAGTTACAAAAGTATTGGAATCTTTAGATCTAATATGATGCCAAGAGATATGTATGTTCAATCACTCAACACAACTATTTTTATTGACAATGATATTACAATAATGATCTATGACTCAGTTAAATTTTCGTAATAATTAAGTTCCATACGAAGAAACATGGATTTTAATGTCCATAAAGTTCAGTTTCAGCATTTGTAACTTGTGTAAACAGATTTATACACATACATGTCCTCCCACTGTTTACACACGCATCATAACATTGCAGTTCATACAATTTCAAACTAATAATACTCAATGTTTCAGACAGAAAAGTTGTTCGAAGATAACAAATAGCCAACGCCACAATCAACAAAAGACAAATATCAAATATCAGAATGACCAACTATCCCACACATTAAAAGTTTGCTTTGAACAAACAAGATCGCTACCAAGGACTAAAAAAGAAATTGAGGCTTTGCGGCCGAATCTGTACCTGTTTGCACCAAATATACTGTTGTGCGGCTTCTTATCTTGAAGGCTTCAATCTGTGAGGACACAAGATGATCTTTGTCCTTTCGCGTAGTCAAATGATGCCTGACGATGGATATTCCGTTTTGATGAACATGAAAGAAGAACAAAGAGGATGCAACAAAAAGCACCAGAACTAGGGCATGGTGAATCGTTTTTCCTTATCTATTCTGTAAGTGTATGCTATTTGTTGCTTTCACTGTTAGAGCACCCCACATAACAGGTATACGATCCCACACGAACAAGTATATATGCATGATATACAAACACATTACAAATAAAAAAGAAAATAGAATTTTTCTATACATCCCCAAATATGCGAATCTTGGTGTAGATCAACGGCACAGAATCCGCGTGCACCTGCACTTGCGTGCCCTAAATCCCCTCCCTGTGAGCATGCTTATTTGTTTGTTTGTTTGTTAGCATGCCAGCCGCTACCCCTCCCTCCCCCTCCTCCACCTCGTCGTCCCCGAAGACGTGCACCGGCTAAGCCCGGGCGTCGCCAGTAATGGGGACGGCGGGGATCTGGGCTACAGCCCCGCGATCTGGAGGGATTGGCGGCGCGAGAGCGCCTTCGATTTTCATCGTCCCGGCGGTTTGGCGCTGCCCCGGCGGCTTCGTAGGGGGGCGGGGCGGGAGGGGAGTTAGCCGAGTGGCGGTGCTTGATCCCTGGAGCAGCGGCTTCGGTCATGGCAGTGGCGGCGTCCCCTCTGCTGGGGATGACAGGCCAGGTGGTGGGTCCTCGTGGCGGTGCCGGTGGCAGCGAATCTTGGGATCCCGCTCCTAGGGACGTCATAGGACGCGCGTGGCGGCGGATCTTGGGATCCCGCTCCTGGGGACGTCGTAGGACGCGCGTAGTGGCCGGAGCTTCCTCCGGCGTGGACAGGGCTGGATGCAAGATCGTGGCGGTTGTTGCCGGTGTATGGGCTACGGCAGCGGCCGGCGCGACGGTAGGTGCTCCATATAGTGCCCGGAATCGGACCGGCGGCCCCTCTTCATCAACGGCGGCTGACTCCGGGATCGTGTGGACGATTGGGAGTCTGGATCTCGAGGTGGTGACAGCCTTCTGAGGCTGGTGGCGGTATGGGACGTCCCTTCCATCAACATATCGGGTTCGGTGCGGCTTGGCTGGTCACACATGTGCCTCTTTCGGAGTTGTCTGGCGGTGCCCGTCTCCGACAGGTGAAGCCACCGGTGGATGTGCTACCAGCGGATGATATGCACGACGTCTTATATGGAGACGTCAAGTCATGACTGCTAACAGCAGGTAGTGCACGGTGGCTCTAGCGGAGGTGTCATGTTTAGCTTGTTGCTGTCAAAACAGTAGTGGGAGGCAAGCGGTATGGGACGTCTTTGTCTTCTATTGTCTCCTCCAGAGGTATCTGGCTATCAGGTGTCGGTAGACGGATAAGGGCGGATGGTACAGACGGCTTCAGCGACGAGTTTATGCACTCCGATGGAAACACAAGATGTCTAATCAGACTATGTCATAGCGCGATTGTGTCCTGTCCTTGCTGATGGTGATGGATTGAAACTTGGCTTTGGGGATGAGAACCCGGAATTCAACCTTTGTGGTGGACTTGCCATCATTGGCGCACGTGCGGCGGTTCTTTTTTAAAGGCGTAGCCTAGGAGTTGTGTATTTTTCGTTTATGTTGTCTTGTATCATAGGGATTAATGATTATCTGGAGAAGGTACTGTCGCGAGGTATACGGCTCAAAGTTTGTTTTCCGCTTTATTTCCGGGTCAATGGTGTTCAGCTGCTGGATTTTGCATTATTAATAATAGTATATCCTCGCATGCACCGTCCTGATGCAAAGGCCTGGTTATCCTCCTTCAAAAAAAAGCATGCCATACCCATCATTCTCGTCCATCACTCGTAATGAAGACAGCGCGTTAATTTCCGCTAACATTGTGCAAGCCTAGCAGAAGTGTAGTATCGCAATGTAGATACTCTTATGTGGTCACACAAATGTTGAGAAAATCAGGAGATGAACTAAGGCGAGCATTTTGGCTTCGCAATGCAGCGGTAATATGTCTGTCTCTGATCCACTAAACATAAGCGAAAATGGATATATGACCGGATCGACCCCACTGTAACAAAAATAATGCTAGCTAGCTAGACCTGTTGAAAAGTATTATTCGAGATTCATAGCTAGCTTCACACAACACTGGCCCCACCTTAGTTAACAACCAAACCTATGTATATATGGCTATTATATTTGCGATCGAACAAGCAACTCATGATGCTACGCACTTAAAGTAAACTAGCTAGAACTCCCTTTTGCCGTTAACTAGCTAATCAGCATGTTAAGCTTGTAGCATAACGGGACAAAAGGCAAAGGTAAACACAGTGACATATATCACCCTAGTTAACTTGTTTAATAAACTAACCAGCGGCTCTCTTTGTGGGCTAGCGATCGATCCATTGATGAAAAGTGTGCACGGGCTGATTAACCATAATTAACAAGTAGGGTTCTGCCAAACTTTCCCTTGACATCTGGTGCACGTCTCACTCATGGATATGACCTTTTTTTCTAAGAGAGATCAGATTCTCTTATTATAGTAGTTCTTTTGTTTATGTATGCTTGTGTTGTGTAGTTGCAGGTGCTTATAATGCTGGAACCTTTCCAAAGGTCAACAATTGCTGCCAAGGATTATGTTAGTCACTGATCGATCGAGCACCTATGGCCGGCCACGGCGCCTTTGGTCCGCCTGAGTTAGTTAATTATATTATAATTGTCCGGATTAAACAAGAGTGGGTCAGCAGATGCAGGTTGCCGCGCGCTAACCATGGGATTATTCGCGTGTGAGATCGTCATATAATATGCAAGTTTGGTCTTGGAGTCTTAGTTACATGCGGCGTATATAAGATGCGCTTAGCGAACTCCACTATGATTGTAGTACTTGTTTGCGTCGGCTATTCCTAACTGCCATGATTGTCCATAATTACTTCTAAACCCTCTCAACTCTCCGACTGTGTGGTGCATGTTCTAATAGGAGGACAAAAGTACTTCTTGTTCGATGGACAAGTTGCATGTTTCTATTTGTTTGGCCACTTTTTCCTGCCTTCAGATTATATTCAATGGTCCAGAGATTTCGCGCTTTTCAGTTCTGTTTTTAGTGTTTACGTGCCACTTTTGCATTTGCTTTCGAGTATAAATGACAGTGATCTATATTTATCTAGAAATATTTCAGGCCGAATTTTGCCTTCTGTAGATCCCTCAAATAATCCTGGTCCTACTTTCCGTAACCCTACTACCATGCAACTTCCTCGTCTCTTTGTAGGCCGATTGTAAACCGAAATAATATCTGGCGGACGACATGAGGGAGCTCATCCCGGCGAACCCCTACCCCATCATTGCATGGACATTGGCGCAAGACCGATGCCACGTAGACCAGCTGGAGTCGTACGCTGTTACACGTTTCCAAACGAACCTTCTCTACTTTTTTACTTCAAAAATTTAAAAACAAAGGTGCGCGACGAGGGGTTCAAACTCGCCACCTCCTAGGCTAGGGGATGGGGGCGCTTACCACTCAGCTTAAGAGGGTTTTTGTGAGCACTTGCAACCAAACTGTAAATGTATTTTTAAAGCTATTTTTTTTCCTTACATTTCATTTTCCTTTTAAAAAATCTGAACATCCTGGATTTTTTTCCTTTTTTAAAAGAATAAAAATTCCTTTTTAGAGGGGATTTTTTTTCTGAACTTTCCGTGCATTTTAGTTATAGGTAGCATGACAATTTCTTTTTATCTTTAATCCATGAGAGTTTTTTTTGTTCCTAAACATGACAATTTTAGGTCTTTTTGTAATGGTCCATGGCAAGGTTTGGCAAAATTTATCACTTATTCATTGCAACTTTGGAATTATTTTTTACTTTCTCACATTGTTGTTTTATTATTAAGAGCATGACATTTTAATAAGGGACATTTACATTTATGCCCCTAATTTGCACCCACTCTTAGATTTATTCCTAACTTTTTGATGTGCTCAAATTTTCCCCTAAAAAGTATTTTAGGTCACGAGGATGCCCATCCCGCTGGTCAAGGTTGTTTGACCGAAACTTTGAAAATTCGTAACAAATTCATATGAACTCAGAAGAATGCAAATAAGATATCAAAATGTTCATAAAAATAACACCTATACGCGTATGTCATTTACATTCATCACCCACACATGCATTTATTTGCATTATCCCTAAATAGTTTTTTAATGTTATAAATCTAAAAAGTTTTAAAGAGTGCTTTTGTCATGAACGTAAATGACATGTGCATATAGATGGTGTTTTTATGAACATTTTGATATCTTAGTTTGCATTCTTCTAAGTTCATATGACTTTGTTATGAATTTTCAAAGTTTCGGTCGAACAACTTTGACCAGCTGAAAGGGCATTCTCATGAGCTAAAATACTTTTTAGGTGTAAATTTGAGCACATCAAAAAGTTAGGGCTAATTTGAGTAGTGGTTTCGAGTTAGGGGCACAAATTTGAATGTCCCATTTAATACTTAATAACATGGCAATTTTATTACTAAGAGGATAGCAATTTTATTATTGAGAGCATGACATTTTTAATATTAATAAAATGGCAGCTTAATTATTAATAGGATGTTAGTTTGATTATAGTTTGTATGGCATTTTTTTACCAAGAAGATGGCAGTTTTATTATTATTTGCATAGCATTTTTATTATCAAGAGGATGACAATTTAATTATTAAGAGGATGACAGTTTCATTTTTTATTCCCGTGACAATATTAGTTTATTTCACGACACAATTTTTTTATGAATTTTTATGTAGTGGACTAAATAAAGCAAAAAACTAACACATGGCCATTGTTGTTCTTGATCCATGGAAAAAATAAATAAATATTCTCCATAAACATGGCATTTTTTGCACAGTGAAACACTACACGACAAATTTATAAATCTATTTTTGTAGATAACACGGCACATTTTTTTAAATCATACCATTGTAAATTATAAATTAGAGGACTGCAGTTTTGTAAAGTAGCATGGCATTTTTCATATTTTCATAATCATGGCATTTTGACAAATTTATGTTTTTCTATTTTTATAAGAAAATTTTGTTTTTATTGTTCATGGCACTTATAAAACAGTTAGTTAGGCCACTGGGCCAATCGGGGTTCGCCCTAGCCATCCCCCCTGGCGAATGATCGAGGGGGGGGGGTGAAACATATGCTGGGAGCCGCTCCCCATGGCGAACAAAATCATTCAGTGGGATCTGCTCCTTCGCAATGGTTCCCTAGTATTGGGGAACGTAGTAATTTCAAAAAAATTCCTACACACACACAAGATCATGGTGATGCATAGCAATGAGAGGGGAGAGTGTTGTTTACGTACCCTCATAGACCGTAAGCGGAAGCGTTATATCAACGCGGTTGATGTAGTCGTACGTCTTCACGATCCGACCGATCCAAGCACCGAAAGCACGGCACCTCCGAGTTCTGCACACGTTCGACTCGGTGACGTCATCGCCTTCTCGATCCAGCAAGAGGGGCGAAGTAGTAGATGAGTTCCGGCAGCACGACGGCGTGGTAGCGGTGTTGGTGAAGAACAATCTTCGCAGGCTTCGCCTAAGCACTACGAAAACTATGACGGAGGATAAACTAGAGGCGGGGTTGCGGCACACGGCTTGGTATTTCTTGATGTGTCTTGGGTGCTAGCCCTACCCTCTATTTATATGTTGAGCCTTGGGGTGAAACTTGGAGTAAAAGCCTCCACAAAGTCGGTTTCACCCGAAGGCAAGAGTCCTACAGGACTCGGGGCGACGCCAGGTTCCCGGCGTATGGACCCGAGCGCCGAGACCACAGGCGTCGCCTCTGACTCATAAAACTTCCTTTGCGCTTTCCAAAATCTCGTGGGCTTTCCCTTTGGCCCGGATAAAGTGTTCTCGTGCCCAAACATTTCGGGAAACATCCGGAACCCCTTCCGATGGATTCCGGAACCTTTCCGGAGATCAAACACTACTATCCACATATCAATCTTTACTTTCGGACCGTTTCGGAGTTCCTCGCCATATCCGTGATCTCATCCAAAACTCTGAACCACATTCGGTCACCAACATACATAACTCATAGTACTATATCATCAACGAACGTTAAGCGTGCGGACCCTACGGGTTCGAGAACTATGTAGACATGACCGAGACACCTCTCTTGTCAATAACCAATAGCGGGACCTGGATGCCCATATTGGCTCCTACATATTCTACGAAGATCTTTGTCGGTCAGACCGCATAACAACATACGTTGTTCCCTTTGTCATCGGTATGTTACTTGCCCGAGATTCGATCGTCAGTATCTCAATACCTAGTTCAATCTTGTTACCGGCAAGTCTCTTTACTCGTTCCGTAATACATCATCTTGCAACTAACTCATTAGTTGCAATGCTTGCAAGGCTTAAGTGATGTGCATTACCGAGAGGGCCCAGAGATACCTCTCCGACAATCGGAGTGACAAATCCTAATCTCGAAATACGCCAACCCAACAAGTACCTTCGGAGACACCTGTAGAGCACCTTTATAATCACCCAGTTACGTTGTGACGTTTGGTAGCACACAAAGTGTTCCTCCGGTAATCGGGAGTTGCATAATCTCATAGTCATAGGAACATGTATAAGTCATGAAGAAAGCAATAACAACATACTAAATGATCGATTACTAAGCTAACGAAATGGGTCAAGTCAATCACATCATTCTCCTAATGATGTGATCAGGTTAATCAAATGACAACTCTTTGTCTATGGCTAGGAAACATAACCATCTTCGATCAATGAGCTAGTCAAGTAGAGGCATACTAGTGACACTCTGTTTGTCTATGTATTCACACATGTATCATGTTTCTGGTTAATACAATTCTAGCATGAATAATAAACATTTATCATGATATAAGGAAATAAATAATAACTTTATTATTGCCTCTAGGGCATATTTCCTTCAGTCTCCCACTTGCACTAGAGTCAATAATCTAGTTCACATCGCCATGTGATTTAACATCAATAGTTCACATCTTTATGTGGTTGACACCCATAGTTCACATCGACATGTGACCAACACCCAAAGGGTTTACTAGAGTCAGTAATCTAGTTCACATCGCTATGTGATTAACACCCAAAGAGTACTAAAGTGTGATCATGTTTTGCTTGCGAGATAATTTTTAGTCAACGGGTCTGTTACATTCAGATCCGCAAGTATTTTACAAATTTCTATGTCTACAATGCTCTGCATGGAGCTACTCTAGCTAATAGCTCCCACTTTCAATATGTATCTAGATCGAGACTTAGAGTCATCTAGATCGGTGTCAAATCTTGCATCGACGTAACTCTTTACGACGAACCTTTTGTCACCTCCATAATCGAGAAACATATCCTTATTCCACTAAGGATAATTTTGACCGTTGTCCAGTGATCTACTCCTAGATCACTATTGTACTCCCTTGCCAAACACAGTGTAGGGTATACAATAGATCTGGTACACAGCATGGCATACTTTATAGAACCTATGGTTGAGGCATAGGGAATGACTTTCATTCTCTTTCTATCTTCTCCCGTGGTCGGGCTTTGAGTCTTACTCAACTTTACACCTTGTAACACAGGCAAGAACTCTTTCTTTGACTGTTCCATTTTGAACTACTTCAAAATCTTGTCAAGGTATGTACTCATTGGAAAAAAACGTATCAAGCGTCTTGATCTATCTCTATAGATCTCGATGCTCAATATGTAAGCAGCTTCACCGAGGTCTTTCTTTGAAAAACTCCTTTCAAACACTCATTTATGCTTTGCAGAATAATTCTACATTATTTCCGATCAACAATATGTCATTCACATATACTTATCAGAAATGCTGTAGTGCTCCCACTCACTTTCTTGTAAATACAGGCTTCACCGCAAGTCTGTATAAAACTATATGCTTTGATCAACTTATCAAAGCGTATATTCCAACTCTGAGATGCTTGCACCAGTCCATAGATGGATCGCTGGAGCTTGCATATTTTGTTAGCACCTTTTAGGATTGACAGAACCTTCTAGTTGCATCATATACAACTCTTCTTTAATAAATCCATTAAGGAATGCAGTTTTGTTTATCCATTTGCCAGATTTCATAAAATGCGGCAATTGCTAACACGATTCAGACAGATTTAAGCATAGATACGAGTGAGAAACTCACATCATAGTCAACACCTTGAACTTGTCGAAAACCTTTTGCGACAATTCTAGCTTTGTAGATAGTAACACTACTATCAGCGTCTGTCTTCCTCTTGAAGATCCATTTAATCTCAATGGCTCGCCGATCATTGGGCAAGTCAATCAAAGTCCATACTTTGTTCTCATGCATGGATCCCATCTCAGATTTCATGGCCTCAAGCCATTTTGCGGAATCTGGGCTCACCATCGCTTCCTCATAGTTCGAAGGTTCATCATGGTCAAGTAACATGATCTCCAGAACAGGATTACCATACCACTCTGGTGCGGAACTCACTCTGGTTGACCTACGAGGTTCGGTAGTAACTTGATTTGAAGTTACATGATCATCATCATTAGCTTCCTCACTAATTGGTGTAGGAGTCACAGGAACAAATTTCTGTGATGAACTACTTTCCAATAAGGGAGCAGGTACAGTTACCTCATCAAGTTTTAATCCTCCCACTCACTTCTTTCGCGAGAAACTCCTTCTCTAGAAAGGATCCATTATAAGCAACGAATATCTTGCCTTCGGATCTGTGATAGAAGGTGTACCCAACTTTCTTCTTTGGGTATCCTATGAAGACACACTTCTCCGATTTGGGTTTGAGCTTATCCGGATGAAACTTTTTCACATAAGCATCGCAACCCCAAATTTTAAGAAACGACAACTTTTGGTTTCTGGCCAAACCAAAGTTCATAAGGTGTCGTCTCAACGGATTTAGATGGTGCCCTATTTAATGTGAATGCAGCTGTCTCTAATGCATAACCCCAAAACGATAGTGGTAAATCGGTAAGAGACATCATAGATCGCACTATATCCAATAAAGTACGGTTATGACGTTCGGACACACCATTATGCTGTGGTGTTCCAGGTGGCATGAGTTTGTGAAACTATTCCACATTGTTTTAATTGAAGACCAAACTCATAACTCAAATATTCTCTTCCACGATCATATCGTAGAAACTTTTATTTTCTTGTTACGATGATTCTCCACTTCACTATGAAATTCTTTGAACCTTTTCAAATGTTTCAGACTTGTGTTTCATCAAGTAGATATACCCATATCTGCTCAAATCATCTGTGAAGGTCAGATAATAATGATACTTGTCGCGAGCCTCAACACTCATCGGATCGCATACATCAGTATGTATTATTTCCAATAAGTCAGTTGCTCGCTCCATTGTTCCGGAGAACGGAGTCTTAGTCATCTTGCCCATGAGGCATGGTTCGCAAGCATCAAGTGATTCCTAATCAAGTGATTCCAAAATCCCATCAGCATGGAGTTTCTTCATGCGCTTTACACCAATATGACCTAAATGGCAGTGCCACAAATAAGTTGCACTATCATTATTAACTTTGCATATTTTGGCTTCAATAGTATGAATATGTGTATCACTACGATCGAGATCCAACAAACCATTTTCGTTGATGTGTATGACCATAGAAGGTTTTATTCATGTAAACAGAACAACAATTGTTATCTAACTTAAATGAATAACTGTATTGCAATAAACATGATCAAATCATATTCATGCTCAACGCAAACACCAAATAACACTTATTTAGGTTCAACACTAATCCCGAAAGTATAGGGAGTGTGAGATGATGATCATATCAATCTTGGAACTACTTCCAACACACATCGTCACCCTCAACTAGTCTTTGTTTATTCTGCAACTCCCGTTTCGAGTTACTAATCTTAGCAACTGAACTAGTATCAAATATCGCGTGGTTGCTATAAACACTAGTAAAGTACACATCAATAACATGTATATCAAATATACCTTTGTTCACTTTGCCATCCTTCTTATCCGCCAAATACTTGGGGCAGTTCCGCTTCTAGTGACCAGTCCCTTTGCAGTAGAGGCACTTAGTCTCAGGCTTAGGACCAGACTTGGGATTCTTCACTTGAGCAGCAACTTGCTTGCCATTCTTCTTGAAGTTCCCCTTCTTCCCTTTGCCCTTTTCTTGAAACTAGTGGTCTTGTCAACCATCAACACTTGATATTTTTCTTGATTTCTACCTTCGTCGATTTCAGCATCACGAAGAGCTTGGGAATTGTTTCTGTTATCCCTTGCATATTAGAGTTCATCACGAAGTTCTACTAACTTGGTGATGGTGACTAGAGAATTCTATCAATCACTATCTTATCTGGAAGATTAACTCCCACTTGATTCAAGCGATTGTAGTACTCAGACAATCTGAGCACATGCTCACTAGCTGAGCAATTCTCCTCCATCTTGTAGCTATAGAACTTGTTGGAGACTTCATATCTCTCAACTCGGGTATTTGCTTGAAATATTAACTTCAACTCCTGGAACATCTCATATGGTCCATGACGTTCAAAACGTCTTTGAAGTCCTGATTCTAAGCCGTTAAGCATGGTGCACTAAACTATCAAGTAGTCATCATATTGAGCTAGCCAAACATTCATAACGTCTGGATCTGCTCCTGCAATAGGTCTGTCACCTAGCGGTGCATCAAGGACATAATTCTTCTTTGCAGCAATGAGGATAAACCTCAGATCACGGATCCAATCCGCATCATTGCTACTAACATCTTTCAACTTAGTTTTCTCTAGGAACATATCAAAAATAAAACAGGGGAGCTAAACGCGAGCTATTGATCTAAAACATAGATATGCTAATACTACCAGGACTAAGTTCATGATAAATTAAAGTTCAATTAATCATATTACTTAAGAACTCCCACTTAGATAGACATCCCTCTAATCATCTAAGTGATCACGTGATCCAAATCTACTAAACCATGTCCGATCATCACGTGAGATGGAGTAGTTTTCAATGGTGAACATCACTATGTTGATCATATCTACTATATGATTCACGCTTGACCTTTCGCTCTCCAGTGTTCCGAGGCCATATCTGCATATGCTAGGCTCGTCAAGTTTAACCTGAGTATTCCGCGTGTGCAAAACTGTCTTGCACCTGTTGTAGATGGACGTAGAGCTTATCACACCCGATCATCACGTGGTGTCTGGGCACGACGAACTTTGGCAATGGTGCATACTCAGGGAGAACACTTTTATCTTGAAATTTAGTGAGAGATCATCTTATAATGCTACTGTCAATCAAAGCAAAATAAGATGCATAAAAGATAAACATCATATGCAATCAAAATATGTGACATGATATGGCCATCATCATCTTGTGCCTTTGATCTACATCTCCAAAGCATCGTCATGATCTCCATCGTCACCGGCATGACACCATGATCTCCATCATCTTGATCAATATCAATGTGTCATCACATGATCGTCTCGCCAACTATTGGTCTTGCAACTATTGCTATCGCATAGCAATAAAGTAAAGCAATTATTTGGCGCTTGCATCTTACGCAATAAAGAGACAACCATAAGACTTCTGCCAGTTGCCGATGACTTCAACAAAACATGATCATCTCATACAACAGCTTATATCTCATCACGTCTTGACCATATCACATCACAACATGCCCTGCAAAAACAAGTTAGACGTCCTCTACTTTGTTGTTGCAAGTTTTACGTGGCTGCTACGGGCTGAGCAAAAACCGTTCTTACCTACGCATCAAAACCACAATGATAGTTTGTCAAGTTGGTGCTGTTTTAACCTTCGCAAGGACCGGGCGTAGCCACACTCAGTTCAACTAAAGTTGGAGAAACTGACACCCGCCAGCCACCTGTGTGCAAAGCACGTCGGTAGAACCAGTCTCGCGTAAGCGTACGCGTAATGTCGGTCCGGGCCACTTCATCCAACAATACCACCGAACCAAAGTATGACATGCTGGTAAGCGGTATGACTTATGTAACATCCCAAAATTCTAAATTTTGGAATGTTATAATAATTAAAATATATGATTGTTTGATTGATTGTTGAGTGATTGATTGAGTGAAATTGATTGGAATTTTAAACTTTTGAAGTTTTGTTGAGAGGGAATAAAAGGACTTTCCAAAAAAAATGTTTCTGTTTGAAAATACTTGAATTTGGAAATATTTCAAACTTCATGCCACCCAATGATCCTCATGATTTCTTCAATGAAAGAGAGTGGGAAGTAAAGAAAAAATTTCATTTTGAATTTGTCATTTAAATTTTGTTTTCAACTCAAAGTGGCATTTGAGTTTTATTCAAAAACTTTTCTGACAAAGAACACTTTAACAAAAGTGTTGAGAGGGAGTAACATGACACCCCAAAAATGTTGGAATAAATTTTCCATAGAGTTTTGAGAGTCATTTTGATTTTTGTTTGAATTAAAAAAATGATTTTTCAAAAAATATTTAATTTGCCCCTGCAAACTATCCCATTAAATTGTGCTTATTTTTCTGATCATTTTGATATATAATACTCCTATATTTTATTTTCATTTTATTTCGTAAAATTATTCTTCTTCGCGGGTTATTAAAAAAAAGGAAAGGTATTTTTCTTTTGGGCCAAATCCGGCCCAATCGCGCCAGATCATCTCCTTCCTCACGAACAGGATTTCGTTCCCGAGCACAGCCACGTCGGCCATCGCCGGAGATCGCGGGATTCACGAAATCCCTTGCCCCCTACTCCAAACCGACCTGCCCCCCCTATAAATGGCCACCTCCCGCACCCATTCCCGCACCTAGAGCCGCCTCTCCTCGCCCCACACTACCGCGCCACCTCGCCGGAGTTCGCCGGACCACCACCGCCATTGCCGCCCCGCCCCACCACCTCCGGCCATCCCCGCCACCCACAGACCCCACCAGCCGCTCCGCCCCGCTCTGCCGCCCCCGACCATCCCTTCCCCGCGCCAGAGGGCCACCGGAGGACGTCGCCGGAGCTCCACCAGAACCTCATCATCGGAACTGCTACAGTAAATCCCGACCTACTTTTTTTTCGTCCTGTTTTTAAAACAGAATAGTTTCAATCTTGTAAAATCCATAGTTAATTATCTATGAGGTATTTTTGAGTGATTCCAACTGCCATGGATCACAAATTTTATGAAGTTTCTGTTAGTTCAATTTTATTTCACATTTGAGCAGTTTAAATTTGTGTTTGTATGAATTTTCTCAAATCACTAGATTTGAGCTATTTTGAGTTAGGAATATTATTTTTGACCGATTCTTTTTGCTCCTGGTCTCTAGGACCTTTGTTTATCCAGTAGTATTTAGTATTTTATTTCTAGGTTAATTTAAATTAGGTTTTAGCAAAACAGTACTGTTTTATTATTAGTTCTGTTTTAGCTTTTTTCTTTATGGTTTTATTAGTTTTAAATTATTTCTTTTTGTCACTTTTGACAAAATTAGTTGTGTTCTGTTAGAAAACAGGAGAAAATTTTATTTTATTTTAAAAAATTATTTTCCTTAGTTTTGTATGAAACCTTCTATAGGTCATAGTTAGAGTTTTATAAAAGCTTTTTATTTGTTTCTTTTGCAAATAAAATTTTATGAAAAATACTTTCTGTTAACTTACTTGTTTTACTTTTTATTTTCTGTTAAATTATTAGTTTAGTGTTTTAATTGCTGTTAAGTTTTTTTACTTAGGGCAAAACTATGTTAGATGCTTGTAGCAAAGTCATAGATTTTCGTTAGTAGTTTTTCTTTCTAGTTTTATTTGAAGCTTCTTTGGACTTTGTTGGAGTTTTATTATTGAGGTTTTTTGTTTTAATTGTTATTTTGAGTGTTAGTATTGCTTGCTAGAATGATTGCTTATGTGAATGCTATGTTTGACTTGTATAGATTTTCTTCGGAGAGTGACGAATAGTTCTATCAAATTTTGTGAGAGTGTTGTTATCTTCATCAACGTACCAGGCAAGTTCACTTTGACCATGCTTTCGTACCTATGTTTTATTGCATTTAGTGGCATCTTTGCAACAACCCTCCAGTAGTGTTATTGATTCTTGTAGTTGAGTAGTGTGCATGAGGTAGGAACCCATCACCCTGTTACCAAGCCCGGGACGTTATTTATTTTAATGCTACGCTATAGTAGACGGGGTTGGTATGAGTGTTCGGGAGTGGTGTGAGAATGGACGACTCTACGTCAATGACGACAACTCCATGATGGCATCTGCAAGGACTGCATCTTCAAGGCCTCAAGACTTCAAGACTCGAGACAAGAATTCAATACACACTACTGGGTGAAGGATGGTTGACGGGCACCCTGGAGAAACCAGTGGTTGGCCGGGATGCATGGAGAAGCGCCATGACATCTTGCGGAAAGCTTCACCCAGACTCAAAGAGACGGAAGAATACTTCATGCCCGGAAGCTTACCTGCAACCGCAAGTCACTATGGGCTCGGCTTGGTTGACCTTAGTTGTGACTCTGGCTGGGGCGGTGCTAGCGGATGTAGAACTACGGTAGGATTGGATGAGCACGGACGGTGGTCGGGGAACTCTTGGAAGACCATGTTTGGTCATCTTGTTCTCAAACACCACGAAGTGCGAGAGCGTAAAAGAGGATCGAATCTTGCGGGTAAAGTGTACAAACCTCTGCAGAGGTTTAAACCTAATCGATTAGCCGTGTCCCGATTCACGGACAATTTGAGCCTCTGGACTTGGATCTATCTCGGAACTCTCAACACCGGACTGATAACTTAGTTGTGGGCAACTTATGATGAATTTGGGCTATGAGACATCGGTTGGAGGAACCATGTCATGATAGAAAACTCTACAGTACAGACTTCATTTATTCCTTTGATGTAGGGAAAATAAAACCAGCTTTTACGCAAACAAAACTCAGATCTGAGCCACAAAGCCATCTGCATATAGTATAGTATATCATCTGTTTTCTCTTATTGTGATCTTGCGGTACATTCAATGTCTTGACCTACACGGCTGCAACATATCATGTTGCGAGATATTTCCTCGACAGTAAGGGTTACGATACAGGTTACGGTCTACACTCAACTTGCCGATGGCGTTGATGGGACTCCACACCGTTGTTGTTTCGGCTGAGACATATGAGGTATATATCAGTTTTACGTTATTTATACATGTGATTGCACTTTGATATATACATTGATGTCTTGTGTGTGCCGACATCTTGATCGAGGATGGCACAAATACGAGACTTGACCGTCGAGGTCGGGTCGCTCTGAATATATGGTATCGAGCACATGTTGGTATGGGACGTGACCCTAGGAAATGACTTAGTAATATGAAGACCCCAACAGAACGACCTTTTTTTTGTTACTACTCTCGTAACACCTGATTCCTTTTCTTGAACCTTCCTTATTTCAAACTATAGATGGAGAGCTACATTACGAACAAAGAGAACACTACGAGAAGGTTCTTGGAGGCCCTTCCTTGTGGAGCTAGTCAGGCTGCTGAAGTTACCGATACACGAGATCAAGGCAACTAAGAGGACGTCTAGATCATGGGAGTCAAGACCCAAGTTTTGGCCGTAATGAAGACCCCAAGACTGCAGACATCAGCTTGGCACCATAAATGGTGGCGTGATATGAGCATCAACACTGCCGTCCATGATGCTATTGCGCTTATGCTATCGGCATCGTCTTTGCACTAAACCCACACTTCTTTGGAAGGATTGGATGGCAGAAGTTTGATGGAGCAACTATTGCCTTGACGGAAGTGCAAAGATGAAGTTCTCCCCCTTTGTTAGTGTACAATCGGGATCTAGAACAATACATCAAGAATCTTGGATGGACCTCCGGAAGCCCTATTTGACAATGAAGCACTACGAGAAGAGGTTGAGACTCGAGATCAAGGTAGACAACACGGAGGAGGAGAACCTTGAGATCCGAGAATCGTCGAGAACTGAAAAGCAGCAGGACCATGTCTCATGCCAAGGGCGTTGAGATCCGAAGCTCAAGGAACAACTTCAGACATACAAGGTCGTCACAAGAAACTCCGCATCGACAGGGAAAATCTAGCGAGAAAAATTGGAGGAGATCAAGTCCACACGGAAGAAGCCCGGTGGGGACAATGATCAAGTTCGATAAATTAGCTTAGTAGTAGCCCACCATGAGAGAAATAAAGATGAGCGCTTTCTCGATTTAACTATCGACCATACCAACTTATGTGGGTGGCGATACTATAGAATTGATTGAATAAATGAATGCTTGGTTGCTATTATTTTCTGTGTTTATTGAATGGTTGGATAGATGCGATATTAAGTAGGCTTGTTATGTCAACCTTGAGAGGCGTAAGTTACGGAAGAATGGTAGAAGGCCTTCATATGGGAAAAGCATCAGGAATTGGAAACTCCCGAGCATTGAAGACCTGCAGAAATGAGGACTTAGAAACGAAACCATAGTAGAACGGCCCATTACAAACGGTACTTTTGAGCTAGGATTCTTTTGTTGATGGGTGGGTATTTACTTTCTCTTTCTATCTCAACAGGACCCGAAATCTTGAACCCATGGACAACTGAACACCAAACTTTTCTGGAGACAATTGCAATTTCCCCATGGGGATACATTCCTTGTTCTGAGCACCCCTCTTATCCTACACATGCAGATGACAACCCTTTATGAGTCTTTCCTTAAGGGCCTTGAAACGATCATGACCCAGACAAGTGATCATGATTACCCGAAGATCTGAAGGACATGATGAAGCATATTCACCTTGAAGGAGATGTAGTCTACAAAGGCTACCCTTCATGCAAAAGGGAGTGGAACTTTGGTATGTGGAGGTACACCTCCACCGTATGAAAGGAGTTTGCCCAAAGGCGATGGGGCGGTACTTTTTCATCTCACGTGTACCACAAGCAACTTTCTTCGACGCTGTTCATGAAGCAGCCATGGAAGCCATCGCGGATCGGAGAAATACTTGAAGCAAGACTTCGTTATACTCAGGAATACCTAAGAGAAGTGCATGCAGAGATGATGGAGATGAAGCTCAAGGCCACCACGATGAAACGAAGATTGAAGATTTCAAAGGCGCATGTCGCACAATTCCAGTGGGACTGAAGAATCCTCAAGGAGGAAAAATGAATAAAGTTGGAAGTAATGTCTGACCATACCGAACCATGTGGGTGGCAGCATTTGTAATAAAATTTTTGGAATTTGGATTCTGAAAAATGGTTAAGGATGTAATAAAAGATTGATATGAAAATAATGGGATTTATGGATAAACTAGTGCATTTTTTGGTGTCGTAGTACTCCGTAAAGCCATAGGATCAATGAAGAAAGAAATGTGTTATTCATGACGGTCCATAGAAGGAAGCTGGACAAAATAAGTTGGAGTTTTGTATGATCGTCACCACAAGGGTATGAAGGAAGAAGTACTATTGGATTCTGACAGGAGATGTAATGTTGGAATATGGAATGATAATCCTCGGAAGGATGAGTTCAACTTGTACAAGAGTTGAAGTGGGCCATAACCCATAGGCCGAGGAGTTAATAAGAAGCAAGCACACTCTTCTTTGTAGGAACATATTTCGGAAGAAAACTCGAGTTTAATCATCCGACATTTTTAGGAGGATCTGAAAACCGAGGTTGTGAAGAAACGTTAGATGTCTTATTCAGCTTGCGAAACCATGGATTTATTGAACTCGGTTAAATCGACAAGGGAAATTCTGCAATGCTTGTGAGTATGACCAAGTGTTAGAATACGTGATTCAATGTCGCATAGTTAGTAATGGTTCAAATGCACGGATGGATTGGACCCCATACGGAGACTTCTATCATGAACTATCATATGTTGATGGAAAATCGAGAGCCTTGAAAACCTTAGAAGAGTGTCGACACGTCAAGCCATAAAACCATAGAATGGTAGGACGATGGAACCCTTCTGAGCAATCGTTGCCAATCGTAGGTTATCGGTGAGATTTAAACTAGGCCCATTTCCTGCATGAGAAACCATTAATTGTTGACCACCACGAGAATATTGAATAGTTGATTAGGGTTGGCGACAGACCTGTCAGCTCAGAAGACCCAGTCTCGGAAGGAACTCACCATGAATGAAAGGACTCCGAGATTGGAGGAAAAGGTTATACCCCTACCGAAAGAGCCTCAGTGAAAGAGTTATCCCGGAGCGACACTGTCAACCCAAAGGGATGGAGTACCTGAGTTCCGTTGGAACCATAACCCTGCTTTTAAGTGTGGTAGCACACTAGACCATTCCGATCGATGGATTTGCTGGAAGACCTCCAAACCCTAACCTTTTCTTGCTAGCCTCTTCGAATCTCGAGGACGAGATTCATTTTAAATGTGGTAGTTTGTAACATCCCAAAATTCTAAATTTTGGAATGTTATAATAATTAAAATATATGATTGTTTGATTGATTGTTGAGTGATTGATTGAGTGAAATTGATTGGAATTTTAAACTTTTGAAGTTTTGTTGAGAGGGAATAAAAGGACTTTCCAAAAAAAATGTTTCTGTTTGAAAATACTTGAATTTGGAAATATTTCAAACTTCATGCCACCCAATGATCCTCATGATTTCTTCAATGAAAGAGAGTGGGAAGTAAAGAAAAAATTTCATTTTGAATTTGTCATTTAAATTTTGTTTTCAACTCAAAGTGGCATTTGAGTTTTATTCAAAACTTTTCGACAAAGAACACTTTAACAAAAGTGTTGAGAGGGAGTAACATGACACCCCAAAAATGTTGGAATAAATTTTCCATAGAGTTTTGAGAGTCATTTTGATTTTTGTTTGAATTAAAAAATGATTTTTCAAAAATATTTAATTTGCCCACAAACTATCCCATTAAATTGTGCTTATTTTTCGATCATTTTGATATATAATACTCCTATATTTTATTTTCATTTTATTTCGTAAAATTATTCTTCTTGCGGGTTATTAAAAAAAGGAAAGGTATTTTCTTTTGGGCCAAATCCGGCCCAATCGCGCCAGATCATCTCCTTCCTCACGAACAGGATTTCGTTCCCGAGCACAGCCACGTCGGCCATCGCCGGAGATCGCGGGATTCACGAAATCCCTTGCCCCCTACTCCAAACCGACCTGCCCCCCCTATAAATGGCCACCTCCCGCACCCATTCCCGCACCTAGAGCCGCCTCTCCTTGCCCACACTACTGCGCCACCTGCCGGAGTTCGCGGACCACCACCGCCATTGCCGCCCGCCCCACCACCTCCGCCATCCCGCCACCCACAGACCCCACCAGCCGCTCCGCCCGCTCTGCCGCCCCGACCATCCCTTCCCGATGCCAGAGGGCCACGGAGGACGTCGCCGAGCTCCACCAGAACCTCATCATCGGAACTGCTACAGATAAATCCCGACCTACTTTTTTTCGTCCTGTTTTTAAAACAGAATAGTTTCAATCTTGTAAAATCCATAGTTAATTATCTATGAGGTATTTTTGAGTGATTCCAACTGCCATGGATCACAAATTTTATGAAGTTTCTGTTAGTTCAATTTTATTTCACATTTGAGCAGTTTAAATTTGTGTTTGTATGAATTTTCTCAAATCACTAGATTTGAGCTATTTTGAGTTAGGAATATTATTTTTGACCGATTCTTTTTGCTCCTGGTCTCTAGGACCTTTGTTTATCCAGTAGTATTTAGTATTTTATTTCTAGGTTAATTTAAATTAGGTTTTAGCAAAACAGTACTGTTTTATTATTAGTTCTGTTTTAGCTTTTTCTTTATGGTTTTATTAGTTTTAAATTATTTCTTTTTGTCACTTTTGACAAAATTAGTTGTGTTTCTGTTAGAAAACAGGAGAAAAATTTATTTTATTTTAAAAAATTATTTTCCTTAGTTTTGTATGAAACCTTCTATAGGTCATAGTTAGAGTTTTATAAAAGCTTTTTATTTGTTTCTTTTGCAAATAAAATTTTATGAAAAAATACTTTCTGTTAACTTACTTGTTTTACTTTTTATTTTCTGTTAAATTATTAGTTTAGTGTTTTAATTGCTGTTAAGTTTTTTTTACTTAGGGCAAAACTATGTTAGATGCTTGTAGCAAAGTCATAGATTTTCGTTAGTAGTTTTTCTTTCTAGTTTTATTTGAAGCTTCTTTGGACTTTGTTGGAGTTTTATTATTGAGGTTTTTTTGTTTTAATTGTTATTTTGAGTGTTAGTATTGCTTGCTAGAATGATTGCTTATGTGAATGCTATGTTTGACTTGTATAGATTTTCTTCGGAGAGTGACGAATAGTTCTATCAAATTTTGTGAGAGTGTTGTTATCTTCATCAACGTACCAGGCAAGTTCACTTTGACCATGCTTTCGTACCTATGTTTTATTGCATTTAGTGGCATCTTTGCAACAACCCTCCAGTAGTGTTATTGATTCTTGTAGTTGAGTAGTGTGCATGAGGTAGGAACCCATCACCCTGTTACCAAGCCCGGGACGTTATTTATTTTAATGCTACGCTATAGTAGACGGGGTTGGTATGAGTGTTCGGGAGTGGTGTGAGAATGGACGACTCTACGTCAATGACGACAACTCCATGATGGCATCTGCAAGGACTGCATCTTCAAGGCCTCAAGACTTCAAGACTCGAGACAAGAATTCAATACACACTCTTTGGGTGAAGGATGGTTGACGGGCACCTGGAGAAACCAGTGGTTGGCGGGATGCATGGAGAAGCGCCATGACATCTTGCGAAAGCTTCACGCAGACTCAAAGAGCGGAAGAATACTTCATGCCGGAAGCTTACATGCAACCGCAAGTCACTATGGGCTCTGGCTTGGTTGACCTTAGTTGTGACTCTGGCTGGGGCGGTGCTAGCAGATGTAGAACTACGGTAGGATTGGATGAGCACCGACGGTGGTCGGGGAACTCTTGAAAGACCATGTTTGGTCATCTTGTTCTCAAACACCACGAAGTGCGAGAGCGTAAAAGAGGATCGAATCTTGCGGGTAAAGTGTACAAACCTCTGCAGAGGTTTAAACCTAATCGATTAGCCGTGTCCCGATTACGGACAATTTGAGCCTCTGGACTTGGATCTATCTCGGAACTCTCAACACGGATGATAACTTAGTTGTGGGCAACTTATGATGAATTTGGGCTATGAGACATCGGTTGGAGGAACCATGTCATGATAGAAAACTCTGATACAGACTTCATTTATTCCTTTGATGTAGGGAAAATAAAACCAGCTTTTACATAAACAAAACTCGAATCTGAGCCACAAAGCCATACTGCATATAGTATAGTATATCATCTGTTTTCTCTTATTGTGATCTTGCGGTACATTCAATGTCTTGACCTACACGGCTGCAACGTATCATGTTGCAGATATTTCCTCGACGAGTAAGGGTTGCGATCTGGGTTACGGTCTACACTCAACCTGCCGATGGCGTTGATAGGACTCCACACCGTTGTTGTTTCATTGAGACATATGAGGTATATATCAGTTTTACGTTATTTATACATGTGATTGCACTTTGATATATACATTGATGTACTGTGTGTGCCAGCATACTGATCCAGGGATGGCACAAATACACAGAGACTTGACCGTCTGAGGTCGGGTCGCTACAACTTATATCGCCCACAACTCACTTGTGTTCTACTCGTGCATATGACATCTACGCACAAAACCTGGCTCGGATGCCACTATTGGGGAACGTTGTAATTTCAAAAAAATTCCTACGCACACGCAAGATCATGGTGATGCATAGCAACGAGAGGGGAGAGTGTTGTTTACGTACCCTCGTAGACCGTAAGCAGAAGCATTATATCAACGCGGTTGATGTAGTCGTACGTCTTCACGATCCGACCGATCCAAGCACCGAAAGCACGGCACCTCCGAGTTCTGCACACGTTCGACTCGGTGACGTCCTCGTCTTCTTGATCTAGCAAGAGGGGCGAAGTAGTAGATGAGTTCCCGCAGCACGACGGCGTGGTGACGGTGTTGGTGAAGAACAATCTTCGCAGGGCTTCGCCTAAGCACTACGAAAACTATGACGGAGGATAAACTAGAGGAGACGGGGTTGCCGGCACACGACTTGGTATTTCTTGAGGTGTCTTGGGTGCTAGCCCTACCCCTCTATTTATATGTTGAGCCTTGGGTCGAAACTTGGAGTAAAAGCCTCCACAAAGTCGGTTTCACCCGAAAGGCAAGAGTCCTTCTCGGACTCGGGGCGAGATGCCGGGGTTCGGCGTCGGCCTGAACTCCATAAAACTTCCTTTAAGCTTTCCAAAAACCTCGTGGGCTTTCCCCTTTGGCCCAGATAAAGTGTTCTCGTGCCCAAACATTTCGGGAAACATCCGGAACCCCTTCCGATGGATTCCGGAACCTTTCTGGAGATCAAACACTACCATCCACATATCAATCTTTACTTGTGGACCATTCCGGAATTCCTCGTCATATCCGTGATCTCATCCAAAACTCCGAACAACATTCGGTCACCAACATACATAACTCATAGTACTATATCGTCAACAAACGTTAAGCGTGCGGACCCTATGGATTCGAGAACTATGTAGACATGACCGAGACACCTCTCTTGTCAATAACCAATAGCGGGACCTGGATGCCCATATTGGCTCCTACATATTCTACGAAGATCTTTATCGGTCAGACCGCATAACAACATACGTTGTTCCCTTTGTCATCGGTATGTTACTTGCCCGAGATTCGATCGTCGGTGTCTCAATACCTATATCAATCTCGTTACCGGCAATTCTCTTTACTCGTTCTGTAATACATCATCTCGCAACTAACTCATTATTTGCAATGCTTGCAAGGCTTAAGTGATGTGCATTACCGAGAGGGCCCAGAGATACCTCTCCGACAATCGGAGTGACAAATCCTAATCTCGAAATACGCCAACCCAACAAGTACCTTCGGAGACACCTGTAGAGCACCTTTATAATCACCCAATTACATTGTGACGTTTGGTAGCACACAAAGTGTTCCTCCGGTAAAAACGGGAGTTGCATAATCTCATAGTCATAGGAACATGTATAAGTCATGAAGAAAGCAATAGCAACATACTAAACGATCGATTGCTAAGCTAACGGAATGGGTCAAGTCAATCACATCATTCTCCTGATGATGTGATCCCATTAATCAAATGACAACTCTTTGTCTATGGCTAGGAAACATAACCATCTTCGATCAACGAGCTAGTCAAGTAGAGGCATACTAGTGACACTCTGTTTGTCTATGTATTTTCACATGTATCATGTTTCTGGTTAATACAATTCTAGCATGAATAATAAACATTTATCATGATATAAGGAAATAAATAATAACTTTGTTATTGCCCCTAGGGCATATTTCCTTCACCTAGATATTAGGGTCCATTAGAAATTGAGCTGGTAATGTCGGGCCTACCGATGATTTTTTCGATGCGGACATGGGCTACTTGGGCCTTCTAGGTCGTATCCTCACCTTGGGTGGCGCAGCCGTGGAGGAGAGGCTGCCCCCTTAGTGTCGAGGCATCGGAGAGGAGATCCTTCTGGAGGATCCCCTTCCCAACCCAAGCAGGCCACTAACTTGCCCCAAAGCCTAGGGGTGCAACACTTGGGGCCAATTCGGCCCATGTGGCTACCACCGCTTGGGCTAGCCAAGGGCGCAACCCACTAGGGCCATTTCAAACCTTCTGGGACCTTACACGGCCTCGAGGGGTATTGTTGGGACATTCCCGGTATCACCAGAACACTTCTTGTATCATCGGAACATTTTCGGTGCATACCTCTCATTCTCCTAATACCTCCTAGTACTCTATCAAACTACTAACCATTAAGCGTCTGACTCTGTAGTTTTGGTAATATGTGGACATGACCCGGAACACTTTCCGGCCAATAACAACAGCATTTGCACGTCCATATTAATTCCCACATATACATGTTGATCTTATCGAGCGAACCTTCTGTTTCCGTAAAAGTTCCCTCGCTTCATGATACATAACAAAACACGAGGCAAGACTTTTATCAATATCCATGTGAAACAACTCTTTGAATATAATACCAGTTCTCCTCGTTACCGGTTTTGTTCTCTTTTCTCGTTTCTACATTCTGGTATCCCATGATCACTATCACACTATGTCTGGTCATACGATGATGGGTATTATAATACAAAGTGGGCCTGGAGGATATCTCTCCACCATCATAGGAGCAAATCCCAATCTTGAACTATTGAGTGCCTTGACATACATAACTGATGTACCCAAAAGTTATTGTTATGGTCACCCTATTATGGATAATGTTTGGCATTCCCAAAGTAACCATCTGGTATGAAAGTCCACAATATTCTCATGGTCTTAGGAAGTGATTATATTCTCATGGTCTAAGGAAGTGAGTATATGTTAATATGATAATACTGCTAACATAGTGATGATGGGATCTCATAGTATATCATAAGTTGGATCTTTTCAACTCCATTGTTTTGCCAACAATTTGTTCATTATTGTCAGCATTCTTGTTATTTTTATAATGCCCTATGATCAGGAAAACAGGACCATCATGCAATCCATGATCTAGTCTTAGAAGCAAGACTAGGGATCTACTTGGTGTTTATGCTCCCACACATGCAACTGAGTTTTTCTCTGAATCTCATATTTAGGAATCACTGAAATTATAGCATAGAAATTTAAACATTTATTATGAACATGTAAATAAAATAATACTTTATTATTGACACTAGGGTATATTTCCAACATTAAGATATATGGATCTCCTTTATCCCATATGCATCAGCTCCTATACTTAAACATTTCTTCTTCTTCTTCTTATCCTTCTCCTTCTCCTTCTCCTTCTCCTCCTCCTTCTGCTTCTCCTCCTCCTTCTACTTCTTCTCCTCCTCCTTCTGCTTCTCCTCCTCCTTCTGCTTCTCCTCCTCCTACTTCTTCTTCTCCTTCTTCTTCTCCTTCTTCTCCTTCTCCTTCTCCTTCTCCTTCTCCTTCTCCTTCTCCTTCTCCTTCTCCTTCTCCTCCTCCTTCTGCTCCTCCTCCTCCTTCTGCTCCTCCTCCTCCATCTGCTTCTCCTCCTCCTTCTGCTTCTCCTCCTCCTCCTTCTCCTTCTCCTCCTCCTCCTTCTTCTCCTTCTCCTTCTCCGTATCCTTCTCCTTCTCCTTCTCCTTCTTCTTCTTCTTCTTCTTCTTCTTCTTCTTTGTCTTCCTCTTCGTCTTCTTCTTCATTTTGCTTTCTCCCTAGTGGGAGATTTTCCCCCTCCCTTTGGTCCATGGTTCTCATGGCCCCGGGAGGGCAAGATCCCTCTCTGAGATTGGATCTAACCGCGGGATATATTTTAAGATGATGAAATCTGAGTCCTATCACCATTTTATCGACCACAAGAGATCCTTAACTCTGAAAAATACAAAAATATAGGGTGGTTCAGAAACTTTGGGGATAGGTTTGCGGTCAAAGGACTAGGTAAAGCAACCTATCAGCTAGCCACACGGCCAGATGGTGCGGTCTGGACCTATGTCGCGTGACCATCTCGAATGAAGGCCATATGAGCCCCTACAGGTGGACCCAGATCCCCTGGAAGCTCCTAGTCAAGAAACATTTCGACATATGTTTCTATTTTTCCTCGCCCAAAAAATATCCCTTTTCTACAATTTACGAAAACACTAAAAAAATTGTCCTTAGCACTGAATTAATATGTTACAGAAATAAAAATGTGCCTAAAGTATGTATAAATGATGTAAATATATCATGAACATAGTAAAAAAATTATAGACCCTGTTGAGATGTATCAAGTTTTCATATAAGCTTTGAGCATTATGAGGAAATTAAATGGTCTAGCATCCTTATTACCAAAATTGTTTGTATAAGTATTATTATTAAAATTATTTATTGAATTAAAATTTACATCAACATATCAAATAGAAATATCGTGAAGATCGGTAGGAACATTTTTTTTGTTGCAAGGATAGACATAATCATACCAACCTAGTCATTGAAGCAAGCAATATCCTCAACAGAACTTACCATTTTATTATTTGGAGCTCTTTCATAATGTCATTGGGCATAACTTGTCATCACCTCCCCATGAAGCTTTGTAGTCCTTACTTGCCATAAAGGTGCCACCTCAGGTAGAATCTAGTAAATTATGGGCATATAGTTTAGTCCAACATACAAAGTTTGAAGCACCATCCATTGATTCAGCCATGAGTGAGACCATTCTTAATCATCACTCCTATAAAAGATAATGTGAGTCCCTGCCTCTTGTTGGCCTTCGAGTGCGAAGAGGACCTCTGTGCCGTTTGTTTCCACATGTCGTGTCGTGGGGCCTCTCGAGGACTCTCCGCGCCGTTCGATCTGGCTGGAGGGCCTAGACTCGGCAGACCCGCCTCGGCGGCCCATGACGGGTGGACTGCGGGCACACCCGGGGACACCGTCATGGGCACGGCTTCAAGCGTGCCCGAGAGCGAGGTCCCATGTGCTGTCCCCCACACAATGGGAGGTCGGACTCGCCTGTCTGGTCGTCGCCCCGCATTTGACTGGTTCGATCACGACAATGGGGTCATCTGTGCAGCCTGGAATGTTATACCTATTGTATTCTAACTTCTCCATGACTTATACCCCCTATATAATCCATTTCATCATCAAAATAAGCACACTATGCAATAAAAACAGAAATTGTCTAAAATAGAATAGTTTGTAGTGATCTGAACTAAAACCATACTTATGGAACTCCAAAGATTCAAAAAAGTAGGACATCGTAGGTAATTTGCATCTCAATACTTTGTAAAAATTTCAAGATTTATCATGTTCTAGTAAAATAAGAATATTCAAATACTGGGCGCAAACGTTTCTAATTTTGCACCACACCAATTCAACTATCATCTAAATCGTCCCAAAGGCTTTACTTGGCACAAACACTAATTAAATATAAAAATACAATAATTAAAGTAGAAATAATCAGGTTGACTCAAGAAAATAAAATGAAAACAAAAATATAACTATTGGTTGCCTCCCAACAAGAGTTTTTGTTTAATGCCCCTAACTAGGCATAATGCATAGTTTCAAGTATTATCATACTTCGCGTCCAATTCATCAATTACGCAACGTGATTTACTAGGAGATCAAGCAAACATATTTTAATCATGACACTCCTAGCAACAAAATTAAGGAATTTGTCTTTAACATAGGTTCCTTTATCATTTCAATGAAATTGGGGTGAACACTAATCATTTTTAGATCTTCTTTCTCCTTACTAGAGGAAGCGTCCTTGTTTTTAGAAACATACATATGTTAGAGTTCTTATTTGTAGGAGTCCTTTTAATAGTTTTGACGGAAGAAAAAGGCGAGCGAAAGTTATTTATGATCTCTTCCAGTTTTTAATTCTAGGAGGACTTTGTTCTACTCTACTGGTAATTGGTTCTCTATCCTTTAATAATTTTAATATTGTTCCCACTAAAAAGCCAAATTTAGTGAGTTGGTTATGCACCTTTTTATCAAGATTTTCAATGTGTTCAATAGTTGGCATTTTGTTCTCAATAATGTCCAACCTTCGCATAAAATGTTCCAAAGTTAAAGTCGTTTCATTGATAGTGATAGGTGGTGATCCCACTAAATTCCCCATAGCATTAAAAGCATCCAAAGTGTGACTACTCAGCAAATTTCCTTCAGCAATAGTGTCAAGCAAAAATCAATACCAAGTAGTAACACCCACATAAAAATTGCGGAGAAGAATAGTGGTGGATTGCTTATGAGTAGATCTATTTTAAGCATCGCAAATCTTATACCAAGCATCTTTTAAACTTTCTTCTCCCCTTTGTTTAAAATTAAGCACTTCATTTTCAGGGTACATGCAACACACGAAGAACTAGCCATAGCAACAAGCAAAGAAAGCACACGAGATATTTTTGGTCATTTTGATATATTTTTTCAACGAAAACTAATAAAGGCAAATAATAAGTGGAATAGGTAAATTATAAATGTGTGAAGGGACCTTCTTTGTTTGATGAAGTTTCCCAGGCAACGGCACCAGAAAGTCTTCTGCTACTTGTGATGTAATAGAAAATGTTTCCCTCAGTTAAGAACCAAAGTTTTTTGAACAAGTAGGAGATTCATACAAACAAATGTAAACAGTACCTACACACACGCGTGCGCGCGCACACACACACACGCATGCAAACAAATACTTGCACCCAACGTGGGTAAGAGGGTTGTTGTGACGCCCCAGATTCAATCATACACTGATCATACATGCAAACGTGTACGATCAAGATCAGGGACTCATGGAAAGATATCACAACACAACTCTAAACACAAATAAAAGTCATACAGGCTTTATATTACAAGCCATGGGCCTCGAGGGCTCGAATAAATAAGCTCGATACACAAGAGTCAGCGAAGCAACAATATCTAAGTACAGACATAAAGTTAGACAAAACTGCCTTAAGGAGGCAAGCACTAACAAGATACAAATCGAGAAGGTGCAGGCCTCCTGCCTGGGACCTCCTAACTACTCCTGATCGTCGGCGGTCTCCACGTAGTAGTATGCTCCATCGGGGTAGTAGTAGTCGACGGGGGCAGCGCTGGCTCCTGGGATCCACCATCTGATCGCACCAACCGGATATAGGGGAAAAAGAGGTAGCAAAGCAACTGTGAGTACTCATCCAAAGTACTGGCAAGCATCAGATCTATACTAAGTATGCATTGATATTAAAGGAAGGGATGTATCTATGGACCGAACTACAGAATGCCAGAATAGAGGGGAAGGTCTAGCCTATCAAAGACTAGCAACTTACAGCATTCAGAAGAGTACAGAACATCATTTTATAATTAACAAGCATGTTGTAGTATTAATGCCCAGAGATCCTTCCTCGACTCCCTACGAGAAAGCAATCCCGGAGCAATCATGTCCATCTCATGTCTCGAGTATCCATTTCTAGTTGTAATAGATCAGGATACAACTCCGAGCGTCCATTACTGTGGACACGACTATTCGAATAGATAACTTCCCTGCAGGGGTGCACCACATTACCCAACACGCTTGATTACTCTTCCTGGACACACTTTCCTGGGTCATGCCTGGCCTCGGAGGATCAACACATTGTAGTCCTACCTAGGCTCCACAAAGAGGCCCCCGCCGGTCTACATCCTAAGCGCTCCGGGGTCTTGGGCCCACCACCCTTTGCACTCCGGGTCATTGCACGTAGGGCGGACCCAGGCACCACCTCTGTCATGGATGTCGCCGGCCCAGCCGTGCTGCAATGCTGAACTAGATGTCTAATAGAGCTTTCAGAAGAAACGTATGACGCCGAGTGCGCATAATTGTTCCCGCGTGGCGGTTAGTGCGTATAGGCCAGTGGCCAACTCAGAACAAATACCCAAACCTGTTACTGCATTATTAATTTGAAGTGATGGCTGTCGAAACAAGTCCGGAGCTACCACCATATCCTGGGTGGTACCGCTAATAGCTAGCCGCCACAGTAACTCTTGCGGGTGCTCTCCGGGCCCGCCCGACTTTCATAGGTATCTCTCACGGCTACCCCTCGGGGTCGACCGACTTTAACAAAGGTCTGAAGTAAAGTCAGGATAACCGTGTGTCCAAAACATCAAGGGGAAAACCTGAGGAATCACCCTCGATGGATTCCAATCGATGTGATCATCAAGGTGAACTTAGGAGGAATCAACCTCGAAGGGTTCACACTTGAGGTGTTGCATGACAGAGTCTTCATCGGGAGTGGTGAAGGAGGAATCACCCTTGACAGACCACGACCGACTAGCTACACTACAGAGATCTCATCACAAGTGATGTACGAGGTATCACCCTCGGCACTCAATAATAACTCTGTAGAGTCGTACAACTAAAAGGGGGGGTGAGGTGATGTGTCGGGCTCTGGACGTCGATCACGTTGATCGAGTCATCGGTCAACAAGCTAGTGCGACTGGGACAAGGTGAGGGGTCACTGACGGATCACTAACCAACCTATACTAAATAGTTTAGGATAAGCAGGTAAGGTACAACAGTAGGTTACAAAAGCAGGTTATGCATCAGAATATGAGCAATCAATTACACTAGCAAAATCTAATGCAAGCATGAGAGAGAATGGAATTATCGCCCTAAGCATGAACATGGCCGATATAGAATTATCGCCCTAATCATAACCATGGACGATATAGAATTATCACCCTAAGCATATAAATGGCCGATGGGGTGTTGACATCGTCCTTAGAACAAACACGGTACAATATATTTTTTGGCACGCCAGCTTCGCAAAAAAATAGGGGGGCATGTGTTGACACCAGATTTTTGCATGGCCAAAAACTCAATTAAAATGTCCTCGAAAGTAAAAAGTTTCAACATGAAAGTTCTTCGTCTCGTAAAAACAGGCGATTTTGATATAAAATCGTCCCGATCCAAGATCATATGCGAATTCTACAGTAAAAATCGTTCGCTGCAGCAATGTTTGGCCGGATGATTCGGACCGGTGGCCGAACGAATGAGCCAAACAACATAAGCATAAGGGCAAAGCCGGAAGATTTGGTAGTAGACCCGGATGATCCGGGTGGAGGCCGGACAATCCGGGCAAAGTCTGGACATTCAGACGACTTTTTTCTGCTGCAGACTTTAGAAAACAGACCGAAAACCCCTTAAGATGGCCTTACATCAAAAAGTATTCAACATCAAAGTTGTGCGTCTCGTCGAAACAATTGATTTTGATGTAAAAATTGTCTTAATCAGAGTTCGTATGCAAAAGTTCCAGCCTGATTAGTGAACTGCTGCAAGAAAACTGGGCTTGGCCGGATCATCCGGGCCTTCAACCGGACATCCGAGCTGGAGGTTGTGAATAGTCCGTGTTTTGTTAGGTTTTGATGATTTGGATGACAAGACAAGTCCTTTTCTTGTACGGAAAGTCCATCCACCTTTTATATAGATAAGAGGTGACTACCGATTAAACAACAACACACAATCGCAAAACCCATCTACTTTTTACCCTAGTTTTACATCTCCCTCTTGTTCTTTCTCTCCCATTCTTCGTTCGTTCTTCGTGTTGAAGGGCAGCGATCCTCGAGGCTCTAGGGGTGGGTGAATCGACCTAGGGCAGCACATAGCCGCTGTGCGTCCAGACGGGATCCCTCCCGGACGCGTGGGGTTTCGGGTGCTCAAAAGCGCCCGCTGGATTGCTTGCGTACTGCACTTTCAGAGGGTCTTCTTCGACGTGAGTTGCGGTGCAACACCCTCGGTGTTGGAGGTACATAGTGACGTGTTCGTGTGCGAACAGTTGTTAACTTCTAATTACCATGCATGCGGGCGACCAAACACTAGGTCGTTATTTTATTTTATTTTTACGGGAGAAATACTTGCATTTCTCAATCACAGAGTCATTACAATCAGTTCATACAATCCAGAAGCAAGCCAATTCATAGTCCTACTATGAGTTCTACCAAAACTAGCTAAGCTATCACTAGCCTTATTTTGCGTACGAGAAACATGAGTAACACAAGTATGTCTAAGACTCATGAGATATTTGATCTCATTGATCACCGAAGCATAGGCAGAACGATTAGTGACTCCACTAGAAATCATAGATGCTGCCACCATTGAATCCATCTCAATGGCTATAGGAAGTTCAGAGCGTTGAATAGCAAAAGAAAGCCCCTCCATACAAGCACATAGTTCTGCCTCCAGTGCATCCCTGCAAGCAAATAAAGCTCTGCATGCTAAAAATACTATGGTTCCATTAGTATTCCGAAGTATCATACCCGCACCCGCCTCATCGCTTGAGATATAAGATCCGTCTGTATTCAGTTTGACCCAGGTGGGTGAGTGGAGAGTTTACCAACCTCGCCCCGAGGCCCCCGCGTCGTCTGCTTCGGGTGACTCGGGCGGCGACTAGGGTTTCCCCGTCGCGCCGCTGCTCCCTTACCCTCCCTCCCTCGCCGCCACCTGAGAAAGCCACCGGATTCGCTCACGCGGCCGCCGGTGATGGTGGCGGCGAGGCCTCGGTCGCTTCTTCCCTCGAGGAGGACCTCGGATCTGGGGCGGTGGCCCTCCTTGGCAAGGCGGCGGCGCCATCTCAGCTGGCGTCATTCGCGGGTGTGCTCTGGCCGGCGGCCTCGACCACGCGGGTGGTGAGACAACGGCGGGTGGCAGCGGCGAGCGGAGGTCTTCCCCTCCTCGTTAGATCTGAGGTCTGGCTCCTTTCCCCTGTCTCCCTCGTCCCCACCGCTTCACGCCGGCTTCCCTCCGAGCACCGGTCTGGTGTGGGTGGGTAACTGGTGGTCTGGTTTTCGGCCGCGGGAAACCGTTGGTCGGCTTGGCTGGCCTGGCAGCAGCGACATCCTTGACGCCTTCTCCTCCTTGGAGGTGCTGCAGAGGCCCTTCCCCTTTCCACCCCTGTTCCTCCTCCCGGGTGAAAGCCCAAAATCTGGCTAGGATTGGGCGGCGATGGAGCGTCGTGCGTCGTGTCTTCCTGGGGGGCGCCACCTGGGGAGGGTTGCATTCAGGCGAGGGGTTCAAAAGTCAGAGCTTGGGCGGCTTGGGTGGTCCGGTGACGGTGGTTTCAACGAGGTTCTGCATGGCCGAAGGCGTTCCTGTTTCTCTCATGGGTAGTGTTTCTCTGCCGGTGACGCATCTGGTCCAGTTCCGGCAGTGTGGCGCCTCGTCCCGGCGGTGGGGGATAGGGTTCCCCTACCAGGCTGGACCTGCGCCTCGCCAGTGGCGGAACCCCGGTTCTTTCTTCAACGGCTGCCTGGCAATGCTCCTCGGTGGCCTGGTTTTACTTGATGCCCTTGCTGCCTTTCTTCAGTAGCTGCACCTGGTGGTTTTCCTGCAGCTCTCAGGTGTTCTAGGATGTGGCGATGTGGCAGTCGTGGAGTGCTCGAAGGTTCAAGTGGTGATGTGATGCGGCTGCTCCAGATCCCGAAGCTTGCACTTCCCCTGCTCTAGGGTGAGCGCCTCTGAAGTCCGACGGTATGGCGCCTTGCGAGCCATGGCGAGAGGGATGGGTCCCTCTGCGGCGAGAGAGACGGAGGATGTGTGTTGTCTTTCTAACTGGGCGTTGGTCGGGCTCACTTACCACACTCTGTTGTAAGCAGGTCCTCGTCGTGCTCGTGTGTGTCCCTATCCTAGATGTCTGTTTGGCTGTAGTTTTCGGCTAGGACAAGCATCGAGCTTTGTTTTCCTGTATTCTTTTTGATCTTGTGCGATTCGTTGAGTTGTAAGCCTCCTAGAGTGTCCCCTTGTATCGTTTGGCTGAGGTGGTTTGTGTGTGTTTGTATTTCTTGACCGGTTGATGGCTTTGTTAATTCAAAACCGTACTCTTCGCGAGCCTTCTTTCTAAAAAAAGTTTGACCCATCCCTCAATCGGTGGCTTTCAGCATAAAGCCGGTGTTGGATCACTCGACTCCCTAGGCCGGTCATAAGATATGGCAGTTTTACCTTTAACCTGATCAACATGAGAGTTCAACTTAATGCCGATCGGCGAGTTCAAATAAAACACCGAGTGAGGGCCTCTTTGATTCGCGAGATTGTAAAAACATGGGAATAGGAAAAACATAGGATTGGTACATGAAAAATACATCATCATATTTTGACTAGTAAAGCAAGACCAAAGAAAACAAGAACCACAAGAATACATTTTAGAAGATATCCAATTTCCATAACTGCTCCCTTGAGTTGGGTTAGGGCCTTCTCGATGCACTCATTGTTGATCTGTGGAGGAGGCTCGATCTGGCATCCTCCTTTCTTATTCAAGCCAGAAGTAGATGTTGCTTCCTCAGACCTAGTCTCGTGTCTAGCCTCTAATTTAGCAACAAGTGCACTTGTCTCATTTATAGCCTCTATGCTAGCTAAAGGTGCACGAACATGTACTAAATTTCGCTCTGTCAATATATCGATGTACTCTTCTTCCCAATACCAAAACTTGCATCCATTCTACACAACAAAATTTGAAGTTAGCACAACTAGTCAAATCTAGAGCACAAACCGAAGCTAAAAAAAGCGCATACCCCATCGTTTAAGCACTTGAAGAACACCCATCCGGGATGTTCCGGCGTTGTAGACACGCGGCGCACGACCATCCTTGGGCAGTGGTCGCACTTAATGAGTGGCAACGGTGCGCCGGCGAGCTTTTGGGCAAGCACCGAGCCCGGCCGTCCGCCATTCATGTATCTGCCGTCGGACCACCGACGGTGCAGATCCGAGCGGCTAGAGGAGGAGTCACTGCCTGCATGTGGCCTTGCGGCCCAGCCAGGGCCTTCCAGCGAGGTGCCCGGCCAGTCCATGGCGCGGCCCGGCCTCCCACAGCCGGCCGAGGTCAAGACCGACCGGATCCGCCCCAAAACCGGCCGGCGGGTGCGCAAACCAGGTGGCCGTGGTTGGGTAGCTCGGCGGCGCCGAGGGGAAGGGGTTGGGCGAGCTCGCGTCCGAACTGCACGGCTGCAATGGCAGCGGCGGCGGCGACAGCGGCAACGAGGGGAAGAGTGGAGGGGGTGCGGCCGGAGGGAGGGAGGGGGCGGATAGAAAAAGGCTCGCCTTGTGCCACCGACGGGCGGGCCAGGGGAGGACACGCGCAGACGACCCGCGCGTCCGTGTGGTGTCCGTTTCATCCCAAAAGCGGCGCAAACTTGGGCCGCGGATGGGTCGAAAGCAAACACAAAACAGACAAAAGTCCGTTTACTCCCGCACGCTGGGCCGCCTTTTTTGTCCCTTTTACCCCAAACGGACGGGGCCGGACAAGATAGGGTCGCGCGGTGGAGTTGGCCTTACTTACCTAGTTGTGTAAACTCACACGGTAGTCGGACAGGAAGACATGCATAAGGCCAACTCCACCGCGCGACCCCAAACGGACGTTCGTTTTGTCCGGATTCTGTCCGTTTGAGTAGGGATTTGGGGTCGTGTCCGGGCCTGTCCTGGGATGCGGTGGCCGTGCGCCCAGCGCGTGGCCGCATCCATTTGCCCCATCCTGTCCGCGTATATTTCTTTGCAAGTCCTTAAACATTTTTTATCATTCATTTTTGATACATGACAATACATCATCACATTTTGACTAGTAAAGCAAGGCCAAAGAAAACAAGAACCACAAGAATACATTTGAGAAGATACCCAACTTCCATAACTGCTCCCTTGAGTTGGGTTAGGGCCTTCTCGATGCACTCATTGTTGATCTGTGGAGGAGGCATGACGTTGCACCCTCCTTTCTTCTTCAAGCCAGAAGTCGACGTTGCTTCCTCACACGTAGTATCGTGCCTTGTTGCTTCCTCACACGTAGTATCGTGCCTAGCCTCTAATCTAGCAACAAGTGCACTTGTCTCATCTAAAGCCTCTAGGCTAGCTAAAAGTGCACGAACATGGAATACATTTCGCTCTATCAACATATCGATGTACTCTTCTTCCCAATACCAAAACTTGCATCTGTTCTACACAATAAAACTTAAAGTTAGCACCACTAGTCTAATCCAAGAGCACAAACCGATGATAAAAGAGCACATACCCCATCGTTTAAGCACTTGATGAACACCCATCCGGGATGCTCCGGCGTTGTAGACACGCGGCACACGACCACCCTTGGGCAGTGGTCGCACTTGATGAGGGGCATGTTGGGGAACGTTGCAGAAAATTAAATTTTTTCCTACGGTTTCACCAAGATCCATCTATGAGTTCATCCAAGCAACGAGTCAAGGGAGAGAGATTGCATCTACATACCACTTGTAGATCGCGTGCGGAAGCGTTCAAGGGAACGGTGATGATGGAGTCGTACTCGCCGTGATTCAGATCACCGATGACCAAGTGCGAGCGGACAGCACCTCCGTGTTCAACACACGTCACGGAACGGACGACGTCTCCTCCTTCTTGATCCAGCAAGGGGAAGGAGAGGTTGAGAATAAGGCTCCAGCAGCAGACAACGGCGTGATGATGGTGGAGAGCGATACTCGGCGAGGCTTCGCCAAGCACACGCGGAGGAGGAGAGGTGTTGGGGAGGGAGGGCTGCGCCTTGAAGTGTGTTGCAGCCCTCCCTCACCCCTCTATTTATAGGGGAAGGGGCAGGGGCGGCCCCTCTAGATGAGATCTAGAGGGGGCGGCCGGGAGGGCTTGCCCCCAAGCAAGGGGGGGCCCCCACTAGGGTTCCCCAACCCTAGGCGCATGGGCCCAAGGGGGGCGCCCAGCCCTCCAGGGGCTGGTTCCCTGCCCCTTGTGGCCCATGAGGCCCTTCGAGAGGGGTGTCCCCTCCCGGTGGACCCACGGAACCTCTCCGGTGGCCCCGGTACAATACCGATATGACCCCGAAACTTTCCGGTATCCGTTTGACAACTTCCCATATATAAATCTTTACCTCCGGACCATTCCGGAACTCCTCGTGACGTCCGGGATCTCATCCGGGACTCCCAACAACATTCGGTAATCACATACAAGTCTTCCTAATAACCCTAGCGTCACCGAACCTTCAGTGTGTAGACCCTACGGGTTCGGGAGACATGCAGACATGACCGAGACGGCTCTCCGGTCAATAACTAACAGCGGGATCTGGATACCCATGTTGGCTCCTACATACTCTCGATGATTTCATCGGATGAACCACGATGTCGAGGATTCAAGCAACCCGTATACTATTCCCTTTGTCGACGGTATGTTACTTGCGAGATTCGATCGTCGGTATCCCAATACCTCGTTCAATCTCGTTACGGCAAGTCACTTTACTCGTCGGTAATGCATGATCACGTGACCGCACACTTGGTCACTTTGAGCTCATTATGATGATGCACTACCGAGTGGGCCCAGTGATACCTCTCCGTAACACGGAGTGACAAATCCACTCTCGATCCGTGTCAACCCAATGACACTTTCGGAGATACCATAGTGCACCTTTATAGTCACCCGATTACGTTGTGACGTTTGGTACACCAAAGCACTCCTACGGTATCCGGGAGTTACGATCTCATGGTCTAAGGAAGAGATACTTGACATTGGAAAAGCTCTAGCAAAACGAACTATACGATCTTGTGCTATGCTTAGGATTGGGTCTTGTCCATCACATCATTCTCCTAATGATGTGATCCCGCTATCAATGACATCCAATGTCCATAGTCAGGAAACCATGACTATCCATTGATCAACGAGCTAGTCAACTAGAGGCTCACTAGGGACATATTGTGGTCTATGTATTCACACGTGTATTACGATTTCCGGATAATACAATTATAGCATGAATAAAAGACAATTATCATGAACAAGGAAATATAATAATAATCCTTTATTATTGCCTCTAGGGCATATTTCCAACAGGGCAATGGTGCGCCGACGAGCTTTTGGGCAAGCACCGAGCCTGGCCGGCCGCCATTCGCGTATCTGCCCGGCGGGCCACCGACGGTGCGATCCGGCGGCTAGAGGACGAGCCACGTCAGATGTGGCCTTGCGGCTCTGCCAGGCCTTCCGACGAGGTTCCGGCCAGATCCATGGTGCGGCCCGGCCTCCCACAAATGGGCGAGCTCAAGACCGACCGGATCCGCCCCAAATCCGGCCGGTGTGCGCAAACAAGGTGGCGTGCTTGGGTAGCTTCGGCGGCGGCGAGAGGAAGGGCTGAGCAGCGTCCGAGTTACTGCAGCAATGCAATGGCGTGGCGGCGGCGGCGGCGAGGAAGAGGGAAGAGTGGAGTGGATGCGGCGGAGCGAGGAGGGGGCGGATAGAAAAGGGCCCCCTGTGCCACCGACGGGCGGGCGGGGAGGACACGCGCAGACGACCCGCGCGTCCGCGTGGTGTCCGTTTCACCCCAAAAGCGACGCAAACTTGGGCCGCGGATGGGTCGAAAGGGACACAAAGCGAACAATAGTCCGTTTATGCCACACTGGCCGTCTCGTTTGTCGCTTTTTTTTACCCCAAATGAGGCGAAGCGGACATGATAGGGTCGCGCGGTGGAGTTGGCCTAAGCAGACGATGCACGCATGTGAAGCAGCTGGAGCTAGCAAAGGTGGATGGAGTACGTAGATGGGTGTATGGCTGGCCGTTGGGGGATTCTGTCCCTGGAATCAGGGAGCAAGAGGCCAAGACGGATGGATGCCGTTGGGGATTCTACTCGCCCGCTGGCTGGCTGGCTGGCTCCCTGCCCGGACGCATGAGCTCACGGCAGATACGCACGATATCTGCGTGCGCGTACCCGTGCCCGTCTCCACCTCCGCCTCCGTGGTACCGTAAGCAACGGCACATGCATGCGCGTCGACGACGCGGACGGCCACCGTTGAGAAATGAAATCCATCCCTGGCGCTTCCCTTTTGGTCTGGGTCGTACGTACATGCCCCCCGTCCACCGGCGACCACTTTCTGTTGGGTTGGTCTCGGAGACGGAGCACTGTGCTGTCATGGGTGAGTAGCCCTACGGAATACGTGCGTGCTCCACCTTTCCGTTGCCCGTTTCGTTGCTCCCCTGCCTCACACCACACAGCACACTGGTACGCACACTTGTATCACTCCCTCCTCGCCCTTTGCTTTCTGTTATCCTTTTTCCTCTCTCTTCTTTTTGTTGGCTTGAAGCTTTCAGTTATCTTTCCATGGACCCGATTCTTCTTTACAAATGTAGATATAAGTATGCAGAGTACTCCACGTAGCATCTTCTGTATTTTTTTATACGGATGTTTCTTTAGACAATTTTTATATACGGATGTGTACACACACACACACGTACGTACGAATTAAAGCTCCTCCCCCCCAGCCTTTATTTCCAAGAAGACAAGAAAAAAAAGAGTTCCACCCCTGGCCCTGCTGCAATATACGTATAGCTTTGCTTTCCCCCGTGAAAATGGGCTTTCTGTTTCATCTCAAGGCTCAAGCGGGCCCGCGAGGACGTTTGTCACGCAACAACGGCATGGCGTGAGAGAGGAGAGACACCGCCAGGATGAAAGCCACGATCTAGCTGGCTCACGAGAAAATAAAGTCGGGATGATCCTTTCTGCCACTTGTTTCCAGAGAGTGGCAGAATCGATATACTACTGTGTTTGATTTGTTTTCATAGCGTGCATCCAAACGTACGTACGTGATGCACTGCGCGCTCACCACACGACAAGACGTACGTTCCGGACTGCAGTGACGAACCAGTCAAAGTACAAATTTCATTAATCCATATATATACGTACGTCCATATACAGATCGGTACATGTCATGGACACGGAGACCAGGCTACTAGTATCGATTATCGATCGAGCGAGCCCGTCGGTTTGATGGCCAGCACCCAGCAGTTAACCCTGTCGGTCGGCCTGGAGCTGCAAAAGGACATGTGTCCGCAAGTTTTGATCGAGGAAGATACTACTGCTCCAAGTCCAAGAGAAGAGAAGAGAAGAGAGCGCGCGTGGGGCGATCAAGACGTACGTACTACTTGGACTGTTGCCGTGAATGCATCACACGCTGCCATGATCTTTCACGAGCTTTGCTACATCTACGTAAAGATTTTTACGTAACCTACGTAAAAAGTGACATGGCCTGATTTGGTTGGAGGGGAAATAGGCCCAGGCCCACCCCTTGAAAATCAGGAGGAGCGATTAGTTTAGCGTTAAGGAAAGAACGTAGCTTTACGTAGCTGGGTTTCGTAAGTCTAGCATTTTTGATCTTTCACATTTACTGCATGCCAGTACGTACGTGCTACTCCACAGACACTGCCGTACGTAGCACCAATGCTTCGCATCGGGACGCAGCCACCATGCATGCGTCCAGTAAAAATAAATCTCCACCGCACGGCTGGCGATTGGCGACTCGCACACGTACGGCTCGTCCGTGTGCATGCATGCACGTACGTACGTACCAACTAGGGCAGTACTACAAGAGGGAGAGAGCCAGCCAGCTATGGGCTTCCATTTTCTACTTGGACTTGGAGTCTTGGAGAGGCCGACCGGGCTGGTTCATTCCTAGCTTTGCTCGTCGCCGGCCCTTGGGACTGTCAGCGGTGAAAATGCTGCGTGCGTGCGCGCGTGCGTGCATCTTTCTCGATCGTCCTTTGGCATTGCATTTCCTCTGCATGCACATGCACAGTGTAGACTTGGGCATGCATGAGGCTGGGGTTTGTAGGGTAGTAGTAGAAGTGAGGTGAGGTGAGCACAGTGCGGTGACTGTAACAGTGGCGCTAGCTATCACTACTACTATTACGTGGAGCACCACTGCAGCCAATAGAGAGGCTAGGCCAGTTAGGCAGATATAGCTAGCTAGGCGTGCATTGCATGTGTAGCTATAGTTCCTAGCATATATAGGGTGGTACACCACACACACATATATGAGTATATGCATCACTGAATGCAATGGCTCATTGGAGCCATGTGTACGCTTTTCTTTCTGTGATGCCAAATGTGGCCAGTTGCCATTACATACGTTAAGTGGATGAGAATCATCATCAGCTGGGACGCTCTTTCTCCATCGATCGATCTCAGGACGGCCCAGCCCAAATGAGTTTATGAAACCAAAGGAATGGAAAAGGGAAAACGGGCTACACGCTACAGCAGCATGACAAGATGGTAGCTAGGTAGAGAATCCGATGCTCTTCCAGGGGGGGCATGCACCCTGTGCTGTGCGTGCACAGCGATAGCATAGGCGCACGTCCATCTCGGTGTTGGTTTGTTGCTGGGTTTGTTTGGCTCCCACTCAGACTAGAGGACTGAGGAGGAGATGTAGACGCTGCAGGGCCAAAGGCCAAAGCGGAGCCAAAGGAATCGGGCCTCACGCATATGGCCTTTGCTTCCCGGGAGGAGGAAAACTGCGTGACATGCCGTCGACGAGGGTGGATGGATGCACGTCACGTCCCTTTCCCAACAGCCGCGTAACAGAACAGCTGCCTCACATATGCCCGCACAATACCATACGTGTGCTGCTTCATTAAGTTGAGCGCCCTGCCCTGCCCTCAAGCCTCAACCTAACTTCTCTACGAGTGTATCTCATCAATAACACTGGAGCAGTACGTAGTATGTTTCCTGTGCTTCTCCTGGATCGTTTTCAACTAAGCCTATACGTTAGGGAAGAAAAAAAATGTGTTTCAAACTGATGAATGGGTTTCAGTTGGTTGGCTGGACCAAGTGAATGAACAGTCGCTTCACATGCCACCTACGTGTCCTCTTTAAGCTAAACTTTGTGCGTCCATTCCTATTTTTTAATATTAAATTTTATTCGAACCCTATCTGAAGTCAATAGAATCAAATGCCGAACGTGCATGTGTTAATTTGATCCGTGGGCGGACAACCTCAATCATATTTCCTTCGTGCCTCATTTTTCAGCCCTCTAGTTGGTGCATGCATCTGCACAGTGTTACAACCAACAACTAACGAACTCATTGCGTGTTCGTGCGTGGGGTTTAGACCATGTCCAATACTAGTAAATGCTAAAAATACACCACTGACTGATGCTTCAATTCGTCATCCGTTTTCAACTACCCGAATGGTTGGGCTTTACAAATATCACCATCGATATGGACTCAACCCTCCAATATTACTCCACCAACTACTCCAAAAGTAGGCTAACCAGTTTCAAAATGGCCCTTTCTAAATCTGCACAAGTACACCATGTCAACTCAGAATTTCGATTTTTTTTAAAGGAGCGAATGTCTGCGATTCGAATGAAGTACATAATATCTGCGCATGCATGGCGTCATAACTTGAGGATCGTTTTCAGTGTTTGTTCATGTCTGCCCGTACATAATTTTAGTGTTTATTTTTAACTGCATCGGTCCACACGAAGATGGAGCACGAATTGCTCCAAAAGTTTCTGACAATGATATCACGTTTTAACCTCTTCGTTTTCCTTCCCCTTAATAGGAAGAAACAAGGCAAGATATTGTCTAGGTAGTTAAGGAGATATTCCACCCTTGGAGGCATCTCTTGTTGTTTTCAGATTGCTTTCATCGGTGTTTTCTGTTAGCAAGAAGGCATACATTGAAAAGACAGTTTTGACGAATTGAACTAGTAAAATTATTGCTGCTTCCACGTCAAATTGCACATGTAATTTACACCTGCAGTTTCAGTGTTGTAGTTGAAGCGTATTGTCAAATTGTAAATATGTCATTGCAGTACAAAATTGGCATGCTTGATGGGATTTAAGCAGCCGCCGTAGTAATAATAATCAAAGGAGGACTTACTCTATTCCAGCTTTCAAACCTATCTAGACCTGTCATGCAATAATCTTGACGACAGAACAGACTGATACCTATACTCTATTCAGCTTAACCAAAAGGGTAATATGTTTAATGCCATACCTATCCCGGTTAGCACAACAGTATTATGCTTTCCCTCTGAAGCAACCCATTGCAGGCAGGCCGGGGCAAAGATCTGTGGTAATTGGTAAATTCAACTACCCAAGAAAAAAGGATGCCTGTGTGAAGTTGTTCTAGGGTAATTTCCATTAAACAAAATAGATATGTACAAACTACAAACTAACAGCAAACAAAGGATGCCTGTGTGGTTGTGATCAAGTAAGTTATATCACTTTTTTTGTATCAGATGCAAAATATATACCGGAGTAGCTAGCATGCATGTGTGAAGACAGGACTTGACCTGAACTACCAAATGTAGTATAAGTTGAGATTTTTATTTTGCTGGAGTGGATTCAGACGTGAGAGTGTCAGGTCACAGACACACATAGGCTGACCCAGTCCAGTCCTCCTTGGTGCAACTATAAAACATGACGACTGCACGTCTTCATCCATCCATTCAGCAGATCAACAGGCTCGCTCGATATTTTTGCTGTACACCTTCGAGTGTGTGTGTCCATGCATGCCAGGCCCAGGGTGGTGTATGGAGCAATAGATAAAAGAGTAAGTCCAGTCAAACATGGGCAGAACCGGCACTGTGGGTGGTAAAAAACTGGTGAGAAACTCACATTGCAGTGATTGCTCGCTGCACGGTTTCTTGGTCAGTTGAGATATCAGTTTTGGTTTTAGCATTGACCGTGTGGGTTGGTTGCAGTTGCAGGGCCCATAATTAAGATAGGATTGTCGCCGGTGATGAGGCGAGCAGGCAGTTGCAGGTAGCAGCAATTACAGAAAGCGAGCGAGCGAGTGACGAGATGAGCAACTGGTAACGGAGTCAGAAGAGAAGAAGCAACGAGATGCTGTTGCAACAGCAGTTTCGTTGGCTTGCAAAGGCGTGCGTGCGTGCGTGGTGAGGATGGATGAGGGGAGGTCCTCCTCCTCCGCCCAGGCACCATCCGTCCGTCCCCGCCACGGCCACCACCACCACCAGGCCATGCTCAGGCGCAACAGTCCAACGGAATCCCCCGAGACCACGCCCGTCCGCCCGGCCCCGACCCGCCCCGCCCCGATCCGACCCTTGAGAGAGAGAGAGAGGAAAATGACTCGTCGTTCTTGTTGACGAATGCAACAAGAAAGAAAGAAAGAAAGGCTCGCCGTTGCGTTCACATACTCGTCGTACGCACCGATCACGCCGGCCCGGCCGGTCCGCTCCTAGTCCTAGTCTTCTTACTCCTAGTGCACCGGCTTAGTAAACTGAGTGAGTGAGCCTTTAATTTGTTTGTCTCTCGCCGTCGCCGGCGGCTGGGTGGGCACCGACAATGGAATGGAACGGACATATCAAATGCTCGTTGCTGCAAGGGGCAATTTTTGGTTATTTTCTTGCTTCTTCGGCACAAACAAATGGAATAGAGACAAGAGGACATGAAAGAAACTAAGTTCGGGTTGCCACCATTACATTACATTACATGACATGCGACTTCTTTTCCATCTGAATAAGTACTGTGATCAGCAGCAAAACTGAGGAGGAGTGAAACCAGAGAGGTCACATTCATCGCCATAAATAAAACAACTTAACTCCTCATCCTCCTCATCTTCTCCTAGTCTGGTTCTTCTAGACTCTAACCTTGCTTAACTAGCTAGGAAGGATTGGCCGCCTCCCTTAGGACGACGACGATGATGATGATATCGGCCTCCACCTGTACACCGCACCGCCCCGCCCGGTCATGTCGAGCCCACGCCCAGGAAGTCGAAGAAGGGCAGGCTGAGCTTGTCGCCATCCTGCTCCTCGTGCTGCTGCTGCCTGCGCTGCTGTTGCCGCGCCGACGAGGACGACGGGGCGGAGAAGGCGGAGCGCGCGCTCGGCGAGAACGCCTGGGTCACGGCGTGAGCTTGCGGAGCCATGTCGTAGCCTGCACCAAAGACCATCATGTCAGTCGGACTCGGATCAAAACGCTGGCCATGTCCATGTGGAGGACTGACGACTGACGACGCAACAAAACAACAACAGCTCTGGGGGCTTGGGACTTGAGCCTTGAGGGCAAGCATGCAGCGAGGGAGGCACGTACCCTGGTGGTGGTAGAAGCAGGGGACGGCGGCGCTGCCGGAGCTGAGGGAGAGGTCGGTGGTGCAGGTGGACGCCGACTCGTCGGACTCGCCGCCGCTGTAGGCGCGGCTGGCCGTGGCCGTGGCGGCCTTGCTGTACACCCCGGTTGCTATGGCCACCCCCATGGCGAACGGCTGGAGCGGCATGGGAATGGGAGAAGCCCCGTGGTGCTGGTAGTGGTGCTGGTGCTGGTGCTGGAGGACGACGCCTGGGTAGTGCGGCGCCGGGGCGATGGAGGAGGAGGAGGAGGAGGCGGGCTTGGTGCGGCGGCGGAAGGCGCCGGACTGCTCCCGCTGCCTGCGGGCCATGAGGACGTGCCAGTGGTTCTTGACGGCGTTGTCGGTGCGGCCGGGGAAGAGGCGGGCGATGAGGGCCCACTTGTTGCCGTAGGCGCGGTGCGCCGCCATCAGCCGGTCCTCCTCCTCCTCCGTGAACGCCCGGCGGTTGATCCGCGGGTCCAGCTGGTTGAACCACCGCAGACGGCAGCTTTTCCCTGTTGGCCGACATCACCACAAAATAAACCACGAACGAATCAGGCACGACCCACGATCACCATTGCGTTAACCGCAACACACTCCAAATTAATAGTACTAAAATGCATGTTTTTATTTTTACAAGAAAAGAAAGAAAGAAAGAAAGAAAAGAAGTTATCCACACGAAACGGAAGATGGTTGCAGTAAAAGAAACCAGTACTCCGTTTGCGCATTCAATGCATCTTCGAATCCGAAATGAAACAGCATTGCATCGGAGGAACTCCACATAGTATTAGGTTGTTTTATTTCTCTTATTACCTGATCTGCCGTCGAGCTTCTCGGCGATGAGGTTCCAGTTCTGGGGGCCGTACTGGCCGACGAGTTCCTTGAGCCGGGCGTCCTCGGCGGGCCTCCAGTGGCCCCTGGAGCAGAGCTTCCCCTGCCCGCCGCCGCCGTCCTCCGCGTCGTCCACGTCCGCGGCCGCCTCCTCCTGGTACGGCGCCGGAGGCGGGGGCGGAGGGTGGCTGAAGTAGCCATTCATCTCACGAGCCATTCTTGGTCTCTCTCTCTAAGGTTCAAGGAGGATTGGAGAGGGGTATGCCTTAAAAGGCGAGGAGCGGGAGGGTGAGTGGTAACGGAAGAAGAGAGGAGAGCGAAAGGGACAGCTTCTTGTTTGCTGTTGATGCCGCTGCGAGGGGAGTCCCTCTCTAATATAGGAGGAGGCGGAGGCGGAGGCGGGGGAGGAGGAGGCCGCCTCCTCTCTTCCTTGTTCTTGCTTCACCACCCGCAACAAAATGCCAAACAAGAAACCAATTAATGCCTCCTAACTTTAACTTTATATCTCTCGGCTAAGCTTACCACTAATTGGTTTTTCCTTTTCTTTTCTTTTCTTTTTCGGTGGTAACCTTGTTTTGTACAGCAGTTGTATTGTTGGGTGCTTGGGTCGGATACTCGGTTTGGTTGGGTTTGGGGGCTTCCCTTACTTTGAGACTCATGGCAAAAGGGTCGGAAAAGAAGGGCAGAGAGAGAGAGAGAGAGAGAGAGAGAGAGAGAGAGAGAGAGAGTGGTGATTTTATGATTCTTTTTCTGGGTTCCAGAGGCCACTCGTGTGGGTTTGGGGAGTCCAATCCCAACCACTACCAGGGGCCGGGGTGGAACTCTGTCCCTTGCCACCTTGACAAACCCACCGGAATGCCCCTTCCCCCTACGCGCACCCCATAGCATACCCACATTTTTTCATCACATTAAGGCTGGTCATAGTGGAGAGTAACTTAGACTAGTAACATATATATGTTACTAGTCTATGTTACTATCTTCATAGTGGAAAATGCCATATGTGTGGTAACATAGATGTGTTCATTTATTGTTTTGTAGACTCATTTTGCATTGGGAAGCGCTATGTGATGGTAACATATTATGTTACTCTATTTACCTCTCTCCATATTAACTACTTGCCACCTCACCATTTTTGCTTATGTGGCATCTATGTTACTACCTATGTTACTCCCACTATGACCAGCCTTACTATGCGTCGTATCTATATCCATCCATCTCATGCATTTACAACTTCTGCTCCCCTTATTTATGTCAAATATACGCCAATATTGAGCGCAAGCAGGGTTACACATCCTGTGTTTATGTTTGGGGATATGGCTGACAATTGCTATATATCCCAAGGCTGCACTTTTGCTTACTAGTAGTAGTAGTTATTAGTAGATGAATATTTCAATATCTTTTCAGTGCTGCCGAGCCACATATTTGAAACACCTAAGCAAAGCAAGCATGCTACCAAGTTTTTGTAACTCAGTCATCTACACCTCCCCCCACAAAAAAATCTACACATTTATGTAAGACCAGGGGATTGCTTGCCATTTAGATAAGTATAGTAATCGTGGTCAAAGTATCGAGGGAGGTTCAACCATCTATAATGTCCGCCCCCACGAACCACCGCGGGAAGGATAGCAAAAAATGGTTCTGGATATTTTAGAAAAAAAGAAACACAATTTAGTAGGCGAGGATTCGGATTTCAGATGACGCAAGCGACAAAACCTGATTGGTCACATATGCCACTAATAGGTTTAAGTAATCGCAGAGTAACGAACTAACGAGAACGACAGTATATCATGCTAGGTTCAACAATGTATGTAATGCCCGTTGCATGGTGGGTTGGGTCACAGAAAATGGTTAAAACAATTTGGAAGTAAGACAATTTAGTAGGCGACTGACCAGATTTCATATCGTCATAAATAACGGTAGGAGGTTTATGTAGTCAACAATAAGCACCGCCGAGGACAACAAGATAACTACTTCATTACTCGGTTGATAACGGTAACCTGAAATGTCGTGCTAGATAAAAATTTGAGGATAAGACCAATAGCAATGACTTTAGAAGTTTCCAAATATTTGATTTCATTACTTTTATAGTTGTAGGCGATGACGCACGACAAAACCGTGTTTGCAATATGAGGTTTTCGTAACCACACCATTAACATACCAACAAAAATGACAAGCCACTGAAGTTAGTATCGCTAACTGGGCACATAGAGCAAGACACAAATTTTCAAAGATAAGACCGGTAGCAATGAAATTAAGAGAATTAAAACGGGTAAAGCAATAACAACCCCAATTGGCTATAAATGGTAGTAGGATGTTTCCGCGATCACGAAAAGAACACAATAGCGAACACGACAAGCCCCTTCGTTGCTCAAGAATCCAATTCGTAACGGTAACCATACATCATGCTAGGTACAATTTTGCAAAGCTAAGGCTGGAATCAATGCCTTTACGAACTTCCAAAGAATTTGTTTATTTTCCATGTTTATTTAATTGCAGTAAATGACGTAACACAAACTAGTTTCTCATAAAGGCTAGTAGGAGGCTTCAGTAGTGCAACACTGATGTTGTGCTGACCATGCTTGTCCACATTATTGTTCGGAATCAAAATGAGTAATGGTAACCATATACATCACGCTAGAAACAATTTTACAAAGGTAATCCTAGTAGGGATAACTTAAATTGTTATTTCCGAGGGTTCGGCTGGTAACGTTCCATATTGAAATTTGCAGAGATATGACCACTAGAAATGACTTTAAAAGCTACCAAAGAATTTGTTTTGTTGTTTCCGTAATTGTAAGAGAGGACTCATGACGAGCCTTGTTGGTCATAACTTTCAATATGAGGTTTTCTCAATCAAAACAGTAACACAACAACAATAATGCTAATCCACATAATTAACTAGTTATGTGAAAATCCTTGTCCCTAGGTTTGTTTTGGTGATCAATGACATCATAACTCAAGGGATAAATGAATGTTCAAATATATTTCAGATGATGTCCCAAAAGAAGAAACTGCAAAGACCTCAGGTGTGAACTTACCTATGTGTTATACTAACAGCCATATGAGGCTATAAATAATGCTAGTGGGATTGGTATAAGGGTATCTATCTCTCTCATATATTCTCTCATCCCTAACCTAGACCACCCGAAACCCCAGAATCAACAGCATGGGCCATAAGAGACTGATTTCGTCCGAACCAGCAACCAGAGCAAAAAATGGAAGTTGGATTTAACTGTTGAAACGGAAATGATGAAAGACGGAATCGGAGATTCAAAGAAGAATTACTATCCTTAGTCATATCTAGCCAGTAATGCACTTGATGTCGCTTGAACTATGTCGGTATTTCCCCAAAGAGGAAGGGATGATGCAGCACAACTACGGTAGGTATTTCCCTCAGTTATGAAACCAAGGTATCAATCCAGTAGGAGAACCAAGCAATACTATGTAAACCGTACATGCACACAAAGAACAAATACTTGCAACCCAACGCTTATAAAGGGTTGTCAATCCCTTTTTGGGTAACGGCGCGAGAAATTGTCAAGTTGACGGGATAAAATTTGTGATAGATTCGATAAATAGATCTCAAATAAACACGAAATAAAAGATGTAAATAAAAATGCAGCAAAGTATGATCTGAAAATAAATGCAAATAAAAATAGATCTCAAAGGCAAATAATAGATCGGAAAGCAAATATGATAAAGAATAGACCCGGGGGCCGTAGATTTCACTAGTGGCTTCTCCGAAGAAATAGCGACGGTGGGTAAACGAATTACTGTTGGGCAATTGATATAAAATTGAATAGTTATGACGATATCCAGGCAATGATCAATATATAGACATCACGTCCAAGATTAGTAGACCGACTCCTGCCTGCATCTACTACTATTACTCCACGCATCGACCGCTATCCAACATGCATCTAGTGTATTAAGTTCATGGAGAAACAGAGTAATGCAATAAGAACGATGACACGATGTAGACGAGATCTATTCATGTAGGAATATCCCCCATCTTGTTATCCTTAATAGCAACGAAACATGCGTGTCTTGCTGCCCCTTCTGTCACGGGGAAAAAACACCGCACGATCAAACCCATCACAAAGCACATCTTCCCATGGCAAGAAAAATCGATCTAGTTGGCCAAACTAAACCAAAGATTCGAAGAAGAAATACGAGGCTATAAATAATCATGCATATAAGAGATCAAAAACTCAAATAACTTTCCTGGATATAGATGTGATTATAAACTCAAAGTTCATCGGATCCCAACAAACACACCGCAAAAAGAGTTACATCAAATAGATCTCCAAGAGACCATTGTATTGAAAATCAAAAGAGAGAGGAAGCCGTCTAGCTACTGCCTACGGACCCGTAGGTCTATGATGAACTACTCACGCATCATCAGAGAGGCACCAATGAGGATGATGAACCCCTCAATGATGGTGTTTAGATTGGATCTCGTGGTTCTAGAACTTGCGGCGACTGGAATTGTGTTTCGTCGACTCCCCTAGGGTTTCTGGAATATTTGGAGATTTATAGGGCGAAGAGGCGGTGCGGGAGGCCACCGAGGTGGGCACAAACCCACGTGGGCGCGCCTAGGTCCCCAGGCGCGCCCTAGTGGGTTGTGCTCCCCTCGGAGCCCCTCTCTGGTGCTTCTTTGGCCCAACAGGTGTCTTCTAGTCCAGAAAAAGATATCCAAAAAGTTTCGCTGCGTTTGGACTCCGTTTGGTATTGATTTTCTGCGAAGTAAAAAACAAGCAAAAAACAGCAACTGGCAGTGGGCACTATGTCAATAGGTTAGTCTCAAAAAATGATATAAAGTTGCTATAAAATGATTATAAAACATCCAAGAATGATAATATAACAGCATGGAACAATAAAAAATTATAGACACGTTGGAGACGTATCAGCATCCCCAAGCTTAATTCTTGCTCGTCCCCGAGTAGGTAAATGATAAAAACAGAGTTTTTTATGTGGAATGCTGCCTAACATGTTCATCACACATTCTTTTCTTTTGTAGCATGGACATTTGGAATTTTATATGGTTCAAAGCAATAGTCGAGTTTTGACATGAAGATTTCAATACTCAAGCATATTAACAAGCAACCACGTCTTTCAAAATATCAACACTAAAGAAAGTTATCCCTTGACCATCATGCTCAATCATTGATTCATTCATGAAACACACTCGCATATTAGCTACGTCCAATGCTCAAGTATGATCATAATGCTCCCTAGTTGGCGCTTTATGATAACCCACAAGTATAGGGGATCAATTGTAGCCTCTTTCGATAAGTAAGAGTGTCGAACCCAATGAGGAGCTAAAGGTAGAACAAATATTCCCTCAAGTTCTATCGACCACCGATACAACTCTACGCACGCTTGACGTTCGCTTTACCTAAAACAAGTATGAAACTAGAAGTACTGTGTAGGTGTTTTTGGGAAAGCTTGCAAGAAAATAAAGAGCACGTAAATAAAAGCTAGGGGCTGTTTACATGAACACACAACTAAATTAGTTCTAGTAAAGAGCTTGCTATCACGAGAAAGTTATTTGTCCCTAGGCAATCGATAACTAGACTGGTAATCATTATTGCAATTTTATTTGAGGGAGAGGCATAAGCTAACATACTTTCTCTACTTGGATCATATGCACTTATGATTGGAACTCTAGCAAGCATCCGCAACTACTAAAGATTCATTAAGGTAAAACCCAACCATAGCATTAAAGTATCAAGTCCCCTTTATCCCATACGCAAACACCCTACTTACTCCGGTCTGTGCTTCTGTCACTCACGCCACCCACCATAAGCAAATCATGAACATATTGCAAACCCTACAGCGGGAATCCCTCACGCTTGCGCGACATGGAGAGCACCATAGGACAGCACCAAAAATAAAACATACAACTCAAACCAATCTTGATCATCAAATAGCCATTAGGATAAAACGAATCTACTCAAACATCATAGGATAGCCATACATCATTGGGAAATAATATATAGCGTTGAGCACCATGTTTAGGTAGAGATTACAGCGGGTAAGAAAGAGGTTACACTGCTGCATAGAGGGGGGAAGAGTTGGTGATGATGGCGGTGAAGTTGTTGGTGAAGATGGCGGTGATGATGATGGCCCCGGCAGCGCTCCGGCGCCACCGGAAGCAAGGGGGAGAGGCCCCCTTCTTCTTCTTCTTCTTCTTCTTCTTCTTCCTTGACCTCCTCCCTAGATGGGAGAAGGCTTTCCCCTCTGGTCCTTGGCTCCCATGGCGTGGGAGGGGCGAGAGCCCCTCCGAGATTGGATCTATCTCTCTGTCTCTCTCTATTTCTGCCTTCTGTTCTGGCTCTATTTCACCATTTCGTGTATATATGGAGATCCGTAACTCCGATTGGCCTGAAACCTTTGCCGTGATTTTTTTCCAGAAAATTAGCTTTCTTGCGGCAAAAGAAGAGCGTCAAGCGCCTTACGTGTGGCTCACGATGGTAGGGGCGCGCCCCCTGCCTCGTGACCACCTCGGGCACCGTCTCGCGTGGATTTTTCTTCCGGAATTTTCCAAATATTCCAAAAATAAGCTCCGTTCGTTTTTATCCCGTTTGGACTCAGTTTGAATGGATATTCTGCGAAACCAAAAACATGCAACGGACAGGAACTGGCACTGGGCACTGGATCAATATGTTAGTCCCAAAAATAGTATACAAAGTTGCCAAAAAGTATATGGAAGTTGTAGAATATTGACATGGAACAATAAAAAATTATAGATACGACGGAGACGTATCAGCATCCCCAAGCTTAATTCCTGCTCGTCCTCGAGTAGGTAAATGATAAAAAAAAGATAATTTTTGATGTGGAATGCTACCTAGCATAATCTTGATCATATGTCTAATCATGGCATGAATATTAAGACACGAGTGATTCAAAGCAATAATCTATCCTTTGACATAAAAACTATAATACTTCAAGCATATCAACCAAGCAATTATGTCTTATTGAAATAACATAGCCAAAGAAAGCTCATCCCTACAAAATCATATAGTCTGGCTATGCTCCATCTTCACCACACAAAGCATTCACATCATGCACAACCCTGATGACAAGCCAAGCAATTGTTTCATAATTTTGACGTTCTCAAACCTTTTCAACTTTCACGCAATACATGAGCGTGAGCCATGGACATAGCACTATAGGTGGAATATAATTTGATGATGGGGGTTATGTGGAGAAGACAAAAAGCAGAAAGTCTCACATCAACTAGGCGTATCAACGGGCTATGGAGATACCCATTAATAAATATCAATGTGAGGGAGTAGGGATTGCCATGCAACAGATGCACTAGAGCTATAAGTATATGAAAGCTCAAACTGAAACTAAGTGGGTGTGCATCCAACTTGCTTGCTCATGAAGACCTAGGGCATTTGAGGAAGCCCATCGTTGGAATATACAAGCCAAGTTCTATAATGAAAATTCCCACTAGTATATGAAAGTGATAACTCAAGAGACTCTCTATATGAAGAACAAGGTGCTACTTTGAAGCACAAGTGTGGTAAAAGGATAGTAACATTGCCCCTTCTCTCTTTTTCTCTCTTTTTTTTATTTTCCTTTTTTTATTTTTTTGGTGGGCTTCTTTGGCCTCTTATTTTTTATTTGGGCTTCTTTGGCCTCTTTTTTTTTGTAAAGTCCGGAGTCTCATCCCGCCTTGTGGGGGAATCATAGTCTCCATCATCCTTTCCTTACTGGGGCAATGCTCTAATAATGATGATCATCACACTTTTATTTACTTACAACTCAATATTACAACTCAATATCTAGAACAAAGATATGACTCTATATGAATGCCTCCGGCGGTGTACCGGGATGTGCAATGATCTAGCGTAGCAAAGATATAAAAAAACGGACAAGCCAGGAAAGTATCATGCTAGCTATCTTACGATCATGCAAAGCAATATGACAATGATGCTCAAGTCATGTATATGATGATGATGGAAGTTGCATGACAATATATCTCGGATTGGCTATGGAAAGGCCATGATAGGTAGGTATGGTGGCTGTTTTGAGAAATATATAAGGAGGTTTATGTGTGACAGAGCGTATCATATCACGGGGTTTGGATGCACCGGCGAAAGTTGCGCAGTACTAGAGAGGCTAGCAATGGTGGAAGGGTGAGAGTGCGTATAATCCATGGACTCGACATTAGTCATAAAGAATTCACATACTTATTGCAAAAATCTATTAGTTATCAAAACAAAGTACTACACGCATGCTCCTAGGGGGATAGATTGGTAGGAAAAGACCATCGCTCGTCCCCAACCGCCACTCATAAGGAAGACAATCAATAAATAAATGATGCTCCGACTTCATCACATAACGGTTCACCATACGTGCATGCTACGAGAATCACAAACCTCAACACAAGTATTTCTACAATCCACAACTACCTACTAGCATGACTCTAATATCACCATCTTTACATCGCAAAACTATTGCAAGGAATCAAACATATCATATTCAGCGATCTACAAGTTTCATGTAGGATTTTATGACTAACCATGTGAATGACCAATTCCTGTCATCTCTCTAAATAGACATAAGTGAAGCAAGAGAGTTTAATTCTTTCTACAAAAGATATGCCCACGCTCTGACAAATATAAGTGAAGCAAAAGAGCATTCTACGAATGGCGGTTGTCTAAGTGAAGAGAAGCAGGCAATCCAAACTTCAAATGATATAAGTGAAGCACATGAAGCATTCTATAAAGCCATACTCAAAAGATATAAGTGAAGTGCAAAGAGAATTCTATAAATCAACCAAGGACTATATCATACCAGCATGGTGCAATAAAAAAATGAAAACTAAAAGCAAAAGACGCACCAAGACATAGAATGGCACCCGGCATGCTGCGGCATTTTTCGTGTCCATTTTGAGAGAAGGCGCACTCGAATAATGACAGCCAACAAATGCATTTTGAAAAAATAGCTGCCACTTTAATATCTCAAACGTTTGTATAATTCAAACCGTGTGCGTTCTGTTAACCATTCACGTGACGCCACGTGTCTTGGTTTTAACGGCTGTAGGAGGTGCCGTGCGGACAGCTGTTTGACCTTGACTGAACGGGAGGCGTGCCAGCGAAGTCCGGTGCGCAGGCTGACCGAAAGGCGTGCAAGCTGTCCTCCAATGCGCAGGCTCACCGGGAAGCGTGCGAGCTGTACGCTGCGCATTCTCACTGGGAAGTGAGCCCTTTGACTTCCATGGCCGCCCGCCTTCCTCTCCATTAATGGCGCCCGAGCCGCTGTTTAATACGGGCGGCCTTACTGTTCGCCTCCCATTCCGCTGCCTCCCGCAGATATCCACCAACGCCATGGTGTAGAATGATCATCTGCCACTAGTCTTCAAGTTTGGTGAAGTCGACTCCGAGCCGGAGGAGATAGAAAATAAGGAGGAATGGGGCCTCATGGACATGGCCCAAAACGAGCTGGCCGCTGCGGTTGTTGCACCCGCTCCCGTCCCAGCTCCCATCCCCGCGCCCGTGCCACCGACCATCCCGGTAGCATTGACGGGCTGGTCGCCGAGCACTATCGTAGAGCTGGAAGCCGCTGGCATCAGCGAGGTCTCCGCAAACCCGCACGAGCTCGTGTACATGCCAGCGCCTGCGCCCATGCCCGTGCCCGTGCGTGCCCCTCCACCCACCGTGGTGTCGGCCCCCATGCGTTTGGCTGCACCCGCCACGCCCGTGCCCCTGCCCGTGCGCACCCCTCCACCCACCGCGGCGCCGGTCCCTGTGCGTTTGGCTGCACCCGCCGCGCCTGTGCCCATGCCCCCCTCAGCGGCATGGGACGCTGGCGTCGACCACTACCTCTCAGTGCCGTTAGTTGCCGTCCTCCCGTGCCCCGCCCGTCGATCGCGCGACGACATGATGTTTGATTTACAATTGAAGAACATTTTGTGCTGCCTTGAAGACTTGAACAACGGCGTCCCGGAGGACGACAAAGACAACGACGGCGTGGCACGCTGCCTCCGCCGCCGCTGGAAATAGTTTTTTTGGGGTTTAATACTGTATCTCGAATTCTCGATCATATGAATATAAATTCGCAGTGTGACTGAATGAAAGATATGGTTTGAACGAACTTGCGTATTTCTATCTTAATGTACGGACTTATCAAAGGATTTTATTTTGAAAAAAATGTCAATGGTTTTTAAATATAAAACACTTGTCGCAAACGTTTTAGTTAGAACACCCGTATGAAACCGACAGCTTCCCCAGGAAGCCAATGAAAAATGTGTCGAGCAGGATTTCTGCATCCCTTCAACGCAAACGGTTGTTTTGCATGACCCTTGTGCAACCACGTACAAACAATTGGGTAAGATTTGCATATCTGTCATTTTGGGTATGTTGCCATTTGTCAAACTGGAAAGATTGACATTTGTTTATCTAGTAACATTGCCATTTGTCAACTTTGTAACACTGCGATTTTGTCAAAATATGCAGCTAAAAATCACTAGCACTATCAAATTTTTGCAACTAAAATCACTAGCACTGTTCATATGGACACCACTAGCAGGCGTGAGTTGATGGATGCATATGCAAGTGTATCATTGATTACATACAACAAGTCATCAACCCACAACGACAACGAGGATACACGTTGGATTATAGATCATTTCCAACAAAACATTCTAGTAAAGTAAAGTTTTTCACACACAACAAATAACAAAGCGATGAAATGAACTTCAGCTCAACCACTCCTCGGCATTTGAAACGCTTGCTTTGAACCAGAAGTGATTCTCTGGGAAGGGCCAGCTACAGTCAATCTCGAGACCAACGCAGAACTGATCATCCAGGCTGAAGCGGCCTATGTCAAGACCCATATTGGGACGGTAGGGAAGCATAGCAATGTCCGAGGTATAGATACAATTGCTTCTCATAAATGGTAGTAACGTTGTGTCAACAGCAGCTGGATCGCCTTCCACCATCATTGGATAGTTTTGTCCAAGGAAGAGCGAGTTTCCTCCAAGACTTTCAATACTGAACCAGGGAGAAGGTGTTGGCGCTAGTACACTAGTATCCATCCCGAATACCCTGCAACGGATGTTGGAATAGGTCCAGAGAGTGCGTCCATGCGAGACAACACCTGCTTCCTTAGAAACATCAGCAGTGCCATGTATACAGACAAGAAGAGGTGATCCATCGGCTAAGTTGCCAGGCGCCACTGAGTATATGGGACCTACTCGTCCTCATGCTCGTGATCATCAGCATCGTCATCTCCCCCTTGGTTATAAAAATTTTCAAGTATAGATGGTGGAATGTTCACAGGACCTTGGAAAAACAAGAAGGCTAATTAATTAGTAAAGGGAAACTAGCTAACCCGCATGCATGTGGATGAAAAAATTATAATTACGGTGGAAGACAAACATACCGAAAGCATGATGATTCCATGCAAAAACAGTGCCACGAGTGGTGGCAGCAAACACAAGACCCTCGTATTGAATTGCATCACAGTACTCACTCGTGTACATAAATTGATTTTTGAGCAATATCCATCGAGGCGTGGAAGTAAGGAAGGCAACAAGCTTGTCGAAGATAGCAACAATTTCATAGTTCGTGTAATCCCAAGAGCATTTGGGACCTCGACAAATTGCTATCTTCCGTAGACGACAGTCACCATGATCGATTTGAACTCACGAGAATACCGTGTACTCAACCTCCGGCGATCGTCTGAGATTTTTGGAAGTGGAACTCGGTGACGAGTGTACACATTCACAAGTTCCCACTCGCAGTTGTACCCAATATAAACAACCCAATCTCCAATTGCGCCTGCCCAGGACTTTCCCTCAAGCGATGGCATCTTAACATCATACGTATCATTGTCAAGCAGCATCAACTTGCACAAGGCGAGGCTTCCCTCGTCCCCACGCCAGTCAGCAGGGTCACGGCGAAGAAGATAGGGGAGATCAAACCGCTCCTGGACCCTTGGGTTCCTTGTAATGATGTTATTAGTTGAGTCGAGAATGGTCTTGAACGAACCTGCCATGCTAGCCGAGGTGATGATGTCACACCGATCAATGAGTTCCTCCACCACGTCATCTTTCAGATCCTCCACCCCGTCATCTTTCAGATCGGAGAAACAAAAATGGGGTCGTTTCTGGCCTGTTCCCTCCATGGAGAAGATGATCAAACAATGGCAGAAGGAAGGGTGAAGGCAAATGGAGGGAGGAAGAGCGTGCGACAGCAGTTCCAAATCGAGAGGGAAAAGCGAAGAGGCGGTGGACGGTTTCCACGGTACACGAAGAGGCGCCTGGGGGGCGAACAGTTGCCACAGAGGTCACACACTGACGACAAGGGTCGAGTGAACCGCATGCGTATATCGCACACACCTTGATCTGGCTGTCCGTTTCTTTTGTGTTGCCTAATAACAAACAGTTCATCCGAGTGAACCGTATGCTGTATATCGCACACACCTTCATCTGGCTGCCCATTTCTTTTCTGTTGCCTAATCACAAACAGTTCATCCGAGTGAACCGTATGCCGTGTATCACACACGCCTTTATTTGGCTGCCCGTTTCTTTTGTTCCTCCTGATCGCAAACAATTAATTGAACTGAACCATATGCCCTTCATCACACACGCAACTAAAATTTGAACCGTGTTTGATGCATCCATCATGCAAACGTTTTATACATTTTTGACGGTTTTCATACACCACCGTTTGCGATTATTGCATCGCACACAGTTTCTCGAAGGGTCTCTAATCGTAGTGTCGCGTTAGCAGCATCCTGCAGTAGTGATTGCCGCTTTAAGTAGCGCATTCCGGTGAGGCCAAAGCATTTGGGCGCGTCATTAAGTCGCCAGAGTTGGTTCCTCGAGCACTGAGCCTCTTAACGATGGCATACAGACGGACGGCATGAATGCGGGCAGCTGGCGCCGGTTGGGAACGCACCGCGCGACAGCGCGAGGGACGAGGGTTTTTGGTGTTCCAGGTTAGTCAGCTGCGGTCGTGGCAACGTTGGAGATGCCCTTTTGCTCACATGCGACCCCACATGTCATTGAAAAAGCAAGACGACTCGACATGGTCTCAGGTCCTGGGGATGCAGTTGGCCGCGCTACACCACTCTGCGGACGCGTCGGGTGTTGATCTGTTGGTCGTGACACAGCGCTAACGCCACCCTCGGCACACTGAAACCGACCTTGTCCAGCGACGATGAGCGTGTTGCTCACCGCGGTCGCCCTGTCTAGAGGCGGTGCTGGAGCTGCGCCACGTTGCTGGCCCCCACGACCCACATGAACGGTTGCCAGTGGCGAGGAGGTCGTGGGCCAGCTCCTCCATTGGACTAGTTTGCGCCACGTCGTCCCGACAGGTGTGCCTCACATGTCGGTTTCCCTGTTTTCCCGGCCATATTCAAGCATCAGTGCTCCGAGTTGCGCATTAGGCGCATAACAGGTGGTTTTTGTGCCATGGTTCAAATGTGGTACAGTACCAAGTTGTTACCCTAGCCCCAAGTGTGGTGGTTTTGGGTACCACCCTTTTCCTTTTCAAGTAGTGAAGCGTAACACTTGATTAAGTAGCCGGATGGTGTGCTGAATGTAGGTGTCCAACTTTTTGAAAGAATAATAGAGGTGTGCCCGGTCCGTGCCCGCATTTAGGGGTCCAACTTACCATGTTTCGGGAGGAGTAACTGTACTAGTCCCTGCGTACTCCCTCTGTTTTTATTTACTCCGCATTTTAGCTTTGCTCAAAGGCAAACTTTGTAAACTCTGACAAAGTTTATAGACAGAAATAATAACATATACAATAACAAATCAATACCATTAGATTCATTATTGAATATACTTTCGCATCATATATATTTGCTATTGTAAATGTTCATATTTCTACTCTTACTAGCAAGATGCCCGTGCGTTGCACGTAACATCATGATGCATTCATATGACTAGTTTATCTTGTGAGAGAAAAGGATGAACAAGGGAAGGCCTTATTTGCAAATGTGGAGAGGTGTGTAGGTACCTTTTTGCAAAATTGCCAAAGTTTCCTTCCTATCCGTCAGATATAAATCGGACGGCCTATATTGCAGGATGGCAGGCACACCATCATCACCAACTCTGTTTTTTATAAGGGTCCATCTGATTTATATCTGACGGATAGGAAGGAAACCATGGGAATTTTGAAAAAAGATACCCACACCCCTCTCCACATTTTCAAATAAGGCCTTCCCTCATTCATCCTTTTCTCCCACAAGATAAACTACTCATACAAATGCATCTTGATGTTCCGTGCAACGCACGGGCATCTTGCTAGTGTAGATAAAAAGTAGAGTTGGTGATGATTGTGTGGCTGCCATCCTGCAATAATGGTCGTCCGATTTATATCTAACGGATAGGAAGGAAACTATTACAATTTACCCGCATTCCTCTCCACATTTGCAGATAAGGCCTTCCCTCATTCATCCTTTTCTACCACAAGATCTTGATGTTCCATGCAAGGCACGGGCATCTTGCTAGTTTTCTATAAATTTGGTCAAATTTTATGAATTTTGACTTCAGTCAAACCTAATATGCAGAGTAAATAAAAACAGAGGGAGTATCTTACTCCGTGACCAAGACGGAAGGGAAAACGAGACAACTTATTGCTTATTAGAGACTTTCAAGTATAATCATGCGGCGTTGCTTATTTGTCATTCCTCTCCAACCCTCTTCTCCATCGATCATGCCGCCCTTCGGTCGAGTCCATCCTCCCGCATGCCTCATTTGAACATTCCGCCGAGTATCATTCGCATGTGGGCCTAGACCATGCTTGTATTTCCAATGTTGTAATTTGTCCGACATGCATACAAACAAACGGTTCGTTTAAAGTTTCACTTTGCCTCCACTACGTGTTGCTTCCCGTCTTAGTTTTGACATCCCATTCGGTTCATTCCCCAACACATCTTGATGAGATTGATTGATGTCGAGAGATCAATTGCGTGTCGTGCAAGGATATAAAGGTTTGGTCTGTTTCTATGATAGAAATGACCCGTGGGGGGGTCTGTGGGGATCAGAGGGAGTATATTGTACGTTCATAAGCGAAATAAACGTATTGTACCCACCCTAGTCGTCTTTCAATCGATCTTCGGACCCCAAGATGAAACTGAGAGAAAATGAGTGGGTGCATGTGTGATACCTAAGGCGGATTCAAAATTTTGAACCGGTGATCATAGCATCCGCAAATCATATATAAAGGGTATTGAATGTTCGTTTCGCTTTTGAACGTAAAATATACTCCCTTCGATCCTTTCTAGTTTACATATAAATTTTATGTGTAGTCAAAGTATCTCTACTTTGATCAAACTTATAGAAAAGAGTATCAACATTCAACAACGCCCAATCAATATTGTTAGATTCGTACATAATCCTAGATTTGTATTCAAACAGAGATGGTTTCCAAATTGTTTTTAACCACGTGAATCTGCTTGTTCTCGCGCATGCTCTTCCTACTAGGATTTCGCCACGTATAGCCAGTCCAATAGTAACTTTTTTTGAGCTCCCTGTCCAATAGTAATAGTGGAGTACTGACAACATCTGTAGTAGAGTATGTAGTGCTCATAGTACTCCCTCCTTCCATTTATATAGGGCCTAAGAGCAAGTCTAATAAGGCCTAGTCAGCAGGCTATAAGACTTGTCATGTCATTAAAATCCTACTTGGAGGAGTGAGAAGAGAGGAGAGAGTGAAGCGGTCTCTTATTCTACAGGCCGACTATAACACATAGATCAAGAAAAAATAGTATGCATGCAACTCTCTTCCAATCATATACCTTGGTCATGCAAATATTAAATGCTTAGAGCCAACCTAATAGCCATTCTAAGAGCCAACTTACATGGCACTTTTGCCTATGTGGAGGAGAGAGATGTGAAAAAGTAAGGGGAGTGAGCTCCCATGCAAGAGCCTAGCTATATACGTATTCCTAGGTAAATACAATAAATATGAAGAAAGAGATAGAGAGGAGATGGAAAAAAGTACTAATACAATAGCCAACCTTATTTTTTTTGCGGGAAATAGCCAACCTTATTTTTTTTGCGGGAAATAGCCAACCTTATAGCCCACATTGTTGTATGAGTGCATATAGATGATGGCTATGGATGACATGGCAGTTCCTTATAGCCATTGGCTGGCTATCTTATTAACCATGCTCTAATGCGTTTTTCAAAACTGCCTTTGACTATTGACAAGATTAATAGTACATGATATGTATAATGTGAAAATTATATCATTGGAAGCTCCTTTCACATACGAAATTGACCGTATGCTTTGTTTAAGTTGCATGTCATATATTATTACTCTAACATTTGGTCAAAGTTAGCCTCGAAAAACGCATTAGGCCCTGTAAATGGAAGGAGGGAGTAGTAGTGGAAGTGGATCCTCTGACGTAGGTATCCCTGCCTTACCCTCCCTTTCAGTCACTTACTGGCGGACCCCATGCTTGCTAGGCCCCGCATGTCAGTTATTCAATGGGTTCAGCCACATCAGGGGATCCTCATCCGTAGTATACTCCCTCTGTTTTTATTTAATGCGCATAAAACGGAGGGAGTGGTAGTATAAATGACGCGGGCGGGGGAGGGGGAGGGACGTCGGTTTGCTCTCAACTGCAGCCCCACAAGCGAGCGAAAACGTAAGATGAAGCGCGTTCCATTCGGTGAGCGACGTGGAGGGTCCAATGTGCTGGGGTGCAACGCGAACGCGACAAGAGCGATGTACAGTCAAAACTGAATGACCGGTCATCACCGGAACCACTATTCACACCAGAACCTTCGCTGCTCGGCCTACGCCAGCCACTCCCCAAAACCACACATCCTCTCCAGCCCATTCCCCCACCTTTCGATCCCGTAGCCCGCACTGAAGCGTCCCCTAGTTTGCTGGAAAGCCATGGTGCGCTGCAAGAACATGTACTACAAGATGCTGACGCCGGAGCGCCGTGCAGAAATCGCGGCGGCTATCGGAGCCACAGACCTCCATTCCCAAGCTCGCTTTGCGGCGGGCCAATCCCCCAGTTCTCTGGAGCCCAGCTACGAAGAGGACAAAGCCAATCTAATGTTTGTGCCTGAGGTCGCGGCGCATAAGGCCCCCGATGGGTATGAGACAATGGACGTCGACTTCGTGCAGGTGTTTGGGTCCCCCATGGTGCAGAAGGACTAGCGGTTCAACCTGGCAATACTAAAGGAGGACCGGGAGGCAGAGGCTCAACTCGACGCGGAGCGCGCGCATGCCGCTACCATTGAGGCTCTCCTGCAGGCGGAACCGGATGTCGCAGATGTGAAACGGGAGGCGGAGGCTCCACTCGACGCGGAGTGTGCGGATGCCGCTGGTATCGAGGCCCTCCTGCAGGCGGAACCGGGTGTCCTGGACTTGAACCAGGCGGCGGAGGCTCAACTTCACGTGGAGCGCGCGGATGCCGCTGCCATCGAGGGCAGAACCAAACGTCCTGGACTTGAACCGGGCGGCGGAGGCTCAACTCTACGCGGAGCGCGCGGATGCCGCTGCGATCGGGGCCCTCCTACAGGCGGAACTGGACGTCCTGGACTTGAACCGGGCGGTGCTCTCGTCCATGTAGAGCGCCCGCACGCTCCGCATGAACGAGTAGCTGGAGGCCAAGGACAACCACGGCGCGGAGACACACGTCGGCAGCTATGGCTGGTTCACGCCGGCAGCCAAATACGACAAGGCCGTCTCGTTCCGCGAGTAGTGATAGGTTTTCTTTATGTTGTTGTTTTTAGGGATCTTTTGCTGTGTAAAAACATATATTGTTATGCAAATCGCCTGACTTTCATCGTTTGGGTCAGTCTACCATTTCAGGCGGTTGGATGAATATCCTACGTCTCCTAACCCTTCTTCCTCACCTCTGTTTCCCTAATAGACTACCGCACGGGCCGTACGGATCCTCCCCAACATGCGGTTGGATAAACATACTGTATGAACGAAAATTATGTGTCAGTGGTAGGATGGCTGAGTTTGGTTTGTTCACATGCGGTAGCACGTGTCAGTGAGGGTGCAATCCCTTGTATGGGTTTGCGGCGTGCAGGAGCGACTGTGTGATGGTGCGGTGTGACCGCGGCGTGCAGGAGCGACTGTGTGAGGGTGCGGTGTGACCGCGACAACCGGGCGCAAGTGTACCTCCTTTTCATTTTGAAAACTTTAGGCAAGCATGGCAAAAATGTGTTGCGAAGTATGGCAATGCAAGGCCTAGACCCAAACAGGATACTAGTACGTACGTACTAGGAGTACTAGTGTTAAAAAAGGCGGGGTTTTCCTTCGCGGGATTAATCGATACAAATCCTCGTTTGACGTGTCAATTAATGCGTATTTTTTCTCCAAAGCCCAAAGAGCTAACCATCTCACTCCTCATTGCTTGATTAATGCAGCGCCATGCAAACCAACCTTCTCACTTCCGCATGCATGCAAAGGGTATATTGATGTCCTTGGTTGCTAGTACGAGGCAAACCCCATCAATTTTGCCTCGATTAGTATTAGTGGCCTTTTGCAAATTGTAATTTTGATATACTAGCCTTGTGTACAAAAAAATGGAGGTCGTAACTATTTGACTTCTTTCCCCATTGCGGCAATGTCGACGATATCTCGAACGTTGTGGTTTGGCGAAGTGCGTTCAATGGAGAACACCATTGAGGGAGACCACGGTAAGTCGTTCGCAAGTGCCGCCTACAAGCCGAGACAACCGCCTTATTTGCATCCAGGAAGTCCGTTGAACCAAAGGACCCGTAAATGTACTAGTACTACTAGTACAGTACACAATAGCATCGTCCGTCCAGCTTAGTGCGGTGAGGTGGTTTCTCTAAGAAGACGATGGAGAAGCGGAGTCAGCAAAGAGTGAAATGATGGTTGCTTCGTCCGTGCTTTGTGATTTGATGCCTCACTGCTTTGTGATTTGTGATAGAAGGGACAGGGGAGTAGACTCTGTGCTCTATACTGTGCATGCGTCCAAGCACGGGAGAAAGAGGAGAGACGTTGCATTTTTCTATTCCTTCAATCAATCAATTAGGGAGCGCCGGTTCCATCTTTTTGGCTTTGGCAGCACCGTCCACAATGGTTCCCATCGATGCCAAAAGCTATTTTCACATTTGGCTACACATTGTGGATGCCCTTAACCGTACCACTTGGTTTTGCTCCTGTGTGCTATCTATACAAATCTCAATTATACTGATCTAAAAAATTACAGAATCAAGATTAGTAAAAAAGAGGTGATTTTGCCGCGCGGATGGCGGGGGGAGCTTTCTTATTTTTAGAAGACGTTGGCCTGGCGGTTTGCTAACATGCAGTCCCATGTCTCAGTGCTTTACCAAGCCGATACGCGTCCCACGTGAGGCAGAACAACGACAGAAGCAACACGTAGTTAACTTGAAGAAGATGAGGCATAAGCGGATTCAACAACGAGTGAAATGATGGTTGCTTCGTCCCTCCAACTTATTTTTTTGCATTATTACTTCGTCCCTCCAACTTAACTGCGGGAAAGGTGCAACATTGTGATTTGACGCCTCATTGCTCATTACTACGCCGACGCCATGACTGGGGTGCTTCACCCCTGCTGCTCTGCACTATATTTCGGTATGGCACATGGACCTGGTAGCTTGATGTCCCACATGTCGGCAAAAGGGACTAGAACATTTATGAAAGCGAGCGCTCCACTCTTACGACGGAGGAGTACACGACACGGCGGCCCAGTGAACTGTTACTTGTACTATATAGTACTATAGTTTTGCTGTTTCGCATGATCCATCGACACAAACCCGATTAAACAAGAAAGGGCGGGATTTTTCCCGCGCGGTAGATAATACTGGCCATACATTTCAAAGGCAATTTTAATGTATGCAAACTAAATAATTAAGTAACATATCTAGTAAAACTAAATATGATATCTAGTAAAACTAAAAACAAATATGATTTATTGTGTTAGAGTGTAGTAGTAGTGCTGTATTGCATAGTTGTTAGATGTAACATGCGAGAACGTGTAGAGATGTAGTTTTGGAGGGCCTATAGAGATAAAAGCGTAATACGGTCACCGGACTTCAGAATACGCTCATTACGGTCACTATATATGTTTTGTGGTGATTATACGGTCACTTGCTCACCATTCAACATCGGATTGCACTTTGTTGACCGGCCAAATAGTTTGCGTGGCACCATGTTGACTAGTTAAATTGACCACGTTCCTTGTGGGTCCCACCTGTCAGTTCGCATAGGAAAAAGGTCAGATAAACACAAACTTACGCAAGATCAAAAATTCTGAAAATAAATTGGTGGGCGTGAGGAGTTTGTCTATTAATCATCTGCAAAAGGAATCAACCTAAAAGCACTCTCCAGTAAAAAATGGCAATTAATCTCGTGAGCGCTAAAGTTTCTGTTTTTTACAACAAGACCATAAAGACTTCACCCAAGTGTTCTCAGAGGTTCTACTTGGCACAAACACTAATTTAAAACATAAAACCACATCTAAGCAGAAGCTAGATGAGTTATTTATTACTAAACAGAAACAAAAAGCAAGAAAAAAATAAAATTGGGTTGCCTCCCAACAAGCGCTATGGTTTAACGCACCTAGCTAGGCATAAAAGCAAGAATAGATCTTGGTATTATCCTCTTTGGTTTTTAATTTTTTAGCGGAGTGATGCTGAAATCCGGGAGGTTCTTTATGTTTCCCTTCATATTCGGAAATTTTTAGATCTAAAGAATCCAACCGCTTATTGCAAAGGGTAATCAGCATATTCATGCGGTGAAGATTTCCGCTAACACTCTTAATAGGTTCAAGAGACTTTTGTAACATTTTTGTTACTTCGCAAATCTTCTCAAAAACTTGTGTCTCTTCCTGGATATGATGTGGCCCCTTTTGTTGAGGTAGTGTTCCCACTATTCCCTCTATCATTTCATGCGCAATACTGGGATCAATTTCGATAAAATTTCCTTTGGCAACGCAATCCAAGAGTTGTCTATGGGACATATTTAGTCCAACATAAAAATTGGGAAGTAAAATTCTAAAACTCACCTCTAAGGCGCAATTACGATAAGATTCCATCATCCTATACCAAGCATCTTTTAAGTTTTCTCCTTGTCTTTGTTTGAATTGAAGAAGTTCAAACTCGGGAGACCAAGGAGCAGATAAAGGACTGGCCATGGCGACGAAACAAACTATCTAACACACGGACACACAAGAAGCAAGCGGAAAGAAACGGGCGGAAAACGAGGGCGAATAGAACGGCAAAGGTGAAGTGGGGGAGAGGAAAACGAGAGGTAAATGGGAAATAATGTAATGCAAGGGATAAGAGTTTGTGATGGGTACTTGGTATGTCTTGACTTGTGCGTAGATCTCCCCGGCAACGGCGCCAGAAATCCTTCTTGCTACCTCTTGAGCATGCGTTGGTTTTCCCTTGAAGAGGAAAGGGTGATGCAGCAAAGTAGAAGTATTTCCCTCAGTTTTTGAGAACCAAGGTATCAATCCAGTAGGAGACTACACGCAAATCCCTAGTACCTGCACAAACAATCAAGAACCTTGCAACCAACGCGATAAAGGGGTTGTCAATCCCTTCACGGCCACTTGCAAAAGTGAGATCTGATAAAGATAATAAGATAAATATTTTTGGTATTTTTGTTGTATAGATTGGAAAGTAAAGATTGCAAAATAAATGGCGACAGAAATAGCTAGTTGACGGGAGATTAATATGATGGAAAATAGACCCGGGGGCCATAGGTTTCACCAGTGGCTTTTGTCAAGATAGCATAATCGACGGTGGGTGAACAAATTACTGTCGAGCAATTGATAGAAAAGCGCATAGTTATGAGAATATCTAGGCATGATCATGTATGTAGGCATCACGTCCGTGACAAGTAGACCGAAACGATTCTGCATCTACTACTATTACTCCACACATCGACCACTACCCAGCATGCATCTAGAGTATTAAGTTCATAAGAACAGAGTAACACATTAGGCAAGATGACATGATGTAGAAGTATAAACACAAGCAATATGATATAAACCCCATCTTTTTATCCTCAATGACAACAATACAATACGTGCCTTGCTGCCCCTGCTGTCACTTGGAAAGGACATCACAAGATTCAACCCAAAGCTAAGCACTTCTCCCATTGCAAGAAAGATCTAACTAGTAGGCCAAACCAAACTGATAATTCGAAGAGACTTGCAAAGATGTTAAATCATGCATATAAGAATTCAGAGAAGAATCAAATATTGTTCATAGATAATCTTGATCATAAACCAACAATTCGTCGGATCTCGACAAACACACCGCAAAAAGAATTACAACGAATACATCTCCAAGAGAATCGAGGAGAATTTGTGTTGAGATGCAAAGAGAGAGAAGAAGCCATCTAGCTAATAACTATGGACCCGAAGGTCTGTGGTAAACTACTCACACATCATTGGAGAGGCTATGGTGCTCCGTGATTGATTCCCCCTCCGGTGGAGCGCCGAAAAAGGCCCCAAGATGGGATCTCATGGGTACAGAAGGTTGCGGCGGTGGAAATAGGGTTTCGTGGTGCTCCTGGATGTTTTCACGGTATATGAGTATATATAGGCGAAAGAGGTAGGTCGGTGGAGCGATGTGGGGCCCACGAGGGTGGGGGCGCGCCTACCCCCTGGGCGCGCCCTCCTACCTCGTGTCCGCCTTGTTGCTTCCTTGACGTCCACTCCAAGTCTCCTGGATTGCGTTTGTTCCAAAAACTATCCTCGCGAAGGTTTCATTCCGTTTGATATTCCTTTTCTGCGAAACACTAAAATAGGCAAAAAAAACAGCAAGTTGCACTTGGGTTTCATTCCGTTTGATGTTCCATTTGATATTCCTTTTCTGTGAAACACTGAAATAGGCAAAAAAAACAACAAGTTGCACTTGGCCTTCGATTAATAGGTTAGTCCCAAAAATAATATATAAGTGCATAATAAAGCCCATTAAACATCCAAAACAGATAATATAATTGCATGGAACAATCAAAAAATTATAGATAGGTTGGACACGTATCAAGCATCCCCAAACTTAATTCCTGCTCGTCCTCGAGTAGGTAAATGATAAAAATAGAATTTTTGATGTGGAATGCTACCTAACATAATTTTCAACATAATATTCTTTATTGTGGCATGAATGTTCATATCCGAAAGATTCAAGACAAAAGTTTAATATTGACATAAAAATAATAATACTTCAAGCATACTAACTAAGTAATTATGTCTTCTCAAAATAACATGGCCAAAGAAAGCTTATCCCTACAAAATCATATAGTTTGGCTATGCTTCATTTTCGTCACACAAAAATGCTCTCATCATGCACAACCCCGATGACAATCCAAGCAATTGTTCCATACTTTAGTGATCTCAAACTTTTTTCAACTTTCACGCAATACATGAGCGTCACCCATGGACATATCACTATGGGTGGAATAGAATATAATGATGGGGGTTGTGTGGAGAAGACAAAAAAGGAGAAAGTCTCACATTGACGCAGCTAATCAACGGGCTAGGGATATGCCCTTCAATTGATGTCAATGCAAGGAGTAGGGATTGCCATGCAACGGATGCACTAGAGTTATAAATGTATGAAAGTTCAACAAAAGAAACTAAGTGGGTGTGCATCCAACTTGCTTGCTCACGAAGACCTAGGGCATTTGAGGAAACCCATTGTTGGAATATACAAGCCAAGTTCTATAATGAAAAATTCCCACTAGTATATGAAAGTAAAAAAAATAAGAGACTCTCTATCATAAAGATGATGGTGCTACTTTGAAGCACAAGTGTGGAAAAAAGGATAGTAACATTGTCCCTTTTAAGTCTTCTCTTTTTTTGGGACTTTCTTTTTTTTTGCCTTTCTCCTTTTTTTTATTTTTTGGGACAATGCTCTATTAATGATGATCATCACACTTCTATTTATTTACAACCCAATGATTACAACTCGATACTAGAACAAAATATGACTCTATATGAGTGCCTCCGGCGGTGTACCGGGATGGGCAATGAATCAAGAGTGACATGTATGATAAATTATGCATGGTGGCTTTGCCACAAATACGATGTCAATTACATGATCATGCAAAGCAATATGACAATGATGAAGCGTGTCATAATAAATGAAACGGCGGAAAGTTGCATGGCAATATATCTCAGAATGGCTATGGAAATGCCATAATAGGTAGGTATGGTGGCTGTTTTGAGGAAGATATAAAGAGGTTTATGTGTGATAGAGCATATCATATGGGTTGGATGCGCCGGCGAAGTTTGCACCAACTCTCATGGTGAGAAAGGGCAATGCACGGTACTGAAGAGGCTAGCAATGATGGAAAGGTGAGAGTGCGTATAATCCATGGACTCAACATTAGTCATAAAGAACTCACATACTTATTGCAAAAATCTACAAATCATCAAAAACCAAACATTATGCACATGCTCCTAGGGGGATAGATTGGTAGGAAAAAGACCATCGCTCGTCCCCGACAGCCACTCACAAGGATGACAATCAAAGAACACCTCATGTTTCAAATTTGTCACACAACGGTTACCATACGTGCATGCTACGGGACTTGCAAACTTCAATACAAGTATTTCTCAAATTCACAACTACTCAACTAGCACAACTCTAATATTACCATCTTCATATCTCAAAACAATCATCAAGTATCAAACTTCTCATAATATTCAATGCACTTTTTATGAAAGTTTTTATTATACCCGTATTGGATGCCTATCATATTAGGACTAATTTTATAGCCAAAGAAAATTACTATGCTGTTCTAAAGGACTCTCAAAATAAGACAAGTGAAGCATGAGAGATCAATAATTTCTATAAAATAAAACCACCACCGTGTTCTAAAAGATATAAGTGAAGCACTAGAGCGAAATTATCTAGCTCAAAAGATATAAGTGAAGCACATAGAGTATTCTAATAAATTCCGATTTATGTGTGTCTCTCCAAAAGGTGTGTACATCAAGGATGATTGTTGTAAAATGACAAGCAAATACTCAAATCATACAAGACGCTCCAAGCAAAAACACATATCATGTGGTGAATAAAAATATAGCCTCAAGTAAAGTTACCGATGGACGAAGACGAAAGAGGGGATGCCTTCCGGGGCATCCCCATTCTTAGGCTTTTGGTTGTACTTGAATTTTACCTTGGGGTGCCTTGGGCATCCCCAATCTTTGGCTCTTGCCACTCCTTATTCCAAAATCCATCAAATCATTACCCAAAACATGAAAACTTCACAACACAAATCTCAACAGAAAATCTCATGAGCTCCGTTAGTATAAGAAAACAAATCACCTCTTTAAGGTACTGTAATGAACTCATTCTTTATTTATATTGGTGATAAACCTATTGTATTCCAACTTCTTTATGGTTCATACCCCCCGATACTAGCCATAGATTCATCAAAATAAGCAAACAACACACGAAAAACAGAATCTGTCAAAAACAGAACAGTCTGTAGTAATCTGTATCAAACGTATACTTATGTAAATCCACAAATTCTGAAATAAATTTTTGGACGTGAGGAATTTGGCTATTAAGCATTTGAAAAAAGAATCAACCTAAAAGAACTCTCCAGTAAAAAATGGCAGCTAATCGCGTGAGCGCTAAAGTTTCTGTTTTTTACAGCAAGATCACAAAGACTTCACCCAAGTCTTCCCAAAGGTTCTACTTGGCACAAAAACTAATTTAAAACATAGAACCGCATATAAACAGAATATAGATGAATTATTTATTTCTAAACAGAAACAAAGAGCAAGAAAATAAAATAAAATTGGGTTGCCTCCCAACAAGCGTTATCGCTTAACGCCCCTAGCTAGGCAGAAAAGCAAAAATAGATCTTGGTATTATCATCTTTGGTTTTTAATTTTTTAGCGTAGTCATGCTCGAATCCGGGATGTTCTTTAAGTTTCCCTTCATATTCAGAAATTTTTAGATCTAAAGAATCCAACCGCTTATTGCAAAGGGTAATCAGCATATTCATGTGGTGAAGATTTGTGCTAACACTCTTAAGAGGTTCAAGAGACTTTTGTAAAATTTTCGTTACTTCGCAAATCTTCTCAAAAACTTATGTCTCTTCCTGGGTATGATGTGGCCCCTTTTGTTGACGTAGTTTTCCCCTATTCCATCTATGATTTCATGCGCAATACTAGGATCAATTTCGATAAAATTTCGTTTGGCAACGCAATCCAATTGTTGTCTATGGGACATATTTAGTCCAACATCAAAATTGCAAAATAAAATTCTAAAATTCACCTGTAAGGTGCAATTACGATAAGATTCCATCATACTATACCAAGCATCTTTTAAGTTTTTTCCTTGTCTTTGTTTGAAGTGAAGAACTTGAAACTCGGGAGACAAAGGAGCAGATTAAGGACTGGCCATGATGACGAAACAAACGATCTAACACACGGACACACAAGAAGAAAGCGGAAAGAAACGGGCGGAAAAAGAGGGCGAATAAAACGGCAAAGGTGAAGAGGGGGAGAGGGAAACGAGAGGCAAATGGCAAATAATGTAATGCGAGGGATAAGATTTTGTGATGGGTACTTGGTATGTCTTGACTTGTGCGTAGATCTCCCCGGCAACGGCGCCAGAAATCCTTGTTTCTACCTCTTGAGCATGTGTTGGTTTTCCCTTGAAGAGGAAAGGGTGATGCAGCAAAGTAGCATAAGTATTTCCCTCAGTTTTTGAGAACCAATGTATCAATCCAGTAGGAGACTACACGCAAATCCCTAGTACCTGCACAAACAATCAAGAACCTTGCAACCAACGCGATAAAGGGGTTTTCAATCCCTTCACGGCCACTCGCAAAAGTGAGATCTAATAAAGATAATAAGATAAATATTTTTGGTATTTTTGTTGTATAGATTGGAAAGTAAAGATTGCAAAATAAACGGCGACAGAAATAGCTAGTTGAAGGGAGATTAATATGATGGAAAATAGACCCGAGGGCCATATGTTTCACAAGTGGCTTCTGTCAAGATAGCATAATCTACGGCGGGTGAATAAATTACTGTCGAGCAATTGATAGAAAAGCACATAGTTATGAGAATATCTAGGCATGATCTTGTATATTGGCATCACGTCCGTGACAAGTAGACCGAAACGATTCTGCATCTATTACTATTACTACACACATTGATAGCTATCCGGCATGCATCTAGAGTATTAAGTTCATAAGAACAGAGTAACGCATTAGGCAAGATGACATGATGTAGAGGGATAAACACAAGCAATATGTTATAAACCCCATCTTTTTATCCTCGATGCCAACAATACAATACGTGCCTTGGTACCCCTGCTGTCACTGGGAAAGGACACCGCAAGATTCAACCCAAAGCTAAGCACTTCTCCCATTGCAAGAAAGATCAATCTAGTAGGCCAAACCAAACTGATAATTCGAAGAGACTTGCAAAGATGTTAAATCATGCATATAAGAATTCAGAGAAGAATCAAATATTGTTCATAGATAATCTTGATCACAAACCCACAATTCATCGGATCTCGACAAACACACCGCAAAAAGAATTGCATCGAATATATCTCCAAGAGAATCGAGGAGAACTTTGTATTGAGATCCAAAGATAGAGAAGAACCCATCTAGCTAATAACTATGGACCCGAAGGTCTGTGGTAAACTACTCACACATCATCGGAGAGGCTATGGTGTTGATGTAGAAGCCCTCCGTGATCGATTCCCCCTCCGGCGGAGCGCCGAAAAAGGCCCCAAGATGGGATCTCACGGGTACAAAAGTTGCAGCGGTGGAAATAGGGTTTCGTGGTGCTCCTGGATGTTTTCAAGGTATATGAGTATATATAGGCAAAAGAAGTAGGTTGGTGGAGCCATGTGGGGCCCACGAGGGTGGGGGCGCACCTATCCCCCCTAGGCGCGCCCTCCTACCTCGTGGCCGCCTTGTTGCTTCCTTGACGTCCACTCCAAGTCTCCTGGATTGCGTTTGTTCCAAAAACGATCCTCACGAAGGTTTCATTCCGTTTAGATTCCGTTTGATATTCCTTTTCTGCGAAACAATGAAATAGGCAAAAAAAACCAGCAATTTGCACTGGGCCTTCAGTTAATAGGTTAGTCCCAAAAATAATATAAAAGTGCATAATAAAGCCCATTAAACATCCGAAACATATAATATAATAGCATGGAACAATCAAAAAATTATAGATACGTTGGAGACGTATCAGCATACATTTGAATTCAACTTAAGGTGGTTTAAAAAATTCAAATTCAACATGAAGTCCATTCAATTATTTGAATTCGATATCATGGCATTTGTAAATCATACCTAAACTATGGGGGCACCAATCTTTGCTCCGATTTTGTACATAATAGCATATATAGTCGTGTTCAAAATAGATTCAAATTTAGTTCCTCCATTCTAAAATAATCGTAGTTATAGGATTTTCAAGTGTCAAAAACTAAAATAGAAGCGGATAATTTAATGAGGTTTTCAAACATACAAGGTCAAATTTAACGTTGTCTATTTACGTTAATCCTCAAAGTTCAAGAGTACTTTAAACGTGAATGCTTCTGTTTCAAAATTTCGAACGAAGTGCCAAAAGAGCCTAAGAGGTCTAAACCTACCGGACCCGTGAAATTACTTTTCTAACTCCAACTCGTGAAACCTACCAGACCGACATCCAAAGGTCTAAATCGGGGTAGGTTTGTAGCTTCATCTAGACGCCACGCAACCGCCTCCGAAAAGCATTCATACACAATGACCGCCTAAGCACACATGTGCGCGGCCGAAATCGCTCCCGCCCACTATTTGGGAGACACCTAAGATTACCATCCTACCCCCAACCCGTAGTAGGTCCGAAATTTAAGAGGCGGCAAAGTTTGTACTTTCCCCAAATTTCAAACAAGCGCGTCGCCTCTGTTTAAAAAAGCCAAAAACAAGCGCGTCCCAGACTGAAACATGGTTCTCCCTTAGCTCCCCCCGCCCTCCCCCGTCTGATTCCCCATTCGAAATCCGTGGGCGCCAAAACTACCTCTCCACCAACCGCGAAACCCCGGTGTCCTCCGTCCGCCACCCCATCCCACCCATCAATCGCCGCCCTCCTCCATCACACCGGAGCCGATACCACGACGTCGTCATCCACCGCAACCTCAACCACAACGCCCTCCACGGCTAGTAGTTGAAGCCGAGGCCGAGCCATCCATACCCGAGCCAGCTCAACCACGCCGTCCTGCGCCTCACCGTTGTCGCTCCAACTTCGCCACTGTCCACCGCACCGGAGTTGTTCCTGCTACGCTGTCCTTCATCGCCTCCGATCTTCTTACCCTCCGCTGACATACGACCACGGCAACACAGTCAACAATTTGGCCATGGGTTCGTCCAAGGCTGCACCCTCCTCCAAAACATCGGTTCCCCCGACAAAAAGAAGAAGATCACCGCGACACATGGAGGAGACCACACTGGCAACCGGAAATGGTACTCCTCTTCCCTTATTTGTGCAAATATTACGTGTCTTCTTGCATGGTATTCATCCCACAGAGGACACTAGTTGACGGCTTCTTCTTGATACTAGATGTTCCTAGTAACTCACGATGCACAAGGTTTCTCCTCATATACTATTTCACCTTAGCTAGAGGTTCATCCCATCCCTAGATTTCAATTCCTGGTCAGTTGACTCCCAATTAAAGGAAGCATTCCCCAGCGTAACAGGCGCTAGTCCGCCTATTACGCCCGGGAAGCAGCACCTCGGTGTTTATCTTAGGGGCGTGTAGGGCCTAGAGCTGCTGGCGCCCGACCTGGAGGTCGGCCGGGATTAAAGGGATGGCCTGGGGGCGCTACCAAGCACGGCGTTGGTGTGAGGTCGAGGGGAGGGCGGGGTGGCGTAGGCAGGGGTCTTGGCCGATGGTCGCAGGCGGTTCGAGAAAGATCGTCAATAGTGACTGGCGGGAGGTAGACGAAGGCCATCTGCCCATTCTTTATAGATTGGACGGTTCATAAAAAATTCGACTGGCCTATTTATTTTCAGTCGACTGTTATCTGGATAGGACCACATATGGTGGTGTGCTGGAGGAGTACCTGCATTTCCTGTGCTCATATATTACAAAATCATACGGAGTAGAAACTAATTTTCTTTGCCATGCAATGTTGTAGAGCTATCATACGTCTCATGTCATTTATTTTTCAGCCACCTGCTATCTTCTACTTTTACAGTGCACTAGTTCTGCACACACTTCACCCATACTCTCACAATTGTGTTTTTATGCAAGGGTATTTCAGACTCTGCTGCCACAAGAGAAGCAGAAAAGAAAAGAGAGAAGTTGCTCCAACGTCGTACGCGGATAGGCCAGAACGTTCCAGCCTTATAAAGGGTGTAGTGTCAGCAGATGCAGACGGTAAACGTAGCTCTGGAGTTGATGACCTCGCTCGCAATGAACCACCATCCCAGGTGCTTGCTTTAACTTCGCGGTGTCATATGTGGTTGCATGTTGCATATGGTGTCTAGCTTGTATTCGAAAGGCCGAAGTCAGTCTTTATTAAGATAAGGAAAGATATTTTTTACATGAACCACCATCCCGTGAGCACCAGAAGACAAATAGCTAGTCAGGGCACTGGTCGAGCCTGTGACAAGCCCAGCACAGACAGGCATCACCTGGAAGCCAACTAAAAAGCCATAATGGTGGCGAAGCAGCCCGCCTCCCACCAGGCTCTCAGGTCCTAGATGATCACGCTCACCACTCCAGCCGGATGTCTAGCTTGTATTGCTTCCAATTTGGTTAAATTGCATCTGCTTAGCTTACACACTATACCTATGAATATGACATGCCTTCCTGTTTTTTGTACATACTAGTACATCTGTCTATTAACCATATTCTTACATCAAACTAATGTTCTTGTGTATCCCTCATCAATCACTTATGATGAGGCAGTCAGTCCAGTGGACTACTGTGAGTAAAGATCCTTATTTAAAGAATACAGCGTCAGCTTCCCGACATGATTCTCAAGAAACAGCAAGGCTAGATGAAGATAGTGAACGTAGCTCTGTAGTTGATTACCGCATTTCCCCTACACTAGCATCGCAGGTGGTTGCTCTAACTTGGCAGTGTGATATCTGGTTGCATGTTGCATATGGTGTCTAGATTGCAATTCTTCCAATCTGGTTAAATTCCATGTGCTAGTCTGCTTAGTTTATACATTATACCTATTAATGTGACATGCCTTCCTGTTTTTAGTACATAGTACATCTGTCTGTTAAGCATGTCCTTACATAAAACTATTTTTTTGTATCCCGCATCAATCAATATGACGAGACACCTTTAGTATATGCAGTGCGATATTAGTTGCATCTTTCATATGATTTATAGCATATGCTGCTTCTAATTTGTTGAAATACCATTTATGATGGGACGCTTTTAACTCGGCAGAGTCATATTGGTTGCATCTTTCATGTGGTGTCTAGCTTGCATTGCTTCTTATTTGTTGTAATGGTTTCTGCTTAGTTTACACAAACAGTTGTGAATATGCCATGTCGTCCTGTTTTTCGTACAAATTCCATCCTGGTATCATGTGCTTGCCTTACATCAAAGTAGTGATTGTCAGTATCATGCATGAATGAGTTCTGAAGAGAGAATTTTATTGCTTTTTCTTGTCGGTTTTACCTGACAATTCAAAATCAATAAAGCAGACGTAAGTTAGCAACGCAACGGATAAAAGTGCTCCTTCCAAACAGAGGGCCTCTACAGATTCTACTCCTCCATCCCCCCAAGATGATTTGCAAGACAACACATGCATAGACACTCAACGTAGCGGTATTGATGATGAGCTCGTCTCCCCTAGTGCACCATCATAGGAGATCCCTCTAACTTGGCACTATTATATGTGGTTGCATGTTAAGTATGATGTCTAGCTTGTATTGCTTCTAATTTTATTGAATTCCATCTGCTTACTTTACACATTATACTTGTGAATAAGACACGTGTTCCTATTTCTAGAACATACAATATCTGTCTATCACACCATGTTCTTACATCAAAGTACTACTGTTGTGTAACCTGCAACAATCATTTATCATAAGACACGTTTGACTTGGGAGTGTGATATAGGTTACATCTCACATTCTTTTCTAGCTTGTACTACTTCTAATTTGTTGAAATGGCACTTATGATGAGACAATTTTAACTTGGTAGAGTGATATTCGTTGCATCTTTCATATGGTGTCTAGCTTTCATTGCTTCTAATTTGTTGAAATGCCTTCTTCTTAGTTTACACATCATAAGCTGTGAATATGCAATGTTGTGAATATGCAATGGCACTAATGACGAGAGACCTTTAACTTGGTAGTGTGATGTTGTTTGCATCTTGCATATGATTTATTTCTTGTACTGCTTCACATTTGTTTAAACGCCATTTATGATGGGACACTGTTAACTTGACAGAGCGATATTTGTAGCATATTTCATATGGTGTCTGCCTTCCATTGCATTGCTTCTAATTTAGTGAAATGTCTTCTGCTTAGTTTACACATCATAGTTCTAGTTATCTCATGCCGTCCTGTTTTTCATACATATTACATCCTCCTATCATGTGGTTGTCTAACATCAAAGTTAATATCGTCTATATCACGCATCAATTTGTTCTGAAGAACTAAATTGTTATTCGTTTTTCTTGTCGGCTTGACTTAACATGGCACAGAGAAAGAGGAAGCAACACAGAATGACAGGGAAAGGGAAGCGGAAGAATCCTGCAGATTTTGCTGGTACTGATGGTGCAATAGAAGGTCAAAGTTCAGCGGAAAATTGTACAAACAGGGTATCTCGTGCTACATGAGCTGCAGAACAAGCCAAACAGAGACACATAGCTGCCACCAAACCAGCAGAGACATCCATAGTTGTTGAAACACCTTCCACAGTACCACCAGCTGCACGAGTTACTCGTTGGTCAACTCAGCTAGCAGCATGTTCCCAATCTCCCTTGCCACCTGACACTACTTTTGAAGCACTCTTGACACAAGATGAGTTAGCAAGATCAGATGAACTTTGTGAGCTTCAACAGCAAGAATGTAGTTGCTGGAGTCAGTTACAATTGCATGCTTCTTTATATGTAGTCTGACAGTTTGATGTACACTAACACTTCCTATATTTGTTGTTGGACTAGCACCTAGGCGCAAGAGGAAACAAACATCAGGGATAATGCTCGATAGGTTAACTAAATCTAGAAGAGGAAGAATGGAGATCCATTCTGAGGTAGGTTTAAAAAGGCCACGTGATGCTACAGAGTCAGCCAAGTTAGTATCAGAGGCAGCGATTGTCGTTAGGTGTCATGTACGTATCCTCCCAACATGGATTCAGTATAGTAATGACAAAGACGAAACCCAGTTCAACACCTTCCTCGACCATTTATCTGTAAGTATGGTTATGTATGGAAACAAGTAATATCGTCTTGCTCTGTCCCATACTTTGTAGGTTGTTGTAATGAGACTCCCATAATTTTCAACAGATGAGGTTCAAGTTGGATAGCCAAGATGATGCTACCAGACAAGATTAAACCCATGTTTTCAAGACCGCTCTGCGACAGTATCGGTATAACTTGAGGAAAACTCACTTTGAAGGCAAGGTTAATAGTGAACTTGCCTAAACATCTCCAGTGGAAAATATATCAGATGAAGACTAGAGAGGCCTCGTTAAACACTGGTCTGATCCAAAGTATCAGGTACATTATATATGTGTGTGATCAGATCACATGTTGAAGTCCTATTGACGCATGTGCCACACAAATCGATCTTCTTGTAGGTGAACTGTTCAAAGAACAAGGCCAATCATACGAAAGTGAAATTCCAACAGACGACAGGATCTCGCAGATATATTGCACACTACGAGGCTCTTGTAATTAGCTGTTGTTTCACTCTTTTTGTTGTACCATATTATCAGATCTATATTGACTTGTTCCAAATGCAGAGGAAAGCCCACAAGGATCAAGAAGTACCCTAACTAAATGCTGTGGAAATCTTCAAGGACTTTCACACCAGCAAGACGAAGGGCATGACTAAACCAGTCAAAGTTGATGTTGTAAATCCTTAATCCTCATGCCTTTTAACTACTACTTACTCTGACTTGTGCCTTGAACTGCCTGGTTTGCAGCCAATGTCTATTACTTTTTTTCAATTTTATACACAATTGTCTTGTATCATTGCACCTTACAAGGTTTAAAAGAGAGGAGTGATGTTCCTTTGATCTTGACCCATAATCTAGTTCCATGCTGGACTTGCCCACACAATGTTACAATTGCCTGTTTCTCTATTCTCAGTTGTTTTGTTATATGAATGATGTCATACTATGCTTACCGTATTATAAACTTTGTCTCTTTATCCTTAGCTGTCAATACAGTGTGAAGAAATAGACAATACATTAGCGATGGTACATGGTCATATGTTTGGAACCCGATTTTATTATGTACTTTGCAGTAAAATACAACTAATATTTTACATGGGTTCACCAGAATAAGTTCTGTATATAGACCGAAGCTATTTTTTGGTTTTGTTGCCTCCTTAATATCTTCTATTCTGGTACTACCAATGTAAAAACTCAACTTTTCAACAAGCTATGGAAAAAATGGTGGAACCGTCACCTTCTGAAGGTGGCGAGGCAACTATAACCGCAATGTTAGCTCTTGCTGCAGTGGGTTAGTACCTGTCCACTAACAGTGCCAAAAGCACGTCCTTGCGTAATACTGGGTTGGTTGTTAAGGCAATCTCGTCCAAACTGCCTCATGATCAATATATGCAAGATCAAAACAATGTTATATTTGCGCTCCAGACACAAGCCCATTCCCTAACATAGACCCTTTGTGAAACAAGGACAGACATTGTTCGATGTCGTCAAGAAATGCATGGTTTTGAAACCAGACTATCAGACATTCGCTATGTTGTCCATGAGCCTAGGAGAAATGAAGGCGAAGGTTATGGTGCTCCATCGGACAATACAAACATGAAAACGTAATGACCGTGTCAAATGAACCGAGCTTCAACTTCGGTGGTGCATTTATCGCGATCGTTAACTTTATGCCAACCTTCCTATTGTTTATAGTTGTAATTTTTTTGTTGTGATACAAAATTTGTTATTAACGTGCAGCCATCGGCTGAAGAAAACAGCAAGCCATTTTTGTATAGTGTAGGGTGTTCCCTATATTTGCACTGGTGGCGATCTTTGATGCTCAGTGGATGTAATCTATGCAATCGCCTTAATAGCCTAGCATTAGTTTCGGGCTTATTTATTTCCTACTCTTCTTTTTCCTTGGTTTGCTAGTGGCTTCAACAACCATGGGCCATATACGGAACGTGGTAACCTTGACCCTGCTATGGGCCGTAGGATCCATGGGCCCCCTACGGGCCGTCGATAAATGGGCCTCCAATAGGGCCATAGAATCGGTGGGCCTCAGGCCGTCAGATAAATGGGTCTACATGGGCCGTAAACGAGCGTAATTGGTATCTGCCCAGCACGCTAGCGGGCCGTTAACAGGCTGGAGGACAGCAAAGGCTTAACTCTGTCACAGGCATAATGGGTCGTTAATGGGCCAGAATATAGGACAGGCTGGAAACGGCGCAACGGGTTGATAGGCCAGCAAACGGACCGACTCTTGCCACGGGCCGGATATGGCCCATTAGGGGAACAGGCCAATAACGGGCCAAGTAATCGAGGGCCGGAAAGGAGCCCAAGAACGTATGGGCCGTCAGTAGGCCAAAAGCTCACGCGGGCTGGAAAAGGCCCTTGTGAATCATGGGCCGTTAATGGGTACAAAAAAATTTACTGTTCATTATGGGCTAGAGTCACCGTGGGCCTCTAAAGGGCCTAAAGATACGAAGGCCTCATATGGGCTGAAAGACATCATGGGACATACATGGGCCGAAAGTGAAACGGGCTGGTGTTATATCTGACGACCCACATGACGTTGTTGGGCCGATTTCTAGTGCCCTAACGGGTCGTGAGTTACTGGGCCGTGAAATGGGCTATTTGTGAAGAGACCGTTAACAAGCTTTTCATGGGTTAGCCCACTAACTTTTGACCAAGTCAAATGGGTCGGCCTTTGTAAGCTAATTGGGCCAGTGGTGGGCCGTTGCACGTGTCGACATATCATAGGCGCCTATCTGACCCACTGACAAGATGACACGTGTTTCCTCCGGCCAATCAGAATTTTACACGTGGAAATTTCCCATTGGTCCGGGCTGTTAACGGGTTATCAGATCCAAAACCGGAACCGGTAGCTTAACGGCGACCCGTTATGGTGGATGCCACGTGTCGGTCACCCTTGACAAAAGCACATTTGTGATGCGCGATTTATCGTCATGGAAGTGGACACTTCTGTGATGATTATTTTGGTAATGTCATGGAACACTTCTACGATAGCACAGGTATGACTATCTTGATTCTGTCATAAAATCATCATGGATGTACATGCATGACAGAAAACGTGACCTACTGTGACAAACACGTATCATCACAGAAGTGTATTTTTTTGTAGTGAATTAATTTTATGTCGTAAAAGTTTCTCTTTTTAAGACAAGCGGTATCATACAAAACAAGCATGCTCAACTAATGATTTCCCCTCAAATAAGCTATTTGAGTTTTCAGCACGAGCACAAATGGATCAAAGATGATCCATGTAAAAAGCTTTAGTGGTATGGTTTATTTTGGGTGGTTCCTCAACCACTGGGTTAGCAAGTACAACTCAATTTTTTGGTATTTTACGTTTCCAACCCATAACTGAATATACAAAACAAGAATAGAAAATAAAATCTACTTAGTGATAAAGCCAACAAGCGCACACGAACATATTCACACCATGCTATTGCTCACCGGCTATGGCGCTAGAAAAAACTCTTGATATCCCAGAAGTTTAGGGAAACAATTGTACTTTTTTTTGAAAAATAAGAGTGTCAAACCCAACGAGGAGCTAAAGGTAGAATTTATATTCTCTTCAAGTTCTATTGACCATCGATACAACTCTACGCACACTAAACATTTGCTTTACCTAGAACAAGTATGAAACTAGAAGTACTTTGTAGGTGTAATGCTAGAACTACTTTGTGAGAATAAAACTAGGAGTACTTAGCGAGAAAAAAACTAGGAGTAATTTGCAAGATAATAAAACTTCGTTGTTTAGCAGAAAGCTTTTTGTGGAAGGATGAGAAAGATTGTCCATAGACAATTCAGTATAACAAAATAGATACTTATCATATGCCATGAGGGAGAGACATATGCTAACATACTTTCCGTACATGGATCACATGTTCTTATGATTAAAACTCTAGCAATCAACCGCATCAAATATCGACGTTACCAGTAATGCTTGCACCTTTTACTTTTCCATTGAATCCTTTGGTAACGGGACATTCATGAAGGGCCAGGGACTCTATATAAGCCGCCCCTCTGCTCCTGCACAAGGGTTCGCACCCCCTATAACTCATCACTCCAGATAACAAAGCTCCCGCAGCATCGAGACGTAGGGTCTTTACCTCTTCCGAGAGGAGCCTGAACTCGTAAATATGAGTGTGCAACCACGCCGTAGCCAGGCCCTGCCCTCTCATACGTACCCCGAATCTCTACTGTCAGATCTGTTCCCACAATAGTTGGCGCCCACCTTGGGGCAGGCGTCTAAGCGACTTCTGACGTGGTTGCGTTCTTTGAACTCCTTCATCATGGTTTCCGGCAGCGGATTATCCATGGGTGGCGAGATCCGTCTTGGGGCTCTCAGTTTTGTCGCTGACTATTCGGCATGGCTCCACGAAGCCCCTCTAGACATCGAGGCACTCCCTATTCGTGGGGCGGCGCACTTCCGTGCGAGTTCCTGCGGCGTCCTCCTCCGGTAGCCGTTGACTCGGTATTAGTTGGCTCCGGCGGCCTTTTCCCTCCCCGTTGTTCGCCGCTGCAGGCGATCCGGTCGCTCGCGGCTCCAATGATGGGTGAGGCATGCGGTGACCCGTTAGTCATCCACTCTACAGATCGCGGTAGTCAAGCCCGATGAATCCCTCTATGACTTGACCGATCCGTTATCTGACCACTCGGATACTCCTTTCGAGTGCGAAAGCAACGACCCGGCGGTGGAAGTTCTAGTGATTGGCTCTCAATGTAGCCTACTAGGATTTCCCCGTGGTGGAGATGGGAGCGGTGATCTATCGCATGTCAACAACGAGTATTACCCGCAACCTCTCACTGCGGAATAAAGGGAAGAACTACAACGCAGGAACGAGCAAGTCCTTCACACTCCCATCGCCAGCACGACCGCTGAAGCCCAGCCTTTGGAAGCTGCGCACATAACCATTCTGGCTGAGCGGACGCGTCTCGAAGAGCTCTAGAAGTCACTAGATGTCGGTGGAAACGACACCTATGGGATCACGGGGAATCCCTTCTACGATCGGCGGGCGCGGGGCTGTGGAAAGAGCAGGTTTAAGATATCAACACGGGAAATTTCCAGGTTCGGGCCGCAAGTGATGCGTAATACCCTACTCCTGCTGGTTTGTGTTTATCTGGTGTTCTTAGACTAGCTACAAAGCGTGCAGGGTCCAAAAAGTCTGAATCCTCTCACAGTACGCCGCGGGCCTCCTTTTATAGTCAAAGGGGCTGCCACAGTGGCACACAGGAGGTGGAAAGTTGTACAGTAGTTGAGTTTATCTCTGGCACCGTAGGACAAAATGCATTAAATGCGCTACTTAGGTGTCCTCTAACTTTATCGGGGACGGCAACGAAGCCCGTCTTGTCTGTCGCTACTTTGCCTTGCTTTGACAGGCGTCCAGGCCAACGAGGCATGCAGTGCCATGTAGGCTGGCAGGCTGCTGAGGTTGTGTGGTGGCAGGGTCTTCACGAAGATCTGCATGCCACCACGTAGGTGCTTGACTAGTTGGCTTAGGAGCCATGTACTGCCACGTGGGTACCTGCTTAGTTGGTGGGTCGGCCGCCGAGCTGGGGCGGAGATGGGGCAGCAAGGCCTTGCCGCGGTCTTGCTGATATTCCCGACAAGGGTCTTGCCGGGGCCTCGTGGGTATCTACGATAGGGGCCTTGCCGGGGCCTCGTGGGCATCCTCGGCAAGGAGCCTCGTTGTTGTCTTGTTTCCTGGTTCCAATCTAGGCCTTGCGGGCCCTTTGTCTTCACAAAGATCTGCATGCCACCATGGAGGAGCCTCCCGAGCCTTGGTTCCAATGTGGTTGATGGCGTCAGAACTCTTAGACTCAAGGGTGGCGGCCTCGTTGGTGTTGGGCAAGTTGCCCCGACAAGGCTCTTGTCGGGGCCGTGAAGGCCACCCTGGCAAGGGCCTTGCCGGGGGAGTTTCACCTCGCCCCTCTGCTCTTCATGCTTCTGGTCTCGAGCATGGCTTTGGTAGCCTTGTGTGTTTGCTTCCTCTTCTGTCCCGCCAAGCGCGGCCGCAGGCGTGTGGCTGCGACTGCCCGCGCACAAGTAAAGGGGTACAAAAAGGACCCCTACTTTTGTACACCGACAAGAGCCTCCGGGCCTGGGTCACATATAAGCGTGGAGCGTTATTGGGCAGGCCCAGAACTGTGCGGGGGCGTGCGCGCGGCGGAGTTTTACCACAGTAACTCCCTTGGCAGTTGCGCTTCCCCACGACCCGCGTTGAATGCGTGACGTGGGGGTGGTGAGTGGGGCGGTTGCTGCACGCCTGCGTCACATCGTGGTAAATGGTAAAGAGGCGGCCCGCGCCTTCCCCATAAAAAGGAGAAAGCGCAGGCGCGTTGCTCATTTACCCCCTGCGCCTTCTCGAATCTCGAAACCGCCGCTCCCTTCTTCCTCCTCAAGCTCTTGCCTTTGCTCGCCGCTGCCGCGCTCTCGCTGCCCTTTGTCCTACATCCCCTCTCAGTCGCCATGGCGCCCAAGACAGGCAAAGGCAAAGGGGTGGCCAAGCATGTCGGGGAGAAAGAGGTGCCGGAGAGCGAGTTGGCGGTGCTGCGGACGCAGCACGCCTATTTCCCCTCGACGGTCGATGCGGTCCACCTCAGGGACTACTTCAAGCCCCTGTGGGGGAGGAAGACGACGGGGCACCCTACCACGCACATCGTCCCTGCCGATTTCGCCAAGGCCGGCCCAAATCGGTACCCCTTCTTCGTCAATTACTTTTCTTGTGGCTCTGCCCCCTTTCTCTGATTTCTTCAACACATCATGCACACCTACGGCTTTCACCTCCTCGACTTTACGCCGAATGTGGTGGCATGCATGGCCTTCTTCGCCCATCTCTGCGAGGGCTTTGCCAGAGTGCTCCCCAGCACGGTGCTCTTCCGCCACTACTTCTATCCTCGCATCCAGCTAGGGGACGCAATTTCTGGGTGCATCACCTGGATCCCGAGGACCTAGGAGAAGGGTACGTACCCGGAGGGTGCCCAGAAGGAGAGGTGGGACGAGTGGCGGGGTTGGTGGCTCTGGATCAGGGAGAAGGATCCGCATGAGTTCTGCCGAGTTCGTCAGAGCCCGCCGACCCGCCGCAAGGACTGGAGCGACCTCGACACCAACGACAAGAAGCTCACGGTCGCCACCACCATGATCCATCGCCTCACCATAGTCGGGCTCACCCTTGAGATGATTGGGGCCGATTTCATCCGTCGCCGAATCGCCCCGCAGCACAACAAGGGGAGGCCGGACTGGGACTTCAGGAATGCGGCTGATGTCATGAGGCTTCGCCGTGGCCTGAAGCATAACTTCACGGTGCTGGGGCATGCGCATTTTTTCAGAGGCTCTTCCAGCTCAATGTGGACGATGACAGGGCTGAGAGGACCGGCAGGGCCGCAAAGACCGGCAAGGTCGTCAAGGGACCCCTGTTTGGGTTGCCGGCAGGAGTGGTCCCGCTGACCAACAACTCTCGCCAGTCCGCTATCATCGCCATGATGCCGGACTTCAAAGCGCACGACCTCGACCCGGCCTGGCGTGAGCCGCCAGCAGAGAAGGTGCAGGAGTTTTTTGACAACTTGTCGGAGGACTATGTCCGCGACGAGCCGCTGCTCATCCGCGACACCACCAAGGAGGAGCTGGACTACATCGCCGCCAGGGCGGCGGAAGTGGCAGTTCACTACAAAAAAAAGACACATCCGTGACATTTTGGGCCGAACGAAATTTTTTTCTGTCATACTTATGACACTTCTATGACGATAATTGTGACAAAACCCGGTATCATCATAGATGTGGTGGGCTCCTACTTCTATGACAAAAAATCATGACAGAAAATGGGCTTTTCGTCCTAGGCAGGCCGGAGACGCAGCTGCATGACATTCTTTGGGCCTTCCATGACGGAAAAAACCATGGTAGAAGCGAGGGCGAGGAAAATATCGGGGTGTTCCCGGTTACGGTGGGTGGTCGGGGCCGAGCGATGCGCGTTTCTCTCGTACACGTACGCGCGTGTGTGCGAGGCGTTGGGCTCTAACTAAACCCAAGCGAGGCGATGGGCTCTAACTGAACCCGAGCGATTGCACTAGCTACGTTACTGAACCCGATCGAGCGATTCCTTCACTACTACTAATAACTGAAGCCAATTGATCGCCTCTGGATGAGCAAAGTGGCGTTCTTTGGGGGTTTTGATGAACAGGTTCGGTGGGGTTGATGAACAGGACCCCGTGGTGTTGCCTCTGGATGAACAGGACCCCGATCGATCCAGCCGGTTGGGGCTGGATGAACAGGACCCCGTGGAGGGCTGGATGAACAGGGCGACCCGTGGAGGGCTGGATGAGCAGATGAGCGGTGGAGGGCTGGATGAGCGATGAGCGGTGGAGGGCTGGATGAACAGTAGCTCATGGAGGGGTGGTTGAACAGGAGCCCGTGGAGAGGGCTGGTTGAACAGTAGCCGGTGGATTAGCGCGCGGTTGAGGCTGGATGAATGATAACCCACAAGTATAGGGGATCGCAACAGTTTTCGAGGGTAGAGTATTCAACCCAAATTTATTGATTCGACAGGAGCGGAGCCAAAGAATATTCTCAAGTATTAGCAGTTGAGTTGTCAATTCAACCATACTTGGATAAATTAATATCTGCAGCAAAGTATTTAGTAGCAAAGTAATATGGAAGTAACGATAACGGTGGCAAAAGTAACAGTAGTAGTTTTGTAGCAAGCGTAACAGTGGCAACGGCAAAGTAACTAAGCAAAGAACAATATATTAAAAGCTCGTAGGCATTGGATCGGTGATGGAGAATGATGTCGGATGCGATTCCTCATGCAATAGTTATAACCTAGGGTGACATAGAACTAGCTGCAAGTCATCAATGTAATGTAGGCATGTATTCCGAATATAGTCATACATGCTTATGGAAAAGAACTTGCATGACATCTTTTGTCCTACCCCCCGTGGCAGCGGGGTCCTATTGGAAACTAAGGGATATTAAGGCCTCCTTTCAATAGAGTACCGGACCAAAGCATTAACACTTAGTGAATACATGAACTCCTCAAACTACGGTCATCACCGGGAGTTGTCCTGATTATTGTCACTTCAGGGTTGCCGGATCATAACACATCGTAGGTGACTATAGACTTGCAAGATAGGATCAAGAACTCACATATATTCATGAAAACAAAATAGGTTCAGATCTGAAATCATGGCACTCGGGCCCAAGTGACAAGCATTAAGCATAGCAAAGTCATAGCAACATCAATCTCAGAACATAGTGGATACTAGGGATCAAACCCTAACAAAACTAACTCGATTACATGGTAAATCTCATCCAACCCATCACCGTCCAGCAAGCCTATGATGGAATTACTCACGCACGGCGGTGAGCATCATGAAATTGCTGATGGAGGAAGGTTGATGATGATGATGGCGACAGATTCCCCTCTCCGGAGCCCCGAACGGACTCTAGATCAACCTTCCCGAGATAGATTAGGGCTTGGCAGCGGCTCCGTATCGTAAAACGCGATGAATCCTTCTCTCTGATTTTTTTTCTTCACGAACGTGAATATATAGAGTTGGAGTTGAGGGCAGTGGAGCACCAGGGGGCCCACGAGACAGGGGGCGTGCCCAGGGGGTAGGCACATCCACACCCTCGTGGACAGGGTGTGGCCCCCTGGCCTTGGTTCTTTTGCCATTATTTTTTATTAATTCCAAAAATATTCTCCGTGAAGTTTCGGATCATTCCGAGGACTTTTATTTCTGCACAAAAATAACACCATGGCAATTCTGCTGAAAACAGCGTCAGTCCGGGTTAGTTCCATTAAAATCATGCAAGTTAGAGTCCAAAACAAGGGGAAAAGTGTTTGGAAAAGTAGATACAATGGAGACGTATCAACTCCCCCAAGCTTAAACCGTTGCTTGTCCTCAAGCAATTCAGTTGATAAACTGAAAGTGATAAAGAAAAACTTTTACAAACTCTGTTCGCTCTTGTTGTTGTAAATATGTAAAGCCAACATTCAAGTTTTCAGCAAAGATTATGAACTAACCATATTCACAATAACATTTAGGTCTCATGTTTACTCATATCAATGACATAATCAAATAGCGAGCAATAATTATAAATCTTGGATGACAATACTTTGTCAAAACAATCATAATATGATATAACAAGATGGTATCTCGCTAGCCCTTTCTGAGACCGCAAAACATAAATGTAGAGCACCTCTAAAATCAAGGACTGACTAAACATTGTAATTCATCGTAAAAGAGATCTAGTCATACTCAATATAGATTAATAATAATGGAGGCAAATGACGGCGGTGCTCTCCAACTGGTGCTTTTTAATAAGAGGATGATGACTCAACATAAAACTAATTAGATAGGCCCTTCGCAGAGGGAAGCAGGGATTTGTAGAGGTGCCAGAGCTCGATTTTGAAATAGAGATAAATAATATTTTGAGCGGCATACTTTCATTGTCAACATAACAACCGATTGATCTCGATATCTTCCATGCTACACACATTATAGGCAGTTCCCAAGAAGAATGGTAAAGTTTATACTCCCCCACCACCAACAAGCATCAATCCATGTCTTGCTCGAAACAACGAGTGCATCCAACTAGCACCAGCCCTGGGGGAGTTTTGTTTGCAATTATTTAGATTTGATTTGCTTGGAGCATGGGACTTGGCATGCCGGTGACCAGCCATTTTCTCGTGAGTGAGGAGCGGAGTCCACTCCTCTTGAGAATAACCCGCCTAGCATGGAAGGTACAGACAGCCCTAGTTGATACATGAGCTATTCGAGCATGCAAAACAGAATTTCATTTGAAGGTTTAGAGTTTGGCACATACAAATTTACTTGGAACGGCAGGTAGATACCACATATAGGAAGGTATGGTGGACTCATATTGAATAACTTTGGGGTTTATGGAAGTGGATGCACAAGCAGTACTCCCGCTTAGTACAAGTGAAAGCTACAAAAAGTCTGGGAAGCGACCAACTAGAGAGCGACAACAGTCATGAACATGCATTAAAATTAATAAACATTGAGTGCAAGCATGAGTAGGATATAATCCAGCATGAACATAAATATCGTGAAGGCTATGTTGATGTTGTTTCAACTACATGTGTGAACATGTGCCAAGTCAAGTCACTCGAATCATTCAAAGGAGGATACCACCATATCATACCACATCACAACCATTTTAATAGCATGTTGGCACGCAAGGTAAACTATTATAAACTCCTAGCAAATTAAGCATGGCATGGGCAACTATAATCTCTAATTGTCATTGCAAACATGTTTCATTCATAATAGGCTGAATTAGGAATGATGAACTAATCATATTTAGAAAAACAAGAGAGGTCGAGTTCATACCAGCTTATCTCATCTCAATCAACCCATCATATATAGTCATTATTGCCTTTCACTTGCACGATCGAACGGTGTGAATAATAATAGTGCACGTACATTGGACTAAGTTGGAATCTGCAAGCACTTAATACAAGGGAGAGGACAAGGTAATATGGGCTCTTGGTTAAATCAACAATAATGCATATAAGAGCCACTTCAATAATTTCATTATGGTGTTCTCCTCTCGACCCCCAAAGAAAAGAAAAAAAACTATTTACATGGGAAACCTCCCAACAAGCAAAAGAAGAACGAGAAATATTTTTGGGTTTTCTTTTAATTATTACTACTATAAGAAGGGAAAGTAAACTAGCTAAAAGCTACAACTAAATTTTTTGTGTTCTTCTTAAGGTTTTCAAACACATAAGAAGAAAGCGAGAAAAAGGAAATAAACTAGCATGGATAGCATACTGAAAAAGTATGAGCACCGATGACTAGCATCAGTGTGTGAACATGAATGTAATGTCGGTGAGAAATACGTACTCCCCCAAGCTTAGGCTTTTGGCCTAAGTTGGTTTATGCCCATGGATCAAAGTTGTAGTTGGGGTCGTACTGAGATGCAGCAGCTATTGCCTCATGAGTTGCCACTTGGAGGCGAGCTGCCTCCGTCCTCCTCTTATATTTGTTCGCCTCCTCCCTGGTTATAATATATCTCCCTATTGCCTGAAAGTCAAAGAAAGTAGGAGCAGGGAGAGCAACATGGAAAGTGCGGCGCCTGTCAAACATTAGTCGGTACTGGAGAGGTTGTTCATTCCTCTCAATAAACTGATGGCGAACCATAGCATTATAATCTAGATAAGCGGGAGGCAATTCCATATCATTTTCATGTATGGGTATCTCAGGAAAATTAACCACACGGGTTGCATAAATCCCACCAAACAAGTCTCCACTTAAACCATTATTATGCAACCTTCATGCAACAATGGCCCCCAAGTTATATTGTTTATCTCCTAAAACAGCACTCTTGAGAACACTAAGGTCAGGAACTCACATGTGACATGCCTCAACCTTACCGTTTATGCATCTACCTATAAAGAGAGCAAAGTAATGTATAGCAGGAAAATGAATGCTCCCTATGGTAGCTTGTGTTATTTCCCTTGATTCCCCCACAGAGATACTAGCAAGAAAATCCTTAAACTTAGATTTGCGAGGTTCACTAGCATTACCCCACTGCGGAAGTTTACAGGCAGTATTAAAATCCTCTAAGTCCATAGTATAAGATTTACCATAGATATCAAATAGGACAGTGTGACAATTGTGTGAAGATGAAAATTTGAACCTTCTCACAAAGGAATCAGTTAGGTGATAATACTGAGGGCACTTATCTAGCATGAAGCCCTCGAGTTCAGCATTACGCACATATGCCTCAAATTCCTCCTTAATTCCTGCTCGAACCATGAAATCTTCTGACGGCCATTCACAAGGTCGCACTTGAGCTTCTCTTGGTGGTTCATTGTCCGTCTCACATATTGCAGGCATGGGTCCTTGCTTCCTTGAAGAACCACCTTGGTACATTTTCCTAAACATATTTCTTCCTCTGAAAAATTTCTTCAAATTTTAGTAACTTAAAATAAAAGTGAACCAAACTCAACAAAATGGATAGCAACTACTGCCACAAGAGCCTAGAGAATATATCATGCATTAGAACTACTTGGGACCATATAAATTTGGCATGCAAGCTCAAGAACAGGGTCACCTAGGCAGCAAAAATTTGCAATGAATAAAGCACTAGAACAAAAACTAATTGGACCATTGGAGGGGTCACATACCGAAGAACAATCCCCCAAAGCAGTTTTGTGAGTGGAGCTTTGAGCAAGGAGATCGATAATGGCAGCAAGATGAGCTAGAACTCGTGCTTGAGCTGGTTGGTGATTTTTTGGGAGGAAGAAGGAGTGTGTGGTTGCTGGAATAAGTGGAGGGGGGCCACCAGGGGCCCACGAGGCAGGGGGGCGCGCCCTGGACCCTCGTGGCCAGGTGCTTGCTCCCCCTTATGTGTTCTCAGTGTCAGATATTCTCAAATATTCTAGAAAAAAATCATATTTCATTTTCAGGGCATTAGGAGAACTTTTATTTTGGGGGTATTTTTATTGCACAGATAATTCAGAAAAAAGACAGAATATACCATTTTTTCTTTATTTAATCTAAATAACAGAAAGTAAAAGGAGGGTACAGAAGGTTGTACTTTCTAACTTCATCCATCTCATGCTCATCAAAAGGAATCCACTAACAAGGCTGATCAAGTCTTGTTAACAAACTCATTCTGAATAACATGGAACCGGAGACATTTCGAATAACACTATGTTACCTCAGCAGGGATATGCACATCCCCAACAATAAGAATACCATATTTCTTCTTGACAGTAGGAAGAAGAAATTCAAAAAACCTCCAATAATAAATCGATGAAAATTTTCAAATAGAATTGATACTATGGACTTGAGGTTGTTTCCTCGAAAAGTGTACCGTATGCTCATTACCATTAACATGAAAAGTGACATTGCCTTTGTTGCAATCAATAACAGCCCTGCAGTATTCAAAAAGGGTCTACCAAGGATAATCGACATACTATCGTCCTCGGGAATATCAAGAATAACAAAGTCCGTTAAAATAGTAACGTTTGCAACCATAACACGCAAATCCTCACAAATACCGACAGGTATAGCAGTTGATTTATTGGCCATTTGCAAAGATATTTCAGTAGGTGTCAACTTATTCAAATCAAGTCTACGACATAAAGAGAGAGGCATAACACTAACACCGGCTCCAAGATCACATAAAGCAGTTCTAACATAGTTTCTTTCAATGGAGCATGGTATAGTTGGTACTCCTGGATCTCCTAGTTTCTTAGGTATTCCACCCTTAAAAGTATAATTAGCAAGCATGGTGGAAATTTCAGCTTCCGGTATCTTTCTTTTATTTGAAACAATATCTTTCATGTACTTAGCATAAGGATTCATTTTAAGAATATCAGTACAACGCATACGCAAGAAGATAGGCCTAATCATTTCAGCAAAGCGCTCAAAATCCTCATCATCCTTTTTCTTGGATGGTTTGGGAGGAAAAGGCATGGGTTTTTGAACCCATGGTTCTCCTTCTTTACCGTGCTTCCTAGCAACAAAGTCTCTCTTATCATAACGTTGATTCTTTGATTGTGGGTTATCAAGATCAACAGCAGGTTCAATCTCTACATCATTGTCATTACTAGGTTGAGCATCAACATGAACATCATTATTAACATTATCACTAGGTTCATGTTCATCACCTGATTATGTTTCAGCATCAAAGATAGAAATATCATTGGGATTCTCAGGTGTTCCAACAACAGGTTCAGTAGAAGCATGCAAAGTCCTATCATTTTTTTTTATTTTTAGAAGGACTAGTGTAACATCCCAAATTTCCTATTTGGAATGTTTTACAATTATAGCTAAGCATCTATGCATATTGTTTGAATTTGAGTGACATTTGAAGTTTCAGAAGTTTTTGAGTTGTTGGAATTTGAATTTGAATTTGGCAGTTGAAATTTGTTTCAAAACTATGCCTGACAAATACTTGAGAAAAAGTATGAGAGGAGTAAACATGACACTCCAAAAATATCAGAGGAAAAACATTGCCAAAAAGTTTGAATTCAAATCTGAATTTTATTTGGAATTTTAGAAAAATGATTTTTTATAAAGTTTGAGTTTTGCCCCTGGAAAAATGTTCAAATTATAGGGAATATTCCCCTGATCATTTTGATATATATATGTCCTATAAAAAATATATATATTTAATTATATTTCTCTCTCTCTTAAATTCAAAAAAAAAAGGACCCAGCGCTACCAGCTAACCCGCCCACCAGCCCGACAAACCACACCAGTGAGCCAAGGCACCCACCAGCCCGAGCCGCCCACGCCTTGAGCCCCCCTCGCTCGAAAACCCTTCGCCCCGGTCGCCCGACCGAGACGACCCCTCTCTCTCTCTCACTGACACCCGGCCCCACCCCTTCTTCCTCCCCACGCCACACCGCACCGGATCACCGCCGCCTCGCCGGAATCCCGCAAGATCCGGGATCCTCCCGATCCCCTCGCCCGATCTACCCCTCCTCCAAGTCGGTGCCCCCCCTATATAAACCCCCTCGCCCCGTTCCGCCCCTCGCCCCCTCGCCCGACCCTCTCCTCTCGCCACAATTCGTCGCCGGAGTCCGACGCCGCCGCCGCGCCATTAGCCCCGTTCCGGCCATCCCCGACCACCTCGAGCTCGCCCGACTCCACCCCGAGCTCCCCCTTGCTCCGCCGCACCCGCCGGAGGTCTTCACCGTCGTCCCCGACCACCGGAGCCGTCGTCACCCGAGCCGCCGTCGACCGCCGCCGTCGGTAAGTCACCGGAGATCTTCCCCACCGTCTGATCTACACGTAGGGTCCTGATTAGATCCCGAAGGGGTACGGTTTTATTTAGGGTTTAGTTTAATGAACCGGTTTAGTTACGGTTTTTATTAGACCGGCCCGACTCGGTTTTATTTCCCCGGCCCGTTTTAGCTATATTACGCCCGAGCGCTAGATAGGCCCATTAGCGCCCGATTTTTCTTTTAATTTTATTTTTCGTTTCTGTTTTTAACAGAATAGTTTCAGTTTTGTAAAATCCATATCTTTTAATCTACTTAATATTTTTAATTGATTCTTTTTCTGTTGGTTTGCAAATTTGTTGTAGTTTCTGTAGAAAATATGTTTAGTCATGTTAAAATTATTAGAAATTGTTTTATTTTAGATTTAGACAGATTAGTAATTCTGCTATAAAGTGAGTTAGGAATATTATTTTTTAGTGATTCTTTTGTCACAACTTTGTTTTGACCTTACCTAACCGTAGAAATTTATTTGGGCATTTTAGATCTAATAAAAAATAGTTTTAATAAAAATCATGTGGTTCTTATTTATTTAACTAGCTACTGTTTTCCTATTGTTTTAATTAGCAAATAAATTTATTTTTCATATGAGATAGTTTATTCCAGGTTAGTTTCTGTAACTTTAGAGCATGAACTTTTATTTACAATAATTAAAACTTTTATTGTATTTTTTCTTGCTAGGATTGTTTTAGGCATAATAGGAGTTCTATAATAGTTTTTAATGTGATTCGTTTTGCTCCTAGTTGCATGATGATTTCTTTTCTGTTAGGTAGCAAAAACCCATGCTTAGGTTCTGTTAAGAAAAATTTTGTTATGCAAAACTATTTCTTTGGTTGTGTTTGATGTGGTGAAAACATTGAATTGGATTTCTTCGAGTTTCTTTGGGTTTTGGTTCAATTGCTTTGTGTGTTATGTTAGCATGCTATTATGTTAAGTGGTCATATGTTGTATGCTTATTATGATTGTTGTTTGCCTCGGTAGAATTTCCGGAGTGCGAAGCTTGCTACCACGAGTCCCTAGCTTTCGAAGATCGTCAGCAAGGCAAGTCATTGATCATATTTTCTTTACTATACCTATGATTTTATTGCATTAGAATTATACCTCCCCACCATGCATGCAGTAGGTGAAATTGAAGTTATGTTCTTGAGTAGTATCATGAGGTAGGATGAACCCAATTCCCCTTGTTACCATTGCCCGGGACGAAGTAGTTTATTTTTGCTATGCTCGTAGACGGGGTTGGTTGAGTGAATCATAAGGGAGATGTGAGAGTCAAAATGATGACAACCCCATGACTTCAAGCTCAAGATGGACTTCGAAATTCACTACTGGGTGGAGGACGGTTGACGGGCACCCTGGAGAACCCAGTGGTTGGCCGGGATGCATGGAGAAGTGCCATGACATCTTGCGGAAAGCTTCACCCAGCCACAAAGAGACGGATGTATACCCCATTGACCGGAAGCTTACCTGTGCAGCCGCAAGCCATTATGGGCTCTGGCTTGGTCAACCCTAGTTGTGACTCTGGCCGGACGGTGCTACGAGATGTAGAAGAACGGTAGGATTGGATGGGTACCGCGGTGGCGGAGAAACTCTTTGGAAGACCCTGTTTGTTCGTCCGCCTTCAAACACCATGAAGTGCGAAGACTTAAAAAGGAGGGAACGAATCTTGCGGGTAAAGTGCGCAAACCTCTGCAGAGAAAAGATCTAATCAATTAGCCATGTCCCCGATTACGGACAATTTGAGCCTCTGGAACTTGGAAGTATTTCAGATATCTCAACACCAAACTTAATAAATTAATTGAGGGGATTATTATTTAATAATTGGGAATGAGACATTGGTTGGCGGAACCATCTCAATAACTACCAACATTTTGTAGTAATTGCAAACAAGTCCTTTATTGTAGGGAAAAACTGGCTTTTCGCAAAAACAATGAACCTTAGAGCTCCACAGCCAAATTGCATATAGTGTTAGTAATTTTATTGTTATTCTCTTCATGACCTGCCAGCATATTCAAAATGCTGACCTACACGGCTGCAACGCCTTATGTTGCGGAGGAGTATTCGATCGGGAGTGAGGCTACGATCCGCGCTTGGCGATTGCCCTATGGAGTCGGATGGGCTCGCTTTTCTTCTCGCTTCGCAGCTTTACTTAGTTTATTTCTCATGAGTTGGCTTTCGGCGAATTTATTCTATTGTAATAAAGACTCGATATGAGAATCGTGTAATAAATTCAGGTGTGATTGAACTTTGATTATTTCATCAATGTATTGTGTGTGCCAAAGATGATCTTGGGATGGTATGCATACGTAGACTTGACCGATTTTGGGTCGGGTCGCTCTGAGAGATGGTATTCAGAGCACACGCGATGACCGTGGGGCGTAACCCCTAGGATCGAAAAACCATAGGAAGAGACTATTTATTTCATGTCCTTATCATTCCGTAATTCTCCCTGTTCATTTCGACTTCTCTCCGATTTTCAACATTCTAGATGGCGCGAGTTCACCCAGTTTTGCTACGGAGTTTTGCCACCAGATGAGGCGATGCCTTTCGGCAAGAAGCTGGTCCAGATCGTGAAGAAGCTGAAGATTGCTCGCCCTCGATCACGGAAGCCTACCAATGCACTTCCGACGGATACCCTCACAGACTGAGGTGCACATTCCAGGAGGACCTTCGGAGGACATTCAGAGCCTATTGACTTTGAGTTTACCGACTTCAATTGGATCCTCGGAAGAGACATGGCGATTTATCGTGCACTTGGACATCTCCGAGAATAGTACAGGGCTGAGCTCGATCCATCAGACCTCGCCATGATTTCTCGCAGAGCTAGGAATGGAGATATCATCCGTACCGTGGAGGACGACTCCATTCTCTCATATGTCCAAGACTTGGAGTGTCTCCTCAGAAGCGGAGATCCGGACTCGCCGTAACTTCGAAGGTACACAGAGGCTGTTATTCCGTGAACTGGAACTGGAGGAGAAAGCACACGCAGACTTCCTTGACCATGAAGAAGAAATCGCGGATTTCATGGAGAGAGTCGACAAGCTGAAGATGGATGTTGCCGCATTAGAGGAGAAGATGGACATCGGAGAAGACCTTTTTCCGAGTGGAGATGACGGACCTCTCGTGAGCAATGATCAGGATTATGAAGGGAGCTCCACTGAAGAAAACCGCAAGAGGAGGCGCCGCATCAGAGGACGCCACACCGGAGGACGCCGCACCAGAGGACGCAAGGATAATTGATGAAGACATTTAGTCGTCCGCCATGTTGTTTTATTTTCGTCGATCAGTTAGGCCGTTATTTTCGATTAGTCATGAGAATTTGTAATCCGAGATTGAACCATGTTTGAGTTGATTGAATAAATGATTGGTGTGATTATGATTGTGCATTCATATGGGTAGTGATATTTTATCATTAGACCCTTGTTCTATTCTAATTTTCTCATCCACTCCAAAACACCAGATGCCTCCGAGACGTGACCCCGGCCTCAACTTTCCGCCGGAGCTCACCCAGCTGATCCAGCAGCAGAATGCCCTCATGCAGATGCTCATTCAGAACCAGAACAACAACGACAACAATCCACCGCCACCACCCCCTGTTGACAACTTGACCCGATTCCTAAGGCTGAATCCGCCAGTGTTCTCTAGCAGCACTGAGCCGATTGTGGCCGATGATTGGCTCCGCAAGGTCGGAAGGAGTTAGTCACTTTATTGGATGCACGGATGCAGAGAAGGTGCGCTTTGCCGCACATCAACTTGATGGACCTGCAGCCTCTTGGTGGGAGAACTACACCGCCACTTATCCCATCGCCACCATCACGTGGGATCAGTTCCAAAGAAGCTTTCCGCACCGCTCATGTCTCACCGGAGCCATGAGTTTGAAGAAGCGTGAGTTCCGCAACTTACGCCAGGGAACCGTCTTGTGGGGCGATGCGTGGATGAGTTCAGCAAGTTAGCTCGCTATGCCCCGGATGATGTGGCCACGAGATGCCGCAAGCAGGAAAAGTTTCTCGAGGGACTCAATGATTTAGCTGGGAATGCAGCTTATGGTGGCTACCTTCACCAACTACCGGAGCTGGTAGACAAGGCCACCATACTTGAAGGCAAGCAGCAGCAGATTGATAGCATAGCGGAAGTATGGTCGGGAAGTACAACTCGGAGCTCAGCGAAGCCCGTTATGCCCCATACTGGGAGGGCATACCCATCACACCCATGGAGGACATAATCATGGAGGACATAACCATGGAGGAAATGGGAACAACCGCAACCAGGACAACAACACAGGCAATAGAAACGGTAATGGAAACCAGCATCGTCCTGCACCGGCTCCGAAGGATCTGAGTCACATCACCTGTTTCAAGTGCCAGAAAACAGGGCACTATGCCACCGACTGCTCGGAGGCCAAGCAGAGGAATGGAAACGGCAATGGAAGCTCAGCAAAGAAGCCCAACCCTTTTCCTCGTGCTCAGGTGAACCACATTGATGTGGAGGACGTCTATGATCAGCCAGACACTGTGGTTGGTGAGTTTTATTGAATTCACGTTCAGATATTGGTACTCTTTGATTACGGTGCAACGCATTCATTCATATCAAGGGTAGTTGTGGAAAAGTACGGGTTGCCCACTAGAACCCTTAGAAGCCCTCTTCACGTCGGCCAGCAGAGGAGAAATGATGGCGAGCTTAGGCTGTCATGCAACCCTCAACATCGAAACCATAAATTCCCCGCAGACCTCATAGTATTGGAAACCCAGACCTTGGATGTAATCCTTGGCATGGATTGGTTGACGAAGTTTGAAGGAAACATAGATCGTGCCAAGAAGTCGATTCTGCTCACCATCCCGGAGCGTAAGAGGATCAAGTATGTATCCAGATGTATCCCGATGAAGAATCAGTGCATTCCCTCACGGGAGTTGTTCAGAGGAAGTGCCGTGGTGCAAGATTTTCCCGATGTGTTTCGGAGGAATTACCAGAATGCCACCGACGAGACATTGAATTTTGATTGAGTTATTGCCCGCACAACCCCAATATCCAAGAGACCCTATCGGATGCCCCGAGCGATTTGAAAGAGATCAAGAACCAAATTAATGAGCTATTGGAGAAAGGATATATTCGCCAAGCTCATCACCTTGGGAGCCCCAGTTCTTTTGGTAGAGAAGAAGGATGGAACCACGAGAATGGTTGTGGATTATCGTTCGTTGAGCGACGTGACCATCAAGAACAAGTACCCTCTGCCGATGATTAATGACCTATTTGATCAGCTAGTTGGAGCCAAGGTATTCTCCAAGATCGATCTTCGATCAGGGTATCATCAGTTGAAGATCCGTGAAAAGGATATACCCAAAATAGCATTTACCACCAGGTATGGTTTATATGAGTATACCGTCATGTCATTCGGATTGACTAATGCCCCTGCATACTTCATCAATTTGATGAACAAGGTATTTATGGAATATCTGGACAAGTTTGTCGTGGTGTTCATCGATGATATACTGATTTTCTCCAAGAGCGAGGAAGAGCATAAGGAACATTTGCGTCTAGTCCTGGAGAAACTCTGAGAACATCAGTTGTATGCCAAGTTCAGTAAATATGAATTTTGGCTGAAGGAAGTCGGATTCCTCGGACATGTTATTTCAGGAGAAGGAATAGCAGTTGACCCCACCAAGGTTGAATCAGTCACCGATTGGCAGTCGCCCACCTCAGTCAAGGAGATCCGCAGTTTTCTCGGACTCGCAGGATATTATCGGAGGTTTATTGAGAATTTCTCGAAGATTTCCAAGCCCATGACTGAGCTATTGAAGAAGGACGCCAAGTACATTTGGACCGAGGATTGTGAAGCCAGTTTCCAAGAATTGAAGAAACGGTTGGTCACAGCCCAAAGCTGATTTTGCGGACATACACAAGGATTACGGGTATATTGTGACGCTTCTCGTCAGGGACTCGGAGGAGTACTCATGCAGGAAGGAAAAGTTGCAGCTTATACCTCCAGACAGCTACGACCACACGAGATGAATTATTCCACACATGATTTGGAGTTAGCAGCCGTAGTGCATGCACTCAAGACCTGGAGACATTTCCTTATCGGGAACAAATGTGATGTTTACACAAATCATAAGAGCTTGAAGTACATTTTCACGCAGAAAGAGTTGAACCTCAGGTAGAGGAGATGGCTAGAGTTAATCAAGGACTATGACATGAGATTGCATTACCACCCAGGAAAGGCTAATGTCGTAGCAGATGCTTTGAGCCGTAAGAGTTATGTGAATACTCTTATAGTGGGAGGATTACCCCAGGAGTTAGTCGATGATCTCAGAGATCTCCGACTGGAGATAGTTCCGAGTGGATATGTTGCAACTCTGGAAGTTCAGCCCACTTTGGCCGGAAAAAAATTCGTGAAGCCCAGAAGTCGGACAAGGAAATTGAAGAGATAAAGAAAAAGATGAATGAAGGAAAAGCTAAAGGGTTTCGCAAGGATGAATACGGAGCTATATGGTTCGAGGATCGTATTTATGTGCCCAATGATCCCGAACTCAGGAAGCTAATTCTTCAGGAGGCTCATGATTCACCGTACTCGATTCACCCCGGTAACACCAAGATGTATCTAGATTTGAAGGAAAGTTTCTGGTGGACAGGCATGAAGAAGGATATTGCCGAGTACGTAGCAGTATGCGATGTTTGCCAGCGAGTAAAGGCGGAACATCAGAAGCCAGCAGGGTTACTTCAACCTTTGCCGATTCCCGAGTGGAAATGGGAAAAACTTGGAATGGATTTTATCACAGATTACCCAGACCCGTTCAGTTTATGGTTCCATCTGGGTAGTGGTTGATCGATTGACCAAGGTAGCTCATTTCATTCCCGTGAAGACTACCTATACCAGTGCTAAGTTAGCCAAGATATACATGACCAGGATCGTATGTCTGCATGGAGTTCCGAGGAGTATCGTGTCAGATAGAGGAACACAATTTACCTCAAAGTTTTGGAATCGCTTGCATGAAACTTTGGAGTGCGAGGCTGGAGTTCAGTACAGCTTTTCATCCGCAGACAGATGGACAGACCGAGAGAGTCAACCAGATCCTGGAGGACATGTTGAGAGCTTGTGCGCTAGACTATGGGTCTAGCTGGGATGATAATTTGCCATACGCGGAGTTCTCATACAACAACAGTTATCAGACCAGTCTGAAGATGGCCCTTTCGAAGCTCTATACGGAAGGAGGTGCAGAACACCATTGCTGTGGGATGGTGTTGGAGATCGAACACTTTTCGGTTCCGATCTTATCGAGAGATTCGAAGAGAAAGTCAAACTGATTCGAGATAGACTCAAGGTAGCTCGATCGAGGCGTAAGAGTTATGCCGACAAGAACGCAAGGAAGTAACTTACGAAGCGGGAGACCGAGCATATCTTCGTGTGTCCCCACTTCGTGGAATCAAGAGGTTCGTGTTAAAGGAAAGTTAGCACCCCAGTTCATTGGCCCTACAAAATCCTCGAGCGTCGTGGAGAAGTTGCTTACAAGTTGGAATTGCGGAAGGATTGTCCGGAGTTCATGATGTCTTCCATGTTTCTCACCAAGAAATGCCATGCCGACATGGCCGATATTTCGTTGAGAGACACACGGTGCCCTAGAGGCCATACAGCTCGACGGTGATCTCGACTTATAAGGAGAAACCCGTCCAATTCTCGAGACTGCGACAGAGTCACCCACAGCAAGATCATCAAGTTTTGCAAGGTGTTGTGGAGTCATCACTCCGAGGAGGAAGCCACCTGGGAGCGGGAAGAAGACCTCCGCCGAGATCACCCGCTCCTATTTGCTAGCCAACCCGAATCTCGAGGGCGAGATTCATCTTAAGGTGGGTAGGTTTGTAACATCCCAAATTTCCTATTTGGAATGTTTCACAATTATAGCTAAGCATCTATGCATATTGTTTGAATTTGAGTGACATTTGAAATTTCAGAAGTTTTTGAGTTGTTGGAATTTGAATTTGAATTTGGCAGTTGAAATTTGTTTCAAAACTATGCCTGACAAATACTTGAGAAAAAGTATGAGAGGAGTAAACATGACACTCCAAAAATATCAGAGGAAAAACATTGCCAAAAAGTTTGAATTCAAATCTGAATTTTATTTGGAATTTTAGAAAAATGATTTTTTAAAAAGTTTGAGTTTTGCCCCTGGAAAAATGTTCAAATTATAGGGAATATTCCCCTGATCATTTTGATATATATATATGTCCTATATAAAATATATATATTTAATTATATTTCTCTCTCTCTTAAATTCAAAAAAAAAAAGGACCCAGCGCCACCAGCCAACCGCCCAAATAGTACCGACAAACCCACCAATGGGCCGAGGCACCCACCAGCCCGAGCCATTGCCCGAGCCCCCCGCCGAAAACCCTTCGCCCGGTCGCCCAACCGAGACGACCCTCTCTCTCTCATCGACACCCGCCCCACCCCTTCTTCCTCCCCACGCCACACCAAGACCGGATCACCGCCTCCTGCGGAATCCCAAGATCCGGATTCTCCCGATCCTCGCCTGATCTACCCCTCCTCCAAGTCGGTGCCCCCTATATAACCCCCCCCCTCGCCCGTTCCGCCTCGCCCCTCGCCGACCATCTCCTCTCGCCACAATTAAATCGCCGAGTCCGCGCGCCGCCGCCATTTAGCCCTGTTCCGCCATCCCGACCACCTCGAGCTCGCTCGACTCCACCCCGAGCTCCCCCTTGCTCCGCCGCACCCGCCGGAGGTCTTCACCGTTGTCCCCGACCACCGGAGCCACCGGAGCCGTCGTCGCCCGAGCCGCCGTCGACTGCCGCCGTCGGTAAGTCACCGGAGATCTTCCCCACCGTCCGATCTACACGTAGGGTCCTGATTAGATCCCGAAGGGGTACGGTTTTATTTAGGGTTTAGTTTAATGAACCGGTTTAGTTACGGTTTTTATTAGACCGGCCCGACTCGGTTTTATTTCCCCGGCCCGTTTTAGCTATATTACGCCCGAGCGCTAGATAGGCCCATTAGCGCCCGATTTTTCTTTTAATTTTATTTTTCGTTTCTGTTTTAACAGAATAGTTTCAGTTTTGTAAAATCCATATCTTTTAATCTACTTAATATTTTTAATTGATTCTTTTTTGTTGGTTTGCAAATTTGTTGTAGTTTCTGTAGAAAATATGTTTAGTCATGTTAAAATTATTAGAAATTGTTTTATTTTAGATTTAGACAGATTAGTAATTCTGTTATAAAGTGAGTTAGGAATATTATTTTTAGTGATTCTTTTGTCACAACTTTGTTTTGACCTTACCTAACCGTAGGAATTTATTTGGGTATTTTAGATCTAATAAAAATAGTTTTAATAAAAATCATGTGGTTCTTATTTATTTAACTAGCTACTGTTTTCCTATTGTTTTAATTAGCAAATAAATTTATTTTTCATATGAGATAGTTTATTCTAGGTTAGTTTCTGTAACTTTAGAGCATGAACTTTTATTTACAATAAATAAAACTTTTATTGTATTTTTTCTTGTTAGGATTGTTTTAGGCATAATAGGAGTTCTATAATAGTTTTAATGTGATTCTTTTTGCTCCTAGTTGCATGATGATTTCTTTTCTGTTAGGTAGCAAAACCCATGCTTAGGTTCTGTTAAGAAAAATTTTGTTATGCAAAACTATTTCTTTGGTTGTGTTTGATGTGGTGAAAACATTGAATTGGATTTCTTGAGTTTCTTTGGGTTTTGGTTCAATTGCTTTGTGTGTTATGTTAGCATGCTATTATGTTAAGTGATCATATGTTGTATGCTTATTATGATTGTTGTTTGCCTCGGTAGAATTTCCGGAGTCTGAAGCTTGCTACCACGAGTCCCTAGCTTTCAAGATCGTCGGCAAGGCAAGTCATTGATCATATTTTCTTTACTATACCTATGATTTTATTGCATTAGAATTATACCTCCCACCATGCATGCAGTAGGTGAAATTGAAGTTATGTTCTTGAGTAGTATCATGAGGTAGGATGAACCCAATTCCCTTGTTACCATTGCCGGGACGAAGTAGTTTATTTTGCTATGCTCGTGACGGGTTGGTTGAGTGAATCATAAGGGAGATGTGAGAGTCAAAATGATGACAACCCCATGACTTCAAGCTCAAGATGGACTTCAAATTCACTCATGGGTGGAGGACGGTTGTGGGCACCTGGAGAACCCAGTGGTTGGCGGGATGCATGGAGAAGTGCCATGACATCTTGCGAAAGCTTCACCCAGCCACAAAGAGACGGATGTATACCCCATTGACCGAAGCTTACCTATGCAGCGCAAGCCATTATGGGCTCGCTTGGTCAACCCTAGTTGTGACTCTGGCGGACGGTGCTACGAGATGTAGAAGAACGGTAGGATTGGATGGGTACCGGCAGTGGCCAGAGAAACTCTTCGGAAGACCCTGTTTCGTTCGTCCCGTCTTCAAACACCATGACTTAAAAAGGAGGGAACGAATCTTGCGGGTAAAGTGCGCAAACCTCTGCAGAGAAAAGATCTAATCGATTAGCCGTGTCCCCGGTTACGGACAATTTGAGCCTCTGGAACTTGGAAGTATTTCGGATATCTCAACACCAAACTTAATAAATTAATTGAGGGGATTATTATTTAATAATTGGGAATGAGACATTGGTTGGCGGAACCATCTCAATAACTACCAACATTTTGTAGTAATTGCAAACAAGTCCTTTATTGTAGGGAAAAACTGGCTTTTCGCAAAAACAATGAACCTTAGAGCTCCACGGCCAAATTGCATATAGTGTTAGTAATTTTATTGTTATTCTCTTCATGACTTGCCGGCATATTCAAAATGTTGACCTACACGGTTGCAACGTCTTATGTTGCAGAGGAGTATTCCGATCAGGAGTGAGGCTACGATCTGCGCTTGGCGATTGCCCTATGGAGTCAGATGGACTCGCTTTTCTTCTACGCTTCCGCAGCTTTACTTAGTTTATTTCTCATGAGTTGGCCTTCGGCCGAATTTATTCTATTGTAATAAAGACTCGATATGAGAATCGTGTAATAAATTTAGGTGTGATTGAACTTTGATTATTTCATCAATGTATTGTGTGTGCCAGCATGATCTTGGGATGGTACAGACACAGAGACTTGACCGATTTTGGGTCGGGTCGCTACAACTAGGTGCATCAACATTAGTTCTCTTAGAATCTTGCTTAATTCTCTCAGGGTGGCCCTCAGGATACAAAGGTTCCTGAGTCATTTTACCCCCTCTAGTCATAACTCTAACAGCATTATCATTCTTCTTATTGTTTAATTCATTGAGCAAATCATTTTGAGCTTTAAGTACTTGCTCTACTTGAGTGGTAACCATAGAAGCATGTTTACTAATAAGTTTAAGTTCAACTTTGACTCTAGACATATAATCACTCAAGTGTTCAATCTTATAAGCATTGTGTTTCAATTGTCTACCAACATAAGCATTGAAGTTTTCTCATTTAACAATAAAATTATCAAACTCATCTAAGCATTGGCTAGCAGACTTATAATGAGGAATATCACCTTCATCAAATCTATGGAGAGAATTTACCTTTACTGCCTGTGTCGGGTTATCAAGACCATGTATTTCTTCAACAGGCGGCAAATTAAGACCATGTATTTCTTCAATAGGAGGTAAATTCTTAACATCTTCAGCTTTAATACCCTTTTCTTTCATAGATTTCTTTGCCTCTTGCATATCTTCAGGACTGAGAAATAGAATACCCCATTTCTACGGAGTTGGCTTAGGAGTTGGTTCAGGAAGTTTCCAATTATTTTCATTAGTCAACATATTATTCAATAGCAATTCAGCTTGATCAACTGTTCTTTCCCTGAAAACACAACCAACACAACTATCCAGGTGGTCTCTGTAGGCATCGGTTAGTCCATTATAAAAGATATCAAGTGTTTCATTTTTCTCGAGAGGATGATCAGGCAAAGCATTAAGTAATTGGAGAAGCCTCCCCCAAGCTTGTGGTAGACTCTCTTCTTCAATTTGCACAAAATTATATATTTCCCTTAAAGCAGCTTGTTTCTTATGAGCGGGGAAATATTTAGCAGAGAAGTAATAAATCATATCCTGGGGACTACGCACACAACCAGGATCAAGAGAATTAAACCATGTTTTAGCATCACCCTTTAATGAGAACGGAAATAACTGAAGGATATAGTTTTCTCAGCATTAGTGAATAGGGTGGCTATATCATTTTATTTAGTAAGATGTGCCAAAAAACTTTTAGATTGATAGCCATAAAAAGGATCAGATTTAACCAAAGTAATTATCTCAGGATCAACAGAGAAATCATAATCCTTATCAGTAACACAGATAGGTGAAGTAGAAAAAGCAGGGTCATATTTCATTCTAGCATTCAAAGACTTTTCTTTCAGCTTAGCTAATAATTTCTTAAGATCATATCTATCATTGCAAGCAAGAAAGTCTCTAGCAGTTTCTTCATGCATAACATAACCCTCAGGCACAACAGGCAATTCATATCTAGGGGGAGAATCTTCATCATCACTTTCATCAATATTATCAGTTTCAATAATTTCATTCTCTGTTGCCCTAGCAAGTTGTTCATCAGGAAATTCACCTAGTGGCACTGTAGTATCTAGCATAGAAGTAGTTTCATCATAAGCATCATGCATAGCAGAAGTGGCATCATCAATAACATGCGAAATATCAGAATTAATAGTAGAAGCTTGTTTAGGTGTCGCGAGCTTACTCAAAACAGAAGGTGAATCAAGTGTAGAGCTAGATTGCAGTTCCTTACCTCCCCTCGTAGTTGAGGGAAAAATCTTAGTTCTTTCGTCTTTCAAGTTCCTCATAGTGATCAACAGGTATAAATCCCAAGTGACTCAAAGAATAGAGCTATGCTCCCCGGCAACGGCGCCAGAAAATAGTCTTGATAACCCACAAGTATAGGGGATCGCAACAGTTTTCGAGGGTAGAGTATTCAACCCAAATTTATTGATTCGACACAAGGGGAGCCAAAGAATATTCTCAAGTATTAGCAGTTGAGTTGTCAATTCAACCAAAACTAGATAACTTCATATTTGAAGCAAAGTATTTAGTAGCAAAGTAATATGGAAGTAACGGTAACGGTGGCAAAAGAAATAGTAGTAGTTTTGTAGCAAGCGTAACAGTGGCAACGGAAAAGTAACTAAGCAAAGAACAATATATGAAAAGCTCGTAGGCATTGGATCGGTGATGGAAAATTATGTCGGATGCGATTCCTCATGCAATAGTTATAACCTAGGGTGACACCGAACTAGCTCGAATTCATCAATGTAATGTAGGCATGTATTCCGAATATAGTCATACATGCTTATGGAAAAGAACTTGCATGACATCTTTTGTCCTACCCTCCCGTGGCAGCGGGGTCCTATTGGAAACTAAGGGATATTCAGGCCTCCTTTTAATAGAGTTCCGAACCAAAGCATTAACACTTAGTGAATACATGAACTCCTCAAACTACGGTCATCACCGGGAGTGGTCCCGATTATTGTCACTTCGGGGTTGCCGAATCATAACACATAGTAGGTGACTATTGACTTGCAAGATAGGAGCAAGAACTCACATATATTCATGAAAACATAATAGGTTCAGATATGAAATCATGGCACTCGGGCCCTAGTGACAAGCATTAAGCATAGCAAAGTCATAGGAACATCAATCTCAGAACATAGTGGATACTAGGGATCAATCCCTAACAAAACTAACTCGGTTACATGGTAAGTCTCATCCAACCCATCACCGTCCAGCAAGCCTACGATGGAATTACTCACGCACTCTGGTGAGCATCATGAAATTGGTGTTGGAGGAAGGTTGATGATGACGATGACGGCGGATTCCCCTCTCCGGAGCCCCGAACGGACTCCAGATCAGCCCTCCCGAGAGAGATTAGGGCTTGGCGGCGGCTCCGTATCGTAAAACGCGATGAATCCTTCTCTCAGATTTTTTTCTCCCTGAACGTGAATATATAGAGTTGGAGTTGAGGTCGGTGGAGCACCAGGGGCCTCACGAGGCAGGAGCGCGCCCAGGGGGTAGGCGCGCCCCCACCCTCATGGACAGGGTGTGGGCCCCTGGCCTTGATTCTTTCGCCAATATTTTTATTAATTCCAAAAATATTCTCCATGAAGTTTCAGGTCATTCCGAGAACTTTTATTTCTGCACAAAAATAACACCATGGCAATTCTGCTAAAAACAATGTCAGTTCGGGTTAGTTCCATTCAAATCATGCAAGTTAGAGTCCAAAACAAGGGCAAAAGTGTTTAGAAAAGTAGATACGATGGAGACGTATCAATGAACAGGAGTCCATGGATGAACAGTCGCTGGTGGTGGCTGGAGTAGATCGACGGGGGATGAACAGTAGCCCTGTGGAGGCTGGAGGGGGTCGACGGTGGAGATGAACAGTAGCCCTGTGGAGGCTGGAGGGGGTCGACGGTGGAGATGAACAGTATCCCATGGAGTCCCGTTTTGCGGTATGCCACACCCCTCCTGATGAACAGGACCCCCGTTTCGACCGTAGTGCTCCAACACAAGTCCGTTTCCTCCGTTTTATGGTACGCCACACCCCTCCCGATCAACAGGACCCCGTTTCGACCGTATGAGGTCCAACACAAGTCCGTTTCCTCCATTTTGCGGTATGCCAGACCCCTCCCAATGAACAGGATCCCGTTTCGACCATGGCCGGTCGAACACAAGGTCGTTTCCTCCGTTCTGCGGTACGCCAGGCCTCGCTTCCATCGGCTGTTCCGTCCAAGACGGTTGGCTCCCACGCGTTCTGTTGCCTCCCAATGAACACGACGCATTCCGTTGCCTCCCCATGAACACGACGACGACGCAGTTTCTCCGTTTTGACCCAGCCATCTACACGCGCCCTGGTCGTATGTATGCATGAGTAGGCGTTCGAGACCCCGCCAGTATGTACGTATGTGGCCGTATTTTCTTTCTTGCACACAGGCCGCTGTACGTACGTGTACATGCTACATGCGTGCCTCTACTACGACACGTGCGCGCCTCTACATCGACTAGTATGCACGTACACGTTCACGACCAGAATGACAACGCTACGTACGCTTCGACCAGGTGGGTCCCGACTGTTAGGCACTTCCTTGCATCAGAAGATGTAGCTGGTGGGTCACAGCAGTCAGGGGGTGAATCCTTTTTTTTGCCCGAACACACTTCCTTGCGTGCAAAGATGTAGCTGGTGGGTCCTAGCAGTCAGGGAGGAAACGTTTTTTTTTGTGAAATACGGTGGCCCGTCCGATGGGTCCCCGCTGTCAGGTGGAGGAATAATTATTTTGCACATAATAAGGAGGCACTTCCTTGCGGTTGCCGTGGACCCAGCTGTCAGCTTCTCCACGTATACTACACTTCCGATGGAAGTCGGTCGTTGACCACATTGACCACGCCGCGCCGAGAGCACCACGGCGGTGGACAACGGCGAGGCCTAGGAAGGGGACGACGCGGAGCCGGGGAAGACGCGGCAGTGGATACCCACGCGGAGAGGAGTATGAGGGTTCACTGGTTCAGCTGCGGTGTGAGGCTGCCGTCGCCGCAGAATAACAGGGGGTGTGGGTGAGTGGAGGGATGGCCTGGCCAGCGGTGGGAGTAGTAGGGGCGGTGAGGCCTCCGCGCCAGCATAGCCGGCCATGGGAGGCAGGAGCAGGAGGCACGACCGGCGCTGCTTTGGGCGGCTAGAGCAAGAAGACCAGAGGTTGAAGAAGCACGACGGCCGTTGGATGGACATCGTACGGTCACTGCAGCTAGAATCGTTTATATTGACTAAGTTGACAAAACCCTTGGTACGCGTCAACTTAGTAGGCCCATAGGTCAGTTTCCGAAACGATGCGCCCCAGATGTCAGGGGGAGGAATCATTTTTTGGGCAGGTGAAGATAAAATATCCGAGATTGAATAAGAAGCACGGCACCTTTGGATGGACATCCAACGACCACTGCTGCTAGAACCGTGTGTTTACTATAAGTTGACAAATCCTTGCATACGCGTCAACTCTCTTTTTTTAGGGGACGTGTCAACTTAGTTAGGCCACAAGTTTGTGGCAGAGAACTTATAGCCCATTTGAGATTTGTAAGAATGTGCAGCCAATTTTTGAATTCTAATGGAATTTACTACGGCCCATTTACAGTTTGTTAAAAGTACAGCCCATTTCAACCAACAGTCCAAAACAGAATTCAATAAAATTTCCCACAGTTTGATGGGATCCGAAATATTTTTATCCCAGAATTTCTAGTTAGATTAAATATAATTTCAATATAAATTTATATTACATAAAAATCCAATGAAACATTGCGCTCGCAACAATTAATGAAATTAAAATTTTCAATATCCAAAAATAATATTTTATAAAGTAATTACGTGTTTGGTGCATTTTTTATAGTTACTGCCCAGTTTTTATAATTACATCCCATTTATTATTTCTTAAAGCCCATTTTCTTGTTAAGCCTAATGCATTCCTCCTAGGAAAGATTTGGAGCCCAGCGGGGCGGAGAATAACAACTTGACCTTGCCTGGGTATTCCTAAAAAAATGTATAGCTGGGCTGGATATCTTGCCTGGGCTAGACGGGCCACAGCCCAGATATACGGCGCCCGCTGCTCATTCAGGAAGCCAGGATCATAGGGCCACATGTCCGTGACGGCATTGTCGTTCGCTTGTTCACCAGTGCTCGTTAAGGAGACGGAGGTTGCAGCACAGGTCCTCCTGCGCTGGTAGCTCTTCCGCCATTAGGGTGTCGAAGTGCGGCCGCACCTGCTCTATGGTGAACACGGCATGAACCGACTTGGACAGTGGTGTTGGCTCCTGGTCGGAAGCTACGTCCATCGTCTGATTGTCGTTGCTCAGCTCGGCGAGCTAGCTGGCGAGCCAGCATGTCCGGCTGCTGGACTGGCCCGCTGCCAAGCACGAGTCTGACTGCCCTGGCCCACCCAGACCGCCTCCCTCGCCTGCGCGCGCTTTCCGCCCATGTCACGCCCAATATGCGACCCTATCCAAAAGGAACTCGACGGTCCCACCAAGGATAGACCCGCATATTGAAACGCTTTTGCAAGGTGGATATCATTACATCAACATTACATAATAGATGGGGATACATACACAAGGCACAAATGCCTCAAGAATACATCAATATCATATACAAGATCAACATCCGACTACAGATGAAACATAAATGAAACTCAAACAATATCCACCTCGCTAGCCCAAAGCTGCCGACCGAACCTATCCCCGATCAAGAAGCAGAGGAAGAACTCCAATACAAGCAAACATCGCCTCACGCCATGATCATCGCACAACCTGTACACTGCAACTGGTGGTGTATTAATCTGTGAGCCACGAGGACTCAGCAATCCCATTACCATGGGTATCAAGACTAGCAAAGCTTAATGGGTAAGGAAGAGGTAAAGTGGTGAGGATGCATCAGCGACTAAGCATATATGGTGGCTAACATACGCAAATGAGAGCGAGAAGAGAAACAAAGGAACGGTCGTCAACTAGTAATGATCAAGAAGTGATCCTGAACTCCTACTTACGTCAGACATAACCCAGAAACCGTGTTCTCCTCTCGAACAACCCCGAAAAGAGACACTCACGGTTACTCACACGGTTGGTGTATTTTAGAAGAGTTTGCTTCAAATTTACTACAACCGGATATTAACAAATTCCCATCTGCCACATAACCGCGGGCACGACTCTCGAAAGTTTATACCCTGTAGGGGTGTCCCAACTTAGCCCATGATAAGCTCTCGCGATCAACGAAGGATATTCCTTCTCCCCGGGAAGACCCGATCAGTCTCGGAATCCGGCTACAAGACATTTCGACAAAGAATAAAACAAGAACAGCAAAGCCGCCCGATGTGCCGACAAATCCCGATAGAGTCGACGTACCTCGCTCTCGTGGCAACACCGGATGAGACTAGCTACGAGTAAAACCAGACCTCGAGTTGTTCGAGGGGCCCCGCAGTAGCTGTTCAGGCCAGCACTTAGAGAAGCAACGGCCGGGGGCTAAAATAAAGATGACCCTTGGGCTCCGAAACCCAAGGGAAAAAGGGCTAGGTGAGGCAAATGGTAAAACCATTGTTGGGCCTTCTTTGGAGAGTCTTATTCAAAGCGAACTGTCAAGGGGGTCCCATAAATCACCCGACCGCGTTAGGGACGCAAAATCCGGGAACATAATACCAATATGACGGAAACTAAGGCGGCAAGAGTGGAACAAAACACCAGGCATAAGGCCGAGCCTTCCACCCTTTACCAAGTATATAGATGCATTAATTAAATAAGATATATTGTGATATCCCAACAAGTAAACATGTCCCAGCAAGGAACAACACCTCCATGTTCCAACAAGGAACAAACTTCATCTTCACCTGCAACTAGCAACGCTATAAGAGGGGCTGAGCAAAGCGGTAACATAGCCAATCAACGGTTTGCATAGGAAAGGTGTCAAAGGTTAGAGGCTGACATGGCAATTTGGGATGGCTTGATAAACAGGTAATAGGTAGCGCAGCATAGCGATAGAACGAAGCAACTAGCATAGCAATGATAGTAGTGAGATCCAGGGTAGCGGTCATCTTGCCTGAAATCCCGCTAGTAAGAAGAACGAGTCCGTGAAGAAGACGAACGGATGAAGCCGAACCAAGCGTAGACGAACGAATCCTCACGATCGCAACGAAACGGGAACTAACAAGAAGAAGCGCACAACATAGTAAACACACCACACATGAACAAGGCATGATGCACAAACAAGCATGATGCATGACAAGACTACATGAAGCTACTCATGGCAAGAGATGATGCAAACAAGAGCAACACATCAAAGCAAGTTTAAATGAGGCCAGAAACAACATATAACAATTCCGGTAAGTCCTCATATGCAAATTTCGAAATTGGTCCAGATCTGAATAAACCTTATGTTCAAGTTGTTAAACAGCAAGTTAAGATGCACCACGATGATCTACACGAAATTCTAGTCAAGTTACATATAAAGTTCATTAAATTCGGAGCTACGGCCTAGAAGATATGAGAAAAACAAGATAAATATGTCATTGATGCAAAATGCATCCAAACATCAAGCAAACACCTCAAAACAAGGATGCAACATGATAATATGAAACTACATGCAAAATGAAGCAAGTTTCATATAGAGCACACTCAAAACGGAGCAACGGTTCAACACATACACATGAAACTTGCTACAGCATCTCAACGTAATAACAAAAGGCATGGGCATGATGTACAGGTAAAGCATGACAAAACATGAACACTGAGCTATCTCCAGAAATCACTAGAACATGCTCAAACACACATGGCAAGATTGCAAATAATAACAGTTTCAGACTTTGCAGAAAATAACATCAGGTTGCAATGTTTAGAGCTATCAAACAACATGTTACAGGAACTTATCATGGCAAACAAAGGTATGGCATGAATCTACTAATAGCATAGAACAAAAGTCCTTTACTTACCATAAGCCAAAAAGGATCAGAAGATATGATGGCACCCATGTGAGCATAGCAAGTTATATAACAGATTCATACATGGCAGGAACAACAATAAGTAGGCATGTTGGTGAGCTTGAACAACTCACCACAGAGCAATAAATGGCATGGCAAGGCAACTCGCAGTAAGAAGACATGGCATAGAAGCCATACATGGCAAGAACAACATCATATCATACACGGATCAACTACAACAACCTTGGCAAAATTGAATAACATGTAAACAACCTGCCAGGAAACATTTTATAGCAAAAGTAGAGCTCGATTGACTCAAGCTATGGCACTCCATAATTGCAAACAAGGGCATGGATGGATAGAGAATAACCATATGTTCAAAACATCCTTACTTAAGTATCTCAAAATAAGCATGGATCTCTCGGTAGCAAAGAAGTTTACATGGCATAAAAATATCAAGAAAACAGGGCTGAAATCAGCAACATCATGAAGCCTAGTTTGCATGCTTGTGCTAGTCACCACAGAGATCACACAAATACATGGCATACACCCCTGTAAATATGGCATGGCATATTACAAAACACCTGTAGGACTCAAGTTCATAGTGTGCACACATCAATCATGGCAAAAATGACAAAAGTGCATGTTCTGATAAGAATCTGAAACTAACATCACATAGCCCTCTTCTAACAGCATTTAGCGCATCAAGATGAACTCAAATGAATATGGTGCAATGGAATGAAATGATGTACTCGTCGAGACGAACAATTTGACATATTACACGCACGAAATGGAGCAATATGCAGAGAGTTATGGCATGATGAACATGAGCATATAATATGCAAAAATCTGGGACTTAGGCGAAATATCACCTCCGGGAAAAGTCAACCCGGGACGAAGGCGTGCGGGACGAGGAGATCCGGGGACGCGGGACACCGTTTGGTTCGTGGTGGTGGTGGATCTGATCCACCCTGCGGTGCCGGACCGGATCTCGCCGGATCCGGCCGGAGACGGCGACGGCGAAGCGGTGGCGCGGGCGAGGACGGCGACGGAGCGGGAGGGAGAGGCGCGGCGAGGGCCGGCCGGCTCGGGCGCGAGGCCGGGCAGCGCCGGCGAGGCTGCCGCGGCGGGGCCGGACTGTGGACGGCGATCGGGCGGCGATCGGCGGCGGACCCGCCGGGACGAGGCCGGGCGACGACGGGAGGCCGGAGGCGCGCGGAGGCGAGCGCCGGCGAGGAGGCCAGCGGCGGCGGCGGCGGCGCGGGCGGCAGCGCTGGAGGGCCTGGGCAGGCGCTGGTCCGACCGCGCCAGGCGGGCGGCGGCGGCGCCGACGGGCCGGAGGGCCCGCCTGGCCCCGGCGGGCCGGCGCGGGCGCGAGGAGAGAGAGGGAGCGGCGGCGCGCTGACGTGGCGCCTCCTGGTTGGGCGCGGGAGGCGGCGGAGCTGAGGTGGCGCGTTGCCATTGGTCGGGCGACGTGGCCGGCTGCGGGGATGGACGCGTCCGGCGCGGGCGGACATGTCCGGCGACGGGGAGGGAGGAGGAGGTTAGGGTTCATCTGCGCGAAAAATCCGGGAGAGGCACATATTTATAGGTAGAGGGAGCTAGGAGTGTCCAAATGAGGAGCGGTTTTCGGCCACGCGATCGTGATCGAACGACCGAGAGCATGGAGGGGTGTTTTCTGGGTTTTGGGCCACTTTGAAGGGTGTTGGGCTGCACACAAAGAGGCTTTTATGGTTACCCGTTAACTGCTGAGTACCAAACGACCTCCAAATGACCCGAAACTTGACAGACGGTCTACCGGTGGTATACCAAGGCCGCTTGACAAGCCTCGATCAATTCCGAGAAAGTTTAACACCCGCACACGAAAAGAGACAAAATGGGGCGCCGGGAGACATAGGAGTGCCGAATTGCAAAGCGGACAACGGGGAAAATGCTCGGATGCATGAGACGAACATGTATGCAAATGCGATGCACATGACGACATGATATGAAATGCAGATGATGACATGGCAAAGTGCAACACACAAGAAAATGACATGGCAACGAGGGCGAATAACTGGCGGACACCTGGCGCATCGAATCCGGGGCGTTACAGCCCGAAACGGTCAGCGCCGCCTGCCCCGCTTCCCAGTGAAGGCGATTGCTCCGCCTTCAAACGACACAAGTGCCGTCCGTCCGTCCTTCTGCCGCCCACATTAATGATACGCGGTTGCCGAGGCAGCTACTCAGGCGCCACACGTGTGTTCCTCTGCTGCCCACCATTGCTATATAAACTGTTGTTCTTTTTGTGCAGTTCCACCAAAATCAACCAAATTCGCCCGTAGTTTGTATGATTTCCCCCTTATATGTTGCAATGCCTTGAACTCATCGGCACCTCCTTTCTTGTGGTGGAAATGAATAATTCGATGTATTCATGAACATTTTGTGCAGTTCCCATTGAAATCAAGCTGAGCACCCCTATTTGCACAAATACAAAAAAAGTGATTAGTATAAAGCAAATTGTACAATGAATTGACAGTATAAACATGCACCTACATGGTCCATGTAGAGCACACTTTTAGAAAAATGGAACTCACCGGAAAGAATCCTAGAAATACATTGTACTCGCGCATCACAGCAAGAAAATGGAGATTTGTCAGTCCTTCTGAGCTGAAGTTAGTTTGGTCTTGTGGGGAGTAATGTAACCATCCTTCAACTGCTCCTTCCGATGAGAAGATAGACAGGGCTTCTTCATCCTGGCATAATCGGAACTAGTCACTTCAGGTACTCCATATTCTTCTTCAGAGGAGGATGATCCTGTTGTGCAAAGACAAGAGGACAACTAAATGCTAGCATCCCTGTTTGCTCGAAAAAAAAGGAAAGGAAATATTTAAAACAACAAAGGTGAAGCACTTCTGAAGGACAACACCACTTTTTCATGACAATATCTAAACAGTCGCACAACACCAATAGAGATGACAAAGCTCAATCATATGGATGAAATCAGTGGGCGAGTACCAACCTTTGTCAGGAGGCTTATTGTGTAGAGCATACAGATGAAGCACTTCTCCGGAACCATCTGTTGCTATCTACTGTGGTGGCCATGCTTACTATATACTCCTTGATTAGTTTAATGTTTCCAACATCTTCTTGTGCAGTTCCACTAAAATATATGGTATATTCAAAGAAGATCCCTGTTTGCACAAGTAGAGATAATTACGTATTACATTAAGAGTGGCATCAAATCAGTGGCAAAACAATTGCTTGTTCCAGCCATAAAAATAAATTAAGATGCACAACTATATCATTACTTGTGTCATCACAGCCCAAAGGTTTCATTACAGCACCGGAGTTGATTTTTGTTTTCTTCCGCTTGTTCTTCCCTTCATCACTTGGTTCAAGAATGCATAAACTTCACCTTCAATTTAAGATTTGGCATGTCAATTAGGTTGAACAAGTATAGAACTAAACAATGACAATAATTTTCTGATGAAAGTGGCAAAATACAGGCCAACAGTTGTGAAATATCCTTATCTTATCTCAATGGGATATTACGGTGCACATAGAGATTGGAAGTCTTGTCTCCATTTGTGCAGTTCACTAAAATCAAGCAACATTACCGTACAAGTAGCACAACATATGAAAGCACACTGCAGAATCATGTGAAAGAAGGCTAGTACTGACCTCTCATGACGCGGAATTCAAACAACTCACAAGAAGAAGATCTGAACCAAATTTGTCAACACGGATAGGAAGTAAGATCTCCTCTTGTGCAGTTCCACTAAGATCAAGCAATCAAGCAACGTAGTCGGTGTGACATTTTGGTTGAACTGCACAAAACACTCTTAAAACAAGAGTGCTTTGTGCAGTGCAACAAAAGGTCACAATGGTAACAAGGTGAAGTAGATAACCCTGTTTACACAGAGGTGCAAAGGAAACAACTATTGGTCAATAATGGTGGATGACACAGAAGCCAACAAAAAGAAGCATCTACCTTATCTAAATGGGAAAGAAAGCAAGACAGTAGCATTTCTCAAACGGTGGCATTGATTAATATTAACAGAGAGATTATATTAACAATAAAATTCGTTAAACATGTAATTTGCTTTTAACTGTGGCATTGCATCGATTTTCCAGCGGCATTATTAGAGGGTGTTTGTTTACAGGGACATTTTGGTGGAGGGACTAAACTACTCCGTGTCAGTCCCATCTAAACCAAACAGGAGGGACTTTTAGGGACTAAAAGTGGGCATTTGGGACTAAAGAAAGAAGACCCCGAGGGAGAGTCTTTTGGGGACTTTTTCCAACAGTTGCCTCTGCCACGCATCACACCTTGTCTCTATTAGTTCAATACTAGGGGTAACATGGTCTTTTTGAATGTCATTTAATAACCTCTAGTCCATGTTTAGTCCCTCGAACCAAGCAGGTAGGGACTAGGGAGTTTTTAACCAAACAGGGCCTTACATTAACAACAGCTAAAGAGTTGCATGGGACAGTGGACGCACCAGCACCATGTACATCTACCGATGTACTGGGGTGATGCACAGTCTGTTGCAACAAAGAACAAACAACCAAGGAGCATATTTGTGTTGGTCCCAGTTTTGTTATCTTTAGACACCTTTCCCTATGTGAGCGCATCAAATCTAGTCTTGCTCAAACTCTACAGCCTTGTCCCCCAAAACAAAAGATCAGTTTGTTACAGACGTGCGTACTATGTTTGTCATTCTTTTCCCTTTTCGACCAATATAGGTGCTGGATAGCCAGTCTGTACTAGTACTTTCCCCCCTTCCTTTCCTCTTTGAACCACGTCCTAGATTTATACTATACAACTTTCCCCACTAATTTCCCCCGTCCTTTCCTTTTTGAACCACGTCCTAGATTCATGCTATACAAATTTTCCCACTACTTTCCCCCATTCCTTTCCTCTTTGAACCACGTCCTAGATTCATGGTATACAACTTTCCCCACTACTTTCCTGTTTGATCCAACACCTAGATTCGAAAAGTGGAAAAAAGCCCACATGCAGCTAGAGCAATGCATGTGGAGTAAGTAAATTATACCTTAAGGTTCTTGGGGTGTGGTTCGGTGGGCGACCGGAGGCCGTTTGGCCCACACTATGTACGGCGACGAAGAAGAAGGGGTCGGAGGCCCTCCCGCGCCGCCGCTGGGTGAAAGTGAATAGCTGCACCGGTAGTGGATTCCCTCCCTCGCCGACGGCGACAGCGTTAAGCCTCCTTCCCTTCCCAGCGGACGGATCCTACTCGCTCTTTGACCAGCAGTGAGGGGAGAGAGAGAGGCCAACGAAGTCTTGTTTAGATCTGGAGAGGGTGAGGGAGTGTGAAGAGAGCAACTACAAGCAGACCAGCAGTGAGGGGAGAGAGAGGCCAACGAAGTCTTGTTTAGATCCGGAGAGGGTGAGAGAGTGTGAAGAGAGCAACTACAAGCGGTGAGACTCCAGCGTGTATATATATACTAGAGAGAGTGTGAAGAGTGCAAACCCTAGAAAACAAGCACCGAGGCTGCAGCTGATCGTATAGCTCCGTATCCATCCATTTTGACCAGTCAAAGAATCCTCCTGGCACGAATTATGCTCAAGTGTAGTTATCGAACCCGAGACCTCAAGTTTGATGAGCGAACAGGCTAACCAGCTACACAACCCTCCCGTTATGTTCAACGAGAGGAAAATAACCTTTTATACAATCCTGCATTCATGTGACAAGCATGCCATGTTTTTTTTTGTGTGTGGGAGTCATTGGGATTTAAATCATAATCGTGTCATGTGGCTTTGGTGGTAAGACTATCCACAATGGTGCACAAATAATGCAGCCTTAGTCACCTTACCTCTCTCCATGTAGTACGTTGGGTCCCACCTGTGAGAGGGTGAAACAAACAAATTAATTAGAAAAATTAAAAGCGCCAGCGGTGTATCTTACCTCACACATCTCGCTACGCTCGAACACTGTCCAATTGATCCTCTGTTCGCCACGCACTACTTTAAGTGAATCCTTATTATAACATGCACACAATTTTGGGCACTTGTATTCGACTTAAGTCAGTGTAACACCGTATCTCGTACGACTCCCTCCGTCTAGGTGTAATAAGTCATGTTAGAAGGTGCAGCGCGACCAAGGTGCAAGAAGATTGGAGGAGAAGGAAAAACTTGACCGGTCATTCCTCCAATCAAAGCCCTGATTTCTGTCTCTAAATGCAACAATTAATCCAAACAACTAAGAGATGCCATTTTAGCTACCATGCAGGGCCACGTATTAACTCGCATGCAAGCCGACTTTGATTTCTTGACTGATCAACGCGTAGTTGCACTCCATGCATTGGGTTTCCGGGGGAGATAACAAGGCAGAGTAAGGAGCGTTTGGTTACAATGCTTAGGCTGGTCATACTGGTGAGTAACTTGGACTAGTAACATGCATATGTTACTAGTCTATGTTACTACTATGCGAAGTTTGCCGTAGGAAGCGAGCCGATCTGGCTCTCCTGAGCTAGCAAGGTTTTTCTAGCCCACCCAAGCTAGCTGGCCCACAAAAGCTAACATATTTTAACTGTTGTTCCAAACGCCTAACCTTGCCCGGCTATGCTATAAGCTGTTCTTGCTAAGGATCTAAACGCTCCCTAAGTAACAACGCTCGCTAGCAACGAGGCCAGGAGGGGATTGAGATGCGAAGTTAATGGACGACGCCTAAATATTTTGGGAATATCTGATTTCTGTAAGATGACTTAACACCTAGACGGAGGGAGTACTACTCCTCAATCCAGGTTTGATGGAATATTCGTCACCTCTTCTGTTCTTGTACGTACTCCATTTGTACCTCACTTCCTGTGGCTTCGCACTCACACGATTTTCCTATTCTATGAACCTGTGTGTGCATGTTTGTGTGTGTGTGTGTGTATGTTAAACAGCATGTGTGTGTTAGAGAGAGCGACAGATCGACCTACTCCTACAAAGAGATGGTGTGTAGTGTATGATTTTAGCCGCGAGAGTCGGTGCATCCTCTCGTTTCCGGGCGTCCGGTAGGGACAGGCGAACAGCTGCCACGCCCGCTCCTGACCAGCCTGGCCCACCCAAAGCCCCTCCATCACCCACGTGCGCTTCCCGGCCGAAACGGTCAGGGCCGCTCCAAAGAATCGGTGCCGTGTTCATGCCCGGGCAGAGCAGACACGACCTCACACTGGCGCCTGCGTTGAAGGCAGAAGCGGATTCAAGAGTGATTGTTGCTTCGTCCGTCCAACTTACTGCTAGGTCTATGTGATTTGACGGCTCATTGGTCATTATTACTGAGATGGTCGAACTGCTGGATGTCCCACGCTTTCGATGAAAGGAGGTACTGCTAGATTACAATTTTCTCCATTCTTACGGCGGAGGAGTGCAAGAGCAGTGAAAACACGCAGGCTCAGTGATTACATGGACCACCTCACACTATCACCATATTTTCTAGACACCGTATGACACCTAACTTTTACATAGTACTCCTCCGTTCCTAAATATAAGTCTTTGTAGAGATTCCACTAGGTGGACTACATACAGAACAAAATGAATGAATCTACACTTAAAATGCATCTATATACATCCGTATGTGGTTCATGGTGAAATCTCTACAAAGACTTATACTTAGGAACGGAGGATGTACTAGTATAGTAAGTACTGTAATTTATCAACGAGATAGTACAATGCTATGAAGCTTCCAGCTTCTGTTACATGTACCTTGCGTCCAAGGTTGCCCGTTGCAACATTTCATCAAATACAAAGGAGACTAACATGCATGCTATTGCATCTCAATGATTGAAAGAAAATAGCAAATATCGGTTCCTCAAAAAGATCATAGCAAATAGGTACTCCCTCCATTCCAAAATAAGTGTCTCAACTTTATGCAGGGGGTGTTTGTTTCCAGGGACTTTTTAGTGTAGGGACTAGAAAAAGTCCCTCTTAGAGACTCTTTAACCAAACAGGAGGGACTACTAGGGACTAAAACTTGCTTTTTGGGACTTAATGAAGAAGACTCTCAAGGAGAGTCTTTTTTGGGAATTTTCCAATAATGCCCCTCCCTGCACCCATTGCCCCGCCGCCCCATGGTGTTGTTTGGTTGTTATTTTTCTCAGATACTGGGGTAACATGGTCATTCAATAACCTCTAGGGAGGGACTAGGGACTTTTAGTCCCCGAAAACATGGGAGGGACTTTTTAAGGAGTAGGGACTTTTTAGTTGGGACTAGAAAAATTCCTAGGACTTATGAACCAAACAGGGCCTCAATATGGACTACATACGGAGCAAAATGAGTGAATCTACACTCTAAAATACATGTATATACATCAGTGTTTGGAGTATGTACTGGTAGTTCATATTGAAATCTACTAAAGGACATATATATTCCAAACAATATGATAATCTCTATAACCAAGGTAGTAGGGACGGGGAGTAAACGGAGGGAGTAGTAAAATTTTCTCCTTGTTCTCATGAGCCACACAAGGCATGGGCGAGGGAGCGGGCGAAGGCGACATTACTACTACCAAGAAGCAAGCTTCACCTCATCCTGCGAGCCACCGCGCCTGTGGGGAGACAGCGTACTAAACAAGCTTCTCCTCGTTCTGTGAGTTGACGGGACACATCAAAAGTACTCCAGAGTATAGAGCCTTGCCTCTAAGGTAGGCCCCACATGGTTTGCCTCTTTTTTAACATAACGCGTCAAGTCACAATTTTTTTGATCACCCGTGGTAGACGATCCTCCCTCCATCAAGTGGACAACCAGTACACATGTCAAATTACCACGTGGGCTGCCTTTTTGTACAGAAATGAGCTCCACCGTGTACCCGTGCGGGTGTGGTTGGGAAAGAGACGAGAGTACGTGCGCCGTGCGTGCACCTGTTCTCTTCGTGCACGTCCCCCACCTACGTGGGTGTGTGTGAGAGAGATACAAACCTAGACAAATGGCTTGTGCATTTGTGAGTGTTTTTTGTTTTTTGGGGGGGTTGATTTCGTGAATGTATTTGTGGGAATATGTGTCGATGACATCTCAAAAAAAATGCATGGAATGTGTGTGAAATGGAGGCGTATCCATATCATATATAGAGGGTTGGGCGATCCACGAGAAGAGAGGGAGGGGTCATGGATATCGATAGAGTCGAAGAGGGGATCAAGTGGGTGGGTGCGAGATTGATGAAGAGAGCCATCGAAATTATCTGTGTGTGTGTGTGTGTGTGTGTGTGTGTGTGTGTGTGCAAGTCAAAGATATAGGGCGTGGCAGGACCCCGATTCCAAGTCACATCGATCTAGCCGGTAACACCTCATATCACTTTGCGGCCTCACGCACGGTATTCCCACGGGTGTCTCCTTACCATGGCCCGGGACCGCTTATGCCTTTTGGCTCACGATATGATAGTGTCGCTAGCATCCATATAACAGAGAACCCGGCCGGCAAGGCTAGTCATGAACCCAAAGCGCACTAACCCATGGGGACAGGCATACATGAATCAACTTCGAGCATGTCGGTCAAGAGCGTGCGAATCCGGCTGTAGCACTGGCTAACAGACTCGTAACCCGGCTGTAGCAGGCTTGGCAGGACTCGATGTCACCGCATGACATTTCCCGAAGGGATGACACAGAACGAAGTGAAACACATGCCGCCACCAAGTGTCATGAGCAGAGTGTTGGGCTAGCAGGACTCGTGAACTGGTCAGAAGCGGACTACTATGGCTCATGGAAGCACTAGACTACATTTCCCCATAAGAGAGGCTGCCAAGGATAAACAACTAGATTGTCGGATCCCACACATACCAAGCATTTCAATCATACACACAATATGCTCGACATGTGTAAATACAACATGGCATCACAACAAAACTCTACAACTCAAAGTACTTTATTTAAAGGCTCCGGAGAGCCATACATAACATGTTCATACAGATAGGGGTCACATGACCCGACACTCAAGTCATACAAACATACAAGCACATGCGGAAGCAAACAAGTATGAGTACAGACACTAGAAAGAAAGGAGGCTTGACGAAGCTTGTCTATCTACATAGGCCCTTCACAAGCTTAGATCACCACCTGGGTGGCAAGTCACTCGTCAACGTCGAGATCTACATAGAACCCATCGGAAGGGGCGGTGTTGTCGTCTGAAAACATTAATTAAAGCAACATGAGTACAAAGGTACTCAGCAAGTCTTACAACAGATCCTACTATACACGCACATTCTCAAGAAGGTAGTGGAGTTATTGCAGCAAGCCAGCTTTGACCCTTGGCTAAGCTATCCTAAGAGACACCACTTGTAAAATAGTTTTTGTACACAAGTCCACTAATCACCATCACAATACTCCACCATGGATCCTCCCTCGTCATCCTACGAAGGGGGCATCTGCGGTACTCATACTTATCTTCAGTCTTTTAGTAGCAACCATTTACTTGTCTATGAACTGCATAAGCGACCAAGTAGTCCTTTACCGCGGACGCGGCTATTCGAATAGTTTCATACCCGCAGCAGGTGTACTTCTTCACACATGCTTTCACCACTTATCGCCGTTTACGACATGTACTGGCAACCTTCAAGCGGAAGCCCAGCGAGGGTGTCGGCCACGACCGACTAAACACACGAGTCCCTATTCCGGTTTATCGCCTATTCGGGTTCCATCCGCAAGGAAATCCGCCGGGTGTCCTCAACGGCCCCAAATGATGTGTGCAGGGTTCCCGAGACACCACATGGGCGAATCGGTACACCGTGCCAAGAGCCTACCGCATCACAGCCCACCCCTAAGGTCAGCGCTGCGCATGGCCTCCAGCAACTACAAACACCAAAAACTACTTGCAACTCCTGGACAGAGGACGGGGTGGTTAATAAGTCGAGAGAGTCAATTAAGGATCCCAATGTGTGGTAGTAGTTGAATGTTAAATCACGCATATAGATCTCAGTTCTTAAGGACGGTCTTAATGAAACAACCCACCATGTACTCCTACATGGCCTCTCATCGATACCTTTACCAAATCATGTTCAACACTTCACTCTCATTACCGACACAACTTTCCACCCTAGTTCATCACCCCGATGAGCCAGACCTAACACGACTCTAAGCGTAGCAAGCATAGCATGGTAGGAAACACAAACATGGCTCCATCAACTCCTACACATGCTAGTGGGTTTCATCTAGTTACTGTGGCAATGACAGGTCATGCAGAGGAAGTGGGTCCAACTACCGCAACACACAACAGTTTGAAACGCGTTGTCTTAATGCAGTAAACGAGAGCAGAAGCGAGAAGATGGGTTCGTATCGGAATGATCATTGGGGTTTCTTGCCTGACGGAGTGGTAGTGGAATGCTGCCCTTCGGTTGGATACTCGTGAATATCCTCGGAGGTAGAACCTGCCACGAAGAACACATCGAAACACAATCACCACATGGCAATATGCAACAATATGATGCATGCAATGACATGGCAAAATGAGTGTGTTTGGGCTAATGCAACTTAGAACAGGTTAGTTTGAGTTCATTTGAATCAAGGACTCAAATGCTAACCCAAAGTAAGAGGTCATATTAGTGCATTTGCTTATTTCACCTAAACAGCAAGGTTAAAGTGTTCTGACATGCATGAAACAAGTATAGATGGAAAGATTGAATTTTTTGATCAAAATTCATATATAAATCTTTGTATTTGGAGTTACAGATTAATTTCTATGAATTTTTGAAGTTTGTACTATTTTCTGGAATTTCCTATAAAGAATAATTCCAGTAATTGAATTAATGCGTCAGCATTGCGTCAGGGTGACGTCGGCGGTGAACGGAGCTGGTCCAGGTCAAACTGACTAGTGGGTCCTGCGTGTCAGTAGTTAGTTAAACTAGCTAAAATTAGTTAGTGCTAACCCTAGGTTAATTAGCAGAGCGGGCCCCACTTGTCATAGACTCAGGGGGAAGTCAACCTGGGCCCACCCAGTCAAAGTCAACGGGGTCAAACCCGCCGGTGTTTTGCCGCCGGCAAGGCGAGACGCGGCGGTGGGAGTGCAGTTTCGTGCTCCGGCGACCAAATGGACGCGGAGAGCATCTACGGGACGCGGGGAGCGAGCCGTGTCATTTGGTGCCACTGGTGGAGCTCGGGGTGGCCGGGAACGTCGCCGGCGACGACCTTGGTGGTCGCCGGAGTCGGGTGAAGTCGAAACCGAGGCTACGGGGCACGGCGAGGCACGTGGAGTGGTGCTACGGGTTCCTGCGAGTGCGGGGAGTGTGTTGGACAAGGTGGTGTGGCCAGTGGCTGGCCGGAGTCACGTCGGCGACGAGCTCGGCGGCGGCGCGTGCGGTGGAGCTTCGTGCAGTCGCTATGGTGCACAAGAAGGAAAAGAAGAGGATGGGGAGGTAGCTGAGCTCACGGCGGTCACGTAGGAGCAAACTGCGCGGTCGGGGAATAGCTGATGCGGCGGCGACGACGAAGGGGGGTCTGCGGCAGTGCTCGGTGAAATCGAGCTCGAAGAGGACGAAGCAGGGCGCGCGAGTGCGCGGGGCTCGGGCTGCTCGACGGAGATGACGACGGCGAAGCTGTTGGACTCGGTGGCGCGGCGCAGGGACGACGGAGGACGCGAGAACTATGGTGGCGCGGGCGCAGCAGCGTCGGCCATGGTGCGGAAGAGCGAGGGAGAGAGGCAGGGGGCGAGTGAGGTGTCCACGGGGTCGGGGCGGCGACGTGGAGCTCGCCTAGGTGTCCGAGGGGCGCGGGCGGCAAGCAGGTGGTGCCGTGGCGAGCTCGTGCTCACTGGCGTCACCTCTGTGCCTGCCTGGCGAGGACGAAGCAGCTGGCTGGCATGGGCCAGCACAGTGCTGGGCCGGCCAGGTGGGCTGCAGCTAGGTAAGTTCCCTCCTTCTCCTTTATTTTCAGTTTTCTATTTTTCTGTAAGTTTGTGGCTTTATTAAAAATAGTTAGACACTTACAAAAATCTTGGAAATAATCATAGGCTCTGTTTAGATTATTTCCATCAGCCCACACTTATTTCCAGAATTATTTGGGCATTTAAAATATTTTTATAGCATTTAAATGCCCAAATGCAAATAGGTAATGATTTAATCCAATGACCTTATGTGTCCTATAAAAATGTGAACCCATTTTTTCAGAGGTTCTAACCCAAAACAAAAAGGGTGGACTTTTTAGAAGGGCATTTCAGGTTCATTGAAAATAATTTTAGTAAACCCTAGTTGTTTCGAGGGGGTGCTGGGGGTTCTGTCATCCCCATTTCAGGTTTCTGTAAAAGTAGACATGATGCAACACTCTAATGCATGAACTAGCTAGGATGTGACAACTCACCCCCACTCAAAAGAATCTCATCCCGAGATTTAGGATCCTCCGGGAAGAAGGTGGGGTACTCAAGTCGAAGACGATCCTCCCTTTCCCATGTAGCTTCTTGCTCGGAATGGTGTGACCATTGAACCTTGAGAAACTTGATATTTTGGCGTCGAGTGGTAAGCTCGGCTTGATCAAGGATGCGAACGGGATATTCCCGATATGTGAGATTATCTTGGAGATCAAGCGTTTTGTGGTCCACTCCACGGATAGGATCCGAGAAGCAACGCCTGAGTTGAGAAACGTGGAAGACATCGTGAACTCTGGAAAGATGCGGAGGTTGTTCCAATTGGTAGGCAACTTCTCCTTGTTTGGCAAGGATGCGAAAGGGTCTAATGTAACGAGGAGCCAATTTGCCTTTGATACCAAAATGATGGGTTCCCTTCAAAGGAGTAACCCGAAGGTAAACCTTCTCGCCAACTTCATAAGTCATGAGCTTATGTTTGTCGTCATATTGGCTCTTTTGACGAGATTGGGCTATTTTCAATTTCTCATGAATAATGCAAACCTGCTCTTCTACTTCCTGAATCATATCCGGGCCAAAGAGTTGTCTTTCCCCGGTTTCCGACCAGTTAAGAGGCGTTCGACACTTTCGCCCATAGAGAACTTCGAAAGGAGCTTTGCCCAAGCTAGCTTGATAACTATTGTTATAAGCGAACTCGGCGAATGGAAGGCATTTCTCCCAATCCATACCGAAAGAGATAACAGCAGCTCGGACCATATCCTCCAGAATTTGATTGACTAGTTCTACTTGACCACTTGATTGAGGGTGGAAGGCGGTGCTAAAGGAGAGACAAGTTCCCATAGCATTTTGGAAACTTTCCCAAAATCGAGAGGTGAAGAGACTTCCGCGGTCTGAGTTAATCTCCAATGGAACACCATGAAGAGACACTATTCGAGAGATGTACAAGTTAGCTAGCTGGCTAGCGGTTATACTCTCGCGAACAGGTAGGAAGTGGGCTACTTTGGAAAGGCAATCGGTAACAACGAAGATAGCGTAACTCCCTCTCTTGGTCCTGGGAAACCCGGTAATGAAATCCATACCGATTTTATCCCATTTCCATTCAGGAATAGCCAAGGGTTGAAGGGTGCCAGCAGGCCGTTGATGCTCTGCTTTAACACGATGACAGACGTCGCAATTAGCAATGTATTGAGCAATTTCTCTCTTCATCCTAGTCCACCAAAACCTCTGGCGTAGGTCTTGATACATTTTAGTACTACCGGGATGAATGGTGAGAGGGGATTCATGAGCTTCCTTAAGGATCAATTGTCGTAGATGTTGTTTCTAGGGAACAACCAAGCGGTTCTCGAAGAAGACAACACCTCGCTCATCCATGGAGAAACACTTAGCAGCTCCGCTAGCAATGTTCTCCTTGATTCGAGATATTCCTCTATCATACCGCTGAGCGGTTATGATTTGATCCGTAAGGTTAGGTTTCACCACCACGGTGGACAGGAATCCTCGAGGAACAATGTGAAGGTTAAGCTTACGAAATTCCTCGTGGAGAAGTGGTTGACTTTGTTGTAACATCAGGTTGTTACAATAAGATTTACGACTTAGTGCATCAGCCATGACATTGGCTTTGCCCGGGGTGTAAGTTATTCCTAAGTCGTAATCTGTGATCAACTCGACCCAACGTCTTTGCGTGAGATTCAAATCTGGTTGGGTGAAGATGTATTTCAGACTTTGGTGATCGGTGAAAATTTCGCAACGATTACCAAGAAGGTAATGTCGCCATGTTTTGAGTGCATGGACTAAAGCTGCAAGCTCTAGATCATGTGTGGGATAGTTATCCTCATGTGGACGCAACTGTCGAGAAGCATAGGCAATCACATGACGATCTTGCATGAGTATGCAACCTAATCCTTGTAGCGAGGCGTCGCAATAGATAACAAAGTCCTTAGAAAAATGTGGTGGTACGAGTACAGGAGCAGATGTCAGGCGTCTTTTCAGTTCCTGAAAGCTGAATTCGCACTGAGGGGTCCACTCAAACTTTTTAACTTTCTTGAAGAGTTCAGTTATAGGTTTAGCAACTTTGGAGAAATTCTCGACGAAGCGGCGACAGTATCTCGCTAAGCCAAGGAAACTCCGAACTTTCTTGACCATTTCAGGTGGAGGCCAATCAAGGACAGCTTGAATTCGCTCGGGATTGACAGCAATACCCTTACCAGAGATTACATGGCCTAGATAGGTCACTTCTGGCAACCAAAATTCATACTTGGAGAATTTGGCATAAAGGCGATGCTCTCGAAGTTTCATCAATACTAGCCTTAGATGCTCGGCATGTTCTTCCTCATTCTTGGAGTAGATGAGTATATCATCGAGGTATACCACGACGAATTTATCCAAATACTCCATGAAGATCGAGTTCATTAACCGAGAGAAGGTGGCTGGAGCATTGGTTAAACCGAAGGACATGACGGTGTACTCGTATTGGCCATAACGAGTAACAAAGGCCGTTTTAGGAATGTCCCTGTTCTTGATTTTGATTTGATGGTAGCCCAACCTCAAATCCATTTTGGAAAAGACTGAGGATCCAGCGAGTTGATCATACAGATCATTGATCCTGAGGAGCGGATACTTGTTCTTGATGGTGACCAAGTTGCAGGTCGGTAATTTACAACCATCCGATCCGTTCCATCCTTCTTCTTGACGAAGAGGACGGGGCAAGCCCATGGAGAAGAACTAGGATGGATGAAACCCTTTTTCAAGGACTCATCGATTTATTTCTTAAGCTCGGCTAGTTCTAGGGGTGCCATCTTATAGGGTCTTCTAGAGATTGGGACGGTTCCTGGAACAAGGTCTATCACGAACTCGACATCCCTATCAGGTGGAACACCTGGCAGTTCCTCTGGAAAGACATCCGGGAAGTCACGGACTACCGGAATATCTTCAAGGTCTGGAAGAGGGTTGGCATTTAGGGAGTAGAGCTGACGCTCAGACACTCGGGTCATAACATTGACTGTCTTGTCCGATGGATGGGTGAGTTGAACAGTTCTAGAAGAGCAATCAATCTTAGCATAATGGGCTGACATCCAGTCCATACCCAAGATGATGTTTATGTCCGAGGACTTGAGAGCTATTAGTGATGCTAGGAAGACCAATCTATCGACAAGAATTTCATTTCCATGGCTTACTTGAGAGGTTTGCCATTTAGAACCAGGGGTTTGAATTACCATTGAGGTGGGCATGTCACAAAATGTGGTGTTGTGCAATCGAGCATAGCTCTCAGAAATAAATGAATGAGATGCTCCAGTATCGAAAAGAACAGTTGCCGGATGGCAGTTAACAAGGAGCGTACCAAGGACGACGTTGGGATCATCATGAGTCTCCTCAGCTGAGACATAGTTGACATGGCCACATGCAGTGGTGGCTGGCTTGGCGTAGTAAGTCTTTCCCGCTGGCTTACCACGACCAACGGAATTTCCAGGCTGATTGGGGTTGTTCTGGGGGCACTCGCGTAGATAGTGACCCGTCTCTCCACACTTGAAGCATGTGACAACATTGGGGCGTGGAGCAGCACTAGCAGCGGGGCCAACATAGGTCTTGGGCAGTACATACTGCTGGTTGGGGCGAGGCGCCTCAAAGGATGGCCTCGGGGTGAACCTGGGTGGCATTGCTGTGTTTGGAATCCAGACCCGGCGCTTCTGAGATCTAGAGCCGGATGAAGAACCAAAGTCACGGGAGTGCTTGCGTGAAGCTTCATAGTCAGTCTGACCTGTCTCAGCACTGATGGCCTTATTGACCAAGTTCTGAAGGAGGTGCACTCGTGCAGATGAAGATCACCGCGAAGCTCGGGGCTAAATCCCTTGCGGAACCTTGCCAGCTTCTTAGCGTCGGTGGATACCTCTTCAGGGGCATAACGTGCTAGTTTTCCAAACTCACGGCTGTATGCATCCACAGTCAGTCTGCCTTGGGTGAAATTGCAAAACTCTTCCCTCTTACGATCCATGAGACCTTCCGGGATGTGATGCTCACGTAAACCCTCACTAAATTCAGCCCAAGTAGTGATTTGGCCGACCGGGTGCATAGCCTCAAAGTTTTCCCACCAAAGGCTAGCAGGGCCTTCGAGGTGATAGGCAGCAAAGGTAACCTTATCAGCTTCGGCGACGTTGGCAGAACGTAGCTTATGGTGATGTCATGGGCCAATCATCCGCATCGAGGGGCTCGACGGAATGATTAAACTTCGGTGGGTACAACTTGACAAAGTCATTGATTGACACCAAGTCGTTCCTCTGCTGACGTGCAGTATTCTGCTCAATCCGCTCCAGCAAGCGGTTAGTCTCACACTTGTTTCTTTCCACCTCCAGCATAACTTTGGCCAGAGAAGGTGCTTGAGGCAGATTCTCATCCCTAGCTTCACTGGCTTCACCCTGCTCCGGGGCAGCAGGGTTGCTGCGGGTGTTGACCATCCTAGGAAAACAAGACAACGATTTAGACAAGGATGGCAAAATCTTGGCAAGGACGTGCGGAATAATGCAAAGGAATTAGAATTTTCTAGGAGAAATTGGACAGCATAACGGCTGTAAATGCTCAGAAAAAAAATTGAGACATTCACAACAGTTTGCAAAACCACTCAACAACATCATATCAAGGTTCTGGTTCAACTGGCAACATACTAAAAGTAGTAGAAACTGAACTGAGGCTGGTAACCAACAATCCTATAAGTTACTACGGATTAGTAACACGTGAACCTGATAGAGAGAAGAGAGCCTAGTCCTTAACGCACGTAGAATGAGAAGAAAATGACATAGATCAGAGGGCATAAGGTAAAGGAGTAAAAAGAGCCTTACGTCCCTCCCACAATCAATTCCCCTACATATAACTAAAGCATTTCTAGACTCGACGTCGACCAGTTTGGCTTAACGAACCTACAGGCAGTCCGGCTCTGATGCCAATGCTGTCAGGACCCCGATTCCAAGTCACATCGATCTAGCCAGTAACACCTCATATCACTTTGCGGCCTCAAGCACGGTATTCCCACGGGTGTCACCTTAACATGGCCCGGGACTGTTTGCGCCTTTTGGCTCACATATATGATAGTGTCGCTAGCATGCATATAACAGAGAACCCGGGCCGACATGGCTAGTCGTGAACCCAAAGCGGCACTAACCCATGGGGACAGGCATACATGAATCAACTTCGAGCATGTCGGTCACAGAAAGAATCCGGCTGTAGCATGGCTAACAGAACTGCAACCCGGCTGTAAGGGCTAGGCAGACTCGGATGTCACCGCGTGACATTTCAAGGGATGACACAGAACGAAGTGAAACACATGAAGGCTACCAAGTGTCATGAGCAGAGTGTTTGGGCTAGCAGACTCCAAAGAACTGGCTGAGCGGACTATTATGGCTCATGGAAGCACTAGACTACATTTCCCCATAAGAGAGGCTGACAAGGATAAACAACTAGATTGTCGGATCCCACACATACCAAGCATTTCAATCATACACACAATATGCTCGATATGTGTAAATACAACATGGCACCACAACAAAACTCTACAACTCAAAGTACTTTATTTAAAGGCTCCGGAGAGCCATACATAACATGTTCATATAGATAGGGGTCACATGACCCGACACTCAAGTCATACAAACATACAAGCACATGCGGAAGCAAACTAGTATGAGTACAGACACTAGAAAGAAAGGAGGCTTGACGAAGCCTGTCTATCTACATAGGCCCTTCACAAGCTTAAATCACCACCTGGGTGGCAAGTCACTCGTCAACGTCGAGATCTACATAGAACCCATCAGAAGGGGCGGTGTTGTCGTCTGAAAACATTAATTAAAGCAACATGAGTACAAAGGTACTCAGCAAGTCTTACAACAGATCCTACTATACATGCACATTCTCAAAGAAGGTAGTGGAGTTATTGCAGCAAGCCAGCTTTGACCCTTGGCTAAGCTATCCTATGAGACACCACTTGTAAAATAGTTTTTGTACACAAGTCCACTAATCACCATCACAATACTCCACCATGGATCCTCCCTCGTCATCCTACGAAGGGGGCATCTGCGGTACTCATACTTATCTTCAGTCTTTTAGTAGCAACCATTTACTTGTCTATGAACTGCATAAGCGACCAAGTAGTCCTTTACCGCGAACGCGGCTATTCGAATAGTTTCATACCCTGCAGGGGTGTACTTCTTCACACATGCTTTCACCACTTATCGCCGTTTACACGACATGTACTCGGCAACCTTCAAGCGGAAGCCCAGCGAGGGTGTCGGCCACGACCTGACTAAACACACGAGTCCCTATTCCAGGTTTATCGCCTATTCGGGTTCCATCCGCAAGGAAATCCGGCCGGGGTGTCCTCAACGGCCCCAAATGATGTGTGCAGGGTTCCCGAGACACCACATGGGCGAATCGGTACACCGTGCCAAGAGCCTACCGCATCACAGCCCACCCCTAAGGTCAGTGCCGCGCACGGCCTCTAGCAACTACAAACACCAGAAACTACTTGCAACTCCTGGATAGAGGACGGGGGTGGTTAATAAGTCGAGAGAGTCAATTAAGGATCCCAATGTGTGGTAGTAGCTGAATCTTAAATTACGCATACAGATCTCAGTTCTTAAGGACGGTCTCAATGAAACAACCCACCATGTACTCCTACATGGCCTCTCATCGATACCTTTACCAAATCATGTTCAACACTTCACTCTCATTACCGACACAACTTTCCACTCTAGTTCATCACCCCGATGAGCCAGACCTGACACGACTCTAAGCATAGCAAGCATAGCATGGTAGGAAACACAAACATGGCTCAATAAACTCCTACACATGCTAGTGGGTTTCATCTAGTTACTGTGGCAATAACAGGTCATGCAGAGGAAGTGGGTTCAACTACTGCAACACACAGCAGTTTGAAACGTGTTGTCTTAATGCAGTAAATGAAAGCAGATGGGTTCGTATTAGAATGATAGATGGGGTTGCTTGCCTGACAGAGTGGTAGTGGAATGCTGCCCTTCAGTTGGATACTCGTGAATATCCTCGGAGGCAGAACCTACCACGAAGAACACATCGAAACACAATCACCACATGGCAATATGCAACAATATGATGCATGCAATGACATGGCAAAATGAGTGTGTTTGGGCTAATGCAACTTAGAACAGGTTAGTTTGAGTTCATTTGAATCAAGAATTCAAATGCTAACCCAAAGTAAGAGGTCATATTAGTGCATTTGCTTATTTCACCTAAACAGCAAGGTTAAAGTGTTCTGACATGCATGAAACCAGTACAGATGGAAAGATTGAATTTTTCTGATCAAAGTTCAAATATAAATCTTTGTATTTGGAGTTACAGATTAATTTCTATGAATTTTTGAAGTTTGTACTATTTTCTAGAATTTCCTGTAAAAGAATAATTCCAGTAATTTAATTAATGCGTCAGCATTGCGTCAGGGTGACGTCAGCGGTCAACGGAGCTGGTCCAGGTCAAACTGACCAGTGGGTCCCGCGTTTCAGTAGTTAGTTAAACTATCTAAAATTAGTTAGTGCTAACCCTAGGTTAATTAGCAGAGCGGGCCCCACTTGTCATAGACTCAGGGGAAGTCAACCTAGGCCCACCTAGTCAAAGTCAATGGGGTCAAACCCGCCGGCGTTTAGCCGCCGGCGAGGCCAAACGCGGCGGTGGGAGTGCGGTTTCGTGCTCCGGCGACAAAATGGACGGCGGAGACCATCTACGGGACGCGGGGAGCGAGCCGCGTCATTTGGTGGCAGTGGTGGAGCTCGGGGTGGCCGGGAACGTCACCGGCGACGACCTTGGCGGTCGTCGGTGTCGGGTGAAGTCGAACCCGAGGCTACGGGGCACGGCGATGCGCGTGGAGTGGTGCTACAGGTTCCTGCGAGTGCGGGGAGTGTGTTGGACATGGTGGTGTGGCCAGTGGGTGGCCGGAGTCACGTCGGGGATGAGCTCGGCGGCGGCGCGTGCGGTGGGGCTTCGTGCAGTCACTACGGTGCACAAGAAGGCAAACAGAGAGGTTGGGGAGGCAGCTGAGCTCACAGCGGCACGTAGGAGCAAACGGCGCGATCGGGGACGAGCTGATGCAGCGGCGACGGCGAAGGGGATCTACGGCGGTGCTCGGCGAAGTCGAGCTCGAAGAGGACGAAGCAGGGCGCGTGAGCGCTCGGGGCTCGGGCTGCTCGACGGAGACGACGACGGCGAAGTTGTTGGACTCGGTGGCGCGGCGCGGGGACGACGGAGGACGCGAGAACTACGGTGGCGCAGGCGTAGCAGCGTCGGCCATGGTGCGGGAGAGCGAGGGAGAGAGGCAGGGGGCGAGTGAGGTGTCCATGGGGTCGGGGCGGTGACGTGGAGCTCGCCCAGGTGTCCGAGGAGCGCGGGCGGCAAGCAGGTGGCTCGTGCTCGCCGCCGTCACCTCTGTGCCTGCCTGGCGAGGACGAAGCAGCTGGCTGGCATGGGCCAGCACAGTGCTGGGCCGGCCAGGTGGGCTGCGGCCAGGTAAGTTCCCTCCTTCTCCTTTATTTTCTGTTTTATATTTTTCTTTAAGTTTGTGGCTTTATTAAAAATAGTTAGACACTTACAAAAATCCTGGAAATAATCATAGGCTCTGTTTAGATTATTTCCAACAGCCCACACTTATTTCCAGAATTATTTGGGCATTTAAAATATTTTATAGCATTTAAATGCCCAAATGCAAATAGGTAATGATTTAATCCAATGACCTTATGTGTGCTAGAAAAATGTGAACCCATTTTTTCAGAGGTTCTAACCCAAAACAAAAAGGGTGGACTTTTTAGAAGGGCATTTCAGGTTCATTGAAAATGAACTGGCTAGGATGTGATAGGGCGACTGACCTACCAGAATGTCAGAGGGCACAGGTCAAGTTTGTGTGTGGCAGGGAAACATGACTAGAGCGCTCGATATATCGGTGTGTGTTTGTGGGAGGGGGTGGGGGAGGGGTAGGCAGAGGCCTAACTATAGAGGTAGAACGACTCGTATATGTGTTGATGAAAGCACAAGTGCTCCTTAGGTGGTTTTGGTAATTAATGTCAACATATCTCTTGTTGGACTAACACCTTTATCTAGTATGTTTCAGATAAGTTCAACAATGGAGTGGCATGGACTAAAGGATGTGGGAACTCCTTCAAGATGCTAAGGACAAAGGATTGGCTAAAGCTTCAAGCTCAAGGCTCCTCATTTTACATTTTAGTGATCCAAGATCACATTGAGTCTATAGGAAAAGCCAATACTATCAAGGAGGGATGAGGTGTTGCTTAATGAGCCTCTTGCTTCATGTGCTTAGTGATATGCTCCAAAACCCTCAGCTACTTTCTCACATCCACATATGTCCTAAAACCTAAAGTCAAACTCGGCCCCACTGATTCTTTCTATCCGGCGCCACCGAGTTTTGATGTCTTAGCCACTGCCACAAACCCTAGGCAAATCGGTTCTACCGATAGGGATCTCGGTCTTACCGAGATGGGATTGTAATCTCTCTTGTATGTCCATTATCAAAATCGGTCTCACCGAGTTTGAGAATCGGTACTACCGAGATTACAATGCAAACTTTCTGGTTGACTCATTATCAAAATCGGTCCCACCGAGTTTGAGTAATCGGTCCAACCGAGTTTGCCTGACCAACTCTCTGGTTAGCTAATTACCAAAATCGGTCTCACGGAGTTTGTGTAATCGGTCTCACCGAGATTACGTTATGCCCTAACCCTAACCATATCGGTCCTACCGAGTTGCATTTCGGTACCACCAAAGACCCTAACGGTCGTTAGGTTTACTAAAATCGGTCTGACCGAGTTTTATGATCCGGTCCCACCGAGATTGGTAAATTGTGTGTAACGGTTAGATTTTGTGTGGAGGCTATATATACCCCTCCACCTCCTCTTCATTCATGGAGAGAGCCATCAGACTTAACCTACACTTCCAGCATCCTATTTATGAGAGAGAACTACCTACTCATGTGTTGAGGCCAAGATATTGCATTCCTACCATATGAATCTTGATCTCTAGCCTTCCCCAAGTTGCTTTCCACTCAAATCCTCTTTCCACCAGATCCAAATCCTATGAGAGAGAGTTGAGGGTTGGGGAGACTATCATTTGAAGCACGAGAGCAAGGAGTTCATCATCAACACACCATTTGTTACTTCTTGGAGAGTGGTGTCTCCTAGATTGGCTAGGTGTCACTTGGGAGCCTCCGACAAGATTGTGGAGTTGAACCAAGGAGTTTGTAAGGGCAAGGAGATCACCTACTTCGTGAAGATCTACCGCTAGTGAGGCAAGTCCTTCGTGGGCGATGGCCATGGTGGAATAGACAAGGTTGCTACTTCGTGGACCCTTCGTGGGTGGAGCCCTCCGTGGACTCACAAGAACTGCTACCCTCGTGGGTTGAAGTCTCCACCAACGTGGAAGTACGATAGCACCACCTATCGGAACCACGACAAAAACATCCGTGTCTCCAATTGCGTTTGAATCCTCCAAACCCTTCCCTTTACTTTCTTGCAAATTGCATGCTTTACTTTCCGCTGCTCATATACTCATTGCATGCTTGCTTGTTATGTATTGAAAAGTTAAACTTGTGCCTAAACTTCACTTAAACTTTAATAAGGTTAAAACTGCAACTTTGGTACTTAGTGTCTAATCCCCCCTCTAGACACCTCTTCTCAAGATCCTACAAGTGGTATCGAGCTTTGGTCTCCATTGCCTTGGTTTAATCACCATTGGAGGAAGATGGATGAGTCTACTTCGGGGAGTCTTAGTCATAGAGTGCCTATTCTTGATGAAGAGTATTTTCATGAGTGGAAAAATGAGATGCTTGTAATTTTCAATCAATATCATTTGAACAAGTACATTGCTAGCCCTTGTGCACCTTATGTTGACCCTATGCATCCAACCCTTGATGAATCTATTGACATGACTGGAAATCTTAGAACTGTTAATCTTATCACTAGAGGCTTGCCTAGAAACTTGATTAGAATTTTGCCTACCTTTGAGTGTGCCTACACTATATGGAAATTTCTTGAGGAACGCTTTCCAAATTATTCCTTGAAAAATCTAGATGAAATTCTCCATAAGTCTATTGCTTTGAGTAAAATGAATACTAGTGATCCTATGTTTGGTGATCGTCTATTTGAGCTTACAAACCTTATGTGTGCCAAAGGAAATGTTGGTATTATTAGTGATATTATTTCCGAAGCTATAAGAATTCATAAGCAAGATCATTGTCAAACTCACTCTAACGAATTACCCTCTCTAGGATTTGATCCACCACATGACGATGTTGAACATGGATACTATGATGAGGATGATGATAGTAACTTTGATCTTGATGATGCAATGAGACACTTTGGTCTTATGGAAAATCTTCGGGGATATATGCCAGGAGGAAAGGAATGGGTTCTTAACAGTGGATGTATCGATCACATGACCGGAGATAAAGACATGTTTCGTGAGCTTGCTGAAAATGATAGTCCTCGAAAGTTTTTTTCACTTTCAGTGACAACTCAAAGGGTAAGGTGGTTGGCCTCGGTAAGGTGGCCATCTCACATGATAGCTCCATTCAGAATGTCATGCTCGTTCAATCTCTTGGCTACAACTTACTTTCAGTATCTAGACTTGCTGATTTTGGTTTCAATGTCCTATTTACTAAAGTAGATTGCCAAGTGTTTCGTCGAGACAATCATAAAATGGTCTTTACCGGTATACTTAGGGGTGATCTTTAAATTGTTGATTTCTCTAAAAAGACACAGCCTAAAACTCGTTTCATTGCTAAATCCTCAAAAGGTTGGTTATGGCATAGACGATTAGGTCGCGTTGGCATGAGAAACCTTGACAAGCTTATTAAAGGGAATCATATCCTTGGAGTTAACGATGTCATATTTGATAAGGATAGACGTAGCAGTGCTTGTCAAGCAAGTAAACAGGTTGGAGGAAGGAATCCCGTGAAGAACATCATGACCACAAAGAGGCCACTCGAGCTAATTCACATGGATCTCTTTGGTCCCAACTCCTACAAGAGTCGCGGTGGAAATTCTTTTGGTCTAGTTATAGTTGATGATTTTTCAAGATTTACGTGGGTGTTCTTTCTCGATGATAAATCGCAGGTCCAAAAGATCTTCAAAAACTTCGCTAGGAAGGCCCAAAATCAATTTGAAGTGAAGATCAAGAAGGTTCGCAGCGACAACGGAACGGAGTTCAAGAACGCAAATGTGGACACCTTTCTTGACGAAGAAGGGATTTCACACGAGTTCTCGGTTACGTACACACCTCAACAAAATGGAGTTGTTGAGAGGAAGAACCGGATGCTCATCGAATGGCGAGAACGATGCTTGATGAGTACAAGACAATCAAGCACTTTTGGGCGAAGCGGTTGAGACAGCTTGTCATGCAACAAATCGCTTGTATCTTCACAAGCTACTCGGCAAGACGGCATACGAGCTCCTCACCGGTAACAAACCCCAAGTTGGATACTTTCGAGTATTCGGCTCAAAGTGCTACATTCTTGATAAGCATCATCATTCTAAATTTGCTCCTAAATCTCATGAAGGTTTCCTACTAGGTTATGGCTCAAACTCTCACACTTACCGTGTCTAGAACAATTTCACCCGAAAGGTTGAAGAGACGGTAGATGTGAATTTTGATGAATCTAATGGCTCGCAAATAGAGCAATTGCCGATTGATATAGGAGACAAAGACCCTTCGGAAGCAATCCAAGACTTGTCTATTGGCAAGGTCCGTCCAACGGAGGTGAAGGAGAGTACCTCGTCTATTCAAGTGGAAGCTTCTACTTCACGACAAGGTGAACCAAGAGTTGATACGGAAGCATCCACAAGTGGGACACACCAAGATGAAGAAAACGAGGAAGTGCATCAAGATGAACGTCAACGACCTCCTTCTCCACCACGACAAGAGAACGACAATGCCAACAATGAGAAAGGCCAAGAAGAAGAACAAGATGAAGATGTTCAACGAAGACCCAAGCAAAAGCTTTCACGAGTTCGAGCAAGAATTGCTAAAGACCATCCCGTCGAGCAAATCTACAATGACATTCAAACCGGGAGAATCACTCCTCTAAAACTCGTTTAGCTAACTTTTGTGAAAACTATTCTTTCATATCTAGAATTGAACCTATGAAGGTTGAAGAAGCATTGGAAGATCCGGATTGGATAAATGCTATGCATGAAGAGCTACACAACTTTGAGAGAAACCAAGTTTGGACATTGGTTGAGAAGCCCGACAACAACCACAACATCATCGGTACCAAATGGGTGTTTCGCAAAAAGCAAGATGAAGATGGACAAGTAGTTCGCAACAAAGCACGTCTCGTCGCCCAAGGCTACACACAAGTCGAAGGTATGGACTATGGTGAGACTTATGCTCCCGTTGCTAGACTTGAGTCCATTCGCATCTTATTTGCCTATGCTAATCATCATGATATCACCTTGTACCAAATGGACATTAAAAGTGCTTTTCTAAATGGTGAAATAGAGGAGGAAGTCTATGTTAAGCAACCTCCCGGCTTTGTCAATCCTAAGAAACCCAATCATGTTTACAAACTTCACAAAGCTCTTTATGGTCTTAAACAAGCTCCTAGAGCATGGTATAAATGCTTGACCAAGTTTCTTCTTGAAAAAGGCTTTGAAATAGGGAAAATTGATTCCACACTTTTTACTAAAAGGGTTAATGGAGAATTATTTGTTTGCCAAATTTATGTTGATGATATCATATTTGGATCAACTAACCCTCATTTTAGTGAAAAGTTTGGAAAGCTAATGTCGGAGAAGTTTGAGATGTCAATGATGAGTGAACTCAAATTCTTTCTTGGGTTGCAAATCGAGCAAACTTGTCTCTCAAACGAAGTACACTAAGGACTTATTCAAGAAGTTCAATATGCAAGAATGCAAAGGTATGTCTACACCCATGCCTACTAGTGGACATCTTGACTTGACCAAAGATGGTGAACCGGTTGATCAAAAGGTTTATCGCTCTATGATTGGTTCATTGTTATATCTATGTGCTTCACGTCCCGATATTATGCTAAGCGTGTGCATGTGTGCACGATATCAAGCTGCTCCTAAAGAATGCCATCTTAAGGCCGTGAAAAGGATAGTGAGATACTTAATCCATACACCAAATTTTGGCATTTGGTATCCTAAGAGGGCCTCTTTCGATCTTGTTGGCTACTCCGACTCGGACTATGCCGGCGACAAGGTTGATAGAAAGTCCACTTCGGGTACTTGTCAATTTCTTGGTAGATCTCTTGTGTCTTGGTCCTCAAAGAAACAAAACTCGGTATCCTTATCCACTGCCGAAGCGGAATACATTGCCGCTGGTTCATGTCGTGCTCAATTACTTTGAATGACCCAAACTCTTAAAGATTATGGGATATGTGAAACATGTTCCATTGCTTTGTGACAATGAAAGTGCTATCAAAATTGGACATAATCCCGTACAACATTCTCGAACTAAGCATATTGAAGTTCGTCATCATTTCATTCGAGATCATGTGGCTAAGGGTGACATTGATCTTAAGCATGTTCGCACCGAAAAGCAATTAGCGGATATATTCAGTAAACCTCTTGATGAGAAAGTGTTTTGCAGGTTAAGAGGAGAATTGAACATCATTGATGCTTCAAATTTGGAGTAGAAACTCCATCGGATACATGCAAGACATGAGCTTATGCCTAATCCTTGATATCTCACCTATGATGGAAATCTTATGTCTTGGATATATTTGTATCTTGCACCCATGTAGGTACTTGGTTGAATCAAAATCCATGAGATTGTAAACCACTCATATCTTGAGCAATCTCTACATCACCAAGCTCTACACAAGGTGGTTGAAGCCAAGGAAGCACAAAACCATTTAAACATATCCTTTGACAAATTCTATGTTGAGCTTCATGATTGTCATTGTTGGATACACAAGTGCTCTTCCTTGCACGAACTAACCCATGTAGATAGATGGACTCAAATTCCAAGTGGTGCTCCCAACTCCTGATGAGCTACATCAATCTTGAGCAACTCACACAAGTTCAACAACATGGACAACACCAACAACCAAGGTATGTTATTCCATCTTAGAGAAGCTTTACTCCAAGTCATGAGTTAAAGCAACTCGACAAGATGAAAATACATCAAGATGCTTAAACGAAAAATGGCTACCCCATTTTGAGCTTAAACGATGAGTATGACCTATAATCAAGTGATCTCACTTGACTCCTAAGTCAATATACTCTAACATAGGTGACTTTGTCGCCGACCATCTCTAGATGAAGTTCTCTTGTGTTCTTTTCTGAGTTTTTGCATTTGACTCATGCATATGTGTTTCCCCTTTCAAAAAAAAACTTCATCTAGATTTCTTTCTGTTTGCTCTGCATTCTCTGCATTCCAATTCATTGCATATCATTCAGTAAATTCCTTGCAAATCTTTGTGAGATCTTATTAGTCAAGTGAGCTGAGGTGACAAGTGTTCTCTCTGTGATGAACTCGGTTACACCGATTTGTTATTTTCGGTCCAACCGATTTCACAACAGGAAAAACAGCAAAAGCAGTTTGCCACTTATTCTGTGTTTCTTTTGATCCAGCTCCACTCAATGAATCTTTTCCTCTACAAGCATCACATTTTTATCATTGCTTTATGTTGTGACTCAAGGATCAAACCCATTCACGACAAATTCCAGCGGGGGAGAGAGAGCTCAAATTTTTTATCAAGCCCTTCTTGGAAATTGATGTCAAAGGGGGAGAGAGAGATCACATCAAAGCTTATCACTTAGAGAGATCACATCAGAGAAGGAGAGAGAGATCCTTCAGGAGGAGAGAGAGATCTCCAGGGGGAGAGAATACTAGATAAAAAGTATTTCTCAAGGATCCTAGATGCTTGGTGTTCAAGAGGAGAGATGCCACATGTCTTCTTGAGGGGAAAGACATGTTCATATGTGCTTATTTGCACTAGCTTGCATTAGCTCTGTTCATTTATATCTTTCAGCTCTGATTTTCTGTTCCCTATCTTCTCCCAGTATCCCGTGCTAGATTCAGGGGGAGCAAGACATCTAGGGGAAAGAAATCATCTATATTCATTGCATATCTTTACTCTTGGGGACATGTCTAATCCAATGTAGTACTTAGTACTCACTCTCTACATGTCATCCCAGTCTTGGTATTCTTGTGGTTTCTTTTGTTTGCTCTGTCTAGTAGGTGCATCTGTGTTATCTAACCTTGTTTACGCAGGTTCATTCCATCCTAAGCCAACTCAAGACTACAAGGTAAGTATATGCATCACAATCATGTGTATGAGGAATTCTTGCTGATGTACATACTGTTTGCAAGAAGGACTCATGGGCATGAAGGTATTTTCTTTAATATTATTTGCTCTGATGCATATGGCCAAGATACATGTAACACATTGCCTGCTTTATCATGGTTATGCTATCACATGCTTCTATATTCCATATTCACATGATTGCATACATGTAGGGGGAGCCTATGCCTGTTACATCTCTTTCCAAAGCTTTACTTGCTATTCTTTATATCTTTATCTAAAGCTTTGATGTATGTTGTCATCAATTACCAAAAAGGGGGAGATTGAAAGCACAAGTCCTCCCTAGGTGGTTTTGGTAATTAATGTCAACATATCTCTTGTTGGACTAACACCTTTATCTAGTATGTTTCAGATAAGTTCAACAATGGAGTGGCATGGACTAAAGGATGTGGGAACTCCTTCAAGATGCTAAGGACAAAGGATTGGCTAAAGCTTCAAGCTCAAGACTCCTCATTTTACGTTTTAGTGATCCAAGATCACATTGAGTCTATAAGAAAATCCAATACTATCAAGGAGGGATGAGGTGTTGCTTAATGAGCCTCTTGCTTCATGTGCTTAGTGATATGCTCCAAAACCATCAGCTACTTTCTCACATCCACATATGTCCTAAAACCTAAAGTCAAACTCGGCCCCACTGATTCTTTCTATCCGGCGCCACCGAGTTTTGATGTCTTAGCCACTGCCACAAACCCTAGGCAAATCGGTTCTACCGATAGGGATCTCGGTCTTACCGAGATGGGATTGTAATCTCTCTGTGTATGTCCATTATCAAAATCGGTCTCACCGAGTTTGAGAATCGGTACTACCGATATTACAATGCAAACTTTCTGGTTGACTCATTATCAAAATCGGTCCCACCGAGTTTGAGTAATCGGTCCAACCGAGTTTGCCTGGCCAACTCTCTGGTTAGCTAATTACCAAAATCGGTCTCACCGAGTTTGTGTAATCGGTCTCACCGAGATTACGTTATGCCCTAACCCTAACCATATCAGTCCTACCGAGTTGCATTTCTGTCCCACCGAAAACCCTAACGGTCACTAGGTTTACTAAAATCGGTCTGACCGAGTTTTATGATTCGGTCCCACCGAGATTGGTAAATTGTGTGTAACGGTTAGATTTTGTGTGGAGGCTATATATACCCTCCACCTCCTCTTCATTCGTGGAGAGAGCCATCGACTGAACCTACACTTCCAAAGATCCTATTTCGAGAGAGAACTACCTACTCATGTGTTGAGGCCAAGATATTCCATTCCTACCATATGAATCTTGATCTCTAGCCTTCCCTGTTGCTTTCCACTCAAATCCTCTTTCCACCAGATCCAAATCCTATGAGAGAGAGTTGAGTGTTGGGGAGACTATCATTTGAAGCACAAGAGCAAGGAGTTCATCATCAACACACCATTTGTTACTTCTTGGAGAGTGGTGTCTCCTAGATTGGCTAGGTGTCACTTGGGAGCCTCCGACAAGACTGTGGAGTTGAACCAAGGAGTTTGTAAGGGCAAGGAGATCGCCTACTTCGTGAAGATCTACCGCTAGTGAGGCAAGTCCTTCGTGGGCGACAACCATGGTGGGATAGACAAGGTTGCTACTGTGGACCCTTCGTGGGTGGAGCCTCCGTGGACTCACAGAATCGCTACTCCCACGTGGGTTGAAGTCTCCACCAACGTGGAAGTACGATAGCACCACCTATCGGAACCACGACAAAAACATCTGTGTCTCCAATTGCGTTTGAATCCTCCAAACCCTTCCCTTTACTTTCTTGCAAGTTGCATGCTTTACTTTCTGCTGCTCATATACTCATTGCATGCTTGCTTGTTATGTATTGAAAAAGTTAAACTTGTGCCTAAACTTAACTTAAACTTTAATAAGGTTAAAAACTGCAACTTTGGTACTTAGTGTATAATCCCCCCCCCCCTAGACACCTCTTCTCAAGATCCTACAGTTGAGAAGGAGAGACCCAACTATGTCTTGAGGGAGATCGGTCGACATCCATACATAACTGAAGGACGGGAAATAGGATGGGAGAGAGAGAGAGAGGAGAGAGAGGGAGGGAGAGGGGTAGAGTGCTGGATGGGTGATGGAGTTGCTTCTCGAAGATGGTGGGAGAGGCCTACTAGACAACCTGAGGGTGGAACTGCAATATTATCAATAAGAGTGGGGATGTGTTTCTGTGTGTGCCTGTGCATGATAGATCTGTCGGGACGCATCCATGGATGATGAAGGGCAACCATGTGTTTGGTAAGCAAACCTAACTAGATCGGTAGATCAATTGTTGTTTGTCGGAGGAAGGGAGAGACATAACTAATGAGGTAGATCGACCGATGTGTGGGGGAAAACGAGTTATAAGGACCTAGCTAGCTATATGTACAGCGGGAGATCGGTCGGTGTACGTCCATTTGTTAGAGGCAAATAAGGCCCGGCGAGACAGATAGACAGAGTGAATGGAGCTAGGAGGTGGTGCGAGAGGCCCAGCTACTAGCTAGATAGGGGGAGGAGTGTGCGGTTTTGAGATCGATGAAAAGAGGGGCGAGAGTTTACACGTGTGTGGGACTGTATGAGAGACACGAGGCAAGGACACATAAAGGAGGAGATGGAAGGTGTGTGTGTATGTTGTAGGCAGACATCGCTGGAGAGGTTTATCGATCTGTGTGTGTCGGAAAGGAGTTGTGGAGACTGTGGGAGAATGACCTAAAAAATGAATGTGCGCGATGGATAGAATGCTGAGGGAGGGGGAGGGCGAGGAGGGCGTGTGCATGCACGAGAGAAAGTTAGTGGTAGCTACAAAGGTTAGAGGATTGTGTGGGTGTAAGAGACAAACAAAGATCATAATTTGATATGAAAGTGGATTCATATATTTGAATAGGAGATCATAGTGTTTTAAACATATGCATGCATGAATATAGCGGTGATACGCGTGTTGTGGTCTTGCACATGTTATACCATAATGTGATAATGCATGGCGTTTGCAACTCACAGCTAAATGTCGAACAATCTAAACCATACTATACATCAAACAATCTCACATTTTATTTGAATTTGTGATAATGTGTGGCGTTTGCATCTTACAACTAAATATCAAACAATCTAAACAATACTATATATCGAACATTCTCACATTTTATTTGAATTTGTGGTAATGTGTGGTGTTTGCAACTCACATCTAAATACTTGTAGGCGTAGGGGGCGGGGCACCATACATAATGTGATAAACACATTATACATATGAGACATGGTTTAGATTATGAAGATCTAGCTAGAGCTTGAAATGTACTGTGATTTGAAATCAACATAAAGTGGATTCAAAAAATCAAGTTCGATTTCATATAGTACACATAGTTCATATGTAACTCGAGACTAATCATGTGGTGTGCTGTGAACATAATACACAAACGATGGTTTAACTTGACAATAATGATGATTGTAGATCTTATTAAAATAGAGAAACAAATTCAAATGCTTTGACTTCACAACAATCATTATTGTAGATCTTATTCAAATAGAGAAATGAATTCAAATTTAGTTCATATTGAAGTGGTAGTATATACGTTTGGAATGCACTAAAACGTTCATTTGAGTAGTAGGTTGCATGCATTATACACATAGCGAAATATTTTAATTGAACATAACATGAATTCAAAGTTTGGATGACATTTGTAGTGCGAATTGATTTGGTACAGTACATGTTAGGCTTGTCCGGAAATTTCAACCCGCGCCTTGTTAACCCCAAATATTTAAGATATATCTTTGTCTCGTTGTGCTCCGACAACACCCTCCATCTCAACCCGCGCCATGCTATTCCGAAATTACAACGTGCGCGAAAACTCCCACCTCGTGTGAAATCCCGACACGCGAAATGCCCGTGATACCCCTGAACCGAAAGAACCGCCTCAAATCGGTGGGGGTACTTTCATAACTTACCCCACATTTCGGACAAGCGCGTCCCTAAGCCATGGTTCCCCACTCCCATCCCATTCGCCCACCCATTCGTACACCGAGGCCGGGAAAACCCGCGAAGCCTCACACCCTCCTCCGTCCGCCACCCAGCCGGAGCCTCTTCCCCGACGATGTCATCCACAGCAACACCTTGATGTCCCTCATCCACGGTACCAGATGAGGATCCGTCGTCGATCTGGTCATCCCGCCGATTCAGCCACCTCGTCCTCCACCTCCAAGGAGCTGCCCCAACGTTCCCCTCGTGTTTTGCGCCACCTCCATTCCCACACCGCCGTCTTCACCTGCACCACCGAAAGAGCATCATCATCATTGTTTCCTCGGATGAAGTTGCGGCCTAATCGGCGCCACCTAAGAGGTTGTACACTAATCACCGCATTTTCTTCTTGATACGATCTCACGGTGCTGCCGGCGCTCGGTCCCGAGCCAACACGGCGCAGCTCCATCCACCTCGGCGTCGTCAGCCACTTCCTCCACGGCGTCGCTCCCTCGGCGGCGGCGTCCACATTAGTAGGAGCTGCTGCTGCTTGAGCTCTCGCTCGCGCTGTTGCTCTGCTCTTGCTCCCGGTCCCCTGCCTGGTCTGCACTTGCTCTTGCTCGCGTTGCTGCTCTCGCTCTTGCTCTTGCTTTCCATGCTGCTCCGATTTAGCTACACTTCAGTCGACTGAATCGACTTTTGGGTCAGTCAATTTTCAGGGGTGGGGGCTCACGAGTTAAGGAAGAACCAGCCAGCAGGGGGGGGCTCACGAGAGGTACCCCACTATCTATCTTAGGGTTCAGGTTGGGGCGGTGGTCGCGGCGGTGGTGGAGCGGTGGCGTGGGGATCGCCGGAGAAAAGCTCGGCACGGGGCTAGAGGATGGCAGGGCAGCGGCGAACCGCGGTGGGGAGTGTTCTCGGGGCGGGCGGGGTGGGCGGCGGGGGGGCAGCTGTTTGGCCGATGCTGGCTAACGGCTCAGGGGGGTGGAGGTTGAAGATGAACTGCAGGCCCTTGATTTCGTATCCAACGGCTGCAAAATCGACTGACCAGAGATGAAAAAGACAGTCGACTGACGTGTAGCCTCACCTCTAGTGCATTCAGTTTCGACAGTAAAATTCAGTTTCGACAGCAAAATTCAGTTTCGACAGTTAAGTTCAGTTTCGACATCTAAATTCAGTTTGGACAGTTAAGTTCAAAGATGAACGTCTGATGTATTTTACATCTAGCACTTTTTGGTTATGTATTTTACGTATCTATTGGAGATGCTATTAGAATTCCACTGGGTTAACGTTGTCTCTCTTGTCCTGCTTCAGCCTCAGTGTCGTACAACTAACCGGCGCTGCTCCAACGACGAAACCCTCCATCACAGCGGAGAAGTACCTCGGGCTAAATATCCAGACGCCTAAGATCTTCTTCCCCTCCTTTGACAGCCATGTCAGCCGGAGCATCCTCACCGGCCAACCCAATAACGCTGAGATCGACATGGCTTCGCCAAAGAGGTTGTACACTTGTTGCATCTCTTTTTTACTCTACATGTTATATATATTGTCCATTGAGCACACGGAGTAACGAGAAATACGATTATTTTATCCTACTATATAAAAAGCAGTGAGGTACCAGGCAAATTAGCTATCCGTGATGGACTCTCTTGAACGCCATCATTATTTATCTCTACGTGTTTGAGTTGTGCATTTGTCGATGGCCCTGGGAGCTGAGCTAGTAGGGCAGTGGCCTGGGTCCAAAGTAATAGAAGTAGCACAAAAACATTTTTTTAGTGTAGGCTTTTCCTTGCTCAAGCCTGCCTACTAGAATCGCCAGTGCTTGAAAGGAAAAGTGAATGAAAAACATATGAATTGGAAAGTTTCCTATGGTACTACTTTTCATGAATTTGGTGCAAAGGAATGGAGCAAAGGAAAACTGTTGGATTTGTTCCTTTAGTGTCCTCCTTTTCAAATTCCTATTCATGAAGCACAAGACTAAGAGATAGTAGCATAATAGCATTATAACCGTACATTTTTCTTGTGGTTTGACTTAATCTCACCATGCTTCTTTGCATCCTGTGATCTTCCAATTCTTGTGAACCAAACACCCAGATTGGCAGAAATCCTGTGTTTTTAAATTCTCTGTTTTGCACGTGCATTCCTATCCTATTCATGTCTATTTCCTATCCCTGCATTGATAGAATCCTCAAATTCAAACAAGCCCTTACACAATTACTTCTGTTGCAGATATGTGTCAAAAAACCTTGTGTGGTTTGTCCTGCTCCTACGGTGCTGTGTTCCACCCCAGCTCAGCTGCTCCAACGACGGAAGGGTTCACCACAGCAGGGATCCGCTCTCCAGACTATCTTCCGCCGCCTCAGATCTTCTTCCCCGTTGCCGGCAGCCACGACAACTGCATTACCATCATCAACTGAGCAGATGGCCTTGAGGACTACATGGGTCCGCAAGAGAGGTCGCACTCTTCCGTGTCTGCTTACGTTATGCATCGCTTAATATGATGACATGCTACTTCATCATCGTGTTCACCTATTAGACTCCGAGTCAGGTCCAAACTTATGGTGAAACTTGAGTTTTTAAATGGTTGTGGGGTACATATTGGTGCAACAATCAGTACTATTTGTCTACTATCTGGTTAATCTCGGGTGTCTACTATGAGTTTCATGTTGGGTGCAAACAAACATTAAAGGAGCCATTATCTGTGTTTTTTAATTAAAGCTATTATCTGTCTGCTATCATTGGTTTTGGGTCTATCCACAATTTTCTACCATCACTCTAGATTTGTGCATGCACTCATTACATAATCTCACTATGCTTTATTCCTATGCATGTCAGTTATTGTACACAATGGAACTGAACATGTAGAGCAAAAGATATGAGCCTTGCGTGGCAATAAAATTTCATGCAGACATCGCTCCATGGTGGGCGCAAAGGCAGCCCCCCCTCCACCCATTTCGGATTGTAATCAAGAGGAAGATAACTGTTCTGAGGGGGATTCAGAAGTAGAAGACAAGTCCTATTTACCCCATGAGGTCTTCGCTCTAACTTGGCATGCTGATGTTGGTAATATCATGCATATGGTGCCTTGCATTGCTTATTGTATACATCAAAGATGTCATCTGCTTAGTTTAGACATGCTTTGTGTCAATGCCATCTGTTTAGTTTCTTTATCGTATATGTGAATCATGCAATGCCATCTTGCTTAGCCAGCATCATATATGTGAATTTTGCAATGCCACCTGGTTAGCCACCATCTTATATGTGAATTATATCATGACATCATTTTTTATTACGTGTTAAATTTGTCAACAATTTTAGTACATTCAATTACTCTTCCTGTGCATCAGCCATTCGGCACGGTCATGGAAAAATCTGAGTGGAAACAAGGTCTTCAAAGCAGATCATGCTATCTGACGAAGCGCATGTCTTGCTGGTTACAGATAGCTCCTCAGAGGAGGATTCACAGATAGATGACCAATCCTATCCCCCCCCACCCCGAGGTGCATGCTCTAACTTGGTAGGGTTATGTTGCTCATATCGTGCGTATGGTATCTTGCATTGCTATGTCATTTGCTTAGTTTAGACATGCTTTGTGTGAATGCCACCTGTTTAGTGTCTAATTACCATATATGTGAATTATGCAATGCCATCTTGTTGCAAGACACTATATATGTGAATTATGCAATGCTATCTTGTTGCAAGGCATTATATATGTGAATTATGCAATGCCATGCTGTTTAGCCAAGCGTCATATATGTGAATTATATCATGCCGTCCTTTTTTTGTATTTCTCATTGCTTTTGTCAACAATGTTTGTATATTCAACTGCTCTTCCTATGCATCAGCCATTTGAATTGGTGATGGAGAAATCTGGAGTGAAAACAAGGTATTCAGAGCAGACAATGCTACCTGCTGAAGCAGATATCTTGCTGGTTATAGATAGCTCTTCAGAGGCAGATGACCAGTCCTGTTATCCCCCTGAGGTGTATGCTCAAACTTGGCAGGGTTATATTACTCATATCATGCATATGTTGTATTGCAATGCTTAGTTTTTACATCATATACACGATATTGAATGCCATCTCCTTAGTTGACACATCATATATGCGATTGCTCTCTGCTAACTTCCTTAGTATACAAATCATATATTTGAATTATATCATGCCATGATGTTTACATAGACAACATATATCTGAATTATGGCATGCCAACCCATTTTCTAAAGAAATAATATAGTTATATCATCTCATCCTGTTTACATAGTCATCATATTTTGAATTATGTCATTCTATCCGTGAATTATATCATGCCATCATGTTTCCATCGACGGCATGTTTGTGATTTATGGCATGCCAACCACTATAATAGACACATCGTATAGTTATGTCATGTCATCCTTTTTACATAGTCATCATATTTTGAAGTATGTCATTCTATCCTGTTTAGTTAGCCATCATACATGTGAAATTGTGTCATGCTATCCTGTTTAATTAGCCATCATATATGTGAAATTATGTCCTGCTATTCTGTTTGGTTAGACAACATAAATGTGAATTATTTCATGCCCTGTTTTCTTCCCTACTATCCATTGCACCTGTCTATCTTACAATGTTTGTACATTCAATTATTTTTCTTGTTTATCAGCCATTTCAATTGGAGGGGGTGATGGCAGTATCTGTGGGAGTAAAACACGGTCTTCAGAAAAGATTGTGCTACCTGTCGATGGAGATAGAACTACGGTTGTACTTGCCCAAGAACCAGCCCCACCACACATAACCCAGACTCACGCAGATTGTACCCCTACCCAGTTGGACAGAGAACCAGCTACACCCCTTCTAACCCCAACCCCAGCAGATAGTAACCCAGTTTCCGTTGACACACGTCCATCTCCACCACAGAGCACCCAAACACGAGCAGTTAGTAAGGCAACTACAGTGTCCAAAGTACGACCACCACCAGTCCGAACCCCAAGTCAACGCTTAAAGCAGAAGAAGAATTGTTCTCAGGTCAGGTTCCGTAGCTATGGTTCATACTACTTTTCTCTTGCATCACTGTATTTACTCATACCAACTAATTTCAAATTTGAAGGATGCAACTGAAACTCCAATGGCGCGACAGGTATGTTTTAAACCTGTTTCTTTAACGTGTTTTCTATTGTAACTTGCTCTATGTTGATTTCAGTTTCAATTGAATAAAAAGTTATGTTCTCATGCCATGCACATTACAAGTGTTGTTATTCCTATGTAGTTTCCCACACTTATATTCTGTCTATGCTGCTTTGTCTTAAAAAGATATGATTCGAACTGTATCTATCTTGATTTGGGAATATAAACTAGAATGATATAGACCATACAGTGACCATACTACATAGATATATGTTTGTTTCATGTTGTTATCCTGTCCACCTTACTACTGAACTGGTTTACCAAAATGAGTTTCATATACTACATTGTAAACCTATGATGTGTTTGTTTGTTTCTCTTTTAGAACGCGGATAAAATATTGGAGAAGAGTACCCCGTTATGCAATGGTAAAGGAAGTAATACAGATAAGGTTCAAGATAGTGAGACATCCCTGTTGGTCTCCAAGAAAGCTGATAAAAACTATATTGAAGACACTGAGACAACCCCAAAGTCCTATCTTGATGTAGTGTTCGAGTTACTGGCTACTACTGCTGGCACCAGCTCTTCGAACTCGCTGCCTGAATCAGTTCGGCTTCTTGAGTCTCAACTTCAAGTTGAAAGAAATCGATCAGATGTTATGCGACAGGAAGCCGAAGGACTCAGGATGTCCCTGCAGAATTCAGATGCATACTTTCTTGTGCAACAGCAAGTGCTGGAGGATTTAAGCGCCTAACAAGAGAAAGTTAATAAGCTTGCTAAGCATCTTGCCAGCATTATGGGTACCCAGGATATTGTTTCTTGAGCTCTTCCGAAGTTGTTTCAGTTCGGACTTGTTTTGTCTGCGCGCTTATATGCTGCTTTGTTCCCTATATTTGCACTGGTGGCGAACTTTGATGCCCAGTGGATGTAATATGTGTAATAGCCGTCATAGCCTAGCATAAGTTGCTTGCTAATTTATTTCCTTAGTGTCTTGTTTATTTTTTTCTTGTAGTTAATGCAGTTCTTTTTCCGCGGTTTGCTAGTGGCCGCAATAACCTATTTTTTAAAACTAGGCCACAATAACCATGGGCTACATATTTACTTTAGTTAACATGGGCCTCCTACGGGCCGTAGAAACATTGGGCCTTCTATGGGGCATAGAAACAATGAGCCTTATACGGGCCATAGACACAATGGGCCTTCTACGGGTCGTATCATCAATGGGCCTTCTACGGGCCGTATGACCGGTTGGCCAAACATGGGCCAATAACAGACCACATTATGGCCGTAAATGGGCTAGAGTTGAAATCGCCCGTTCATGGGCCGACCATAACAGGCCGTCGTTAATCAGCCGTATTTGATGACGCTATGAAAATGGCCCAACGTATTAATGGGCCACACACGGCCGACTGTAACCACGGGATGAATTTGGCCCACATGCAGAAAATGACAGTAACGGGCCGTATGTAAACGAATCGCCGAAATGAGCCCAAGAATAAATGGGCCCCGAGAAGGCCGAAGATAACATAATGAAACGCCCAACGGAATAATGGGCCGTTAATGGGTATAAAGTGATACACTCTTCATTACGGGCCAGTTTCACCACGTGCCGTTAATGGGTATAAAGTGATACACTGTTCATTACGGGCCAGTTTTACCACGGGCCATTAATGGGCCGAGAGTTACAAAGGGCCTCATATGGGCCGAAAGACGTCATGGGCCATACATGGGCCGGAAGTTAAAACAGGCTGGAATTATATTGGACGGCCCAGATGACGCTACTGGGCCTAATTCGGATAGGCCGTAAACGGGCCCTGGGTTAGCGGGCTACAAATGGGCTATATGCGAACAGGCCGTTAACAGGCTTTCTGTCGGCCAGCCCGCCAGCTTTTAACAAAGTCAAATGGGTTGGCCTTTTCACAAGAATGGGCCTCTGTTGGGTCGTGCCACATTTCGACGTATCATAGGCGCTTTGGGTCCAATGAGTGGATGACATCAGTCCCAACGGTGAGCCGATACGTGTTTCCTCCAGCCAATGATGATTTTAGACGTGGAAAATCCCCATTGGTCGAGGTTGTTAACGGGTTATCGGATCCAAAACCGGACCCGATAGCTTAATGGCGTTCTGTTACGGTGGATGCCACGTGTCGGTCACCCTTGACGAAAGCACGTCTGTGACGTGCGATTTATCGTCATGGAAGTGGACAATTCCGTGATGATAATTTTGGTTCTGTCATGGAACACTTCTATGACAGCACAGATATGACTATCTTGATTATGTCATAAAATTGTCATGGATGTACATGCATGACAGAAAACGTGACCTACTGTGACAAACAAGTATCATCACGGAAGTGTATTTTTTTGTAGTGCTTGCCAAGGATGCCGGCAGCAACGGCGCCGTGGAGGACGAGGCTGACGCAGCCGTGGAGGAGAAGGAGCTCGCCCAGTGGGCGGAGTCTGCCGGGGAGGCCAACGGCACCGGCACCGGGGCCCCCCTCATTGAAGACGTGGGCGACGAGTCGCCCGAAGAGGAAGCTGAAGCGGACGACCCTCCATCCGCGGGGAAGAAATGCGTCCTACGGTGGGCCAGCTCCGGCGAGCCGGTCCGGCCCTGTAGGACCGCGCAGCGGCAACCGACTCAGGAGCAGCTCGTGCGCCAGACGAGGGTGATGAAGGCTGCGACAGCGAAGAAGACGGTGAAGGCCGCGGTGGCGAAGAAGACGGCGACTTCCTCCTCCTCGTCCAAGCGGCGCCAGACCCCATCTCCTTCCCCCCCCCCCCTGGACAGCACCCTGGAGGCCGAATATGACCTCGGATCTTTTAGCCCGAAGAGTAAGACGAAGCCAATGGAGGAGGAGGTGGAGGACGAGTAAGTATTTCGCCCCCCATCATCTCCTGACCTTACGCCCGTGTTATCCTCCTTTGATTTGATGTTACCTTCACAGGTACACGGAGACGCTGGCCCAGAGGGTGGCGAAGAGGGCCAAGGCCTCGACGGGCGACAAGCTCCCAGCAGGTACTTTACGTACGCCGGTGTTGCTGGAGAGCAGCCCGAACAGCAGCCCCCAACGCAGCCCTCGCTTCAGCCCCCAGCCTGAGTTCATCACTTACTCCTTCACTGATGAGCATTGGGGTGAGAATTCTTGATGTTGACCTTGCCGGGTTTGCAGGAGGAGAACGGCAGCAGGAGGAGCCGCCGAGGGCCACTCCCAACACGCCGCCCCCCTCACCTACGCCGCCCAGAGGGGCGTCCCCGGCAAGGGCATCCACCACCGAGCCCACGCATATGGAGGAGGAGGCGAGCTTGGGTGCCGGTGGTTCTGCCCCGGCAACGAATGTTGGCGGGGGAGGGCGCCACTTCTTCCCAGACCGGTGCGGGTAAGTTGTTTGCTTCCCGTCCCTGTTCTTTCTTCTTCTTTTTGGACCTTGATCTTGGCCCCGTCTCATTCCCTTTCTTGGTATCCAGACCCTTCCTCGGCGGGCCAGGAGGATATTGACACCGTCATTGAGGAGGTCACCAAGGACGCCGAGGCTAAGGCCGATGCTACGTCTTGAGCTTGCGTTTCTTTTCCCCGAAGAGGAGAGGATGATGCAGCACAGTAGCGTAAGTATTTCCCTAAGTTTTTGAGAACCAAGGTATCAATCCAAGAGGAGGCCACGCACAAGTCCCTCGTGACTGCACAAAACGATAGCTACTACGCAACCAACACGATTAGGGGTTGTCAATCCCTTCACGGTCACTTACGAGTGAGATCTGATAGAGATAATATTTTTGGTATTTTTGGTATATAGATGCAAAGTGAAAAGTAAAAGGCAAAGTAAAACAAAGCAAGTATAAAAGTGATGGAGATTGATATGATGAGAATAGACCCGGGGGCCATAGGTTTCACTAGTGGCTTCTCTCAAGAGCATAAATATTCTACTGTGGGTGAACAAATTACTGTTGAGCAATTGATAGAATTGAGCATAGTTATGAGGTTATCTAGGTATGATCATGTATATAGGCATCACGTCCGAGACAAGTAGATCAAACGATTCTGCATCTACTACTATTACTCCACTCATCGACCGCTATCCAAAGATGCATCTAGAGTATTAAGTTAAAACAAAGTAACGCCTTAAGCAAGATGACATGATGTAGAGGAATAAATTCATGCAATATGATAAATACCCCATCTTGTTATCCTCGATGGCAACAATACAATACGTGCCTTGCAACCCTTTCTGTCACTGGGTAAGGACACTGCAAGATTGAACCCAAAGCCATGCACTTCTCCCATTGCAAGAACTACCAATCTAGTTGGCCAAACCAAACGGATAATTCGAAGAGACTTGCAAAGATAAATCAATCATACATAAAAGAATTCAGAGAAGATTCAAATATTATTCATAGATAAGCTGGATCATAAACCCACAATTCATCGGTCTCAACAAACACACCACAAAAAGAAGATTACATCGAATAGATCTCCACGAGAGAGGGGGAGAACATTGTATTGAGATCCAAAAAGAGAGAAGAAGCCATCTAGATACTAGCTATGGACCCGAAGGTCTTAAGTAAACTACTCACACTTCATCGGAGAGGCTATGGTGTTGATGTAGAAGCCCTCCGTGGTGGATGCCCACTCCGGCGGAGCTCCCGAACAGGCCCCAAGATGGGATCTCGTGGATACAGGAAGTTGCGGCGGTGGAATTAGGTTTTGGCCCTGCTCGATCGCTTGGGGTGCGTGAGGTATATATAGGAGGAAGTAGTACGTCGGTGGAGCTGAGGGCCCACGAGGCGGGCGCGCTCCTCGGGGCGCCCCACCCTCGTGACCGCCTCTAGTTCCTTGGCGAGGGTCCAAGTCTCCGGATCACGTTCGGTGAGAAAATCACGTTTCTGAAGGTTTCATTCCGTTTGGACTCCGTTTGATATTATGTTTCTTCGAAACACAGAAAAAGGCAAAAACAGCAATTCTGGGCTCGGCCTCCGGTTAATAGGTGTTGGAAATATGCCCTAGAGGCAATAATAAATTAGTTATTAGTATATTTCCTTGTTCATGATAATCGTTTATTATCCATGCTATAATTTTATTGAAAGGAAACTCAGATACATGTGTGGGTACATAGACAACACCATGTCCCTAGTAAGCCTGATGTGATGGTTACGGTTTCCTGACCATGGACATTGGATGTCATTGATAACGGGATCACATCATTAGGAGAATGATGTGATGGACAATACCCAATCCTAAGCCTAGCACAAAGATCGTAGTTCGTATGCTAAAGCTTTTCTAATGTCAAGTATCATTTCCTTAGACCGTGAGATTGTGCAACTCCGGATACCGTAGGAATGCTTTGGTGTACCAAACGTCACAACGAATCGGGTGGCTATAAAGGTTCATTACAGGTATCTCCGAAAGTATCTGTTGGGTTGGCACGAATCAAGACTGGGATTTGTCACTCCGGTTGACGGAGAGGTATCTCTGGGCCCACTCGGTAGGATATCATCATAATGTGCACAATGTGACCAAGGGGTTGATCACGGGATGATGTGCTACGGAACTAGTAAAGAGACTTGCCGGTAACGAGATTGAACAAGGTATCGGGATACCAACGATCGAATCTCGGGCAAGTACAATACCGCTAGACAAAGGGAATTGAATACGGGATTGATTGAATCCTCGACATCGTGGTTCATCCGATGAGATCATCGTGGAACATGTGGGAGCCAACATGGGTATCCAGATCCCGCTGTTGGTTATTGACCGGAGAACATCTCGGTCATGTCTGCATGGTTCCCGAACCCGTAGGGTCTACACACTTAAGGTTCGGTGACGCTAGAGTTGTTATGGGAAATAGTATGTGATTACCGAAGGTTGTTCGGAGTCCCGGATGTGATCCCGGACGTCACGAGGAGTTCCGGAATGGTCCGGCGGTGAAGATCGATATATTGGACGAAGGGTATTGGAGTCCGGAAGTGTTCCGGGGTACTGTGCTATGGCCAAGATGACCGAAAGGTGTTTGGGAACCCGGCAAGTGTTGGAGGGCCTCATGGGCCAAAGGGAAGGGGCAAACCAGCCCACTAAGGGGTGGTGCGCCTCCCAGCCCCTCTCACGTAACCAGGAGAGGTGGGGCGCCCCTAGGGCAGCCCCCTTCCCGGCTTGGGGGCAAGTTTCCTAGGGGTGGAGGCGCCCAAACCCATCTAGGGTTTCCCCGTGGCCGCCGCCTCCCCTAGGGAACCCTAGGCGCCTCCACCCCCTTACCCCTATATATAGTGAGGAGAGAGAGGCAGCCGCACCTTCCCCGGGCGCAGCCCTCCCTCCTCCAACACTTCCTCCTCCTCCGTAGTACTTAGCGGCTCTGCTGAGAACCACGAGCTCCATCACCACCACGCTGTCGTGTTGTTGGAGTTTTCCTCAACTTCTCCTCTCCCTTGCTGGATCAAGGAGGAGACGCCCCGGATGTACGTGTGTTGAACGCGGAGGTGCCGTCTGCTCGGCGCTAGGATCATCGGTGATTTGGATCACGACGAGTACGACTCCATCAACCCCGTTCTCTTGAACGCTCGCTTAGCGATCTACAAGGGTATGTAGATGCACTCTCCTTCCCTCGCTGCTGGTTTCTCCATAGATAGATCTTGGTGACACGTGGAAAATTTTGAATTTCTGCCACGCTCCCCAACGGTGGCATCATGAGCTAGGTCTATTGCGTAGATTCTTTGCACGAGTAGAACACAAAGTAGTTGTGGGCGTTGATTTTGTTCAATATGCTTACCGCTACTAGTCCAATCTTGATTCGTGGCATCGTGGGATGAAGCGGCCGGACCGACCTTACACGCATTTTACGTGAGACAGGTTCCACCGAATGACATGCACTTGTTGCATAAGGTGGCTAGCGGTGCCGCCTCTCCACTTTAGTCGGATCGGATTCGATGAAAAGGGTCCTTATGAAGGGTAAATAGCAATTGGCATATCACGCTGTGGTTTTTGCGTAGGTAAGAAACGTTTTGCTAGAAACCCATAGCAGCCACGTAAAACATGCAAACAACAATTAGAGGACGTCTAACTTGTTTTTGCAGGGTATGCTATGTGATGTGATATGGCCAAGAAGAATGTGATGAATGATATGTGATGTATGAGATTGATCATGTTCTTGTAATAGGAATCACGACTTGCATGTCAATGAGTATGACAACCGGCAGGAGCCATAGGAGTTGTCTTTATTTATTGTATGACCTGCGTGTCATTAAACAACGCCATGTAATTACTTTACTTTATTGCTAACCGTAGCCATAGCAAGAGAAGTAATAGTTGGCGAGACAACTTCATGAAGACACGATGATGGAGATCATGATGATGGAGATCATGGTGTCATGCCGTGACGATGATGATCATGGAGCCCGAAGATGGAGATCAAAAGGAGCAAAATGATATTGGCCATATCATGTCACTATTTGATTGCATGTGATGTTTATCATGTTTATGCATCTTATTTGCTTAGAACGACGGTAGTAAATAAGATGATCCTCATTAAAATTTCAAGAAAGTGTTCCCCTAACTGCACCGCTGCAAAAGTCCGTCGCTCAAGCACCACGTGATGATCGGGTGTGATAGATTCATACGCTCACATACAACGGGTGTAAGCCAGATTTACACACGCAAAACACTTAGGTTGACTTGACGAGACTAGCATGTACAAACATGGCCTCGGAACACAAGAGACCGAAAGGTCGAGCATGAGTCGTATAGTAGATACGATCAACATGAAGATGTTCACCGATGATGACTAGTCCGTCTCACGTGATGATCGGACACGGCCTAGTTGACTCGGATCATGTAATCACTTAGATGACTAGAGGGATGTCTATATGAGTGGGAGTTCATGAGATGAACTTAATTATCCTGAACATAGTCAAAAGATCTTTGCAAATTATATCGTAAGTTCGCGCTTTAGTTCCACTGTTTAGATATGTTCCTAGAGAAAATATAGTTGAAAGTTGACAGAGCGATTATGCGGACAGAGAAAGCTTAGGTCCTTAATGCACCGCCACAGTGTGTTTAACCCCAAACGTCCGCCTCTGTGGATGTTGCGAACATCGACATACACGCTTTGATAACTACGTGATAGTTCGCTTAAATGGTTTAGAGTAGAGGCACTAAAGACGTTTCTCGAAACATATAAGATGTTTCAAGGGCTGAAATTGGGATTTCAGGCTTGTGCCCACGCCAAAAGGTATAAGACCTCCGACGATTTTCTTAGCCTGCAAACTAAGGGAGAAAAGCTCAATCGTTGAGCTTGTGCTCGTGTCTGAGTGCAACAATCACTTGAATCGAGTGGGAGTTGATCTTCCGGATGAGATAGTGATGTTTCTCCAAAGTCATTGCCACCAAGCTGCTAGAGCTTCGTGATGAACTATAACGATCGTGGATAGATATGATGATCCTGAGGTATTCGCGATGTTTGACACCGCGAAAGTAGAAATCAAGAAGGAGCATCAATTTTTGATGGTTGGTGAAACCACTAGTTTCAAGAAGGGCAAGGGCAAGAAGGGATACTTCATGAAACGGAAAATCAGCTGCTGCATCTAGTGAAGAAACCCAAGGTTGAATCCAAACCCGAGACTAAGTGCTTCTGTAATGAGAGGAACAGACACTGAAGCAGAACCACCCTAGATACTTGGTAGATAAGAAGGCAGGCAAGGTCGATAGAAGTATATTGGATATACATTATGTTAATGTGTACTTTACTAGTACTCCTAGTAGCACCTAGGTATTAGATACCGGTTCGGTTGCTAAGTGTTAGTAACTCAAAATAAAAGAGCTACGGAATAAACGGAGACTAGCTAAAGGTGAGCTGACGATATGTGTTGGAAGTGTTTCCAAGTTTGATTTGATCAAACATCGCACGCTCCCTCTACCATCAAGATTAGTATTAAACCTGAATAATTGTCATTTGGTGATTGCGTTGAGCATAGACATGATTGGATTATGTCTATCGCAATACGGTTATTCATTTAAGGAGAATAATGGTTACTCTATTTATTTGAATAATACCTTCAATGGTCTTGCACCTAAAGGAATGGTTTATTGAATCTCGATCATAGTGATACACATTTTCATGCCAAAAGATATAAGATAGTAATGATAGTACCACCTGCTTGTGGCACTGCCATTTGAGTCATATTGGTATAGAACGCATGAAGAAGCTCCATGTTGATGGATCTTTGGACTCACTCGTTTTTGAAAAGTTTGAGACATGCGAACCATGTCTATTGGTGTGTAGCGACCTGACCCAAAATCGGTCAAATCTACGTATGCATACCATCCCAAGATCATCTTTGGTACTCACGATACATCGATGAAATAATCAAAGTTCAATCACACCTGAATTTATTACACGGTTCTCATATAGAGTCTTTATTACAAGAGAATAAATTCGCCAAAGGCCAACTCATGAGAAATAAACTACTAATGCTGCGGAAGCGTAGAAGATAAAGCGAGTCCATCCGACTCAAAGGGCAATCGCCAAGCGCGAGCGTAGCCTCACTCTGATCGAATAAATCTCGCAACATAAGACGTTGCAGCCGTGTAGTCAGCTTTTGAATAAGTTGGCAAGTCATGTAGAGAATAACAATAATAAAATTACTAACACTATATGCATTTTGGCTGTGGGGCTCTAAGTTTCATCATTTTGCTAAAAGCCGCTTTTTCCCTACTACAAGGACTTGCTTGCAAATTACTACTAATTGTTGGTAGATATTGAGATGGTTCCGCCAACCAATGTCTCATTCCCAAATTATTAAGTCATAACCCCTCAAATTAATTTATTAGTTTTAGTGTTGAGATTTCGAATACTTCCAAGTTCCAGAGGCTCAAATTGTCCGTAAATCGGGACACGGCTAATCGATTAGATCTTTTCTCTGCAGAGGTTTGCGACTTTACCCGCAAGAATCATTCCCTCCTTTTAAGTCTTCGCACTTCATGGTGTTTGAAGACGGACGAATGAAACAGGTCTTCCAAAGAGTTCTTCCGGCTCTGCTGGTACCCATCCAATCCTACCGTTCTTCTACATCTCGTAGTACCGTCCAGCCAGCGTCACTACTAGGGTTGACCCAGCCAGAGCCCATAATGGCTTGCGGCTGCATGTAAGCTTCCGGTCAATGGGGCATCCATCCGTCTCTCATCGTGGCTGGGTGAAGCTTTCCGCAAGATGTCATGGCACTTCTCCATGCATCCCGCCAACCACTGGGTTCTCCAGGTGCCCGTCAACAAATCCTCCACCCGATGAGTGAATTCAAGTCCATCTTGATTCTTGTAGTTCATGGGGTTGTCATCATCATTGACACTCACATCTTACTTATGAATTTCACTCAACCAAACCCGTCTACGAGCATAGAAAAATAAACTACTTCGTCCCGGGGTCATGGTAACAAGGGGAAATTGGTTCATCCTACCACATGATACTACTCAAGATTGTAACTTCAAAATTTCAACTACTGCATGCATGGTGGGGTGGTATAATTTCTAATGCACAAAATCATAGGTATTGAAATAACATGATCAAGACTTGCCTTGCTGATGATCCTCGTAAGCTAAGGACTCCTAGTAGCAAGCTTCGCACTCCGGAAACTCTACCGAGACAAAAAATAATCACAATAAGCATATAGCATAGGATCACATAATACAATAGCATAGTAACATAACACACCAAACAAACAAATCAAAACCCAAAGGGAAAACTCAAAGAAAAACCAACTCAAGTTTTTTCCTACTTCAAGCAACAACTAAAAATAGTTTTATATAACAAAAAATTTCTCAACATAACCTAAGCATGAGTTTTTGTTAACTTAACAGAAAAGATTTCATTAAGTAACTAGGAGCAAAAAGAATCAATTTAAAAGCTAATATAAAACTCCTATTAGGCCTAATTCAATTTCTATTAAGAAAAATAAAATAAAAGTTTTATTTATTATAAATAAAAGTTCATCCTATAAAGTGACAGAAACTATCCTACAATAATCAATCACTTGTGAAAAATAAATTCATTTACTAATTAAAATAATAGGAAAACAGTAGCTAGTTAATTAATTAAGAATAACAAGATTCTGCTAGAAACTATTTTTTATTAATCCTAAAATGCCCAAATTAATTCCTATGGTTAGGCAATGTCAAAATAAAGTTGGGACAAAAGAATCATTAAAAATAAATTTCCTAACTCATTTTATGACTGATTTACTATTCTGACTAAAACTAAATTAAAGCAATTTTAATTCATTTTAACATAGCTAATTATATCTTCTACAGAAACTATAGAAAATTTTCAAACCAACAAAAAAAGAATCACTCAAAAATATTGAGTAGAATAAAAGATATGAATTTTTCAAATCTGAAACTATTCTGTTAAAACAGAAAAACGAAAATAAAGAAAAAATGGCCTAATGGGCCTAATCTACGCACTGAGCGTAATATAACTAAAATGGGCCTAGGGTTAAACGATTCGGGCCGGGCTAAATAAAAAAAACCCTATCGAAACTAAACCGGAACGAACCGGTGAAAAACCCGGTTTTTATTAAAAAGAGGATACCCCTTCGGGGTTCTAATCTGGACCGCACAAACGAGATCGGACGGGGGGGTAATCTCCGGCGGCTTACCGGAGTTTGGACGGCGGCGGCGGCTCGGTGGCGAGTCCGTCGACGTCTCCGGTCGTCGGGAGGCGGTGGAGTGGTCCGGCGGGTCTTGGGCGACGAGGGGGGGGTTCTGGTGGAGTCGACGAGGCTCGGGGGTCTAGGGCGACGGCGGCGAGGTGAATGGCGGAGGTGAGCTCGGGCTCCTGAAAGCGTGAGGAAGAGGAGGGTTCGGGCGGGGCGGGGAGGGGGGTGCGGGGAGGGGGTATAAATAGGGGTCGAGGAGATCGCGACGGATCCCGGATCTCAAGGATCCCGATCTCGGGATCGGCGCGGCGCGTGAGTTGGCGTGGGGGGGTTGAAGGAGGTGGGGTCCGCTGGCGAGAGAGAGAGAGGGTCGGCGCGGTCGGGCGACCGAGCCGGAAAGGTTTCGGCGAGGGGTGGCTGGCCGCTGGTCGGCTCATTGGGCTGGCCCTCTGGGCCGCTGGTGGGCGGTCGGTGGGTTGCCTCACTGGCTGGGCTGGGCCGATGCTTTGGTTGGCGCTGAGGATTTTCCTTTTTAAAATTTAATTTTTTAATAAAAACAAAACAGAGATAACTTATAAAATATAAATATTTTATATAGGACATATATATACCAAAATGATCAGGAAATATTCCTATCATTTGAACATTTTCCAAAGGCAAAATCCAGACTTTATAAAATTCATTTTTTCAAATTCAAATAAAACTCAAGTTTGAATTCAAAACTTTTGGCATTGTTTTCCTCTGATATTTTTGGAGTGTCATGTTTACTCCTCTCATACTTTTGCTCAAGTATTTATCAGGCATAGTTTTTGAAATGATTCCCACTTGCCATAGTTTGAATTCAAATTTGAAAACTCAAAACTCTTCTGGAACTTCAAATGGCATTCAAATTCAAACAGGATGCATAGATGCTTAGCTATAATTGTAAAACAGTCCAAATAGGAAATTTGGGATGTTACAAACCTACCCACCTTAAGATGAATCTCGCCCTCGAGATTCGGGTTGGCTAGCAAATAGGTGCGGGTGGTCTCGAAGAAGGTCTCCTTCGCACTCCCAGGTGGCTTCTTCCTCGGAGTGATGACTCCACAGCACCTTACAAAACTTGATGACCTTGCTGCGGGTGACTCTGGTCGCAGTCTCGAGAATTCGGACGGGTTTCTCCTTATAATTCAGATCACCGCAAGCTGTATGGCCTCTAGGGCCTTGTGTCTCTCAACGGAATATCGCCCATGTCGGCATGACACTTCTTCACCGAGAAACATGGAAGACATCATGAACTCGGACAATCCTTCCGCAATTCCAACTTGTAAGCAACTTCTCCACGACGTTTGAGGATTTTATGCGGGCCAATGAATCGGGTGCTAACTTTCCTTTGACACCAAACCTCTTGATTCCACGTGGTGAGACACACGAAGATATGCTCGGTCTCCGCTTCGTAAGTTACTTCCTTGCGTTCTTGTCGGCATAACTCTTACGTCTCGATTGTGCTATCTTGAGTCTATCCCGTATCAGCTTGACTTTCTCTTGAATCTCGATAAGATCGGAACCGAAAAGTGATCGATCTCAACACCATCCCACAAAGAATGGTGTTCGCACCTCCTTCCGTATAGAGCTTGAAAGGGGCCATCTTGATCGATTGATAACTGTTGTTGTATGAGAACTCTGCGTATGGCAAATTATCATCCTAGCTAGACCCATAGTCTAGCACACAAGCTCTCAACATGTCCTCCGAATCTGGTTGACTCTCTCGGTCTGTCCATCATGCTGCGGATGAAAAGCTGTACTGAATTCCAGCCTCGTACCCAAAGTTTCATGCAACTGATTCCAAAACTTTGAGGTAAACTGTGTTCCTCTATCTGACACGATACTCCTCGGAACTCCATGCAGATATACGATCCTGGTCATGTATATCTTGGCCAATTTAGCACTGGTATATGTAGTCTTCACGGGAATGAAGTGAGCTACCTTGGTCAAACGATCAACCACTACCCAGATGGAATCATAACCAGAACGGGTCCTGGGTAATCCTGTGATAAAATCCATTCCAAGTTTTTCCCATTTCCAATCGGGAATCGGCAAAGGTTGAAGTAACCCTGCTGGCTTCTGATGTTCTGCCTTTACTCGTTGACAAACATCGCATACTGCTACGTACTCGGCAATATCTTTCTTCATACCGCCCACGAAACTTTCCTTCAAATCCGGTACATCTTGGTGTTACCCGGTGAATCGAGTACGGTGAATCGTGAGCCTCTGAAGGATTAGCTTCCTAAGTTCGGGATCGTTGGGCACATAAATCGATCCTCGAACCATATAGCTCGTGTTCATCCTTACGAAATCCTTTAGCTTTTCCTTCATTCATCTTCTCGCTTTATCTCATCAATTTCCTTGTCCGATTTACGAGCTTCACGAATCCTTTCGGCCAAAGTGGACTGAACTTCGAGTTGCAATATATCCTCTCGGAACTATCTCCATCGGAGATCTCGAGGTCATCGACTAACTCTGGGGTAATCCTCCTGCTGTCGAGTATTCACATAACTCTTACGGCTCAAAGCTTCTGCTACAACATTAGCCTTACCTGGGTGGTAATGCAATCTCATGTCATAGTCCTTGATTAACTCTAGCCATCTCCTCTGCCTGAGGTTCAACTCTTTCTGCGTGAAAATATACTTCAAGCTCTTGTGATCTGTGTAAACATCACAACAATTTCCGATAAGGAAATGTCTCCAGGTCTTGAGTGCATGCACTACGGCTGCTAACTCCAAATCATGCGTGGCATAATTTATCTCATGAGGTCGTAGCTGTCTGGAGGCATAAGCTACAACTTTACCTTCCTGCATTAGTACTCCTCCGAGTCCTTGACGAGAAGCGTCACAATAAACCTGGTATTCCTTGTGTATGTCCGGCAAAATCAGCACTGGGCTGTGACCAAACGTTTCTTCAATTCCTGAAAACTGGCTTCACAGTCCTCGGTCCAAACATACTTGGCTTCCTTCTTCAACAGCTCAGTCATGGGCTTGGCAATCTTCGAGAAGTTCTCAATAAACCTCCGATAATATCCTGCGAGTCCGAGAAAACTGCGGATCTCCTTGACTAAGGTGGGTGGCGCCAATCGGTGGTGATTCAACCTTGGCGGGATCAAGCTGCTATTCCTTCTCCCGAAATAACATGTCCGAGGAATCCGACTTCCTTCACCAAAATTCACATTTGCTGAACTTGGCATACAACCGATGTTCTCGAAGTTTCTCGAAACTAGACGCAAATGTTCCTTATGCTCTTCCTCGCTCTTGGAGAAAATCAGTATATCATCGATGAACACCACGACAAACTTGTCCAGATATTCCATAAATACCTTGTTCATCAAATTCATGAAATATGCAGGAGCATTAGTCAATCCAAATGACATGACGGTATACTCATATAAACCATACCTGGTAGTGAATGCTGTTTTGGGTATATCCTTTTCACGGATCTTCAACTGATGATACCCTGATCGAAGATCGATCTTGGAGAATACCTTGGCTCCAACTAGCTGATCAAACAGATCATTAATCATCGGCAGAGGATACTTGTTCTTGATGGTTACTTCGTTCAACGCACGATAATCCACAACCATCCTCAAGCTTCCATCCTTCTTCTCTACCAAAAGAACTGGGGCTCCCCAAGGTGATGAGCTTGGCCGAATGTATCCTTTCTCCAATAACTCATTAATTTGATCCTTGATCTCTTTCAATTCATTCGGTGGCATCCGATAGGGTCTCTTGGATATTGGGGCTGTGCCGGGCAATAACTCAATCAGAAATTCAATGTCCCTGTCCGGTGGCATTCCTGGTAATTCCTCCGGAAACACATCGGGAAAATCTTGCACTCTGGCACTTCCTCTGAACAACTCCGTGAGGGAATTCACTTGATTCTTCATCCGCTACGTGCGGATACATACTTGATCCTCTTACGCTCCGGGGTGGTGAGCAGAATAGACTTCTGAGCACGATCTATGTTCCTTCAAACTTCGTCAACCAATCCATGCCTAGGATTACATCCAAGGTCCGGGTTTCTAACACTATGAGGTCTGCGGGAATTTATGGTTCCCGATGTTGAGGGTTGCATGACAGCCTAAGCTCGCCATCATTTCTCCTCTGCGAACCGACGCGAAGGGGTTTCTAAGGGTTTTAGTGGGCAACCTACTTTTCCACAACTACCCTTGATATGAATGAATGCGTTGCACCAGAATCAAAGAGTACCAAAACTGAACGTGAATTCAATAAAAACTTACCAACCACAGTGTCTGGCTGATCATAGACGTCCTCCACGTCAATGTGGTTCACCTGAGCACGAGGGAAAGGGTTGGGCTTCTTCGCTGAGCTTCCGTTGCCGTTTCCATTCCTTTGCTTGGCCTCCGGGCAGTGGGTGGCATAGTGCCCTGTCTTCTGGCACTTGAAGCAAGTGATGTGGCTCAGATCCTTCGGAGCCGGGGCAGGACGATGCTGATTACCATTACCGTTTCCATTGCCATTGCCATTGCCAGACCTGTTGTCCTGGTTGCGATTGTTCCCATTGCCTCCATGGTTATGTCCTCCATGGTTGTGATGGATATGCCCTCCTGAGTATGGGGCATAACGGGGCTTCTGCTGAGCTCCTGAGTTGTGCTTCCCCTGGCTGTACTTCCGCTTGCGGCTTTCAATCTGCTGCTGCTTGCCTTCAAGCACGATGGCCTTGTCTACCAGCTGCTGGTAGTTGGTGAAAGTAGCCACCATAAGCTGCATGCCCAGTTCATCATTGAGTCCCTCGAGAAACTTCTCCTGCTTTGCGGCATCTGTGGCCACATCATCCGGGGCATAACGAGCTAGCTTGCTGAACTCATCCACGTACTGCGCCACAGTACGGTTCCCCTGGCGTAAGTTGTGGAACTCACGCTTCTTCAGACTCATGGCTCCAGCTGAAACATGAGCGGTGCGGAAGGCCTGCTGGAACTGATCCCAGGTGATGGTGCCGATGGGATAAGTGGTGGTGTAGTTCTCCCACCAAGAAGCTGCAGGTCCATCAAGTTGATGTGCGGCAAAGCGCACCTTCTCTGCATCAGTGCTCCCAACAGTGATTAACTCTCTTCCGATCTTGCGGAGCCAATCATCGGCCACAATCGGCTCAGTGCTGCTAGAGAACACCGGCGGATTCAGCCTCAGGAATCGAGTCAAGTTGTCAACAGGAGGTGGTGGTGGCGGTGGTGGATTGTTGTTGTTGTTGTTCTGATTCTGGATGAGCATCTGCATGATGGCATTCTGCTGCTGAAGCAGCTGGGTGAGCTCCGGCGGGAAGTTGAGACCGGGGTCACGTCTCGGAGGCATCTGGTGTTTTTGGAGTGGATGAGAAAATTAGAATAGAACAATGGTCTAATGAGAAATAACACTACCCATATGAATGCACAAACATAATCACACCAATCATTTATTCATTCCACTCAAACATGGTTCAAATCTCGATTACAAAAGCTCATGACTAATCGAAAATATCGGCCTAACTGATCGACGAAAAAGTAAAAATAACATGGTGGTCGACTAAAAAGTCTTCATCAATAATCCTTGCGTCCTCACAGTGCGATGTCCTCTGTTGTGGCGCCTCCTCTTGCGGCTTCCTCGGTGGAACTCCCTTCATAATCCTGATCATTGCTCACGAGGGTCCATCATCTCCACTCGGAAAAAGGTCCTCTCCCAAGTCCATCTTTTCCTCTATTGCGGCAAGCTTCATCTTCGGTCGTCGATTGTCTCCATGAAGTCCGCGATTTCTTCCTCATGATTAAGGAAGTCTGCGTGTGCCTTCTCCTCCGGTTCGATTCATGGAACAACAGCCTCCTGTGTACCTTGAGCTACGGTGAGTCTGAATCTCCGTTTCTGAGGAGACACTCCAAGTCCTGGACATAAGAGAGAATGGAGTCGTCTTCCACAGTGCGGATGATATCTCCATTCCTTGCTCTGCGAGAAACCATGGCGAGGTCTGAGGGATCGAGCTCGGCCCTGTACTCCTCTCGGAGATGTCCAAGTGCACGATAGATCGCCATGTCCCTTCCGATGATCCAGTTGAAGTCGGTGAACTCAAAGTCAATAGGCTCCATATGTCCTCCGAAGGTCCTCCCTGGAATATGCACTTCAATCCTGTAGCGGGTATCCGTCGGAAGTGCATTGGTTGGCTTCCCGGTGATCGAGGGCAGAGCAATCTTCAGCTTCTTCACCATCTGGACCAACTTCCTTCCGAAGGGCATCGTCTCGTCGGTGGCAAAACTCCTAGCAAAACTGGGGTGAACTCGACGCCATCTAGAATGTTGAAAAATCGGAGAGGAGTCGAATTGAGCAGGGAGAATTACGGAATGATAAGGATACAAAGTAAATGGTCTCTTCCTATGGCTTTCCGATCCTAGGGGTTACGATCCTCACGGTCAGCGTGTGCTCGATACCATCTCTGTGAGCGACCTGACCCAAAATCGGTCAAATCTACGTATGCATACCATCCCAAGATCATCTTTGGTACTCACGAGACATCGATGAAATAATCAAAGTTCAATCACACCTGAATTTATTACACGGTTCTCATATAGTCTTTATTACAAGAGAATAAATTGGCCAAAGGCCAACTCATGAGAAATAAACTACTAATGTTGCGAGCGTAGAAGATAAAGCGAGTCCATTCGACTCCAAGGGCAATCGCTAAGCGCGGGCGTAGCCTCACTCTGATCGAATAAATCTCTGCAACATAAGACGTTGCAGCCGTGTAGGTCAGCTTTTTGAATAAGCTGGCAAGTCATGTAGAGAATAACAATAATAAAATTACTAACACTATATGCATTTTGGCTGTGGGGCTCTAAGTTTCATCATTTTGCGAAAAGCCAGTTTTTCCCTACTATAGTGGACTTGCTTGCAAATTACTACTAATTGTTGGTAGATATTGAGATGGTTCCGCCAACCAATGTCTCATTCCCAAATTATTAAGTCATAACCCCCTCAAATTAATTTATTAGTTTTAGTGTTGAGATTTCCAAATACTTCCAAGTTCCAGAGGCTCAAATTGTCCGTAACCGGGGACACGGCTAATCGATTAGATCTTTTCTCTGCAGAGGTTTGCGCACTTTACCCGCAAGAATCATTCCCTCCTTTTAAGTCTTCGCACTTCATGGTGTTTGAAGACGGACGAATAAACAGGTCTTCCAAAGAGTTCTTCGGCTACTGCTGGTACCCATCCAATCCTACCGTTCTTCTACATCTCGTAGTACCGCCCAGCCAGCGTCACTACTAGGGTTGACCCAGCCAGAGCCCATAATGGCTTGCGGCTGCATGTGTAAGGTTCGGTCAATGGGGCATCCATCCGTCTCTTCGTGGCTGGGTGAAGCTTTCCGCAAGATGTCATGGCACTTCTCCATGCATCCCGGCCAACCACTGGGTTCTCCAGGGTGCCCGTCAACCGTCCTCCACCCAGTAGTGAATTCCGAAGTCCATCTTGATTCTTGTAGTTCATGGGGTTGTCATCATCATTGACACTCACATCTTACTTATGAATTTCACTCAACCAAACCCGTCTATGAGCATAGCAAAATAAACTACTTCGTCCCGGGGTCATGGTAACAAGGGGAAATTGGTTCATCCTACCACATGATACTACTCAAGATTGTAACTTCAAAATTTCAACTACTGCATGCATGGTGGGGTGGTATAATTTCTAATGCACAAAATCATAGGTATTGAAATAACATGATCAAGACTTGCCTTGCTGATGATCCTCGTAAGCTAAGGACTCGTAGTAGCAAGCTTCGCACTCCGGAAACTCTACCGAGACAAACAATAATCACAATAAGCATATAGCATAGGATCACATAATACAATAGCATAGTAACATAACACACCAAACAAACAAATCAAAACACAAAGGGAAAACTCAAAGAAAAACCAACTCAAGTTTTTTCCTACTTCAAGCAACAACTAAAAATAGTTTTATATAACAAAAATTTTCTCAACATAACCTAAGCATGAGTTTTTGTTAACTTAACAGAAAAGATTTCATTAAGTAACTAGGAGCAAAAAGAATCAATTTAAAAGCTAATATAAAACTCCTATTATGCCTAATTCAATTTCTATTAAGAAAAATAAAATAAAAGTTTTATTTATTATAAATAAAAGTTCATCCTATAAAGTGACAGAAACTATCCTAGAATAATCAATCACTTGTGAAAAATAAATTCATTTACTAATTAAAATAATAGGAAAACAGTAGGTAGTTAATTAATTAAGAATAACAAGATTCTGCTAGAAACTATTTTTTATTAATCCTAAAATGCCCAAATTAATTCCTATGGTTAGGCAATGTCAAAATAAAGTTGGGACAAAAGAATCATTAAAAATAAATTTCCTAACTCATTTTATGACTGATTTACTATTCTGACTAAAACTAAATTAAAGCAATTTTAATTAATTTTATCATAGCTAATTATATTTTCTGCAGAAACTATAGAAAATTTTCAAACCAACAAAAAAGAATCACTCAAAAATATTGAGTAGAATAAAAGATATGAATTTTTCAAATCTGAAACTATTCTGTTAAAACAGAAAAACGAAAATAAAGAAAAAATGGCCTAATGGGCTAATCTACGACCGGCGTAATATAACTAAAATGGGCCTAGGGTTAAGCGAGTCGGGCGGGCTAAATAAAAAAACCCTATCGAAACTAAACCGAACGAACCGTGAAAACCCGGTTTTATTAAAGAGGATACCCCTTGAGGTTCTAATCTGACCGCACAAACGAGATCGGACGGGGGTAATCTCCGGGCTTACGGAGTTTGGACGGCGGCGGCTCTCGGTGGCGAAAGGTCGGCGTCTCCGGTCGTCGGGAGGCGGTGGAGTGGTCCGGCGGTGCGAAGCGACGAGGGGGGTTCTGTGGAGTCGGCGAGGCTCGGGGGGGTCTAGGGCGACGGCGGCGAGGTGAATGGCGGCGAAGGTGAGCTCGGGCTCCGGCGAGTGCGTGAGGAAGAGGAGGGTTCCAGCGAGGGGCGAATGGGGTCTTGGGGAGGGGTATAAATAGGGGTCCTCGGCTTGGATGAGGGAAAGGGCGGCGAGAGATCGCGCGGATCCGGATCTCACGGATCCCGTGACGGCGGCGCTGCAGTGGCGTGGCGGGGGTTGAAGGAGGTGGGGTCCGCTTTGGCGAGAGAGAGAGGGGGGTGCGGCGCGGTCGGGCGACCGAGCCGGAAAGGTTTCGGGCGAGGGGGCTGGCTGGCCGTTGGTCGGCTCATTGGGCTGGCCCTCTGGGCCGCTGGTGGGCCGTCTTGATGGAGTTGCCTCGGCTGGCTGGGCGATGGCTCTGCTAGCGCTGAGGATTTTCCTTTTTAAATTTAATTTTTTAATAAAAACAAAAACAGAGATAACTTATAAAATATAAATATTTTATATAGGACATATATATACCAAAATGATCAGGGAAATATTCCTATCATTTGAACATTTTCAAAGGCAAAATCCAGACTTTATAAAAATTCATTTTTTTCAAATTCAAATAAAACTCAAGTTTGAATTCAAAACTTTTGGCATTGTTTTCCTTTGATATTTTTGGAGTGTCATACTCCTCTCATACTTTTGCTCAAGTATTTATCAGGCATAGTTTTTGAAATGATTCCCACTTGCCATAGTTTGAATTCAAATTTGAAAACTCAAAACTCTTCTGGAACTTCAAATGGCATTCAAATTCAAACAGGATGCATAGATGCTTAGCTATAATTGTAAAACATTCCAAATAGGAAATTTGGGATGCTACATGGTGTATATGCATGAAGAAACTCCATGCAAATGGACCGTTTGGACTCACTTGATTTTGGATCACTTGAGACATGCAAATCATACCACATGGGCAAGATGACCGAAAGCCTCGTTTTTCAGTGAAATGGAACAAGATAGCAACTTGTTTGAAGTAAAACATTTTGATGTGTGCAGTCCAATGAGTGCTGAGGCATGCAGTGAATATCGTTATGTTCTTACTTCACAGATGATTTGAGTAGATGTTGAGTATATTTACTTGATGAAACACAAGACTGGATTATTGAAAGGTTCAAGTAATTTCAGAGTGAAGTTGAAGATCTTCGTCACAAGAGGATAAAATGTCTGTGATGTGATCATAGAGATGAGTCTCTGAGTTACGAGCTTTGGCACGCTATTAAGACATAGTGGAAATTGTTTCACAATTAATACCGCCTGGAACACCATAGTGTGATGGTGTGTCTGAACATCATAGTTGCACCCTATTAGATATGGTGCGTACCATGATGTCTCTTATCGAATTACCACTATCGTTCATGGGTTAGGCATTAGAGACAACCGCACTCACTTTAATAGGGCACCACGTAATTCCGTTGAGACGACACCGTTTGATCTATGGTTTGGAGAAACCTAAGTTGTCGTTTCTTAAAAGTTTGGGGCTGCGACGCTTATGTGAAAAGGTTTCATCGTGATAAGCTCGAACCCAAAACGGATAAATACATCTTCATAGGATACCCAAAATGGTTGGGTATACCTCCTAATTCAGATCCGAAAGCAATAGGGATTGTTTCTTGAATCAGGTCCTTTCTCGAGGAAAAGTTTGTCTCGAAAAGTTGAGTGGGAGGATGGTGGAGACTTGATATGGTTATTGAACCGTCACTACAACTAGTGTGTAGTAGGGCACAGGAAGTTGTTCCTGTGGCACCTACACCAATTGAAGTAGAATCTTATGATAGTGATCATGAAACTTGGATCAAGTCACTACTGTACCTCGTGGGGTGACAAGGATGCGTCTTTGCTTGAGTGGTACAGAATCCTGTCTTGAAGGTCATGTTGCTAGACAACAATGAACCTATGAGCTATGGAGAAGCGATGGTGGGCCCATATTCCGACAAATGGTTAGAGGCCATGAAATCCGAGATAGGATCCATGTATCAGAACAAAGCATGGACTTTGGTGGACTTGCCCGATGATCGGCAAGCTATTGAGATAAATGGATTTTTAAGAAGAAGATGGACGTGGGCGGTAATGTCACCGTCTATGAAGCTCGACTTGTGGCAAAGAGTTTTCACAAGTTGACTACGATGAGATTTTCTCATCCGTAGTGATGCTTAAGTCCGTCGGAATCATGTTAGCATTAGCTGCATTTATGAAATCTAGCAGATGGATGTCAAAACGAGTTTCCTTACCAGCTCGTAAGTAAAGGTTGTATGAGATACAATCGAAAGGTTTTGTCGATCCTAAGGATGCTGAAAGGTATGCTAGCTCCAAAGATCCTTCCATGGACCGGAGTAAGCATCTCGAGTTGGAATATACTCTTTGATAAGATGATCAAAGATTTTGGGTTTATACAAAGTTTATGAGAAACTTGTATTTCCCAAGAAGTGAGTGGGAGCACTATAGAATTTTTGATGAGTATATGTTGTTGACATATTGTTGATCGAAATGATGTAGAATTTCTGGAAAGCATATAGGGTTATTTGAAAAGTGTTTTCCAAGTGAAAACTTGTATTAAGCTACTTGAACATTGAGCATCAAGATCTATAGGGATAGATCAAAACCGCTTAATGGTACTTTCAAATGAGCATATACCTTGACATGATCTTGAAGGTGTTCAAGATGGATCACCAAAGAAGGAGTTCTTGCTCGAGATGTAAGGTATGAAGTTAAGACTTAAAGCTCGACCACGGCAGAACAGAGAGAAAGGACGAAGGTCGTCCCCTATGCCTTAGACGTAGGCTCTACAAGATGCTATCTTGTGTACCGCACCTAAGTGTGCCTTGCCATGAGTCAATCAAGGGTACAAGAATGATCCAGAATGGATCATTAGATAGCGATCAAAATTGTCCTTGGAGTAAATAAGGACATGTTTCTCGATTATGGAGGTGATAAAGAGTTCGGCGTAAAGGGTTACGTCGGTGCAAGCTTTAACACCTATCCGAGTGACTCTGAGTAGCAAACTGGATACTTATAGTGGAGCAACCATTTGGAATAGCTCCAAATGGAGCGTGGAAGCAGCGCATAATATGACCTAGAAATTTGCAGCACACACGGATCTGAAAGGTTCGGACCGTTAACTAAAACCTCTCTCACAAGCAAAACATGATCAAACCTCGAACTCATTGAGTCTTAATCACATGATGATGTGAACTAGTTTACGACACTAGTAAACTCTTTGGATGTTGGTCACATGGCGATGTGACCTATCAGTGTTAATCACATGGCGATGTGAACTAGATTATTGACTCTAGTGCAAGTGGGAGACTGTTGGAAATATGCCCTAGAGGCAATAATAAATTAGTTATTAGTATATTTCCTTGTTCATGATAATCGTTTATTATCCATGCTATAATTTTATTGAAAGGAAACTCAGATACATGTGTGGGTACATAGACAACACCATGTCCCTAGTATGCCTCTAGTTGACTAGCTCGTTAATCAATAGATGGTTATGTTTCCTGACCATGGACATTGGATGTCATTGATAACGGGATCACATCATTAGGAGAATGATGTGATGGACAAGACCCAATCCTAAGCCTAGCACAAAGATCGTAGTTCGTATGCTAAAGCTTTTCTAATGTCAAGTATCATTTCCTTAGACCATGAGATTGTGCAACTCCCGGATACCGTAGGAATGCTTTGGGTGTACCAAACGTCACAACGAATCGGGTGGCTATAAAGGTTCATTACAGGTATCTCTGAAAGTATCTGTTGGGTTGGCACGAATCGAGACTGGGATTTGTCACTCCGGTTGACGGAGAGGTATCTCTGGGCCCACTCGGTAGGACATCATCATAATGTGCACAATGTGACCAAGGGGTTGATCACGGGATGATGTGTTACGGAACGAGTAAAGATACTTGCCGGTAACGAGATTGAACAAGGTATCGGGATACCGACGATCGAATCTCGGGCAAGTACAATACCGCTAGACAAAGGGAATTGAATACGTGATTGATTGAATCCTCGACATCGTGGTTCATCCGATGAGATCATCGTGGAACATGTGGGAGCCAACATGGGTATCCAGATCCCGCTGTTGGTTATTGACCGGAGAACATCTCGGTCATGTCTGCATGGTTCCCGAACCCGTAGGGTCTACACACTTAAGGTTCGGTGACGCTAGAGTTGTTATGGGAAATAGTATGTGGTTACCGAAGGTTGTTCGGAGTCCCGGATGTGATCCCGGACGTCACGAGGAGTTTCGGAATGGTCCGGCGGTGAAGATCGATATATTGGACGAAGGGTATTGGAGTCCGGAAGTGTTCCGGGGGTACCAGGTTATGGCCAGCATGACCGAAAGGTGTTTCGGGAACCCCGGCAAGTGTTGGAGGGCCTCATGGGCCAAAGGGGAAGGGGCAAACCAGCCCACTAAGGGGTGGTGCGCCCCTCCCAGCCCCTCTCACGTAACCAGGAGAGGTGGGGCGCCTCCCTAGGGCAGCCCCTTCCCGGCTTGGGGGCAAGTTTCCTAGGGGTGGAGGCGCCCAAACCCATCTAGGGTTTCCCACAGCCGCCGCCTCCCCTAGGGAACCCTAGGCGCCTCCTCCACCCCTTACCCCTATATATAGTGAGGGAGAGATAGGGCAGCCGCACCTTCCTGGCGCAGCCCTCCTCCTCCAACACTTCCTCCTCCTCCGTAGTGCTTAGCGAAGCTCTGCCGGAGAACCACGAGCTCCATCACCACCACGCCGTCGTGTTGTTGGAGTTTTCCCTCAACTTCTCCTCTCCCCTTGCTGGATCAAGGAGGAGACGTCCCCGGGCTGTACGTGTGTTGAACGTGGAGGTGCCGTCCGTTCGGCGCTAGGATCATCGGTGATTTGGATCACGACGAGTACGACTCCATCAACCCCGTTCTCTTGAACGCTTCCGCTTAGCAATCTACAAGGGTATGTAGATGCACTCTCCTTCCCCTCGTTGCTGGTTTCTCCATAGATATTTCTTGGTGACACGTAGGAAAATTTTGAATTTCTGCTACGTTCCCCAACAATAGGTTAGTCCCAAAAGTAATATAAAAGTGGAAAATAAAGCCCATTATAGTCCAAAACAATAGATAAAGTAGCATGGAGCAATCAAAAATTATAGATACATTGGAGACGTATCAGGCATCCCCAAGATTAATTCCTGCTCGTCCTCGAGTAGGTAAATGATAAAAAGAGAATTTCTGATGCGGAGTGATACTTTGGCATAATTTCAATGTAAATCTTATTAATCATGGTATGAATATTCAGATCCGAAATATTCAAGACAAAAGTTCATATTGACATAAAAATAATAATACTTCAAGCATACTAACTAAGCAATTATGTCTTCTCAAAATAACGTGGCCAAAGAAAGTTATCCCTACAAAATCATATAGTCTGGCTATGCTCCATCTTCCCCACACAAAGTATTTAAATCATGCACAACCCCGATGACAATCCAAGCAATTGTTTCATACTTTAACATTTTCAAAACTTTTTCAATCTTCACGCAATACATGAGCGTGAGCCATGGATATAGCACTATATATGGAATAGAATGGTGGTTGTGGAGAAGACAAAAAGAGGGAAGATAGTCTCACATCAACTAGGCGTATCAACGGGCTATGGAGATGCCCATCAATAGATATCAATGTGAGTGAGTAGGGATTGCCATGCAACGGATGCACTAGAGCTATAAGTATATGAAAGCTCAACAAAAGAAACTAAGTGGGTGTGCATCCAACTCGCTTGCTCACGAAGACCTATGGCATTTGAGGAATCCCATCATTGGAATATACAAGCCAAGTTCTATAATGAAAAATTCCCACTAGTATATGAAAGTGACAAAATGAGAGACTCTCTATCATGAAGATCATGGTGCTACTTTGAAGCACAAGTGTGGTAAAAGGATAGTAACATTGTCCCTTCTCTCTTTTTCTCTCATATTTTTTTATTTGGGCCTTTTCTCTCTTTTTTATGGCCTCTTTTTTTTATTTGTCGTCCGGAGTCTCATCCTGACTTGTGGGGGAATCATAGTCTCCATCATCCTTTCCTCACTTGGGACAATGCTCTAATAATGATAATCATCACACTTTTATTCTTCTTACAACTCAACAATTACAACTCGATACTTAGAACAAAATATGACTCTATATGAATGCCTCGTGGTGTGTGCGGATATGCAATGAAACATGAGTGACATGTATGAAAGAATTATGAAAGGTGGCTTTGCCAAAAATACGATTTCAACTACATGATCATGCTAGCAATATGACAATGATGGAGCGTGTCATAATAAACGGAATGGTGTAAAGTTGCATGGCAATATATCTCGGAATGGCTATGGAAATGCCATGATAGGTAGGTATGGTGGCTGTTTTGAGGAAGGTATATGGTGGGTGTATGATACCGCGAAAGGTCTTGTGATATTAGAGAGGCTAGCAATGGTGGAAGGATGGGAATAAGTGCGTATAATCCATGGACTCAACATTAGTCATAAAGAACTCATACACTTATTGCAAAAATCTAGAAGTTATCAAAGCAAAGTATGACGCACATGCTCCTAGGGGGATAGATTGGTAGGAAAAGACCATCGCTCGTCCCCGACCGCCACTCATAAGGGAGACAATCAATAAATAAATCATGCTCCGAGTTCATCACATAACGGTTCACCATACGTGCATGCTACGGGAATCACAAACTTCAACACAAGTATTCTTTGAATTCACAACTACTCAACTAGCATGACTCTAATATCACCATCTTCATATCTCAAAACAATTATCGAGCATCAAACTCATCTTAGTATTCAACGCACTCAAAAGAAAGTTTCACATATCTTGAATACCAAGTATATTAACATTAAGCAAATTACCATGCTATTAACGACTCTCAAAATAATATAAGTGAAGCATGAGAGATCAAGTTTCTTTAAAACAAATCCACCACCGTGCTCTAAAAGATCTAAGTGAAGCACTAGAGCAAAAATTATTACGCTCAAAAAGATATAAGTGAAGCACTATGAGCAAAACTATCAAGCTCAAAAGATATAAGTGAAGCACATAGAGTATTCTATCAAATTCCAATTCATGTATGGCTCTCTCAAAACGTGTGTACAGAAAGGATGATTGTGGTAAACTAACAAGCAAAGACGCAAATAATAAAAGACGCTCCAAGCAAAACACATATCATGTGGTGAATAAAAATATATCTCCAAGTAAATTACCGATGGAAGTGGACGAAAGAGGGGATGCCTTCCGGGGTATCCCCAAGCTTTGACTTTTTGGTGTCCTTGGATTATCTTGGGGGTGCCATGGGTATCCCCAAGCTTAGGCTCTTGCCACTCCTTGTTCCATAATCCATCAAAATAATTCACCAAAAACTTGAAAACTTCACAACACAAAACTCAATAGAAATCTCGTGAGCTCCGTTAGAGAAAGAAAACAAAAGACTACTTTAAGGTACTGTAATGAACTTATTCTTTATTTATATTGGTGTTAAACCTAATTTATTCCAACTTCTCTATGGATTATAAACTATTTTACTAGCCATAGATTCATCAAAATAAGCAAACAACACACGCAAAACAGAATCTGTTAAAAACAGAACAGTCTGTAGTAATCTCTAACTAACGCAAACTTCTGAAACTCAAAAAATTCTACCAAAATTAGACGACCTGGAAAATTTGTTTATTGATCATCCGAAATTGGAATCAATATTTTATCACGTTCTGGTGATTTTTAACAATTCGGGCACTGAGCGCAAAGTTTCTGGAAATTACAGCAAGATCAAATAACTATCATTCAAGAAGATCCAATAGGTTTAACTTAGCACAAACACTAATTAAAAGATAAAACCACATATAAACAGAGGCTAGATGGATTATTTATTCCTAAACAGAAGCAAAAACAAAAAACTAAAAATAAAATTGGGTTGCCTCCCAACAAGCGCTATCGTTTAACGCCCCTAGCTAGGCATAAAAACGAGGATAGATTTAGGTATTGCCATCTTTGGTAGGCAATCCATAAGTGGCTCTCATAATAGATTCATATGGTAATTTTATTTTCTTTCTAGGGAAGTGTTCCATGCCTTTCTTTAATGGAAATTGGAATCTAATATTCCCTTCCTTCATATCAATAATTGCACCAATCGTTCTAAGGAAAGGTCTTCCAAGAATAATAGGACATGAAGGATTGCAATCTATATCAAGAACGATAAAATCTACGGGCACATAATTCCTATTTGCAACAATAAGAACATCATTAGTTTTTCCCATAGGCTTTTTAATAGTAGAATCCGCAAGATGCAAGTTTAGGGAGCAATCATCAAAGTCACGGAAATCTAGCAAATCACACAAAGTTTTGGGAATAGTAGAGACACTAGCACCCAAGTCACACAAAGCATTAAACTCATGATCTTTGATTTTAATTTTGATAGTAGGTTCCCACTCATCATAGAGTTCCCTAGGGATAGAAACTTTCAACTCAAGTTTTTGTTCATAAGACTGCATCAAGGCATCAACAATGTGTTCGATAAAGGCCTTATTTTGACTATAAGCATGAGGAGAATTTAGCACGGATTGCAACAAGGAAATGCAATCAATTAAAGAGCAATTTTCATAATTGAATTCCTTGAGATCCAATATAGTGGGTTTAGCAATATCAAGATGTTTATTTCTTTCAATCCCACTTTTATCAATTTCATCATCAAGATCTAAAAACTACGAATTCTTAGAACGCCTTCTAGGTAAGGGAAGATCATATTCAATTTCATAAAGATTCATATTGCAAAACAAAGATTTAATGGGGGACACATCAATAACTTTAAGATCTTCATCTTGATTTTCATAGGAATTAGAAGAACATGCTTTAATAAAGGCATCTTTGGAAGCACGCATCCTAGCGGTTCTTTCTTTGCACTCATCAATGGAAATTATCATAGCTTTGAGAGACTCATTGATATCATGCTTAGGAGGAATAGATCTAAGCTTTAAATAATCAACCTCAAGAGAAATTCTATCAACGTTCCTAGCCAAATCATCAACTTTAAGCAATTTCTCCTCAAGCAAAGCATTAAAATTCTTTTGTGACTTCATAAACTCTTTAACACTACTCTCAAATTCAGAGGGCATCTTATTAAAATTTCCATAAGAGTTGTTGTAAGAATTTCCATAATTATTAGAAGGATTACTAGGATAAGGCCCAGGATTAAAATTCCCTCTATACGCGTTGTTACCAAAATTATTCCTACCAACAAAATTCACATCCATAGATTCATTATTATTCTCAACCAAAGTAGATAAAGGCATATCATTAGGATCAGAAAAACACTCTTAGTAGCAAATAATTTCATAAGTTCATCCATCTTTCCATTCAAAACATTGATTTCTTCTATCGCATGCACTTTTTTATTAGTGGATCTTTCAGTATGCCATTGAGAATAATTAACCATAATATTGTCTAGGAGTTTAGTAGCATCCCCTAGAGTGATTTCCATAAAAGTGCCTCCCGCGGCCGAATCTAAAAGATTTCTAGAAGCAAAATTCAATCCGGCATAAATTTTTTGTATAATCATCCACAAGTTCAAACCATGAGTAGGACAAGTACGTATCATTAATTTCATTCTCTCCCAAGCTTGTGCGACATGTTCATGATCAAGTTGCTTAAAATTCATAATGTCGTTTCTAAGAGAGATAATCTTAGCGGGAGGAAAATACTTAGAGATAAAAGCATCTTTGCACTTGTTCCAAGAATCAATACTATTTTTATGCAAAGATGAAAACCATGCTTTAGCACGATCTCAAAGCGAAAAAGGAAATAGCTTCAATTTAACGACATCATTATCGACATCTTTTTTCTTTTGCATATCACATAAATCAACGAAGCTATTCAGATGAGTAGCGGCATCTTCACTAGGAAGGCCGGCGAGTTGATCTTTCATAACAAGATTCAACAAAGCAGTATTGATTTCACAAGATTCAGTATTGGCAAGAGGAGCAATCGCAGTGCTAAGGAAATCATTATTATTGGTATTGGTGAAGTCACACAATTTGGTAGCATCTTGAGCCATCGCGACAAACAAGCAATCCAACACACGAGCAAACAAAAGGCAATGGGAAAAAAGAGGAGGAGATTGGGAAAGAGAGGGCGAATAAAACGGCAAGGGTGAAGTGGGGGAGAGGAAAACAAGAGGCAAATGGCAAATAATGTAATGCGAGAGATAGGGATTGTGATGGGTACTTGGTATGTTGACTTTTACGTAGACTCCCGACAGCGGCGCCGAAATCCTTCTTGCTACGTCTTGAGCTTGCGTTGGTTTTCCCGAAGAGGAGAGGATGATGCAGCACAATGGCGTAAGTATTTCCCTCAGTTTTTGAGAACCAAGGTATCAATCCAGGAGGCCACGCACAAGTCCCTCGTACCTGCACAAAACGATAGCTACTCGCAACCAACACGATTAGGGGTTGTCAAACCCTTCACGGTCACTTACGAGAGTGAGATCTGATAGAGATAATATTTTTGGTATTTTTGGTATATAGATGCAAAGTGAAAAGTAAAAGGCAAAGTAAAACAAAGCAAGTATAAAAGTGATGGAGATTGATATGATGAGAATAGACCCGGGGGCCATAGGTTTCACTAGTGGCTTCTCTCAAGAGCATAAATATTCTACGGTGGGTGAACAAATTACTGTTGAGCAATTGATAGAATTGAGCATAGTTATGAGGTTATCTAGGTATGATCATGTATATAGGCATCACGTCCGAGACAAGTAGATCGAAACGATTCTGCATCTACTACTATTACTCCACTCATCGACCGGTATCCAGCATGCATCTAGAGTATTAAGTTAAAACCGAGTAACGCCTTAAGCAAGATGACATGATGTAGAGGAATAAATTCATGCAATATGATAAATACCCCATCTTGTTATCCTCGATGGCAACAATACAATCGTGCCTTGCAACCCTTTACATCACCGGGTAAGGACACCGCAATATTGAACCCAAAGCCATGCACTTCTCCCATTGCAAGAACTACCAATCTAGTTGGCCAAACCAAACGGATAATTCGAAGAGACTTGCAAAGATAAATCAATCATACATAAAAGAATTCAGAGAAGATTCAAATATTATTCATAGATAAGCTGGATCATAAACCCACAATTCATCGGTCTCAACAAACACACCACAAAAAGAAGATTACATCGAATAGATCTCCACGAGAGAGGGGGAGAACATTGTATTGAGATCCAAAAAGAGAGAAGAAGCCATCTAGCTACTAGCTATGGACCCGAAGGTCTTAAGTAAACTACTCACACTTCATCGGAGAGGCTATGGTGTTGATGTAGAAGCCCTCCATGGTGGATGCCCCCCCCGTGAGCTCCTAACAGGCCCCAAGATGGGATCTCGTGGATCTGAGGAAGTTGCGGCGGTGGAATTAGGTTTTGGCTCCTGTTCTGATCGTTTGGGGGTATGTAGGTATATATAGGAGGAAGGAGTACGTCGGTGGAGCTTCGAGGGGCCCACGAGGCAGGGGCGCACCCTAGGGGGGGCGCCCCCCACCCTCGTTACCGCCTCTCTGGTTCCTTGGCGTAGGGTCCAAGCCTCCAGGATCACGTTCGGTGAGAAAATCACGTTTCCGAAGGTTTCATTCCGTTTGGACTCCTGACATTATGTTTCTTCGAAACACTGAAAAAGGCAAAAAACAGCAATTCTGGGTTGGGCCTCCGGTTAATAGGTTAGTCCCAGAAGTAATATAAAAGTGGAAAATAAAGCCCATTATAGTCCAAAACAATAGATAAAGTAGCATGGAGCAATCAAAAATTATAGATACGTTGGAGACGTATCAGCCGACAAGATTGTGGTCGAGGAGGCCACCAAGACCGCCCCTGAGGAGGCCGCCAAGGGGCCTGCCAGGGAGGCCGGCAAGGCCGCTACCGAGGAGGCCGGCAAGGGGCCTGCCGGGGAGGGGGTGGTTGACGACCAACCTTCCTCCTCTGCTGCCCCTGGCCCGGGCAAGTACTTGAAGGTGGGCGATGACCTGTTCGTCCACCTCCCGGGGATAGCGAGCACCAGGGCGCCAACCGAGGGGGAGGTGTTTGACGACGAGGCGCTTGCCACCGCCTGGCTTCAGGTTGTTGATGAACCGAGCGCCGGTGGTGGCGGTTCCCAAGAGGAACAGCTTCTTTGGGCCATGAGCTTCAACTTCCAGAAGCTCCAGGCGCTCCACCGTGCGCGCCTGGACAAGGCAAAATCCAGGATGGCGGCAGCGGACAAGGCGGGGGCGGATCTTGAGGAGCGCGTCGCTGAGACGCAGGCCTGGTTCCGCGAGGCTCATGAAGAATTGTGGGTTGCCCAGGGTTTGCTGGCTGAGTGCAAACAGGAGCTCATCCTGAAGCAGGCTGACATCGAGAAGGCCCAGGAGGTAGCGAAAGAACATGCGTGAAGGACGAGGCCGCTCGGCAACAACACCAGGCTTTGCTGAACTCCCAGGAGGAGGACCTTGCCACTCGTGAGGAGGCTCTCGCTGCCACGCTCCACGGCAAGGACGAGGAGGTCGAGAAGCTCGTCGCGCAGCGGACCCAGGAGCTGGAGCAGAGGCATAAGGAGGCACTCAATGCTCAGGCCCTGGTCCATGCCGACAAGGTGAAGGAGCTGGAGCTTGAGCAGGGGGAGCTGAAGAAGGTGGCCTCAGAGCTGACAAAGGAGAGGGATGATACGTCTCCAACGTATCTATAATTTTAATTGTTCCATGCTATTATATTATCCATCTAGGATGTTTCATATGCATTTATTTGCTATTTTATATGATTTTTTGGACTAACCTATTAACCTAGAACCAGTGCCAGTTTCTGTTTTTTCCTTGTTTTTGAGTATCACAGAAGGAAAACCAAAAGGAGTCTAATTGACTTGAAATTCAACAGAGATTGTTTTTGGACCAGAAGAAGCCCACGGAGCATCGAAGATGGGCCAGAAGAGTCCCGAGGCCACCACGAGGGTGGGGGCGCGCCCTACCCCTGGGCGCGCCTCCCTACCTCATGGCCGCCTCGGGGAACCCCCTTACTTGTTCCCGACGCCAACACCTCTTATATATACCCAAACTTCCAGAAAGAAACCTAGATCGGGAGTTCTGCCGCCGCAAGCCTCTGTAGCCACCAAAAACCAATCGGGACCTTGTTCCGGCACCCTGCCGGAGGGGATCCATCACCGGTGGCCATCTTCATCATCCCGGCGCTCTCCATGACGAGGAGGGAGTAGTTCACCCTCGGGGCTGAGGGTATGTACCAGTAGCTATGTGTTTGATCTCTCTCTCTCGTGTTCTTGAGGTGGTACGTTCTTGATGTATCGCGAGCTTTGCTATTATAGTTGGATCTTATGATGTTTCTCCCCCTCTACTCTCTTGTAATGGATTGAGTTTTCCCTTTGAAGTTATCTTATCGGATTGAGTCTTTAAGGATTTGAGAACACTTGATGTGTGTCTTGCATGTGCTTATCTATGGTGACAATGGGATATCACAATCTACTTGATGTATGTTTTGGTGATCAACTTGCGGGTTCCTTGACCTCGTGAACTTATGCATAGGGGTTGGCACACGTTTTCGTTTTGACTCTCCGGTAGAAACTTTGGGGCACTCTTTGAAGTACTTTGTGTTGGTTTGAATAGATGAATCTGAGAATGTGTGATGCATATTGTATAATCATACCCATGGATACTTGAGGTGACATTGGAGTATCTAGGTGACATTAGGTTTTGGTTGATTTGTGTCTTAAGGTGTTATTCTAGTACGAACTCTTGAATAGATCGATCAGAAAGAATAACTTTGAGGTGGTTTCGTACCCTACCATAATCTCTTCGTTTGTTCTCTGCTATTAGTAACTTTGGAGTGACTCTTCGTTGCATGTTGAGGGATAGTTATATGATCCAATTATGTTATTATTGTTGAGAGAACTTGCACTAGTGAAAGTATGAACCCTAGGCCTTGTTTCCTATCATTGCAATACCGTTTACGCTCACTTTTATCATTAGTTACCTTGCTGTTTTTATATTTTTCAGATTACAAAAACCTATATCTACCATCCATATTGCACTTGTATCACCATCTCTTCGCCGAACTAGTGCACCTATACAATTTACCAATGTATTGGGTGTGTTGGGGAAAAAGAGACTCTTTGTTATTTGGTTGCAGGGTTGCTTGAGAGAGACCATCTTCATCCTACGGCTCCCACAGATTGATAAACCTTAGGTCATCCACTTCAGGGAAATTTGCTACTGTCCTACAAACCTCTGCACTTGGAGGCCCAACAACGTCTACAAGAAGAAGGTTGTGTAGTAGACATCAAGCAGTTTCTGGCACCGTTGCCGGGGAGGTGAGTGCTTGAAGGTATATCTTTAGATCTTGCAATCGAATCTTTTAGTTTCTTGTTTTATCACTAGTTTAGTTTATAAAATAAAACTACAAAAAATGGAATTAAGGGTGCCTCATATGCTTCATCTTTTTAATGTATTTCGTGAAAATTATGGGAAGGAAAATTGTGCTCAAGTACTAGAAGAAGAATTACATAGAATGCTTTGCATAAGATATGTGAATGATGAGCTTGATTGCAATGTTGTTAGTATGAATTCTTTGAACACCCATGATGCTAATGATATGCAAAGCCACAAGTTTGGGGATGCTATGTTTGATGAAGATGATATGTTTCTCACAGACTAGAGCTTTTCACAACAAGCATGATGGTTTCAATAGGGAATGTCCCACCTTTGGGGACGAGACGATATCCATTGCCTATTATTGCTTTCAAATTTTTCCTCGTGTCAACATAGAACAACAAGGGTGTTGTGTCAATTTTTGTGATTTTTTGGGGTTCGTTTGGACATCTTTATGCATTAACTGAGTTTTCGATGCATTTATGTGCATAATTCAAATTTGAACTACATGCACATGCTCCAGTGCATATAAATTGGTTAAAAAAATCAAATATGTGTCCTTGGGTGCATGCTTAGGTCCCAAGCAAGAGATGGGAATGAATTTCAAACACCAAGGCACCATTGATTACCGGCAAAACGTTCAGATGCCTGGTTTTTAAATTCTAGTAAATCCAAAACTCGTGTGAAATTCATGAAAGTTGGCATGCTAGCATGGAGCGGCATCAACTTGCCGTGGTAAAAAAAATTCCCATTTGGGGCAGGTATGGGTATAAGCTTCTCACAAACCAGATCTTCTCACAACAAGCATGATGGTTTCGATAGGGAACATCCCACCTTTGGGGACGAAACAATATCCATTGCCTCTTATTGCTTTCAAATTTTTTCTCGTGTCAACATAGAACAACAGGAGTGTTGTGTCAATTTTTGTGATTTTTCGGGGTTCATTTGGACATTTTTATGCATTAACTAAGTTTTCAATGCATTTGTGTGCATAATTCAAATTTGAAATACATGCACATGCTCCAGTGCATATAAATTGGTTGAAAACTCAAATCTGTGTCCTTGGGTGCATGCTTAGGTCCCATGCAAGAAATGGGAATGAATTTCAAACACCAGGGCACCGTTGATTGCCGGCAAAACATTGAGATTCCTGGTTTTTAAATTCTAGTAAATCCAAAACTCGTCTGAAATTCATGAAACTTCACATGCTATCATGGAGCGGCTTCAACATGCCATGGTAAAAAATATGTCCCATTTGGGGCAGGTTTGGGTATATGCTTTTCACAAACAAGAGCTTCTCACAACAAGCATGATGGTTTCGATGAGAATATTTATTATGATGAAAGCATGCCTCCTATTTATGATGATTATATTGATGAAAGTGGGTTTGGAAGAGTGCCAACTTTAGGAAGTAATGATCCCACTATTTTGGAGGATGTTGAATATTATTGTGATAATTATGAAAGTGGATTTGGAGAGGTCATGACTTTATTTAGTGATGAATCCACTATTTCGGAAGAGGTTCCAATTGATTATGAGAACAAAGTTGCTATCCATAATGATTATTGTGATGAATTGTATGCTATTAAGAATAACGATAACCATGAAACTTGTCATTATGATTTTAGTTTTCAATTGGATTATGCCTCACATCATAATTATTTTGTTGAGTTTGCTCCCACTATTATTCATGAGAAGAAATTCGCTTATGTGGAGAGTAATAAAATTTACATGCTTGGGGATCATGAAAAGAATGCTTTATGTGATGGTTATATTGTTGAATTCATTCATGATGCTACTGAAAATTATTATGAGGGAGGAATATATGCTTGTAGGAGTTGCAATAATATCAAGTTTCCTCTCTATGTATTGAAAATCTTGAAGTTATGCCTGTTTTGCCTTCCTATGCTAGTTGATTCTTGTTCCCATAAATTGTTTGCTCACAAAATCCCTATGCATAGGAAGTGGTTTAGAATTAAATGTTCTAGTCATATTCTTCATGATGCTCTCTTTATGTTTCAATTCTTATCTTTTATGTGAGCATCATTGAAATCATCATGCCTAGCTAGGGGCGTTAAACAATAGCGCTTGTTGGGAGGCAACCCAATTTTATTTTTGTTATTTGTTTTTGTTCCTGTTTAGTAATAAATAATTCATCTAGACTCTGGTTAGATGTGGTTTTATGTTTTAATTAGTGTTTGTGCCAAGTAGAACCTTTGGAAAGACTTGGGTGAAGTCTTTATGATCTTGCTGTAAAAAACAGAAACTTTAGTGCTCACGAGATTAGCTGCCATTTTTTACTGGAGAGTGACTTTAGGTTGATTATTTTTTAAGATGATCAATAGATAAATTCTTCACGTCCACCAATTTATTTCAGAATTTTTGGAGTTCCAGAAGTATACGTTTGATACAGATTACTACAGACTGTTCTGTTTTTGACAGATTCTGTTTTCATTGTGTTGTTTGCTTATTTTGATGAATCTATAAGTAGTATCGGAGGGTATGAATCATAGATAAGTTGGAATACAGTAGAAATTACACCAATATGAATTTAGAATGAGTTCACAACAGTACCAAAAGTGGTGATTTATTTTCTTATACTAACGGAGCTTACGAGTTTTCTGTTGAGTTTTGTGTTGTGAAGTTTTCAAGTTTTGGGTAAAGATTCGATGGACTATGGAATAAGGAGTGGAAAGAGCCTAAGCTTGGGGATTCCCAAGGCACCCCAAGGTAATATTCAAGGACAACCAAGAGCCTAAGCTTGGGGATGCCCCGGAAGGCATCCCCTCTTTCGTCTTTGTTCATCGGTAACTTTACTTGGAGCTATATTTTTATGCACCACATAATATGTGTTTAGCTTGGAGTGTCATTTTATTTTATTTTCTTTTGCTTGATGTTTGAATAAAATACCAATATCTGAAATTAGTAAATGTTAGAGAGTCTTCACATAGTTGCATAATTATTCGACTACTCATTGATCTTTACTTATATCTTTCAGAGTAGTTTGTCATTTGCTCTAGTGCTTCACTTATATCCTTTTAGAGCACGAAGGTAGTTTTATTATGAAGAAATATATGAACTCTCATGCTTCACTTATATTATTTTTAGAGTCTTTAGAAGAGCATGGTAATTTTCTTTGGTTATGAAATTAGTCCTAATATGATAGGCATCCAAGATGGGTATAATAAAAACTTCCATATAGAGTGCGTTGAATACTATGAGAAGTTTTATACTTGATGATTGTTTTGAGATATGAAGATGGTAATATTAGAGTCGTGCTACTTGAGTAATTGTGAATTTGAGAAATACTTGTGTTGAAGTTTGCAAGTCCCATAGCATGCACGTATGGTAAACGTTGTGTGACAAATTTGAAGCATGAGGTGTTCTTTGATTGCTTTCCTTATGAGTGGTGGTCGAGGACGAGCGATGGTCTTTTCCTACCAATCTATCCCTCTAGGAGAATGTGCGTAGAGCTTGGTTTTTGATGACTTGTAGATTTTTGCAATAAGTATGTGAGTTCTTTATGACTAATGTTGAGTCCATGGATTATACACACTCTCACCCTTCCATCATTGCTAGTCTCTTGATGCCGTGCATTGCCCTTTCTCACCTCGAGAGTTGGTGCAAACTTAGCGGTGCATCCAAACCCGTGATATGATCGCTCTATCACACATAAACCTCCTTATATCTTCCTCAAAACAGCCACCATACTTACCTATTATGCCATTTCCATAGCCATTCCGAGATATATTGCCATGCAACTTTCCACCGTTCCGTTTATTATGACATGCTTCATCATTGTCATATTGCCTTGCATGATCATGTAGTTGACATCGTATTTGTGGCAAGGCCACCATGCATAATTTTTCATACATGTCACTCTTGATTCATTGCCCATCTCGGTACACCGCCGGAGGCACTCATATAGAGTCATATTTTGTTCGAATATCGAGTTGTAATCATTGAGTTGTAAATAAATAGAAGCGTGATGATCATTATTATTAGAGCATTGTCCTGAAAAAAAAGAAAAAAAAGAGAAAGGCCAAATAAAAAAAGGGAAGGCCAAATAAAAAACAAGAGAAAGGCCAAAAAAGGGAAGGCCCAAAAAAAGAAAAAAGAAAGAAAAAAATAAAGGGACAATGCTACTATCCTTTTTCCACACTTGTGCTTCAAAGTAGCACCATGATCTTCATGATAGAGACTCTCTTATATTGTCACTTTCATGTACTAGTGGGAATTTTTCGTTATAGAACTTAGCTTGTATATTCCAACAATGGGCTTCCTCAAATGGCCTAGGTCTTCGTGAGCAAGCAAGTTGGATGCACACCCACTTAGTTTCTTTTGTTGAGCTTTCATACATTTATAGCTCTAGTGCATCCGTTGCATGGCAATCCCTACTCCTCGCATTGACACCAATTGATGGGCATCTCCATAGCCCGTTGATTAGCCGCATCAATGTGAGACTTTCTCCCTTTTTGTCTTCTCCACACAACCTCCATCATCATATTCATTTCCACCCATAGTGCTATGTCCATGGCTCGCGCTCATGTATTGCATGAAAGTTGAAATTTTTTGAGAATACTTAAGTATGAAACAATTTCTTGGCTTTTCATCAGGGTTGTGCATGATGAGAGCATTTTTGTGTGACGAAAATGAAGCATAGCCAAACTATATGATTTTGTAGGGATAAGCTTTCTTTGGCCATGTTATTTTGAGAAGACATAATTGATTGGTTAGTATGCTTGAAGTGTTATTATTTTTATGTCAATATTAAACTTTTGTATTGAATCTTATGGATCTGAATATTCTTGCCACAATAAAGAAGATTACATTGATAAATATGTTAGGTAGCATTCCACATCAAAAAATTTGTTTTTATCATTTACCTACTCGAGGACGAGCAGGAATTAAGCTTGGGGATGCTTGATACGTCTCCAACGTATCTATAATTTTTTATTGTTCCATGTTATTATATTATCCATCTAGGGTGTTTTATATGCATTTATATGCTGTTTTATATGATTTTTGGGACTAACCTATTAACCTAGAGCCCAGTGCCAGTTTCTGTTTTTTCCTTGTTTTTCAGTATCGTAGAAAAGGAAAACCAAACGGAGTCCAATTGACCTGAAATTCAACGAAGATTGTTTTTGGACCAGAAGAAGCCCGCGGAGCATTGGATATGGGCCAGAAGAGTCCCGAGGCCACCACGAGGGTGCGGGCGTGCCCTACCATAATCTCTTCGTTTGTTCTCCGCTATTAGTGACTTTGGAGTGACTCTTTGTTGCATGTTGAGGGATAGTTATATGATCCAATTATGTTATTATTGTTGAGAGAACTTGCACTAGTGAAAGTATGAACCCTAGGCCTTGTTTCCTATCATTGCAATACCGTTTACGCTCACTTTTATCATTATTTACCTTGCTGTTTTTATATTTTCAGATTACAAAAACCTATATCTACCATCCATATTGCACTTGTATCACCATCGCCGAACTAGTGCTCCTATACAATTTACCATTGTATTGGGTGTGTTGGGGACACAAGAGACTCTTTGTTATTTGGTTGCAGGGTTGCTTGAGAGAGACCATCTTCATCCTACACCTCCCACGGATTGATAAACCATAGGTCATCCACTTGAGGGAAATTTGCTACTGTCCTACAAACCTCTGCACTTGGAGGCCCAACAACGTCTACAAGAAGAAGGTTGTGTAGTAGACATCAAGGGACACAGCCAACCGTTCTTTGGCGGATGCCCAGGCTGCAGCCTCCGACAAGGCCAAGCTACTCTCCAAGGCCAACGACTCCATCAACGCTCTGAAGTTGAAGCTGGACGGCTTGGAGGGGAAGCTTTCGGAGGCCGGGGCTCGTGAGGAGACCCTGAACAGGGTCCTAGCGGACGAGAAGTAGCTGCGGAGGAATGATGCCGCTGAACATAAGGAGTACGTGGAGGGCGTAAACCTTTGGATGAGCCGCCTCGTCAATGTCGCCAGCAGGATCACCACGAAGCTGGCCGCCATGGGGATGCCAAATTTCAGGTACTCCCATGAGCCAAACGTGAGTCCCAATGCCAGGCTGACTCTGTTCTTCGAGGGCGTCCTTGGAGCCCTGGAGCAGCTCCACTCGAACCGAGCGACCTCTCTGGCCAATTAGGCCCGGAAGCTCTACCGGGGTGCCCTGACCAAGGTCCTCACCAAGGTGGTGTACTGGAACCCCAACGTCGACTTTGCCGCCGCACTGGAGAGCTCGCCAAAGGATGTAGAGCTCATGACGCTCGAGGAGCGTATCGAGCCCATCGTCAGGCGCGTCGACGGAGTCCGGAGGGCGGAAGGCCAGCGCCGAGACTAGGCACCACGTTTCTCTTTGCCGCTACGAGTTCGTGACCAAGACGATTTTATCTTAAATTAGAACCACGACAACAATTGATGTAATATAACTCTGCAGTACATTTTTTAAAACGATGCATGGTATTTTCCTGTTCGATCTTTCTTGGTATGTACGCCCTACGCTTAATTGGACAGGCTTGCCGGCGCGTAAACCCAAGTCGTGGCGATTTTAGGAAGGATCCTTAGCGGCCTGTGCTACCTCTTGAGCACTGTGTTGGTTCTCCCTTGAAGAGGAAAGGGTGATGCAGTAAAGTAGCGTAAGTATTTCCCTTAGTTCTTGAGAACCAAGGTATCAATCCAGTAGGAGATCACGCTCAAGTCCCACGCACCTACACAAACAAATAAGAAACTTGCAACCAACGCGATAAAGGGGTTGTCAATCCCTTCATGGTCACTTACGAGAGTGAGATCTGATAGATATGATAAGATAATATTTTTGGTATTTTTATGATAAAGATGCAAAGTAAACTAAACGTCAATAAAAATAGCTAAGTGTTGGAAGATTAATATGATGGAAAATAGACCCGGGGGCCATAGGTTTCACTAGTGGCTTTTCTCAAGAGCATAAGTATTACGGTGGGTGAACAAATTACTGTCGAGCAATTGATAGAATTGAGCATAGTTATGAGAATATCTAGGTACGATCATGTATATAGGCGTCACGTCCGTGACAAGTAGACAGAAACGATTCTGCATCTACTACTATTACTCCACACATCGACCGCTATCCAAAGATGCATCTAGAGTATTAAGTTCATAAGAACGAGTAATGCTTTAAGTAAGATGACATGATGTAGAGGATAAACTCATGCAATATGATATAAACCCCATCTTTTTATCCTCGATGGCAACAATACAATACGTGTCATTTCCCCTCATCACACGGGATCGAGCACATAAGATTGAACCCAAAGCTAAGCACTTCTCCCATTGCAAGAAATATCAATCTAGTAGGCCAAACCAAACTGATAATTCGAAGAGACTTGCAAAGATAACCAATCATACATAAAAGAATTCAGAGGAGCTTCAAATATTGTTCATAGATAATCTTGATCATAAACCCACAATTCATCGGATCTCGACAAACACACCGCAAAAGAAAATTACATCGAATAGATCTCCAAGAAGATCAAGGAGAACTTTGTATTGTGATCCAAAGAGAGATAAGAAGCCATCTAGCTAATAACTATGGACCCGAAGGTCTGAGGTAAACTACTCACACATCATCGGAGAGGCTATGGTGTTGATGTAGAAGCCCTCCGTGATCAATGCCCCCTCCGGCGGAGCACCGGAAAAGGCCCCAAGATGGGATCTCACGGCTACAGAAGGTTGCGGCGGTGGAAATAGGGTTTTGGCTCTTGTTTTGATGTTTCCAGGGTATACGGGTATATATAGGAGGAAGAAGTACGTCGGTGGAGCAACGTGGGCCCCACGAGGGTGGAGGGCGCGCCTGGGGGGTAGGCACGCCCCCTGCCTCGTGCTCTCCTCATTGTTTGCTTTACGTAGACTCCAAGTCCTCTCGATCACGTTTGTTCCGAAAATCATGTTCCCGAATGTTTCATTCCGTTGGGACTCCGTTTGATATTCCTTTTCTGCGAAACACTGAAATAGGGAAAGACAACAATTTGGGCTGGGCCTCCGGTTAATAGGTTAGTCCCAAAAATAATATAAAAGTGTATAATAAAGCCCATTAAACATCCAAAACAGAACATAATATAGCATGGAACAATCAAAAATTATAGATACGTTGGAGACGTATCAAGCATCCCCAAGCTTAATTCATGCTCGTCCTCGAGTAGGTAAATGATAAAAACAGAATTTTTGATGTGGAATGCTACTTAGCATAATTTTCAATGTAATTCTCTTAATTGTGGTATGAATATTCAGATCCGAAAGATTCAAGACAAAAGTTTAATATTGGCATAAAAATAATAATACTTCAAGCATACTAACCAAGCAATTATGTCTTCTCAAAATAACATGGCCAAATAAAGTTATCCCTACAAAATCATATAGTCTGGCTATGCTCTATCTTCATCACACAAGGTATGTAATCATGCACAACCCCGATGACAAGCCAAGCAATTGTTTCATACTTTTGGTGTTCTCAAATGTTTTAAATCCTCATGAAATCCTTTGATGTGGAATAGAATGGTGGTTGTGGAGAAGACAAAAAAGGAGAAGATAGTCTCACATCAACTAGGCGTATCAACGGGCTATGGAGATGCCCATCAATAGATATCAATGTGAGTGAGTAGGGATTGCTATGCAACGGATGCACTAGAGCTATAAGTATGTGAAAGCTCAACAAAAGAAACTAAGTGGGTGTGCATCCAACTCGCTTGCTCACGAAGACCTAGGGCATTTTGAGGAAGCCCATCATTTGAATATACAAGCCAAGTTTTATAATGAAAAATTCCCACTAGTATACGAAAGTGATATCATAGGAGACTCTCTATCATGAAGATCATGGTGCTACTTTGAAGCACAAGTGTGGTAAAAGGATAGTAGCATTGTCCCTTCTCTTTTTTTTCTCTCATTTTTTCTTTTTTTTCTTTGGGCCTTTTCTCTTTTTTTATGGCCTCTTTTTTTCGTCCGGAGTCTCATCCCCGACTTGTGGGGGAATCATAGTCTCCATCATCCTTTCCTCACTTGGGACAATGCTCTAATAATGACGATCATCACACTTTTATTTACTTTACAACTCAAGAATTACAACTCAAAACTTAGAACATAATATGACTCTATGTGAATGCCTCCGGCGGTGTATCGGGATATGCAATGAATCAAGAGGGACATGTATGAAAGAATTATGAACGGTGGCTTTGCCACAAATACGATGTCAACTACATGATCATGCAAAGCAATATGACAATGATGGAGCGTGTCATAGTAAACGGAACGGTGGTAAGTTGCATGGCAATATATCTCGGAATGGCTATTGAAATGCCATGATAGGTAGGTATGGTGGCTGTTTTGAGGAAGGTATATGGTGGGTGTATGATACCGGCGAAAAGTGCACGGTATTAGAGAGGCTAGCAATGGTGGAAGGAAGAGAGTGCGTATAATCCATGGACTCATCATTAGTCATAAAGAACTCGTATACTTGTTGCAAAAATCTACAAGTTATCAAAGCAAAGTATTACGTGCATGCTCCTAGGTGGATAGATTGGTAGGAAAAGGCCATCGATCGTCCCCGACCGCCACTCATAAGGAAGACAATCAATAAATAAATCATGCTCCAACTTCATCACATAACGGTTCACCATACGTGCATGCTACGGGAATCACAAACTTTAACACAAGTATTTCTCAAATTCACAAATACTCAACTAGCATGACTCTAATATCACCATCTTCATATCTCAAAACAATTATCAAGCATCAAACTTCTCATAGTATTCAACACACTCATAAGAAGAAAAAAATTACTAATCTTGGATGCCTATCATAATTAAAGCAAATTACCATGCTGTTTTGTAGGACTCTCAAAATAATATAAGTGAAGCATGAGAGAACAATAGTTTTTATAAAACAAATCCACCACCGTGCTCTAAAAGATATAAGTGAAGCACCAGAGCAAAAACTATATAGCTCAAAAGATATAAGTGAAGCACATAGAGTATTCTAATAAATTCCGAATCATGTGTGTCTCTCTCAAAAGGTGTGTACAGCAAGGATAATTGTGTTAAACTAAAAAGCGAAGGCTCAAATCATACAAGTCGCTCCAAGCAAAACACATATCATGTGGTGAATAAAAATATAGCTCCAAGTAAAGTTACCGATGGACGAAGACGAAAGAGGGGATGCCTTCCGGGGCATCCCCAAGCTTTCGATTTTTGGTGTGCTCAGAATATCTTGGGATGCCATGGCAATCCCCAAGCTTAGGCTCTTGCCACTCCTTGTTCCATAATCCATCAAATCTTTTACCCAAAACTTGAAAACTTCACAACACAAAACTTAACAGAAAATCTCGTGAGCTCCGTTAGCGAAAGAAAGCAAAACACCACTTCAAGGTACTGTATTGAACTCATTATTTATTTATATTTGTGTTAAAACTACTGTATTCCAACTTCTCTATGGTTTATAAACTCTTTTACTAGCCATAGATTCATCAAAATAAGCAAACAACACGCGAAAAACAGAATCTGTCAAAAACAGAACAGTCTGTAGTAATCTATAACTAACGTAAACTTCTGGAACTCAGAAAATCTACCAAAATAGGGCGACCTAGAAAATTTGTTTATTGATCTACTGTAATTTGAATCAGTATTTTATCACGTTCTGGTGATTTTAAACAATTGAATTCGTCAACAGAAAGTTTCTGGAATTTTCAGCAAGATCAAATAACTATCATCCAAGAAGATCCTATAGGTTTAACTTGGCACAAACACTAACTAAAACATAAAAACAAATCTAACCAGAGGCTAGATCAAATATTTATTCCTAAACAGAAGCAAAAAGCAAAAAAAAACTAAAAATAAAATTGGGTTGCCTCCCAACAAGCGCTATCGTTTAACGCCCCTAGCTAGGCATAAAAGCAAGGATAGATCTAGGTATTGCCATCGTTGGTAGGCAATCCTTCAATAGAACACCTATAACCCTTAGGAACTTCTTTCTTCTTATTGATTATCCAACTTGTGGGCAAGAAATCAAGAAATTCATTTGTATCAAATGGTTCCTTAATGATAGCAAAAATATTGGGGGTGAACACTTATTGATTTGAGATCCGCAATTTCCTTACAAGAAGATTCACCCTTATTTTTAGGAACATACATAAGCTTGGCAATTTTGGTTGATGGATATGGAGTATTTCTAATGGAAGAAAAAGCGGACCCCAAGTTGGTAATAATACCCTCAAGCTTATCAATTCTAGTAGAATCTTGAACTATTCTTTCATTAACTATGGGTTCCTTCTCTTTAAAAAATTTCAAAGTGACTCCTACCTTAGATCCATATTGAGTAATTTGATTATGGATCTTTTTATCCAATTCTCATTCAATTATGTAGTGGCAACTTTATTTTCAAGAATTTCAAGCCTTTGCATCACATGTTCCAAAGTTAACATAGTTCCATTAACCAAAAGAGGTGGCGAGCCAAACAAATATATCATAGCATTATAAGAATGAAAAGTATGGCTACCCAAGAAATTCCCTCCGGTAATGGTATCAAGAATATATCTATACCAAGGAGTGATGCCTACATAAAAATTGCGAAGAAGAGTGGTAGTAGATTGCTTTCGGGTAGATCTATTTTGAGCATTGCAGATACCAAGCATCTTTTAGATTTTCTCCCTCCCTTTGTTTAAAATTAAGAACTTCATTCTCGGGAGATTAAAGAGTAGACAAAGGACTAGCATAATGACGAAGCAAGCGAGAAACAAGCGAACGGAAAAGAGAGGGCGAATAATGAGAGGCAAATGGCAAATAATGTAATGCGAGGGATAATAGTTTGTGATGGGTACTTGGTATGTCCTGACTTGTATTGGCGCGAATCTCCCCAGCAACGGCGCCAGAAATCGCACGTTGGCGGGAGATCAAATCTCGACTTGACTTGGGGTAAGCCTCCCCGGCAACGGCGCCAGAAATCCTTCTTGCTACCTCTTGAGCACTGCGTTGGTTTTCCCTTGAAGAGGAAAGGGTGATGCAGTAAAGTAGCGTAAGTATTTCCCTCAGTTTTTGAGAACCAAGGTATCAATCCAGTAGGAGATCACGCTCAAGTCCCATGCACCTACACAAACAAATAAGAACCTTGCAACCAATGCGATAAAGGGGTTGTCAATCCCTTCACGGTCACTTACGAGAGTGAGATCTGATAGATATGATAAGATAATATTTTTGGTATTTTTATGATAAAGATGCAAAGTAAAATAAACGGCAATAAAAATAGCTAAGTGCTGGAAGATTAATATGATGGAAAATAGACCCGGGGGCCATAGGTTTCACTAGTGGCTTCTCTCAAGAGCATAAGTATTACGGTGGGTGAACAAATTACTGTCTAGCAATTCATAAAATTGAGCATAGTTATGAGAATATCTAGGTATGATCATGTAAATAGGCATCACGTCCGCGACAAGTAGACCGAAACGATTCTGCATCTACTACTATTACTCCACACATCGACCGCTATCCAGCATGCATCTAGAGTATTAAGTTCATAAGAACAGAGTAATGCTTTAAGTAAGATGACATGATGTAGAGGGATAAACTCATGCAATATGATATAAACCCCATCTTTTTATCCTTGATGGCAACAATACAATACGTGTCATTTCCCCTCATCCTTTGGGATCGAGCACCGCAAGATTGAACCCAAAGCTAAGCACTTCTCCCATTGCAAGAAAGATCAATCTAGTAGGCCAAACCAAATTGATAATTCGAAGAGACTTGCAAAGATAACCAATGATACATAAAAGAATTAAGAGGAGATTCAAATATTGTTCATAGATAATCTTGATCATAAACCCACAATTCATCGGATCTCGACATACACACCGCAAAAGAAGATTACATCGAATAGATCTCCAAGAAGATCAAGGAGAACTTTGTATTGAGATCCAAAGAGAGAGAAGAAGCCATCTAGCTAATAAATATGGACCTGAAGGTCTGAGGTAAACTACTCACACATCATCGGAGAGGCTATGGTGTTGATGAAGAAGCCCTCCATGATCAATGCCCCCTCCGGCGGAGCGCCGAAAAAGGCCCCAAGATGGGATCTCAGGGGTATAGAAGGTTGCGGCGGTGGAAATAGGGTTTTGGCTCTTGTTCTGATGTTTCCAGGGTATATGGGTATATATAGGAGGAAGAAGTACGTCGGTGGAGCAACGTGGGCCCCATGAGGGTGGAGGGCGCGCCTGGGGGGTAGGCGCGCCCCCCCTACCTCGTGATCTCCTTGTTGATTTCTTTACGTAGACTCCAAGTCATCTGGATCACGTTTGTTCCGAAAATCACGTTCCCGAAGGTTTCATTCCATTTGGACTCCGTTAGATATTCCTTTTCTGCGAAACACTGAAATAGGCAAAAAACAGCAATTTGGGCTGGGCCTCCGGTTAATAGGTTAGTCCCAAAAATAATATAAAAGTGTATAATAAAGCCCATTAAACATCCAAAACAGAATATAATATAGCATGAAACTATAAAAAATTATAGATACGTTGGAGACGTATCAGCCTGCCGGGTCTGCTTGCTGCCGGGCAAACCACCTTACCGCTCTCAGCGCGACCGCTTGAACTGTTTAGAGGACTCGAAACAGGACAAGGGCGTTGCCAATAGCGGATAGGCCACCCTGCCGTTCTCAACGCGACCGCTCGAACTGTTGAGCGGACTCAAAATAGAACAAGGGCGTTGCCAATAGTGGGAGGGTGCCATCGCTTGCAGGTTTTCCATACAAAGAGTGAGATCTTTCGTGGAAAATAACCTTATAAAAGGAAAGAAAATTACTCAAAGTTTTACGCGACTTAGCTTTTTGCGGCCAAGTAGATGATCATTGCTGCCGCGGACGGCACCAGAGTGCGGCTGATTAATGCCGCTGTCGGTGTAAAAATCGGCGGATCTCGGGTAGGGGGTCTCGAACTGTGCGTCTAGGCGGATGGTAACAGGAGACAAGGGACACGATGTTTTTACCCAGGTTCGGGCCCTCTCGATGGAGGTAAAACCCTACTCCTGCTTGATTAATATGGATGATATGGGTAGTACAAGAGTAGATCTACCACGAGATCAGAGAGGCTAAACCCTAGAAGCTAGCCTATGGTATGATTGTTGTTCGTCCTACGGACTAAAACCCTCCGGTTTATATAGACACAGAAGAGGGTTAGGGTTACACAGAGTCGGTTACAATGGTAGGAGATCTACATATCCGTATCGCCAAGCTTGCCTTCCACGCCAAGGAAAGTCCCATCCAGACACGGGACGAAGTCTTCAATCTTGTATCTTCATAGTCCAGGAGTCTGTCCAAAGGTCATAGTCCGGCTATCCGGACACCCCCTAATCCAGGACTCCCTCAATAGCCCCTGAACCAGGCTTCAATGATGACGAGTCCGGCGCGCATATTGTCTTCGGCATTGCAAGGCGGGTTCCTCCTCCGAATACTTCATAGAAGATTTTGAACACAAGGATAGTGTGCGACTCTGCAAAATAAGTTCCACATACCACCGTAGAGAGAATAATATTTACACAAGTTCAATCTGCTGACGTATTCCGCAGCGTGACGTCACACCACGGCCAAGCCTTTATTCGAATCGTTTTCTTGTCCCACCTCGGTAGCGTTTAGCGGCGGTTTCTCGGCACGTCTTGTCAAAGCGGAGATCGTGTCCCTTATTCCGGATTCTCATCAATACGGGCGTGGGTAACCCAACGCGCCATTGATTCTGGCGCTTGGGAGATAAGCGAGTTTTATCGGGCGGTGGGGACGCATAGCTTTGTCCGTTCATATAAGGGATCGGATCCACTTTTTCACACGCCTTCTTCCTCCTTTGCTTACCCATTTCCGCTTTTCGAGCTCTAGCGCCCAAGTCCGCACATCCCACCTCAACCTTCTCCAACTATGTCCAGGCGGGAGGCAAGTGGATGGCCTCCTCCGTCACGGAGGGCACATCAAAAAACTGCGAAGGCGGATACTTGTCCGGCGACATCGCGCGCGGCTCCCCGACAAGGGCAGCTCATCCCACCCCAGGCCCCATGAGAGGTGGTGTTCCTCCCCACTTCCTCCACGGACTAGGGTTTCCACTTCACCCATTTTCCGAGGGATCATGTTCTACTCGTCCTAGATTTCCACGATCTGGCCCAATTTCATCCTCAACATCTCGGTGTTCATCGTCGTGTGCGAGGCCTTCCTCTGCATCAGCCCCACTTGACTTATGGTGAAGACCTTCAATGTCAAGCCGAAGGTAGTGGGCGGCCGCCAAGCCAGTCTTGGAGGTGCCATGGTGGGCAAGATGGCCAACGTCCTATGGCTCGAGGGCTCCTTCGTGGAGACCATAAAGGGGTGGCAATCGGGGTGGTTCTACATCACCGAGCCGCGCGACTCTAAATGGGCGGCGGCCCCTAAATTCCGATCTGGCTTGCCTACACGGCTCACCTCATGGAAAGAGACGGGCTTGACGTGGGGTAATTCAGAAGAGCTGACCAGACTCCAAACCTGCGTCCGAAACCTGGTGGACAAGAAGCTCAAGCTTGTCAACATAGTCTAGGTTATGCTCATCCACCGGATCCTCCCATGCCAGCAACGGGCCTTCAACTTGTGGGAGTTTGATCCGGCACAACACCGAACCTTGATCCGGCTCTTCGACACTACGTACGAAGATACCTGGAAGGTGCTGTTCAAGGGCGCCGAGGCCCCCGCATCCGCTACCGAAGATCGCGGGTTCAGCTCGCGGAATCAAGCCAGCGAGGTAAGCTATTTTACCCTTTACGGGACTCTTTTTTTCATAGTTTGACTCTATGCAGGATCTAAAACTCCCTCACCTTTTACAGGACTGGCAGAAGACGTCTGGACAGGTTGACTGTCCAGCTCCCTTGCCAGAAGACACAGCGGGACGCCCGCTTGACCTGGTTGCTGGTTCCGGCACCTTACGTGGTGCTGGAGAAGAAGGCCAAGAAGAAGGCCACGGGAACTCGAAGGAGTTCCCGGCGCCAGTGTTGTCGGACTCATCGTCCGATGACTCGGCGGACTCCTCCAGCGAGCGAGGAGGAGGAAAAGAGCCTCTCCCGGTGAGAGAGAAGAAAAGGAAGGCCGCCCCAAGCTGGGGAGGCGGAGGAGTCAAGATGGAAGGACCCTCCTCCGGACTACCCACCAACACCGACGACGGCGGAGAGGAGTAGCCACCAAGGACCAAGCCCTGGCGAAATCTTGATGTCCGGACACCAGAATAACTCATGGCGTTCCATTTGTTGCACAACATCTTCTAACGCCGAATATAACCATGCAGCCCGCCCAAGGGCGGGCTCGGCCTTCGTCGGCGGCTCCTGGATTCGTCGGATGTGAATAGCACCTCACTTCCGACCGCCTCGTCTCCTCTCGCCCTTGGATGGCGCGGGGTGGAGTCCCAAAAGGGGCCCAGCCAGGAGGAGGTGGCCCTGGAGGAGCCGCAAGGCGACCTCCTGGACTCCGGGCTCAAAGGGGATAAAACCCCAAAGGGCTTTAAGTCCGGCCCTGCGTCGGACTCCGTCTGAACCTTCCGGTGTTCCGAGTCCGGCAGACGACCCCTCCGTAAGAAGGGCAAGACTACGACGCCGGTGACCTCCGTCCAACCGGAGGAACGGATGATTTGATGGGCGCTTGACGGCGCTTCCATCGACGAGGAACACCGCCTTGTTATGAGTGTGGTGATCCGAAAAGTTCGATCCGCCAAGAGCGGGCTGGTGAAGCTTTGCCAGCCTTCTAACAGGCTTTGAGGTATGTATTTAAGATATATAAAATATTACGGATAGACGGTAGCCCCGATGCTCAGTTTGGTGTTGGAAATAAAAGGAGGCGAGGATCTAAAAGATATCTGAGGAGTCTAACATAAGTATGTCAATATGGGAATGCAGGCTGCTGCTGCTGACCTCTGCCGCCTTGACTGCGGAGGTTGATGCATTGAAGCGAGCCTCGGCGGTCGAGCGAGCTCGGCCTTGCCAAAAAGCAGCTCGAGGACAAGGAAGGTAAGTAACACCTTATGGGAGTATTTAAAAGATGTGGTTGCAGAAAATGACAGGAATAACGTGAATATTGCAGGGGCCACGAACGAGGTGGCGACCCTGAAGGAAGCTGTGTCCAAGGCCGAAAGCGATGCAGCCGCGGAGCGCATCGAGCGAGAGAAGCAGGAGGTGCGGGTGGCGGAGGTGCCGCAAGAGCTCTAGGCTCTCGTGGAAAAACACGAGAGTTTGGAGCGTGACTCAAAGACTCGAGAGTCTGAGCTCGCCTCGGCTCTTGAGAGCGCCAAAGCCGCTAAGGCCGAAGCCCAAAAAGCCCTCCAGGAAATTGAGGCGATGAAGAAGATAGCGGTGGGTAAGGCATTCTATATGCAAAGCAAGCATGTGAAAGTGAATTATCTGTTACTTACCCGAATCCGAAGCTCTCCAGGAGCATTCGCAGATCTTCCCATGATGTGTCCGATCTTGCGCGTTCTGCCGAGCCGAGGAGGAAGCTCGGCGGAGAAGGTGTTACGGTCTCGGCATCTTGAGGCGGACACTAGTGCCCATAGCGACCAGTTGAAGCAGCTGGTCGAGCTCCATAAGGTGGCGAACAGGCCATGAAGAACCTCATAGTTGGTGTGGCCTAAGGAAGCCATGCACAGGAGCTACTTGGGCTGGTGAGGCGGCTGGTGGGCCTTTGTCCATGGGTTGAAGTCGTCAAGCGCTCGATCTGCATCGAAGGTGCCGTAGGGCCTTGCCCGTGCTAAGGTGCCTTTGAGGCAAGATGGATGCCGAAAGCTTGTGACGGACGGACCACCACCGGGCAAGGAGCATCGCAAGCCTGAAATGTATTATGAGGGCATCTGAAGGTGCTCGCCTTATAGCGGTGAATCCTCCAAAGATGTAATTTTGAGTAGACTCGCATTTGTTATCTGTCGCTGAAAACTTGTTCATATCGTTAAGCAACACTTTTGAATTTAAAATATTACCTTCATGCGGCCGTTTATTAAATTTGAGAGATGGTGAGTCGTCGGCTTGACCCCCATGCCACGAGTCTTTGGGGTGTTGGGATAAACTTGGCGCTCTTGTTCCCATTCTTGGGTCCTTGAGGGCGCTCAGCATAGCGAACAAGGCAACTGGACTATAATGCTTGAACACTCTCACTTAGCCATAGAATTCTATAATTTTAAATTTAGTGAAGCCTTGTATTCGGAAGACCGAGTTGAGGCGCTATCACGCCTAGGCGGACAATGCCGACTCCTCGCTCTAAGTGGCATAAGTGTTTAGGGACTCGAAAACCTCTCGAACAGCGACGGCTCTCGCCCTATCATGGCGGTCAGTTTTAGCTTTCTCCATTGAGGTGTAACCCAGCTCAGCAGGGCACAATCACGGTGGTTCTCCTAGCACTACCTTAGCAAATATAACGGAACATAAGGTACCAAAACATGGGAGCCGGGCAAACCCAACTATTGACCCAAGACGTGATTCGGAGCCGATGCATATAATGCTATAAGTTCGGGGTGCCGCACTTGTGAAAGTGTTTGGACTTATCACACCATGTTGTGGAGTACTTAAGCCCCTGGTGTATTGCCCGTACCAAAGTGTACGGTTGCACATTGTCATAACTGAACATATATAATAGAAAAAGGGAATTCAATAATATGCAGAGGCTATGTATTGTTTATTCAAAAGGGCTGCAGTAAGAGCAGAACAATACAAATAGTGCGATAAGCAAGGAACGGGACTTTTTAACATGTCCCCCTCCAGGGGTAAGCTGCAGGGTGGTATGTAAAACAGGTATATTGCTCGTAATAGAGACCACCTGGACACTCGACGTAGCTTTCTGCTTCCCTGGCTGTTGCATCGTGTGTTCGGCGATTCTACTGCCGGACAGGGCTTCGTGAGCGGAGTCTGAAAGTAAAAAAGAAAGAAGAAAAGAAAAGAATGACACAATCGGGAGCCCCTGGTGCGGTTGAGCCGCATTCTGGGCATGTCGTGGTCGTGCCCTTCCCCCTATGCCCATGGTATTTCCAGAGCATAATTATGTACGCGTAGTACTAGTTTTGCAATTTCGCGAGGGCTGGGGTTTGGGACGCATTGCTATGCGTGCTCGGAACGTGCCAGGCGGTCTTGTTGTAGGTTACTTCGGGCGCGCTTGACGGTGTCCGGACGTTTAATAGTCGGACTTGAGAATTGCCTTAAGAGGCTGCTTTGTACTTCCGCCGCGAGGACCGCCGTATGCTCCTCCATCCGGAGAGAGCGTTCGGTGTTTCCATTGACCGTAATGACTCCTCGAGGACCTGGCATCTTGAGCTTGAGATATGCGTAGTGCGGCACCGCATTGAACTTTGCAAATGTTGTTCGTCCGAGCAGTGCGTGATAGCCGCTGCGGAACGGGACTATGTCAAAGATTAACTCCTCGCTTCGGAAGTTATCCGGGATCGAAGACCACTTCAAGTGTAATCGAGCTGTCACAGTTGGCCTCTACACCTGGTATGGCGCCTTTAAAGGTCGTCTTCGTGGGTTTAATCCTTGATGGGTCTATGCCCATTTTGCACACTGTATCCTGATAAAGCAGGTTCAGGCTGCTGCCGCCGTCCATTAGGACTCTAGTGAGGTGAAATCCGTCAATGATTGGGTCTAGAACCAATGCGGTGAATCCGCCATGGCGGATGCTAGTGGGGTGGTCCCTTCGATCAAAGGTGATCTGTGACGCCCCGAGACCGATGCTCGAGAAGACTTCCATATATTCCGGGTTTCGCCGTGTGTTTCTTTTGTGCTTGCTCTTTTATTTTTGCATTGCATCATGTCATCATGCCATCATCTCATAAATCTTTTGCAACTCAACTAAATAAATTGTATGGATCTTTGATCCTTTTAAATCGAGGGAAGGGTGACTTCTCTTTATAACATATCCTCCCAATATTTAGGGAGTTATAATAAATATTCCATTAGTTTGGAATTAACCGCAAACACACTTACAAAATATCCTAATGTCTTTGTTGTCTTAATTCTTGATCTCCAACTTTGCCATTTATTCTTTCATCATTTTCCCAAGCTCCACCAAAATTCACAACATTTTTGGACCTTCCTTTTAGCAAGTCCTAGTTCAAACCCATTCGAATTATATTCAAATGACTTTGAATTTAATTCCTGCAATCTTGCCACTCCTATTTTTCATGGACCATGCACATTTTTACGAGTCCGTGGAAATAATCCCCATGCCCAAACTCTTTCTCTAACCTTTTCTTTTCTTCCCTTTCCTTTCTTTTTCTCTGTTTTAAGAGAAGTGAGGAGAGAGGAGCCAGCCCAGCCGGCCTCTTGGGCTTGACCAACCAGACCGGCCCGTTCCACCAGCCAAGTCAGCCGCCCCTCCTAAACCCTAGCCCGACCTCCTCCTCACTCTCCCGATCCCCATCTCTCCCTCTCCTTCCCGTGCCCGCCGCCACCAGGCCGTCGTCCCGTGCCCAAGCTCCTCCGCCCCGAGCTCCGTTCACGCCTGCATCTCTCCGTCTTCAGCCACCTCAAGCTCGCCACCGTGCCAGGAACTCCTCGCCCGCCTCCTCGTCTACTCGGTGCCACCGCCTCGTCAGCTCCGTCCCCTTCGGCCCCGACTCCGGCGAGCGCCACACCGTCTTCTTCACCTCCTACCGCGAGCTCCGCCTCCCATGGCGTGCTGCTGTCAACTCCACCTCGCGCGACCTCCTACCTCGTTCGTTCTGCGCTTGCTCGTCGCCAAGGCCAAGTGCAGGGCGCCTCTGCTCCTCCTCACCTCGTCCGCATCGCCGGGATCGCGTCAAGTCCCTCGCCGTTGTCCTCTGCTGGGGAGCAGGCTCATTACCTTGGCCTCGTCCCATGCCCAGATCTCCTTGCGCCTCGCCGCTTGCTGCCTCCTGCGCATCGCGCCAAGCCCGCTCCTGCCTGCATTGAGAGGAGGATGCTGCAGAGCGCCCGATCGCTCGCGTTGATCGCGACCTCCTCATCTCCTTCGCCTCCTTGCTGTTGCTGTTGGCGCCAAGTCCAACGACCACCGAGCAAGGAGTAGCGTAAAATACCACGGCGTCTTTGGGAGACCCGTTTACGCCAAGTTCAACTACACGAATCCGCCAAGTATCTCCACGCACGAAGATGCAAGATCATCCCGGATATCGCCAAGTACCACGACACCCATGGTCCGTCAAAGTTTGTCTACAAAACATGTTCCACTACCGTCACCCCGAAGACGTTGGATTCGTCAAGTACCTCTCCAAAACGAACGTGTACAACTACTTCCACTACCGTCGCCACGTGAACAACTACTTCCCACGACGACCCGTAAACGACTACTTCCACTACGGCCCGTGTACCACTACTTCCTTTGTCGAACTCGATCCGCCCCGAAAATGCATGCTTCGAAGGTATAACCCCGAGACGACCGCCGTGGACCGAATGCATGTGTTGAATGAGATGCACCGTTTTCACCGTGTCCGAATTGTCACTCGTTTCCATGCCCCTATCCCGTGGGAACCCGGTAGTCGGGAGCACCCACCATCTCTAGCATGTTGCGCACATCCGCCGCGCCTCCTTTTGCACGGTATCTCCATGAGCTACGGAACCGATATGTTGCCGTGGCATCATTTTCGGATTTGTCGCCGTGGCACCCTTTTTGTTCCGCCATGGTGACCAAATGCTTCATAACATGCTTATGTCAACATTTTCATAAAATTGCTTAAAACTTGCATATGTCATCCGCATCATGATAACAACATTTAAATGTTTATATTTGTTGTTTCCATTAATTTGCTAAATGCATATGGGGATTACCGGATTTGTTGTTTGTTATATCCGGCCCCATTTAAATTTTTTAGGTGGTATAGTTTTGTTATGCTTCACCTCTTGCCATGTTAACCAATATTTAATATTGTTGAGTACCTAATCGGGAGTGAACTAAATAATTGATGTGGTGTTTCGTCAATATGCAACTCGTTGCATATTGGGCTCCATTTAACTTGTAGTTTTGTTTGTGCATATTGCCATGCCATACTATTTAAACCGGACATGCATCATACTTGTTTGTGCATCATGACATGTTTATGCTTGTGTGTTTACCATGTTGTTTGTTTCTTTCCGGGTTGCTTCTCTCGTTAGCTTCGGTTTCGTTCCGGAGTTGTGAGGATTCGTTCGACTACGTCCGTTTGTCTTCTTCATGGACTCGTTCTTCTTCCTTGCGGGATTTCAGGCAAGATGACCATACCCTCGAAATCACTTCTATCTTTGCTTGCTAGATGCTCGCTCTTTTGCTATGCCTATGTTGCGTTACCTACCACTTGCTAAATCATGCCACCCACATTGCCATGTCAAGCCTCTAACCATCCTTTCCTAGCAAACCGTTGTTTGGCTATGTTACCGCTTTGCTCAGCCCCTCTTATAGTGTTGTTAGTTGCAGGTGAAGATGAAGTTTGTTCTTTTTTGGAACATGGAGCTGTTGTTCCTTGTTGGAACATGTTTATGTTGGGATATCACAATATCTCTTATTTAATTAATGCATCTATATACTTGGTAAAGGGTGGAAGGCTCGGCCTTATGCAGTGTTTTGTTCCTCTTGTCGCCTAGTTTCATCATATCGGTATTATGTTCTCGGATTTTGCGTCCCTAGCGCGGTTGGGTGATTTATGGGACCCCCTTGACAGTTCGCTTTGAATAAGACTCCTCCAAGCAAGGCCCAACCTTGGTTTTACCATTTGCCACCTAACCCTTTTTCCCTTGGGTTCTGCGAGACTCAAGGGTCATCTTTATTTTAAACCCCGGGCAGTTCTCCTTGATTGATGGCCCAAACCGGCGATGTCCGGCGCCCCACAGGCAATCAGGGTCTATGCCAACCCGACGTCTTGCTCATCCGGTGTGCCACGAGAATGAGATATGTGCAGCTCCTATCGGGATTTGTCGGCACATCCGGGCGGCTTCTTGGTCTTGTTTTATTCTGCCGAAATGTCTTGTGGCGGGATTACGAGACTGATCGGGTCTTCCGGGAGAAGGAATACCCTTAGTTGATCGCGAGCTTATCATGGGCTAAGTTGGGACACCCTGCGGTATTATCTTCGAAAGGCGTGCCCTTGGTTATGAGGCAGATGGGAATTTGTTAATGTCGGTTGTAGAAAACCCAAAGTTGATCGTAATTAAAATACACCAACCGTGTGTGTAACCGTGTTGGTCTCTTCTCGTGGTCAGGAGGTGAACAGTGTTGGAGTTATGTTTGGCGTAGGTTGTTCTAGGATCACTTCTTGATCATAGTTGTTCGACCGTGCTTTTGCCTTCTCTTCTCGCTCTCATTTGCGTATGTTAGACACGAGATATGCTGAGTAAACTTGCTGCAGCTCCACCTCACTACATTCTCCTACCCATAAGCTTAAATAGTCTTGATCTCGCGGGTGTGAGATTGCTGAGTCCCGTGACTCACAGATACTTCAAAACCAGTTTGCGGTGCCGGCGAAACCGTGCGGTGGCGCATCCGAGCTCAAGGAGGAGCTTGATGAAGATCTTGTTCATTGTGTTGTTTCGTTTGAGTTGATCGATAATGGAGCCCAGTTGGGACGATCGGGGATCTGTGTAGCATTTGGCGTAGTCTTCTTTTATTTTTGGTTCCGTAGTCGGACCTTGATTGTATCTGTATGATGTAATGCTTTACTCATGTATTGTGTGAAGTGGCGATTGTAAGCCAACTATGTATCTCTTTCCCTTATGTATTACATGGGTTGTTTGAAGATTACCTCACTTGCGACATTGCTTTCAATGCGGTTATGCCTCTAAGTCGTGCTTCGACACGTGGGAGATATAGCCGCATCGAGGGCGTTACATGATCGGGTAGGAAGACCACGGGTTGAACTTTGGGGCGACTGGCTCCATCGCATATACGTCCCTTAGTGCACGCTTCCGCTCCCTTTTGGGTATGTGGGTTGCGTATATCATGTTCACCGTCCGCACTTGTGGGGGGAAGCTTTACTGTACTCTATTGTTCGGCGGCCGGGGCTCCTCCTCGTCATCGCTATACAGCCCCTTGTCATTGTTTTCAACATTTAACTTGCTGCTGCTTGAACACCCAACAATCCTGTTGGTGTGGTTGGCTGGTTTTTGAAGTGTCATGTATACGCACAGCGATCGAATATTTGGTCCAAATTGGGCCGGGCCGGATATTTCTTTTAAGCGGTTTTTCCGCTGGCCGGGCTTAGAGCCTCTGAATCCGGCATTGACTGCCGTATCCTCGGCATTATCGCCGTTAATCGGTAGCTTGTGCTTATTGCGGCGTGACCTGCCATTGCTGTCCTTGGTATCCAATTACCGGGCTCTTGGTCATGTTGTTACTACGAGCTAACCACTTGTCCTCTAACAGCATAAGCGGGTCGTGAGTGTTGTGAGGGCTGCCATGGATTTGGCTTTTCCTGTCCTAGGTGCGGGCAAGCCACTAAATCACGGATGTTGTGTTTGAAGGCTGCAAGGGCCTCTGCATCGGGACAATCGGCGATTTGATTTTTCTTGGTTAGGAACCGTGTCGAATTATGCAGTCGATTCCTCTGGCTGCTGAATTATGTGGCTTAGGTCTTGGCGTCGGTGGTGGGACATATGTGCCTGAAATTGTCGAGAATGCGGCTTCGGGTCTTCCCAACAACCAATTGACTCTGTTGGCAAGCTGTTAAGCCAATGTCGGGCTGGTCCTTTAAGCTTGAGTGGGAGGTATTTGATGGCGTGTAGATCATCACCGTGGGCCATGTGGATGTGAAGGAGATAGTCCTCGATCCAAACCGCAGGATCTGTTGTGCCATCGTATGATTCAATGTTCGGGTTTGAAACCTTGAAGTTTGATGATCCATCACTTCATCATGAAGCATAGTGGGTGTCTGGCGCCTCTGCATTGGGCTATATCACGGCGCAGCTCAAATGAGCTTTGTCTCTTGTGTTTGGCCCGGCCGGAGTTGCCATATCCGGCGTGGCGGTTATCGTCACATGTAAGTGGGCATACGCGATCCGTGAATCGATCTTGTTTGCCTTGACTTGTCCTCAATATATCTCACAGGTGCAGGCGCATTTCCCAGCCTTGGTATTTTTGAGCAGCGCAAGTGCGGCTTGAGTTGAGGCCGAGAGGCCTCTGTCATGACCACGAGGTGGCGGTCAGCCCGTATCATCGCTGTTGATGTAGGTTTGGGTGCTTCCTCCTCTAGTCGGGTAGCAGCCTCGTTTTAGGTAGCTCTTGGAGGCGCTCGAGTTCATACTCTTGACCGCAAGGACTTGATCCATCTGTCATTAGCAAGTCTTGGTCAGCTCTAAGTTGTTGCTGCTTTTTCTTGAGGATGCTTGCCGTGGCCATAAGCCTGCATTTGAAGCGCTCTTGTTCGGCGGGATCCTCGGGCACAGCAGATTAAATGGTGTCGAGGCTTGCCTCATCTTTGGAGGAGGCATGTAATTATCGTCCTCTACCTCTCTTTACGCCGCTCTCTCACGAGGCTGGCTTTTCCATCGTCTGCGCTGAATCCTCTTTGGAGGGTTGTCTTGACCTTGTCGAGGTGTTATTGTCTCCCATGCGGAATCAGCGTTTTCTTTGTGGCGGGACTTAAGCGGCGCCCGGCCTTGGCGCTTAGGCTGTTTCTTGGAGGGTCATCCTCCATTTGTTCCATCACCATTCCCATCTTTTGGGATGTCCACCATGTATATGTCGTATGGCGAGGTGGCCTTCCGATGCCTTGTGGCGCTGGTTCTTGATCGTCTCACGCATACGTCGTCCATACCGTTGATGTCTTGAGTGAAGTCGAGCATGTCGGTTAAATCATCGGCGGTGGCTATGAAGTGGGTGGTGGGTGGGCTTTGAATTTCTTCGTCGTCCGCATCCCAACCTTCGACCATAATCCGGCGGGCTCTCGATAAAGAGAGACTTTAGTGAGTTCAGGATGTCACCAAAGGCGAGTCTTTGAAAGATTTCATGCGATGAATTCCATGATCGGCGTGTCGGATCGATTGGCGGGGCGTGGAAGGTTAGTCGAAGAGAGTCCGGCACCTTGGAGTCCTGAGCCGCAAAAGGACAGGGTAGGTGTATGTCTCAATCAGCGTAGAGATTGCAGCCCCGGCGGTGTCCAGCCACCCGTCCTCGTCGGTATGATCGGCTCGAGCCCAAGGTGGGGCGGACTACAATCTTGACCTCCGGGACCTTTGATTCGGTGGCGAGCTAAATCATGCCCCTCGTGACGGTCTGGCGGCGCTTGGCGTGGCTCGAACCGTCGAAGATCAAGTCTCCATGCGGACGTCGGCCGCGTAGTTCAAACTTCAAATCTGACTGGTGGCTAGGGCGTAGCTTTCAATCTGCTCCGGATGGCCAGCGAATTGGCCCGCGATGCAAAACCGCCCGAATCTGAAGATCTGTCCGGGAGAAAAGTCTCACCACAGGCGCGCCGTTGTTGATGATCGGAGGAGCCATCGGGCCTAAAGATGGCGACAGAGGAACTTTCAATAAAAGCACCAATGTCGGTGTCAAAACGGCGGATCTCGGTAGGGGTCCCGAGCTATGCGTCTAGGCGGATGGTAACGGAGACAAGGGACCGCGATGTTTTACCCCGGTTGGGCCCTCTCGATGGAGGTAAACCCTACTCGACTTGATTAATATTGATGATATGGGTAGTACAAGAGTAGATCTACCACGAGATCGAGAGAGGCTAAACCCTAGAAGCTAGCCTATGGTATGATTGTTGTTAGTCCTATGGACTAAAACCCTCCGGCTTATATAGACACCGAAGAGGTTAGGGTTACCTGATCGGTTACAATGGTAGGAGATCTACATATCCGTATCTCCAAGCTTGCCTTCCACGCCAAGGAAAATCCCATCCGGACACGGGACGAAGTCTTCAATCTTGTATCTTCATAGTCCAGGAGTCCGGCCAAAGGTCATAGTCTGGCTATCCGGACACCCCCTAATCCAGGACTCCCTCAGCCGCCTTCTCTTCTCGGGCCACTGCGACGAGGGAGTCGATAGTTTGGCTCCAAAACCGGATTTTCACAGCTTGCGCCCCCTACCTGGCGTGCCAAATATGTCGGTGGAAACGACACCTATGGGATCACGGGGAATCCCTTCTCTGGTCGTTGGTGCGTTCTTTGTGGAAAGAAGCGGGTTTAAGACATCAACACGGGAAATTTATCCAGGTTCGAGCCTCAAGTGATGCGTAATACCCTACTCCTGCTGGTTTGTGTTTATCTGGTGTTCTTGGACTGGCTACAAAGCATGCAGGGTCCAAAAAGTCTGAATCCTCTCACAGTACACCGCGGGCCTCTTTTTATAGTCAAATGGGCTGCCACTGTGGCACATAGGAGGTGGAAAGTTGTACAGTAGTCGATTTTATCTCTGGCACCGTAGGATAAAATGCATTAAATGCGCTACTTAGGTGTCCTCTTACTTTATCGGTGATGGCAACGAAGCCCGTCCCGTCCGTTGATGCTTCTCCTTGTTTCGACATGTGTCCAGGCCAACAGGCATGCAACGCCATGTAAGCTGGCAGGCTGCTGAGTTGGTGTGGTGGCAGGGTCTTCACGAAGATCTGCATGCCACCACGTAGGTGCTTGACTAGTTGGCTTAGGAGCCACGTACTGCCACGTGGGTAACTGCTTAGTTGGTGGGTCGGCTGCCGAGCTAGGGCGTCGACGGAGCAGCAAGGCCTTGCCGCGGTCTTGCTGATATTCCCGTCAAAGGTCTTGCCGGGGCCTTGTGGGCGCCCTCGGCAGGAGTCTTGCCGGGGCCTCGTGGGTATCTTCGGCAGGGGCCTTGCCGGGGCCTCGTGGGCATCCTCGGCAAGGAGCCTCGCTGTTGTCTTGTTTCCTGGTTCCTATCTAGGCCTCGCGGGCCCTTTGTCTTCACAAAGATCTGCATCCCACCATGGAGGCGCCTCCCGGGCCTTGGTTCCAATGTGGTTGATGGCGTCGGAACTCTTAGACTCAAGGGTGGTGGCCTTGTTGGTGTTGGGCAAGTTGCCCCGGCAAGGCTCTTGTCGGGGCTGTGAAGGCCACCCCGGCAAGGGCCTTGCCAGGGGAGTTTCACCTCGCCCCTCTGCTCTTCATGCTTCTGGTCTCGAGCATGGCTCTGGTAGTCTGGTGTCTTTGCTTCCTCTTATATCCCACCAAGCACGGCCGCAGGCGTGTGGCTGCGACTGCCCGTGCACAAGTAAAGGGCCCCTACTTTTGTACACCTACACTAGACGACCGTGCTTGCAGACAACCCCAAGTTCCAATCGACGCATCAGCAGTTGTTTCCGAGTGGATCGCAAAATGAGTATCAGGTATTCTGCACTCCGATTCAGAACATTGTAGGTGCTGCTTGAATTGCAGATTCCATCCGGGCGTCCCAGTCCGAAGCTGGAGCAGGTCTTCGGCAGATTCGAGCATTGCTCAGGGCGACCAGGGAGTAGAATTCTGCTGTTTCCCAGTGCCGCAATCATATACACATCAGATCTGTAAGGGCGGATACAGTTCAGTCAGCTAGCTCACAGCCCAAGATCGCCTCCGCGGTGTGAAGATCGCAGTTACCATCAGGATCAGTACTTGGATCAAGGCAACGGTCAGTTAAATCCTCGACATCACTGCGATGAGCACAGTCGAGTGCCGACACCCCCTCCGAGGAGTGGTTCGTATGCGCCCCGGTGGTACGACGACATGCGCTCGTACGGTGATGAACGGAGAGAGCCAATCGACCCCCGAGATCCTGGATTCAATGCAAGGCCAGTCCTCGTGCAAAAACTAGTCGACAGGGGCAGAGATGACAGAGAGGGCCTGGATAGAGATCGTCTGAGTGGAAGTGGCGTGTTTGTCTCTGGTCCCGAATGTTTCAGCAGGGCCATACGGGCTGCTGAGATACCACCCAACTTCATATTGGCCATGGGGTGACCAAATTCACTAGCGAGTGGAAGCCGGATACATGGTTAGAAGATTACCGAGTGGCTGTGCAGATTGGTGGAGGCAATGATTATGTTTCCATGAAACATTTGCCCTTGATGCTGGAAGGATCGTCCCGGGCGTGGTTGAACCAGTTAGCTCCTGCTAGGAAGACTTGGCCCGAGTGTTCATTAAAACATTCGAAGGCACTTGCAAGCGTCCTGCTGGGCTGACTAAATTGCAGCACTGCATCCAGAAGCCGAATGAAACTTTGAGATATTACATATACATCATTGGACCATGCTTCACCATGTGGTGGATAATGTTATAGAGCATAAGCAGTCTGTGCTTTCAAAGAAGGTGTCAGGTACAGAGAACTCATCCTGAAATTTGGACGGTCTAGGACCCTGACCCTGAACCGAATGATGGAGATTGCCACTCGGTACGCGAATGGAGAATAAGAAGATCATCTCCACAGCGGCAAAGGAAAAGCTAATGAGCATGACCCCAACAACTCTAATCCCAGTCGAAAACATAAGCGCAAAGCTGAAGCCGTTGGTCAAGCAGAAGCAGCTGCTCTGGCCGCACAAGGCAAGTTCAAAGGTAAAGCCAGAGAGCAGTGGGTACCCAAGAAGAAGAAGGATCAGTCGGGCCAGGATGTCCTAGATCTGCCGTGTGCCATACACCCAAATAAAGACGAGGAGGGTAACCTGATTTTACCCAAGCATACCACTCGGTAGTGCAGGCTATTTATTCAGCAGTTTCGCCAGGGCCAGTCGAGTGAAAAGATCCTCGAAGATGACGAAGAAGAAAAGGCCGAGGATTATCCCAAGGTCAATGCCACTCTGGTGATTTTCGCTGACGTCGAGAGCAAAAGACGACTGAAAGTCATTAACCGAGAGGTGAATATGGTTGTTCCAGCGACTACGACATATCTCAAGTGGTCCAAGACTCCCATAACCTTCGATCAGTCGGACCACCCATCTCACGTTGTTACCCCTGGGCGGCAGGTGCTGGTGGTTGATCCAGTTATGCTAAGCACTTGGTTGCGTAAGGTCCTCATGGATGGTGGGTGTGGTTTGAACATACTCTATGCTGAGACCCTGAAGGGAATGGGCATTCCGATGTCACGACTCAGCGAGAGTGACATGCAGTTCCACGGAGTCATTCCAGGGAAGAAGGAAAAATCGCTCAGTCAGATTGCTCTGGATGTGATTTTTGGTGACAAGAAGAATTTTCGGAAGGAAAAACTGACGTTTGAAGTGGTAAACTTTCACAATGCCTATCATGCTTTCCTCGGTCGACCGGCTTATGCACGTTTCATGGCCCGTTCATGTTAAGTGTACCTCAAGCTGAAGATGCCTGGACCCAAGGGTGTAATCACAATTACGGGGAATAGGCAAAGAGCCGAGGATTGTCTTCAGCAGGGATCCAAAATCGCTGATGAGCAAATGGCAATGGTGGAGTTGGAAGAGTACAAGAAAAATGCTGATACGACTGATTTGCTTTGGTCAAAGAAGCCAGCCTATGATTCTGCTTTCTAGTCCGTGGGAGAGACGAAACAAGTTCACATTTATCCGTAAGATCTTGCAACCGCTCCAAAAAACATCTCCACGACACTCGACAGCAAATAGGAAGCCACACTTGTCCAGTTCCCCCGTGAGAACTGGGACATCTTCGCATGGAACCCATCTGACATGCCAGGTGTACCCACGGGACTGGCTGAGCACCGCTTGAGAGTTGACTCAAAGGCCAAACCTGTTAAGAAGCATCTCCACCGCTCTGCTGCGGAGAAGAGGAAGGCGATTGGTGAGGAAGTTGCTCGGCTCCTGGCGGATGAGTTTATACGTGAAATATACGACTCCGAGTGTCTCCCAACATCGTCATTGTCCCCAAAAGGAAAAGTCACTCCGTATGTGCATCGATTTCAAACATATCAATCGGGCCTGCCCGAAAGATCATTTTCCGCTCCCCCGCATCGACAAACTGTGGATTCCACTGTGGGATGCGAGCGCTTGTCTTTTCTTGATGCATACTCCGAGTACCATCAAATCCGACAGTATGGACCAGATGAAATAAAAACTGACTTCATCACCCCTTTCAGGTGTTTTTGCTATGTCACCATGCCATTCGGTCTCAAAAATGCTGGTTCCACCTTCATGCACATGATTCAGAAGTGCCTGCTCACTCAGATCAGTTGGAATGTCGAGGCTTACATGGGTGATATCATGGTCAAGTCAAGCAAAGGTTCCGACCTGCTGACTGACCTTGCTGAAACCTTTGCCAACCTGAGAAGGTACGTCATCAAGATGAATTCGTCTAAGTACACCTTCGAAGTGCCTGGAGGCAAGCTACTCAGTTTTATCCTTTCCGAACGAGGTATAGATGCCAACCCCGAGAAAGTCAGCACGATTGTCCGAATGAAATGCCTTGAGCGCATACATGATGTCCAAAAACTCATAGGCTGCCTTGCAGCACTGAGTCGGTTCATTTCTCGTCTCGGAGAAAAGTCACTGCCTTTATACCGACTGACGAAGAAGTTCAATAAGTTCGAGTGAACCCCCAAAGCAGAAGTAGCATTTGTTTAGCTCAAAGCCCTGCTATCCACCCAGCCAGTGCTTGCTGCCACGAACAGCAAAGAACGTCTGCTTTTGTACATTGCGACCACTGGCCAAGTCGTCAGCACAGTTCTCATAGTGGAGCGAGAAAAAGAAGGAAAGGCCTACAAAGTCCAACGACCAGTGTATTACATCTATGAGGTTTTGCCTCCATCCAAGCAAAGGTATCCTCATTATCAGAAGCTTGTCTACGGTATTTACTTGACAGTGAAGAAAGTTGCACATTATTTTTAAAAACACTTGGTCTCAGTCATCAGTGACACCTCACTGTCTGAAATCATGAACAATCGGGATGCAACTGGTCGAGTGGCTAAGTGGGCAATCGAGCTCCTCCCTTTTGATATTAAGTTTTAAGAAAAGAAGGCAAACAAGTCCCAAGCACTCGCAGATTTCATGGCTGAATGGATAGAATAACAACAGTCAACCTAGATCCACTCGGAGCTTTGGACGATGTTCTTCGATGGCTCCAAGATGCTGAATCGTTTGGGCGCCGGAGTGGTCCTAGTATCCCCAAAAGGTGATCGACTCAGTTATGTCCTCCAGATTCACTTCGATTCCTCCAACAATGAGGCTGAGTATGAAGCGCTCCTCTATGGGTTGCGTATGGCCATCTCACTCAGCGTCCGTCGCCTAATGGTATACGATGATCCGGATCTGGTGGTCAATCAAGTAATGAAGGAATGGGACGTTAGAAACCCCGCTATGAAAGTATACTGCAACATAGTGAGGAAGTTAGAAATGAAATTTGAGGGTCTGGAGCTTCATCACGTTCCTCGAATCAAAAATAAAGCAGCTGACGATTGGGCAAAAATTGTCTCCACTCGGAAGCCCATCCCCAGCAACGTGTTCCTTGAGCACCTCCATTCCCCGTTAGTGCAGGAAGATCCTTTTACTGAAGAGCCACCTCAGGCGATAAGTCCCTCTGACCCGACTGAAATCGAGGTCCCTGCAGTCATTGACTTGGTTATGGAGGTTCTAGTAATTACCACCGATTGGACGGTGCCAAACATTGCATATTTGCTCAGGCAAGAAATCCCAGAGGATGAAGTTGAGGCACATCAGATTGTCCGCAGATCCAAAGCTTTCATTGTGATGAATGGACAACTATACAGAGAGAGTGTCATTGGCGTAGCTCAATGATGTATTTCTCCAGAGGAAGGTCGATTGTTCCTAGAAGAGATCCACACAGGAACCTGCGGCCATCACACGTCTTCTCGGACAATCGTAGCTAAGGCTTACCGAGCCGGTTTTTATTGGGCACGTGCCAATGAAGCCGCCAAAGTGATGTTCAACACTGCCACTGATGCCAGTTCTATGCAAACTTGTCCCATAAACCCGCATCCGCTTTGAAGACCATACCACTCGTCTGGCCGTTTGCCGTGTGGGGATTGGATATGGTTGGACCACTCAGGACAGGCAGGAGTGGCTTCACTCATCCGCTCATGGCAGTCGACAAGTTTACCAAGTGGATTGAAGCTAAGCCTATTAAGAAGCTAGATTCATGCACAACCATGAAGTTCATGAGAGAATTGATATTCAGATTTGGAAGTTCATTGGAGTTCCTCATAGCATTATCACAGACAACGGCTCAAACTTCGATTCGAAAGAGTTCAGAAGGTTCTGCGCCACCCAAGGTACTCGGGTAGACTACGCATCTGTTGCACACCTACAGTCGAATGGTCGGGCTGAGAGGGCAAATGGCCTTGTCCTTCAATGGTTGAAGCCGCGTCTCATGTGTGATCTCGAGCATCCAGCTGGAGCTTGGGTGACCGAACTGCCGTCTTCCCTATGGGGTTTAAGGACGACCCCTAACCGGTCCACTGACCGCACCCCTTTCTTCATGGTGTATGGAGCCGAAGCCGTGCTGTCGAGTGATCTCCTCCACAACTCACCCCGAGTGGAACTCTATTCAGAAGCCGAAGCGGAGCAGGCATGCCAAGATGTTGTGGATCTCTTGGAGGAAGAGCGGGAGATGGCCCTGATACAGTTGACTGTTTACCAGCAAGAGCTACGGTGTTTCCACGCCAGGAACGTCAAGGGTCGGGCATTCCAAGAAGGAGATCTTGTGCTCCGATTGGATCAGCAACGGCCACACAAGCTCGCCCCCGCGTGGGAAGGTCCCTTCATTGTCACCAAGGTGCTGCATAATGGGGCCAACCACCTCTACAACCTAACAAAGAAGACTGACGAGCCGCACGGCTGGAACACAGATCTTCTCCGTCGATTCTATACTTGACGATTGAATTGTTAAGATGTAATAAGAGTACTTTTTGAAAAATTTGCTTATCAAATACATGACTCCTATAGTCCGACGATGATTTCTCTCGCACAAATGCATGTTCCAAACCCCCAGCGGGTGGCTTAGTTGCGAACCAGTTTTTCGCCCAAGTTAAAAACTACTCCGAGTGAGAGCATCCCTCCCACTCGAGGGCTTAGCCGCGAGCCAGTCCTCGCCTCAGTTAAAAACTACTCTGATTGAGAGCATCCCTCCCACTCGGGGGCTTAGCCGTGAGCCAGTCCTCGCCTAAGTTAAAAACTACTCCGAGTAGAGAGCATCCCTCCCACTCGGGGGCTTAGCTGCGAGCCAGTACTCGCCTAAGTTAAAAACTACTCAGAGTGGAGAGAATCCCTCCCACTCGGGGCTTAGCCGCGAGGCAGTCCTCGCCTAAGTTAAAAACTACTCCGAGTAAGAGAATCCCTCCCACTCGAGGACTTAGCCGCAAGCCAGTCCTCGCCTAAGTTAAAAACCACTCCAAGTGAGAGCATCCCTCCCACTCAAGGGCTTAGCTGCGAGCCAATCCTCGCCTAAGTTAAAAACTACTCCGAGTGAGAGCATCCCTCCCACTCAGTGGCTTAGCCATGAGCCAATCCTTGCCTAAGTTGAAAACTACTCTGACTGGAGAGCATGCCTCCCACTCGGGGGCTTAGCCGCGAGCGAGTCCTCGCCTAAGTTAAAAACTACTCCGAGTGACAACATCCCTCCCACTCGGGGCTTAGGCTCGAGCAGTCGTCGCCTAAGTTAAATCCTACTCCGAATGAGAGCATCCCTCCCACTCAGGGGCTTAGCCATGAGCCAGTCCTCGCCTAAGTTAAAAACTACTCCGAGTGAGAGCGTCTCTCCCACTCGGAGGCTTAGCCGTGAGCCAGTCCTCGCCTAAGTTAAAAAACTACTCCGAGTGTGAGCATCCCTCCCACTCGGAAGCTTAGCCGCGAGACAGTCCTTGCCTAAGTCAAAAACTACTCTGAGTGAGAGGATCCCTCCCACTCGGAGGCTTAGCCACGAGCCAGTCCTGACCAAACTTAAAAAAGTGTTCCGAGTGACGCACATCCCTTTAACTCAGAGATTTATCCGCAAACCAGGTGAATTAAATTATGCAATAAACTGAGGAAGCAACGTTCAGATAAATCCATAACCTCAAGTTCTCAAGCGCAGATGAAAGTACTTGGGCAGAAAGCCCGAACGAGTTTTAACGATAACAAAATCACTCGGCATACCGAGGCAAATAAGTCCCGACTGGGAGTTACTCGAATCATAAAGCTTTTCTTCATGCGCCGGTGGGACTCACTGGCTCGACAAAGGTGTCCAGGTCTATGCCATCTGCTATCTGTGTGGCCGCCTCAATGAAAGTCTCCATGAAGTGTTCAAACTTGAGCTTCTTCATATTTGCCACCTGCAGAGCCTTCAGCTTGTCTTCCTTGGCATCTTTGCAATGGACACAGACGAGTGAGAGTGCCACGTCGGCCCCGCAGCGAGCAACAGACTTCTTCCATGCTTGCACTCGACCAGGGATGGCATTGAGTCGGGTCATAATGGACTCGAGATCATTCTTAAGTGTATCCTAATGCCACAATTCTTTATCTATCTTCGCCAGCGCGGCCCTCGGACAAGTGATGTACCCCCGGACATCTTTGAGACGAGCTTCAAGTCACAGTATGTTTAGAGCCACTGCATCCTTTATGAGTGACTTGGTGGGATCTAGATCTGTCTCGATCCGACCAGTCTCCTCCTCGAAGTTCTGCCAGAATTCTGCACAAGGGAGAAAGAAAAGATTAGTTATGCCATTGCTTTCAAAGTCCGTAGAGATTCACTCGACCAATGAGAGGTACCTTCAAGCATGCCATACATCTTCTTCGCAAAACCTCCCATATATTTTTCCAACGCGTCCCTCTTCTGTGTGAGCTCGTCCACCTTGTCGGTCAGGGCTGTTTTCTCCAATTCAAAAGCACTCGCTTGATCTTCAATCTTCTTGGCCCACTGAGCCCGTTCCTTCTCGAGCTCTTCAACAATAGTCTTCAAAGATGCATTTTCCTCTTCTAACTTTCCGACTGAGGCCAACTTTGCCTCAGCAGCCTCGGCTTTCTATCTAGCCACCTTCTGCGCCCCACAAGTACGTTGCCCTTATCTTCCAGAGCCTGCTTCATGGTGTCTAAAGAAATAACATTCCTGAGTCACGCTTGAAGTTGACGATTGAGGGAGTCCTGGATTAGGGGGTGTCCGGATAGCCGAACTATCACCGTTGGCCGGGCTCCTGGACTATGAAGATACAAGATTGAAGACTTCGTCCCGTGTCCGGATGGGACTTTCCTTGGCGTGGAAGGCAAGCTTGGCAATACGGATATGTAGATCTCCTACCATTGTAATCGACTCAGTAACCCTAACCCTATCCGGTGTCTATATAAACCGGAGGGTTTTAGTCCGTAGGGCGAACAACAATCATACCATAGGCTAGCTTCTAGGGTTTAGCCTCCTTGATCTCGTGGTAGATCTACTCTTGTACTACCCATATCATCAATATTAATCAGCGGAGTAGGGTTTTACCTCCATCGAGAGGGCCCGAACACAGGTAAAACATCGTGTCCCTTGTCTCCTGTTACTATCCGCCTAGACGCTTGCATTGGGACCCCCTACCGAGATCCGCGGTTTTGACACCGACATTGGTGCTTTCATTGAGAGTTCCTCTATGTCGTCATCTTTAGGCCCGATGGCTCCTTGATCATCAACAACGAGCGGTCCGGTGAGACTTTTCTCCTCGGACAGATCTTCGTATTGGCGGCTTTGCACGGTGGGCCAATTCACTTGGCCATCTGAGCAGATTAAGCTACGCCCAGCCATCAGGTCAGATTTGGGAGTTTGAACTACGGCCAACATCCGCGGAGACTTGATCTTCAGCGGATTCGAGCCACAGCCAACCGCGCGCATTGTCTCGATGGGCACGATCTAGCTCTGCCGCCCGAGCGAACAGCCACGGAGGCGCACTAACGCCGCTCCGACCCTTAGCTCGGGCCGACTCTGATCGAGGGCGAGTGGTTGGACACCGCCTCGGGGGCTACGATCTCTACGGCGATTGAGCCGAACTCCATCCCCGTCCTTTGTGAAGACCATGACTCCAAGGCGCCGGACTCCTCTCCGGACTTCGAACCCTCCGCGCCCCTGCCAATCGAATCCGATTGGGCGCCGGTCATGGAGTTCACTACCGCGGACATCTTTCAGCACTCGCCCTTTGGCGACATCCTGAATTCACTAAAGTCTCTCTCTTTATCAGGAGAGCCTTGGCCGGACTACGATCAGTAAGGTTGGGATGCGGACGACGAAGAAATTCAACGCCCACCACCACCCACTTTGTAGCCACCGTCGACAACTTAAACGACGTGCTCGATTTCGACTCCGAAGACATCGACGGTATGGACGACGATGTAGGAGACAACCATGAACCAGCACCTATAGTATACTGGACAGCCACCTCATCCCATGATGTATACATGGTGGATACACCTAAAGGAAGTGAAGACGAGGAACAACGGGACACTACGAAGGATAAATCCCTCGGCAGTCAAAACAACAGCGTAAGCGCCGCACCAAGTCCCGACTAAACAAAGACGGCAGCCACACAGACCCAGCCTTAGAGCGGGCGAACCAAGGACGGCGAACATGCTATCGAGCAACCGTCCCAACAGGACAACTTGGATAAACAAACCGTCCCGGCAAAGATAACGATCCGGACGATCTCACGGACAAATTGTTGGAGCGAAGAACCTCCACAAAAGGCTCGCCGCCATCTGCTGCGCAGCCTGAAAAAGCGAAGCGGAAGCTCAAAACAGCGGAAGATCCACTCGAATCAGATGGAGCAAAGTACTCAATACATAGACAAATCTGGCGGCGATCGCGAACAAAAAGCTACCCAAAGAAAACTACTGCCCGAATTTGATGAGGAGGCCGTAGAACCCCACAACCAAAAACAAGGAGGCCACCCGGTCGGATGGGCGACCCCACGGCAAGCGAGAGAGCGGCAAATGGCGCCACACACAAAGTCGATGCGCGATCCGCGTAAGGATTCGCATCAAAAGGATGGCCCGATTAGGTCCATCTATGGGCGAAAAGCAAGCTCTTCAAAGCAATGCAACACGCCAAATATCCGAACATCACGGCACACCCAAATATAGGGGTGCGCACACCTGTGTTTCACCGATGAGGTCTTTGGATCACGAATTCCCGGGATTCAAACCCGTAAACATAGAGGCATCTGACGGAACAACAGACCACAGTGCGGATTGAGGATTACATCCTCCACATACACATGGCTAGAGGAGATGATCTCACGCCATAAAATACTTACCCTCAAGCTCAAAGGGCCAGCCCGACATTGGCTCAAAAGCCTCCCTGAAAATACCATTGGAAGTTGGGAAGAGCTCGAGGATGATTTTCGGGAAAATTTTCAAGGGACTTATGTCCGTCCTCCGGATCTGAGACGATTTAAGTCATATAACTCAACAACCGGAGAGCAGCCCACAAATTCTGGAACAGGTTCCTCACCAAAAAGAACCAAATAGTCGACTGTCCGGATGCCGAAGCCTTAGCAGCTTTCAAACACAACGTCCGAGACGAATGGCTCGCCAGACACCTCGGCCAGGAGAAGCCGAGAATAATGGCTGCATTAACAAGCCTCATGACCCGCTTTTGCGCGGGAGAGGATAGTTGGCTAGCAAGATGCAGTACCAGCGACCCAAGTACATCCGAAGTCAGGGATGGAAATGGAAAACCACGACGCAGCAAGGATCAGCGCCGGACAAAGGGAAACAACCCGAAGAGCACGACAGTAAACGCCGGATTCAGAAGCTCCCGGCAGAATCATAAGAAAATGCCCCTCAAGGACAACAACGATGAGCTATCCAACCTAAACAAAATCTTGGACAAAATATGCCAAATCCACAGTACTCCCGGGAAGCCTGCAAACCATACCCACAGAGATTGTTGGGTCTTCAAGCAGTCCGGCAAACTCAATGCCGAACACAAGGGGCTCGACACACCAAGCGGGGACGATGACGAACCCCACAAACAGAGCACCGGAAAACAAAAGAATTTCCCACAAAAAGTCAAAACAGTGAACTCACTTCAAGTGACAAAAGGGAAAAACAGAGCGGAGCCCATAGAAACACGCACCGCACGGTCTATCCCAGCAGAGTCCCAACGATGGTTGTCAAAACCAATCACCTTCGATCATCAGGACTATTCCAGGAGTATCCGAAACGCAGGATGGACTGCCTTGATATTAGATCCTATAATCGACGGACTCCAATTTACACAAGTCCTAATGGACGGAGGTAGCGATCTAAACCTGCTATATCAGGACACAATCTGCAAAATGGGGATAGACCCAACCAAAATTTGCCATAGCAACACCTCCTTCATAGGGGTAATGCCAGGCCCATATGCCCATTGTACGGGCTCCCTACTGCTAGAAGTTGTGTTCGGCTCATCCGACAACTTCCGCCGCGAAAAGTTAACCTTCCACATCGCCCCATTCGAAAGTAGCTATCAAGCACTACTGGGGCGTGAATCTTTCGCCCGCTTTAACGCAATACCGCATTATGCATCTATTACACTTAAAATGCCCGGTCCACGCGGCATCATCTCATTAAAAGGGAGTATTAAGTGTTACTTGAGCACGGAAGAACGCGAGACTGCCTTGACAGCCACACACCAATCCGGCTCCGCTAACCAAAGCACCTGAATAGGTCATTCGAACCTCGGACACGACTAGACGAGTCCGGCGCCTACTAGCGGCATACCCCCGTACAAGGGGCTGCACGCATGTACAACAAGAGACAATAAAGCTCAATTTTATCCACTTTTCGAACCGTACTCTGTTTATTTAATATAAAGTACATTTTTCGCACGATCCTTTTTTCTTTTCAACTAAGTTCCTCTCTTTTACAGATGAACAACGTGCTACACCCGTCCAGGATACGGCACAACGGAGACACAAGCGCAAACGTGCAGTAGGGACCCGTTGCAAGGATTCTTTTCAGATTAAGACCCTGCGTAAACCTTTCTTACTGTCTCTTGTTGATACACATCCCCGGTTTCTTGCTATAACCGAGGAGGAGGTCTGGCGTTTTAGCATCGGCCGCACCAGAATTTTTGCATCGCACTGGGCGCCAGGCTTAGGGCATTATTCTGCCCGTTTTATAAAGACCGAATACCTTCGGAGTGTTCGGCGTCTCGAGTTAGGCCTTATATGCATCAGCTCGAATCATGTCTTTGGTCAAATGTTGGGTTTGCCTGCTCCCATGTTTTGGTACCTAACGTTCCATTATATCGGCTAAGGTAGCGCAGGAGAACCACTGCGATTGTGCCCCGGTTGAGCTGGGTTGAGCACCTCAGTGGAGAAAGCTAAAACTGACTGTCATGACATAGCGTGAGACTGGTCAACCACTTGATGACCCACGAATGTTTAGAATTCCCCGCATTGACGAAGGACCGTTTCGGTCAGGCACATACGGCGCCCGAATTCGGAGGCGCGGTGCCCCTAGGGACTATATAGTAGCCCCACCATCAAACTCCTATGGCTAAGTGAAAGTGATAAAGCATTATAGTCCGGTTGCCTAGTTTGCTACGCTATCACCTCCTTCACAGGACCAAGGCGTTGGATTAAGTGTGAAAATCGCCTTTTGCAAACACCCCGCACTATGTGCGTGGGGGCTTTGAAGTCAAGACTGCCATCTTTCAGGTTATATACACATATACATCAGCGGCAGACAGAGGCGTTTTAATACTTGAACGCACAAGTATAAAAAGCTCTTATATTGAAACGTTGTTTTCACAAATCATACATTCCATTTAAACATAATATCCTTCGAGCATTGCGTCTCTATTAAACGAGCGCCCTGCAGGACTTCCTCAAAATAGTGCTCGGCAGGTACTTGGCTTCTGTCTGAATCTTGGGATGCAACATCAGTGGCCTTCATCTCCGCCCAGTATGTCTTGACACGGGCAAGAGCCATCCGCGCTCCCTCTATGCATGCTGACCGCTTCATTGCATCGATATGCGGCACCGCACCAAGGAACTGTTGCATCAAGCCAAAATAACTCTTCGGCTTGGGGCTTTTCGGCCACAAATGAGTCACGACAGCCTTCATGGCAAGTCCGGACAACCTATTCAGCTCAGCCCATTCGGCCAAACGATCGGTTAACGAAAGTGGACGCTCCGGACTATGGAACTGCGACCAAAAAAGCTCTTCCATTCCATGATCCTTTTGACCTCGGAAGTGTTCGCCGCGTCTGCAAAGACTTCGCCGCCAAGTCGAGATAAGCATCCTCCGCGACGCCACAGCCGGTCCAATTGGCGTATTTTAGGATCCGTGAATTTCCTCCGCAGCGAAAGGGCTTTCCAGCCGCAATGTCTTCGGCCCGACGTAGCTCCTCCTTCATAGCTCTCATCGCAGAGCGAGTATCCTTAACCTCGGTGGTGGCCTTTTCAGTCCTCTTGCTTCGCTCGATCTTCTTTTCAAGAAGCTTCGCAATGGTCGATAGCATTCTTCAATTTCACGGCCATCTCGGCCATTTCTTTCTTGCTTCGGCGATGAGCAGCCTGTTCGCTTTTAGCTCTGCGGCCGCCTTTAAGGCAGCCGCATCACTTTTCCCCGCTTGCTCCTTGGCTTGGGCGAGCTCCACCAAGGCTCTCCATAGCAGCGGCACCATCTGCATTAAGCATACATGTTGTAAGGCATGGGCGTCAAGCTCCCTTACCAGGTGTCGCGGAGAAGTCGCATACCTTGTGACTCGTCAAGCCGCTTATTAACAAGCGTGATGTCCGTGATCCGCCACGTCAAGTTGCCGCTTCATTCGGCAAATTCATCAGTCCGCTAGCTACCGGACGCTTCGCCACCTACATAGGAAGAGCGATATTATACTGGGGTTATGATACTCGGCGCGCCGTCATTTTTGACACCGCACCAAGTCTCAGGGGCTACTATCTATACAGGGCGCATTTTATATGCAAAACTATCAGAAGGTACATCATTTTGCGTACCTCAAAACCCGTCAGTAAACTTACGACGACTTCATGCAATCCGCTCTCAGCGGATGAAATCCTTTCAATCACCGTACCCATTAACGTACGGTGATCTTCTGAGATAGATGCTCGCCCGAGCAGATCCTACAGCTCCTCCGACCGTACACCCGTTGGTGCCGGACTCGTCCGGTGGCCTTTTTCGAAGGCCGGACACGAGAGGTCTTTGAGGGACATACGGCTGCCTTCGCCCCGCCCGGATTCGGAGAAGCCCTCGCGACGACACCTCAGGGTCGCCTACCGCATGACGGTGATGCAAAGGAGGCGTTCGCTCTCCATCATCTCCGGATCAAGATCCTCAAGACGAGCTCTGCTGTGAAGGGCTGAGATCCGAACTACAAGGTAAAACTTTCGGTTACCTTCAGAAATAAAACAGGGATGTCTTTTATTTTATAAACTCCCCCCTTTTTACTTACGGCTCGCTGGAGGGCTGATCTCCTTGGGGAAATAGTGCGGCCGGGGCATCTCCCGCCGCAGGACCCTCTGGTGAAGATTTCTTCCCCCGCTTCAAGGCTTTGGTCTCCGGATCTCCAGAAGCGGTCCTCTTCTCCCCTCGGAGGGAGGGATTCTCGATCCCCCCTTTCTTGATAGCCTCCTTCATGGAGGAAGTAGCTTCCTCGTTCCCCCCTTCGCCTTCTTCAAAAGGCACAGCCTCTAGCATCTTGGTTAATACGGGATCCGGCGTGGTCTCAGGGAGGGGGGCCGGACACCTGATCAGTTTTGCTTTTGTTGTCCACTCCTGTTTAAAGGATAGCTCTTTTAAGGGCAAGTTTATGATAAATATGCGGATAGCATGTCCGGCATGTGGACTACTTACTTGAGTATCCGGCGATTGCAGCTCGCACCTGCGTCCTCGGTCAAGTCCGACACATTGCTCGTGATCCAAAGAACAGTTTGTACATCTCCACAGGCGTATGCCCATAAAATGTTGAAGAGCTCGTGGTCCCTCGGATTGAACTCCCACAGCGGATGGGGCGGCGTTTGCGAGGCAGGATGCGACGAAGCAGCATGACCTGTGCACTACGACCAGATTGATCTCTCTCTCTAGTAGGTATCGAACACGGCCCTGCAACAAGGGCACGCCCTTGGACGGCCCCCAGTCAAGCCTCAGATTGACCCATGATGCCAGCCGCGGTGGAGGACCCGAGCGAAAGGCAGGTGGCGCCACCCATTTGGTGCCCCTGGGAGCGGTGATATAAAACCACTCCTGTTGCCATAAATTGAGCTCCTCTTGAAAAGAGCCCTCGTGCCATGTAGCGTCTGCATTCTTGCTTATAACAGCCCCTCCAAGACTCGCCTCGATGCCCTTGATCATCTTGGCTCCACTTTGAAGGTCTTGAGCCACAATCCAAGTGAGGGGTAATGCGGAGGAAGGCTTCATATCTGACAATGAGCGACGAGATGTGGAGGATGGACTCGGATCCAAGTCATGGAATTCCAGCCCATAATAAAACATGAGCCCCCTCACAAAGGGGTCCGTCGGGAAGCCTAAACCCCGAAGGAAGTGAGACACGAATACCATGCTCTCACCGGGCTCGGGAGTGGGAACAACCTGCCCTTGAGCAGGCAGCCTATGCGAAATTTCGCCGGTTAGATACCTGGCGTCTCTCAGCTTTAGCACATCTTCTTCCGTGGCGGAGGAAGACATCCACCGCCTTGCAGGTCGGAGCGGACATTGTTGAAGGTCCAAGCGCCTAACTCGAGCTTTGGGTGTTGGAACTCGAGGCGAGGGGCGATTCGATTGAGATTGAAAGAAAGGAGCGGGCCTTGGTCTCGTTATAAAGAGGTTGAATACCAAGAGCCCACCACATGACCGTTCGGGACTCGCCGATGGAGGAGGCGTGCCACGGGCACGATCGGGTTACCCACGCCCGTATGGATGAGAATCCCGAATAAGGGGCACGATCTCCGTTTTGATAAGGCGTGCCAAGGAAACCGCCTCGCTAAACGCTACCGAGGTGGAACAGTAAAATGATTCAGATAAAGGCCCGGCCGTGGTGTGATGTCACGCCACGGAATACGTCAGCAGATCTGTGCAAAAGTTATTCTCTCTACGGTGGTATATGGAACTTGTTTTGCAGAGCCGGACACTATCCTTGTGTTCAAAATGTTCTATGAAGTATTCGGGAGAGGAACCCGCCTTGCAATGCCGAAGACAATATGCGTGCCGGACTCGTCGTCATTGAAGCCTGGTTCAGGGGCTACTGAGGGAGTCCTGGATTAGGGGGTGTCCGGATAGCCGAACTATCACCGTTAGCTGGACTCCTGGACTATGAAGATACAAGATTGAAGACTTCGTCCCGTGTCCGGATGGGACTTTCCTTGGCGTGGAAGGCAAGCTTGGCAATACGGATATGTAGATCTCCTACCATTGTAACCGACTACTGTAACCCTAACCCTATCCGATGTCTATATAAACCGGAGGGTTTTAGTCCAGGGGACTAACAAGAATCATACCATAGGCTAGCTTCTAGGGTTTAGCCTCCTTGATCTCGTGGTAGATCTACTCTTGTACTACCCATATCATCAATATTAATCAAGCAGGAGTAGGGTTTTACCTCCATCGAGAGGGCCCGAACCTGGGTACAAACATTGTGTCCCTTGTCTCCTGTTACCATCCGCCTAGACGCACAGTTCGGGACCCCCTACCCGAAATCCGCCGGTTTTGACACCGACAACGGTTTTCACTATGCACATCTGTTCGAGTTAAACTACTTGGCTCAAAGGATAGAAAGAAAGAACAACAGTGCACTCAGTCGACAAGATTTACCTCCTAGGGTCTTCGCCTTTGTCTGAGCACGTTCCAAGTTCCTCTTTGCCAGTTCCAAGTCCAGTTGGAGCTGGATCTTCTCCTTCTCTAGGGCAGGATACTGAGTCCCGAGCTCACAAGTTTTCTGAGATCAGTAAAGAAAAGTCAACAACAAAAAAGTTTCTCAAATATTTCTCTACTTCCGAGTGGAGAAGAGCAAATCCAGTTGCTACAACCAAACATACTCTAAGACCACCGCCGAATCAAACATTCGACGGCGGTCTCGGGGACTACACCCAGTGGGTGCACTCAGCGTGCCCCCCTGGATTCGTTTCCACTCGGCCTTAGCCTGACTGATCCGAACGAAGAACAAAAAAACATGTTCACTAAGACCCCCGCCAAATCAAACATTCGATGGAGGTCTCGGGAACTACACCAAGTGTGTGCACTCAGCGTGCCCCCACTGGATCTGTTTCCACTCGGCCTCAGCCTAACTGGCCCGAGTGGAGAGTTACAGGCAAAAATGTTCTAAGACCCCCGCCGAATCAGACATTCGACGACGGTCTCGGGGACTACACCTAGTGGGTGCACTCAGCGTGCCCCCACTAGATCAATTTCCCACTCGGCACGGCCTGACCGGTCCGAGTGGAAGAGCTACAGACTGAAAAACTACGAGCAAAGGAATACTGACGTCATAAGTAAAAAACACCCAATGGGTGTACAGAGTCAAGATGGAATGGAAAAACCCAATCATGAATCAACTTACAATCGCACTTACTCACACATTTTCCTCAAGAGCTGCACTGGCATCATAAGCCATCTTGCTAGCATCATACGCTTCCGTCAGATGTTGCATCATCAAATTGGCCTGAATCATGGCTTCCTTGCTGGCCCTAGTTTGGTCTTCAGGAACATGATGTAGAGTGAATACATTTGACGCAGGAGTCGGTGACGCAACTGGAGGGATCAGCACTTGAGGTTGACCAGTCGGACCCGAAGCAGGAACAGTCAACACCAAAGGTGAAGCAGTCGACAGAGGAGCAGCAAAGATAACACCGGTTCGAGATGAACCACCTTGCTCTTGAGGCACAACTTCAGGCGGCGCACGAGACGATTGGCCCGATGGCACTCTCTGAGTGAAACTACGGGGAGTGGTCGAGGTCGTACCTTCGCCACCCGCGACCTTCTGAGTCTCGTCTTCGTCGTTGTCAGCAAGGTGGATGATATCTTTGGCTCTGCAGTCACTCAACAGCAACAACAACTCATTCAACTGTTGAATCAACCAATGAAACAGAGCAGAGTGAAAACCATGTCATACCTCACCGAGAAGTGGCCGTGTCCACAGTGTCCATCTCCACATGGTCCTCATCAACTCGCATGGTCAACGTTATCGAAGTGGCGGCTCTGGTACAATTGTCACTCGGTCAGCAAAGGCACGAAGTTCTGCAGCAATAAGAAGAGAAGAAAAAGCCACTCACGTCGAAGTGATAGGTATGGTGACCTTAATTCTGGGTAGAGCCTTCCAGGGTTTTGATGGAGCGACCTTCGGCTGTTTCACAGTCTTCTTAGTCGGATCTGGCGTAGCGGTCCGAGTGCGCTTTCGGGTTCCTGACATTCGACGCCATGGCCTTACCCTGATTAGCTGTCGGGTCTTGGGTCTGTTTGGATAGACGCTAGGTGCATGGAGGAGACTCGACTTCCTCACTTTCTTATGAGTCGGCACTGCTGCCATCATTGTCTTCAGCGTAACTGATATCAGCGCTCCCACTCTCGCTGTCTACTCCTTCAATGAGCTGTTCTCCGTTCTGCACGGGTGAAAACATCTTCATGAACTCCTGTGAAGCACAAATATCAAAGTCAGTCTGTTGCCAACCCATTCGCATGTTGGAAACAAAAAAACTAAAACACTCAACAAGATATGTCTCACCTCCCCTGGTTGGTGCTCGACGTCGAAAGGCAGAACCCGCTTGGACCCATGTGGATTGTCACGAGCTCCGGTGATGCTTTAAGACATTTCATCATGGCCTCCTCCTTGACCTCCTCTGGATGCGTCCGAGTGATATCGTCTAGACCCATGTACTGCCACACGGGATGGCTCCGCACCTGCAGGGGCTGGATCCGTCGACTGAGGAATACCTCCAACAAATCCAAGCCCGTCACTCCACCTTGGATCAGCTCGACGACATCGTCCCAAGATTCCCACTTCAGCTTTTGCCCCCTCGTCCATGGTCAGCAAACGAGGAGCATTGAGCCTTGCCAACAAGAAGGGGGGAAGACCAGTCGATGAGCGAGGAGATGGAATGTTATTACACTAAAACCAGGTCGACTGCCAGCCCTGAACAGACTCAAGAAAAGTCATTGCAGGGAATGCACTCGTACCTCTCATCTGGACACCTAAACCCCCAAACATCTGGATCACATGGGTCCTCTCATCACTTGGATTTGCTTTCTTGACCGACTGGGATAGACAAGTAAATATATGTTTGAACAACCCCCTAATGAGGATGACAACCCAAGAAATTTTCACACATCGAGACGAAGGCGGTAAGATACGATATGGCATTCGGGGGGAAAGTGGTGGATTTGCACACCGAAGAAGTTCAGAAATCCTCAGAAAAATGGATGGGGAGGCAAGGAGAAACCTCTTTCCACGTGAGCGAGGAGGAGGACTCGCTCATTGGGATCCGACGCAGGCTTGACCTCCCCCTCTGCAACCTCCAAGACCCGGGGACCAGCAGGCCATTGGCGGTGAGCCCATATTGGTCCTCCATCGTGACAGTTGACGGCAGCTAGTCGCCCTGGATCCAGACCGGCGACAGCGTGGCTCGAGAAATCGACCCTTTCTTCCCCTTGGCTGCCTTCTTGGCGCGCTCCATCTTCGCCGTCTTGTCCTTCTCCATCTCCACGGTGGTCGTCGGAGCCGAGCGGGGCGGCGCAACATAGAGGCGGAGAGGCGAGGAGAAAGGAAAAAAAAATGAGAGGAGCAATGTTCCAACCCTCGGCCGCGTCACTTCTTATCATGGCCCGACTGACTCACTGACCTGTGGGCCAGCGAGATCCCAGCACATCGCACTAACAGGGATTACACAATACGTGTCGATAAAGGTGGGACGATAATCGAGGAGTCCGCCCCACTTGCCCCGCTTACTGCGTTGTTGCCTATCCACGTGCTTCTCCAAACTTCCGAATCCCGTGGAATCCGGACCTGACAGAACGGCCGATCGCGTCGAAAGATCTCCTTGTCCATTCGGGTCCGACCCAACGTTTGGGATCACTCGATCCCATATCAAACCATAATTGATCAAGGCAATTGATAAATAATTAAAGCAGCACAGGCGTCTGCAGGACTCTGAAGCGCCTCCGAAGCGCTAGGTCTAGCAAGAGCCCGCACCAATCCTTTTCACTCGAACCCCGATCCATTCAGGGGCTAATGACGAGGACATGTACCTAGTGTAGGGTCACAGGCCTAACCTATATACCCTACCCAAAGGCATTACGTACAGGAATTCAAGACCTACGAAGTTAGAAAGAAGACACCGACTGGAATGACCGCAACGTGCAAGTCACTCGACCACGAGATCCACTCGGTTACTTCTCCACCACTCGACCGTCCCTATTCACTCGGAGTACCAGGCATCACTCGGAGGCAGAAGACCTAAAGTCACCTTGGGATGGTAACGATCAGGCAGTCAGTTCCACACCATAAAGGACATCAAATACCGACGTTACCAATAACGCTCGCACCTTTTACTTTTCATGTAATCTTTAGGTAACAGGGCATTCATGAGGGGCCAGCGGACTCTATATAAGCCGCCCCTCTGCTCCTGCACAAGGGTTCGCACCCCCTGTAACTCATCACTCCAGATAACAAAGCTCCCGCAACACCGAGACGTAGGGTCTTTACCTCTTTCGGGAGGGGCCTGAACTCGTAAATCGGAGTGTACAACCACGCCATAGCTAGGCTCTGCCCTCTCATACGTACCCCTAATCTCTACTGTCAGATCTGTTCCAACAACAACCATAGCATTAAGTAACAAGTCCTCTTTACTCCCATCCTCTTACTCGGGTACAAACTTCAGTCACTCTCGCTACCCGCTATAAGCGAATTATGAACGTATTGCAAAGCCCTACAGTGGCAATCTCAGACGCTTGCGCGACGCGGAGGGCATCATAGGACAACACAAATTTACATACAACTTATATCAATCACACCATACCACAATTAACCCGTTGGACAAAACAAATCTACTTAAACATCATAGGATGTCAACACATCATTGGATAATAATATGTGGCATAAAGCACCATGTTTAAGTAGCCATTATAGCGGGGAGAAGAGGTGTTACGCCGCTGCATAGAGGAGAGAGAGAGTTGGTGATGACAGCGGCAAATTTCTTGGTGTCGCCGTCCCGACGGTTGCCCGGCGGCACTTCGGCGTCACCGGGAGAGAGGTGGAGAGATCCCCCTCCTCCTTCTTCTTCCTTGGTCTCGTACATAGATGGAAGGAGAGTTTCCCCTCTGGTCCATGGCTGCCTTGGCTCCCGGAGGGCAGGATCCCCTCCGAGATTGGATCTCTCTCTCTCTCTCTCTCTCTCTCTCTGTTCTCTTCTGTTTCATGTTCTTGTTTTATGGCCTTCACCGTTTCTTATATTCCCCGAGACTCGTAACTCCGATTAAGCTGAAATTTTTATCCTAAAATTATTTTTCTTGCGGCGAAAGAAGGGCCACAACCGACTTACGGAGGAGCCACAAGCCTGCTAGGCGTGCCCAGGGTAGGGGGGCACACAGTCTGAGCTTGTGGGCCCTTCAAGCATCGTCTCGCGTTGATTCTTTTTCCCAAAAATCATATATATTTCAAAATAAATCTTCATAATTTTTTATCACATTTGAACTTCATTTGATATGTATTTTCTGTGAAACAGAAAACATGGGACAAACATAAACTAACACTGGCCACTGGATCAATATGCTCTAAAAATAATGAGTAAATTGCATAAAACCACCACTTTGAAGGCAAGTGTTGCGAAAACCACTACAATCATTTTTTTTGCAAAAACCACCGTGTCTTCCGTAATCTTTTTGCAGAAAGCACTGAACGGCGGATCGGGGTCAGTTAAGCCTGTTTATGACAAAGGGGCCCGTTTTTGCTCACGCAGCACCGACGGCCGTCCCCGACAGCCGTTAGACGGCGTTGACGGCGCCAGATGCCTCCATCCCCATCTGCTCGTTTCTCCCGTCTTCTCCTGCCGCCGCTCTCCCCCCTCCTCGCGTCGCCTTCTTCCCCACTCTCCTCGCGCTCTCTCCCTCCTCTCGTCACGTGGGCTGATGGCTACTCCGCCAAAGCAAAGCGGCGTTAGCGGCGGCGGTCCTCCCGCGATGGCGCAGCGACGCGGATCCCGACCAAGCGGTGAGCTCAAGGGAGCTCGAACCCTAGCAAGGCGACGAGATGCGGAGGTGGAGTACTCGGTGGAATACGCGGCGGCTAGATCTTTTGCCGCGGCGGTGAAGGCAAATCCCAATGGAAGCCACCACATCGCCTCATCCTTCGCGGTGTATAGTGAGATCCCTTCCCTTATCCATTCTTCTCTCGAACTTATCGACCCGTTTCTAGGGCTAGGTTAGTGTGTAGTGATATCCCTTCCCCATCTCCATTGCCTATTGTTGGCCCTATGATTGTTATTACGGCGATTTCTTTCCTAAATTAACTCATTATGTATAAATTAGCTGTTCTGTGTGTCTTATTTAGTTGAAATAAGCTATGGTCTATAAGCAACTCATAAGCAGTAGATCTTAATGAACCAAGCTAGGGTTATTGCAGTTTTTTGCTTTGTACTACATTGGTTATTTAAGCAACCCAAAAGCTATGTATTGAAGCAGTCCTGCTTTTTCATAAGTGTTATAATTGAACACTTATACACCACTATGTTTCTTTATAAATTTGCAGTCTGGATGATGAGGTTTGGGAATTGAGGATGCATTTTCATGACAGAGATAATCTTGAGAGAACTATGATGTTGTCGACATCACATTTTACAATCTAGTTGCAATCGATAGAGACCTCAAGGATATGGGGTGAGGGATTACATGTACTATGTGAAGGATCCTGGCCTAGGGATAGAAGGAATGCAAGAAATAGAGGATGATGACATGTCGGAGGAAATTCTAGACCACATAGTACAAATGAAGGTAAGATTTTCAATGTGACAGTTGTTAGGGCCAGTTCCCCCAAACCTGCACATATAAATTGCAGTGCTAATGTTATTGAGCAACAGATCCCTCTGCAGGAAATTGGAGAGCCCCAACTGTATCATGTAGATGAAGAAGGAGTGTTGTTCAATGCACATCCTAGTTCAGTTTCAAACACAAAGCAGCAGAGTACCAGAGAAGAACCAAGACTAATACAGCCAAACACAAGATAGCACAAACAATTCATTGGAGCAACTGCAAATAGAAAAAGTCATGGAGGAGAGAAGGAGAAAGGAAATTGCAATGTTTAGGAAGAATGAGAAAGAAAAAGAGAAGGCCACTCCTTTGAAAAGGAAAGCTGCAGTTATGGACAATGAAGAGGATAGTGATGATGATAATTTGTCAGAATATGGGGATATCCTTGCTAGGCTTGAGGAAATGAAAAAACAGAGGGATGATCCATTACTGCATTTTGAAGGGGACACAGATGTTGAGGATATGTGGTCTACAGATGAGGAGGAGGAACTGTATGATCCATCAGGTGAAGAAGAGGATGATGATGATCAAGAGGAGGAGGAATTGGAGGAAGTGGTGCAAGGGGAGCAACACAATGAAGAGGAGCAAGAGAGTGGTCAACATATTGAGAAGAAGAATAAGGCCAAGAGAGAGAGAAAAGGGCCAACTAGCAGATCACATGGAAGTGTAGAGCAAATTTTTGAGGATGACTGGATACCATCAGATGATGAGGACAAAAATCCATTAGACCTGGGTTTGGAAGATGATGATGGTGCTGAGGCAATGGCTTATGTGTTGCCCAATGGTAGAAAGAGCAGAGCAAAGAAGTTGAAGCCAAGGGTATGGTATGATGAGGACAGAGCTGACCCACAAGACCAATTTGTGAAGCATCTTTGCTTCATTGATGTGTACCAGTTCAGAATTGCACTTCAAACCCTGCACATATCACAGAACAGGAACTATGTGTACCACAGAAACTGTAGTGATAGGGTTATAGCACAGTGCATAGATGAGCAATGCCCTTTTTATGTAGCAGCTTCCCAGATTGCAAATGAGAAGACAATTACCATTAGAAAGGTGTATTTGGTGCACACATGCCCTTCTGTGTCAGAGAGCACCAAAGTAACTGCCAAGTGGGTTGCAAAACATTGTGAGGAGGCAGTGAGGAATGACCCTAACACAACAATAACAACAATAATTAACACTGCAAAGAGCAAGTATGGAGTGGATATTTCAACCCACATGGCCTACAGGGCTAGGAAGGCAGCAAAGAATGTTGTTTTAGGAGATCAAAAGGCCCAATACACCAGGATTAGGGATTATTTACAGGCTGTCCTAGACACAAATCCAGGTTCTAGATGTATTGTGACAACAAAACATATTAGGGAGCATCCTAGCAAGAACCCTAGGTTTCATGGACTGTTCATTTGCCTGAATGGATGCAAAGAAGGGTTCCTCAATGGCTGCAGACCATTCATAGGTAACTGCCTTGTATTGTTGTTTATGCCACTTGTATTTTCTTTCAAGTACTTATCATTTGTGCTAAACTTGTAGGTTTGGATGTATGCTTCATAAAGCTGAGTACTGGTCAACAAATCCTAGCTGCTACTGGAAGAGATGGGAACAACAACATTTTTCCCATTGCTTTTGGAATTGTAGACAAGGAGGACACTAATTCCTGGACCTGGTTTCTATACCAGCTGAGGGAGGCAATAGGTGGGCAATCTGGCAAGTTTGGACAGTACACAATCATTTCAGATAGGCAAAAGGTAATATATTTAGTTGTAGTTACTTTCATGCAGTTGTATTTACTTTCATGTAGTAGTAGTTACTTTCATGCAGTTGTAGTTACTTAGTTGTACTTGTTTCATACAGGGTCTTTTGAAAGCCATAAATAGAGTCTTCCCCAATTGCCCACAAAGGTTTTGCCTTAGGCATATATACCAGAACTTTCAAATTGCTGGGTTTAGAGGGCCAGAATTAAAAAAATTCATGGATGCAGCAAGTTACTCATATACTGAACATGGTTTTCAAGTAGCAATGGATGAGTTAAAGACAGAGTGTGAAGCAGCTTGGGTGTGTCTTAGCAAAATACCCTAACACACTTGGGCCAGACATGCCATGGATGTGAACTGCAAGACAGACTTAGTTGTTAACAATCTAAGTGAGGTTTTCAATAGGTGGGTCCTAGATGTTAGGGCTAAGCCAATAAGGACCATGGTTGATGGAATTAGGACAAAGTTGATGGTCAAGTTCAATGCAAATAGAACAAAAACTGATACTGTCAAATGGGAGATTTGTCCTACATATGCAGAGAAACTAGAAGAAGCAAAGAAGTGGTCTAGGAACTGCCAATCCTTGATGGCTGGACCACATCTTTACCAAGTGACAAGTGTAGAGAAAACATATGCTGTTAACCTGCAGAAATACACTTGTGGGTGTAGGAAGTGGGATATGACAGCAGTGCCTTGCAATCATGCTGTCTCTGCCATACACAAAGCTAAGCTACAGCCAGAGGATTTTGTTCATGATTTTTTCAAAAAACCAATGTACAAGGCTGCATACAGTCCCATAATTTATCCAAGACTGCCCCGACATGTGGCCAAAGATGCAGAAGAGGGACATTGACCTCCAGTCTTCAAAGAACACAAAGGCAGAGCACAAACTAAGAGAAGAAAGGGCAGACATGAGAAGCCAGCTCCAAAAGACACTTCAAGGATGGCCTCAATCACTTGTTCTAATTGCAGCAAAGTTGGCCATAGGTACACCAACTGCCATGTTGCTTTGAAGCCTGCACTAGCCATGAGAAAGAACAGGCATGAGGTACAAACAATGCAAAACATTTAACAAAAAGATGAATTACTTGTGTTCTCTATGCATGTAACAAAAAGATGAATTACTTGTGTACTTTTTGCAGCCAAGCACCTCTTCTTATCCACCGATGTCGCTATCGCACCAAAGACCAAAGAAGAAGTGTCTGATCTCATCGCCAATGCACCAAAGACCAAAGAAGAAGGGCTGCATCTATCGCCATCGCACCAAAGAAGAAGGGCTACATCATCGCCATCGCACCAAAGACTAGCAAGAAGGGCTGCATCTATCGCCATCGCACCAAAGAAGAAGGGCTACATCTCGCCATCGCACCAGCACCATCAACAAGATCTGCCATCTGCTGCAAAGGGTAAGGCTACACCACTAGGGCTTCAACTGCCGCAAAGGGAGCAAGGGCAGCTTTCTTGCCTCCAAAACCAAACAAAGGTTCCCAGAGAGTCGTAAAGCCAACCCGTAAGATCAAGGACTACTGACCGCTTCGTGCAAAGATGGGATTGATGTTGTGATCCAAAACATGCTTTATCATATTGTGAGACATCATGCTATTTTGATGACCAAGTGATCATCAATTATGTTCGCATCAGAATGACCAACTTAGGTTCGGTACTATAATGATCGGTGTTGATCAATTAATGTAGTGCTACTCGCTTATGATCCTTCATCAAACTATGGCATTCTAGTAGTGTTGTGATGATCAACTTATGTAGTGCTACTCTAGTTATGATGATGCTGCTACTCTTGTGATGATAATGTTGTGCTACTCTAGTTACTTGATGCCTCGGGGTCGATAAAAAGCCAAAAAAGCATACTTGATGCCTCGGGGTCGATAAATAGCCAAAAAAGCATACTTGATGCCTCGGGGTCGATAAAAAGCCAAAAAACCCTACTTGATGCCTCGGGGTCGATAAAAAGCCAAAAAACCCTACTTGATGCCTCGGGGTCGATAAATAGCCAAAAAACCCTACTTGATGCCTCGGGGTCGATAAAAAGCCAAAAAACCCTACTTGATGCCTCGGGTCGATAAATAGCCAAAAAACCCTACTTGATGCCTCGGGGTCGATAAATAGCCAAAAAACCCTACTTGATGCCTCGGGGTCGATAAATAGCCAAAAAACCCTACTAGATGCCTCGGGGTCGATAAAAAGCCAAAAAAGACTACTTGATGCATCGGGGTCGATAAAAACCCAAAAAAGACTACTTGATGCATCGGGGTCGATAAAAAGCCAAAAAAGACTACTTAATGCATCGGGGTCGATAAAAAGCCAAAAAAAACCACTTGATGCCTCCTCGTCGATAAATAGCCAAAAAAACACCAAATGACCCAACTTGATGCTCACAATCATCATATTTAAGATCAGATTCTAAATAGCTTACTAAGCTAAATAAACACCAGTTACACAGAAACATACTTAAGATCACAATCATCAATTTGCAAGCATCTTACTAAAGATCACAATTAGCACCTTCAAATACCACCACATTTCGCATTACTTCAAATCCATACATAATCATAGTTCAAGATTACTACATTAAATAACCATAGTTCAGAAGTACTCATAGTTCATAGAATTTAAACTACCATCATTACAAAGAAATGCCAAACCACACACCAAAAGGTCAAGAAATGCCAAATGATATTGCCCATTCTTCTCTTCCACAACCACCGCTTATCCATTTATGATGGTTTTGACCCGCAGCACTTCACATTGCTCTCTTGAACTGCCTTCTTCACTCATCAATGTGGTTCTGCAAGTTCTTCCTCTCTTCAACTGTCTTGTTCAGCTCATCAATGTGCTTCTGCAAGTTCTTCCTCTCTTCAGCTAGCTTGAGCTTCATGTTCCTAATGACATTTGCTTGAGCAGCTGCTAGGTTCTTAACAATGTCATACTTCTCCTGAAGCTTGTTGGTTTCAAGATCTTTCCTTTCTACCTCCCCTCCTTTCCCGAGCATCCAAAAGTCCATTCACATCTTCAACCAACTTCTCATAGTTCTCCTGCAGCTTCTTCTTCTCTTGTGTCAGTCATGAACAGCAAATGAATGCATAAGATTTTCCTCATCCTGTCTCTCCTACTTTGGTCATACATAAACCATAACTTGGTTAATGCATTCTCAAGGGTGATGGGCCAAGTCGATCAATCCATTCAACTAATCCACAGCTTTCTACCTTCCTGAACAAAATCAGAATTAACATAAACAAATACTTTAACATGTCCTCATGCTAGTTAAACAATGTTGTCCTGCTATAAAGTAAACAAAATCAATCAAATGACCTAACATGTCATACTAAACAAGTTGCATCCTCTGTCTGCTCCAAGAACCCATGCATGTTCTCGATTAAATTATTAATAGCATGCTACACTAAACAAAGTGACCTTACTTAACAATGTAGCCGGACAATAAACAAGATGCTGCCAGAGTAAACAATTGTTTCGATCCACCGTCCTAACAAAGGCAGATCCAAAGAAAACAAATCAAAATATACCTTCAAAGACAACAAAGAAACCTCCCGCCAGTGTGGATTCCTTCAAAGCAACACGCCTTTCTCATGCCCTCCGATGTTCATTGCAGAGAACAAGCAACTCCGCTTCAGTCCCTCAAATCGGAGTCTTCGTGGTAGCAGAGGATCTCATGTGCATAGGAATACCGGCATTTGATCCACATGTCACCAAACAAGCTCATTCAAGAAATCCCCAAATCACAAACCCTAACCCTAAAAATATGAACTTACCTTAATTCTGCCGCCGTCGAACTCGAAATGACGTAGTCCACGGTGTGCTCATCGCTATCGGACTCATCGCCCAGACACCATGGCGGCGGCGGCGGGTGCGGCGAGCAAAGCGAGGAGTGAGCGAAAAGCGAGGAGGGGAGTGTGGAGTGGGTAGCACCGACAGTCTTTTGACCGGTCCATCAACGCCACAACGCCGCCTAACGGCCGTCGGGACGGCCGTCGGTGCCACGTGAGCAAAAAAGGCCCCTTTGTCATAAACAGCTTAATCGACCCCGATCCGCCGTTCGGTGCTTTCGCAAAAAGATTACGGAAGACACGGTGGTTTTTGCAAAAAAAAAAGTATTGTAGTGGTTTTCGCAACACTTGCCTTCAAAGTGGTGGTTTTATGCAATTTACTCAAAAATAATGGAAAATTTTGTCAAAAATATGTGAAAGTTGTAGAATATGACATGAGACAATCAAAAATTATAGATACGACGGAGACGTATCAACGGCCGGGGTGGTGAAGCGGCGCTGAAGACAAAAGAGAAAATGGAAAACCGGTCCGGGAGGGGTTTTAGGTGGGCCAGGTTGCCGGAGTCGTGCGTGGTTGTCGTCCGGACACCCAAAAACCCCCTTCCCCACTTTGTATCGGGTTTGCCAGAAAAAGTACGTCTGAACTGCTTAGCAGATTAATGCAGACTTGTATTGGATGACACAACAAGTTCAGTTCATGCAGTGCGGACGGTTGTGAGCTGTTTGAGGGTTCGCTTTAGAGACGCTCTAAAATCAAAGATCTCTGCAGTTACATTGTACGAGTATATGAAAACAAAGTTACTGCAAACACGATACGTGCGGATGGGCGGCGAGGTGTTGTAGTATATGACAGGGGCGAAGGGGGGGACAACAAGCAGGCATTTTTGACCGAGGAAAGGCCAAGTCGATGAAAAGGTTGATGGTTTTAATACTACAGAAGGAAATGAAAATTAAATTATAGCACCATCATTGCAAGGCATCTGCTGCGTACTACGTCGCGCATGTTCAAATCGGAAGTACTAATAAATGGTGATTTAAATCTGAAAAAGCCTGGACCCTTTTTCTATTGCAGCGTCCGCGTAGCGTAGTGCAGGGGACACCTGTACCTTGTGAAAGGACGCTGCGATATTTTCCGAATCGTTGCATTCAAATTTGTCAAACCAGAAAGCAAGCACCGATGTCTGCTTCTGCAGAATGAGCTTTGAGTTAGCTGGCAATGGCATGCATGCCCTGTGACTAGGTAAATGCTAAGTTACCATGGAAGTAGTATTTGGTAGAAGCAACAAACCCAGTTGTACTTCTTTATTATCATCACATTACAGAGGGGAAAAGAAGGATGTTGTCCAAAGCATTCTTGGACAACATTCTACTATCAGTATTTGGCAGATGCACCCGTTCTGAGAAAAGAAAGAGAAAACGAAGAAAGACTTTGTGGCTGTGTTTAACGGCCATTACGACAATGAAAGGGAGAGGAGTAGCTGGATTGATGTCATTCGTTGACTGTCGTTATCAACAAAACAAAACAAAACCATGTACTACTAGTAGAGGAGTAACCGAGTAAGGCTGGTTGTAATGGGGAGTATCATATACTAGTATCATGCATATGATACTAGTGTATGATACTACCTCCCTAATCGTAGATCATATATTAAGATCACGTCAGATTTTATTTATCGCCATGCATAACACAAAGTAGCATAGATTTAATATGATACGGTATCATGATATGATACTACACCCCCTCTTTCTTCATTTAATGCTATGACATATCATCAAAATTGCCTAGTTGGCATGCATGATACTAGCTATGATACTACCATTACGACCAGCCTAAGCATCTCTGCACTGCAGCGAGCAGGACAGGACGGCTTCACTTTATTACCGGACTACTCTACCAGAGAGAGGCATGCATGCATGGGAAGGAAACAAACAACCCAACCCAACCCAACGAACGAACCCGAAGAGTTAAAGATGATGAGGGTGAGGGTGAGGGTGAGACTGAAGGAGTGTGTGCGGAAGGGGAAGGTGGTGGGGGTGTGCAGAGATGTGATGTATGTAGGTCAGGGTACACAGAGGGTTTTGATTTGCTTTGCTTGACTGCAAAAGATGTTATTATCATGACCTGGCTAACTACAAATGCTTCTGCTGTTTTATTGTTGGTCACTCACCCACTGCTGCACCTGCACACACACTCAAATTTCTGCAGGTTTTCATTTCCTCCGCTTCCACCGAAAGCTCCTTTTGGCCAGTGATTAATCAGTTGACGCATGTCTAGTTTTTTGAGACAAGGAGAACCAAGTTTAAATATGTTGGGGAAAATAATCATTTGTCTGGACATAAAGTAGTAGTATTATTTTCACGCCTGCGGTAGCGTCTGCGCTAGGGTCACAAAAATGACCATAAAACAAACAAGCGAACCGTGTGCAATATGGCTAAGCATCCGACGGTAGGCTGCACCGGGCGCAGGCCTATGGCGACTAGCCACTCAAAGCAAAGCAAACTTTAAATGATGTTTGGTCCGAGGGCAGAGCCATTCCAGTTTGCAGTTGATTCTCAACTCTGCCTCCGGATCATGAAGCATCGTCTTGTCAGCACTGGAGAGAGCAACAGCAGCAGCACTTCTCTTTACTACCACAACCAACCAACTCTGCCTTGTAGCAGTATTTTCTCACCGGCGGTACCTAATAACGAATCTCGCCCGCGTCCAAGCAAGCCACATACATTTTCTCAGCTTCAAGATTATTACGAATTTCATCCCATGATTTGAATCTAGCTGGAACAATAGGAAGAAACCGCTGGAGTGGAACAATGGTATCTCTCTAAATCTAAAGACCCGTTGCAAAGAAAATAACCAGAAAAAGGACAGCAGTCACAGCGGCCTGGAATAAAGACAGGCAATTACTCAACTAAAAGTAACTAGTCATTTTGACTCCAAAAATGGCAGTGGTCGATCAGTGTCCCTTTTCCAAACAACACCCACTCTTTTCTTTTCTGGCCATTTTGAATTATTATTTTCATCACAAATGGGAAGATAGTGCCCGTTTCAGTTTGCCAGTCGGCTTTGGTTTTTTTCCTTCCTCCAACTTCTTTTTTGCGGCAATTCCTCCCACCGCTAATTTAATTTGCTATTTACCCACATTGAAACAATTCAAAGAAAAAGGAAAGAGAAAGCGCAATCAGAGGGTATGTCCCACCAAAAGGCATACTATGTAAATGTTATACATGGATCAATTGATTGTATACATTTGCAATGAAAGAACTGTTCCAAAAACTTGCTGGGAATTTATTAAGGCCATACCAAAGATGCCAGCATCATATTAGAAGCAGTGGCATCACATGACTCGTGGATTTGGCACGCTTTCTTTAGAATGTTGGCTTCTCACAACGACATTAACATGCTTAAACGATCTCACATGTTTAGTAGCCTTTGTAATGGAGAATCGCCGCCGTGCAACTATACTGTCAACGGTGTGACTACAACATGGGATACTGTCCTCTCGCAAAAGAAAAACATGAGATACTATCTTGCCGATGACATCTATCCTCAGTGGGCGGCGTTTGTGAATACCATATCCGAACCACAAGGTAACAAATAAAGCCACTTTACAACAATGCAGTAAACAGCTAGGAAGGATGTGGAGAGGGCATTCGAAGTGCTTCAAGCTCGTTGGGGAATTGTTCGTGGAGCTGCAATGATGTGAAAATCAGAACATTTGTGGAAGCTGATAACATGTTGTGTTTTTTTTAGCCGAAACTGTAGAACAATCGTTCTACGATATTTTCTATATTAATCAAAGTAAATAATTACAAAGCCTACATGTAGCAAGACCTGATGAGGGTCATCCAATACTAGTTTTGTGAAACATAGAGAAACTAAAGGTTGTGCTATCCAAGTGCTAATCGGATCAGCTTTCTTCTGTTTAGCTTTTATTCTAGTAACTGCAAGACCTTCTTTGAGATAAAACTTCCAAGAGCCGTAGTGTGAAGTAGCTTTTCTGAATATTTTGTCATTACTGGTCATCCAAATGCTCCAGCAGCCCATGATAACCACTTCCATAGCAATTTCCTTTGGTATTTATCTCAGTGTGAAAAGAACTTCATCATAAATCGATGTACCTCTGTGTTTGTTAGGAGTTATCAGGTTCCAACATGTCCAGGCAAAATGACAGTCCCAGAAAAGATGAATGTTTGTTTCCTCTGTAGCATCTCTACAAAGGGCACAATTGTAGTCTTCCAAAAACATGTTCTTGCGCTTCAACATATTTCTGGTGCTTAATCTGTCATGTAGCAGCAGCCATAAGAAGATCTTGAGTCTGCATGCTGATTTCTAGAGCATCTCAAAGATATTGTGTGCTGAGCTGGGTCCTAAGAGTGCTTTGTATAGGCTCATGGAGGAGAATTTTTGTGTGGTGCCACCAATAGACCAAGAGTCTCTGCCTGTTAAACTCACTCTGCTTCTGAGGGTATCTTGAAGTTCATTGAACTGGTTGTATGCCTGAAGTGATAAAGGTCTATTGAAATTGTGGCTAAAATCCTCCTGTTGTTGGGCCTTTTGTAGTGTAATGTCCTTATTGATGGCAAAAGAATGAAGTTCTGGATACATAGTGTACATAGGAGCGTCTACCCATTTATCTGTCCAGAACATAACTGTATTTCCTATTCCAGCTTTGCACCTTGTGTGTTCTTTGTATGTGGGCAGAAATTTCAGGACAACTTTCCACCAAAAAGACCCAATCAGCCTATCTCCTGGTACACAATCCTGATAGTATGTCTCCCAAATGATATTCACCCATGGGATGTCTTCCTTATTGAGGAATTTGTGAAGGAATTTCATGAGAAGAGCTTCGTTGTGTATATGAAGATCCAAAACCCCAAGGCCACCATGAGATTTAGGTTGACAGACTTGATTCCATGAGATCATAACAACACCTCTATCGTGTGTTCCAAATTTCCTCCAAAAGCAATTCATCAGGTAAGAGTTGATTTGTTTAATCACTGTCTTGGGGATCATCGGGGTGCACATGAAGAAAGTTGGCATGCTTGTGAAGACTGATTTGATGAATGTAAGCTTGTCTCCAGTAGACAACATTGTGGAACAGCTAAGCAGTTTGATTTCAATTCTTTTCAACATCGGAATGTCGTCTTCCACTCTAGGTTTGGCAGAGCCTAATGGAAGTCCCAGGTATGTGTGAGGCGAACTCCCAGTTTTACACCCAAGAAGATTAGATAGTTCTATCATTTTCTCATGTGCTGTATTGATTGAGATTATGGTAGACTTTGAGTAATTGATCTTCAAACCAGAGAGCTCAGCATAATGCAATAGCATATTTTTTATATGATGAACTTGTATGTGGTCAGCATGTGCCACCGGCACAGTATCATCTGCATATTGTATGATGGGATAATTAGAAGATGTGTTGTGCTGCAAAGGTGAGTCTACCAAAGAATTTCTCATGGCTTCACTGAACATTGATTGAAGGACATCAGCAGCAATGACAAAAATCAGAGGGGATAGGGGATCTCCTTGTCTGACTCCTTTCATGCATAGAAACTGTTTGCATGGTACTCCATTCAACAGGATTGAAGAAAAGCATGTTCCATAAATCATATTAATCCATTGAATCCATCTATCTCCAAATCCTCTGGACTTTGAAATTTGAATGATTGTGTCGTGGCTTAGCATGTCAAAAGCCTTTTCAAATCTAGTTTCAGCAAGATGACTTCTTTCTTACTCTGATAGCACTGATGGATATATTCATAAGCCCAAACTAAAAAATCTTGGATACATGTCTTGTTAAGAAAGCCATGTTGATTCTTGTGTACCATTTTTAGGATGTATCTCTGCAATCTGTTTGCCAGCAACTTTGTGATAATCTTAAGTGTGCAGTTCAGTAAGGAGATGGGTCTGAAAGCAATTGGGCTAGAGGTTGTATCATTCTTTGGAATCAAAGTGATGAAGGAGTAGTTAATGCTTTGTAGATTGAATTTTCCTAAATGAAAGTCCTCAATGAGCTTGTAGAAATCTGGAGCAATGATATCCCAGCAGTGCTACAGGAAGGTAGCATTGAAACCATCTGGTCGCGGAGCTTTGTCAGCAGGCATATGCTAAATGACCTTGTCAATCTCCTCTTTTGTGAAAGGGGCTTCTAGTTCAGAGACGTCCTCAAGAGGGTTCAGTAGATGGTGTAGCTGTAGAGGATTGCTTGTTGTAGCCTTAGTGCCCATTCTGCCTTTAAAAGCTCTGAATAAGATGGCTGCTTTAGCCTGGTGATCATGGTGCTCAAAACCAGTTTCATCCTTTAACACAGCTATGCAGTTACTTCTCAATTTGATGGTTGCCTTTTCTTGAAATTATTTGGTATTAGCTTCTCCCACCTTGATCTTCCTTATTGTAGCTCTTTGTTTCCAATACAGTCTTTGGTGCTCAAGAGTAACTTGCAAATGATTTTTGATGATATCTCTCCCATTAACTTCTTCTATTGATAGGCTTCTGTACTCCTCCAAATAATCATAGCACAGAATCAGAAAGTTGGAGTTATCAGTGATCTTCTTCAAATCGGATAGTTCTCTTGCCCAGTTCTTTAAACCCTTAGTCTTTTGAATTTGGTGGGAATCACTTTAGCACGGTCTTGCCCATTTACTTGCTGAGACCATATTCCTTATACTACATATCTGAATTGATGATGTTCTAGCCAAAAGTTCTCAAATCTAAAAACCTTGGACTGAGGGATATTAATATCAATAGAAATCATGATTGGAATATCATCAGAAGTTGTTTTAGCTATTGGGTAAACAAGAGTGACATGGTATTTGAGTGTCCATGCTTCTAAGGTAAAACACCAATCAAGCTTTTCAAGAAGAGGAGCATCTTGCATATTGCTCCATGTAAACTTACTACCTTTAAGTGGGATTTCAATCAAAGCATGTCTATTGATTGCTTCATTGAAGGTGAGCGTATCATTGATATTACCCCTCTCTCGGCTTCTATTGTGGGGGTATTTGACATAGTTAAAGTCTCCCAGGATAATCCAGTCAGCATCATCTGCCATTGTGAAGTTCTAAAACCAATTTATGAAAGTTGCTCTCTCATTGGGCTGATAAGGCCCATAAACATTAGTAAGGAACCATGATTCACCATCATGTTTGGAAGTAAATTGGATGGTTATGGAGAATTCATTTGTATGGTATAGTTGTCCTGTGAAAAGTTGCCCATTCCATGCAACTAAAAGCCCTCCTGAAGCACCCACAGATGGAAGATAAGCAAATTTTGAGATTATTCTGGGGCAGAAGTTTTTGAGAAAGGATGAGCCAATGGTTTCTTTCTTGGTTTCTTGGAGACCTATGATAGAGCACTTAGATTCTTCAACTTTTTTTGATATAGCAGTCCATCTCTTGGGGTCATTAAGGCCACGAATGTTCCAGTTAAGAATGTTCCAATTTCTGCTCATTAGGGAGATATAGAGGATAACTGGTCATCACACAACTTGCATCATATGAGCGGTACCAACTGGCAATCATATAAAAATGCATAGAGATAGCTTTGTTTGGAGCATACCACAGTGCCTTAACCAAAAGATCAGAGTCACCCAGATACTTAAAGATCCAACTTCTACTTAAGCATAACAGGTACTGAAGATACAACTGCCACATCTCACCTTGTTGCCTTCCAGCACAGGTCCTTCTCCCTTGCTCTTCTTAGCTCTCTTGCTTAGTTTTTCTTTAGTTGTATCTTTGCCAGGTACCTTACAAAAAGAGGTGTTCAAACTTTTAACCACTTTAGCAGACAAAACAGGTGGTGCAACATGGCAAGCCAGGCAATCTTTATCTCTACATATTGTTTTGTTAAAACCTTTAGTCAATTTCTACAATCTGCTGCTCCTTCTTATCTCAGTTTCCACCAGGGGAATGTTACCATTTCTCTTCTTATTCTTGTGTAGTGCATATGTGGAAGATGTTGACATAGTCTCAGAACTACACTTCTCTTCGGAGGCACTGATTTCTTTCTCCTTAGAATCATGTGCAGGAGTGGAGATAAGACATTCCAAGGAGTTATTTTTTGGACAAACCTCTGGGATAGAGAAAGGTGGAGTAGTATTGCTGGAAGAAGCTTGTTTGATGACGTTCCACATAGCAGATGAGATGAATTTCTTAGCCCAAGGAAATTTATCTGGTTTCAAAAAGTTAACTGATAGAAAGTTAACCCAGTCGGAAGGTACCTGGATGGCATTGACACTGTCTGTGGTGAGAGCAAAATGTTTCTTCCAGATCTTGGCCCCTTCTTTTCCAATCAGTGTCTCCTCATTGACCAAGGAAACATCAGCTTGATCCTTCTCAATATTGAGAGTACCTGGGCATATAGTGTGAGCCTGGTTAGCAAAGGCTGGAACAAGTAAACCTGGTAGAGCTGAGAAGTCTGAAAGTGATTCTTCACATGTGTCTGCAGTCTCCTTCTGCCTCTCCCTAATTGTGGCTTGTGAATCTACCTTCATGATATTCCTCCCATTACAGTTAATCTCCTGAGTTCTATCAGGGTCTTCTGTATCCTTGTTGGGATTAAGCTGGTCAAACTGTGATACTATGGCAAGCGTGTATGTGTTTGCTAAAACTTCCGAGAGCATAGGACCCTCTTGGGTGTCTCCGTAATGAGTGTCTGGTTGCAGGTTGAATGCCTCCAGAGTTAGGTCTATCAGTGGAGCTTTAGGCAGTTCTGGTACAGCTACTTGCAGAACAATAGTGGGATGTGATGGGTGGACGTCTGCAACTTGCTGAACTTGTTGGGCTATTGGTAACTCAGGCCCATTGGGCTGCAGTATCTCATTTACATCTGGTAGGATGTGATGCATTGGTGCCAAAGGGCCATTTGCAGAAGCATCAGTGCTAGCACTATTGTCAGGTGGTGCCATGGAAATAGTGAGACTATTGTTGGCTTCATGAGCGACATTGGCATTATCCTCCATAGGCTCCATAAGATCATTCAGGGCCAGGAATTCTCCAGCATGTCGTTCTAAATTTGCATCTTGTGGCATGGCCCAATGGACCCCAACCTGGCATGTCTTCCTCTTCTGCCTCTGCCTCAACTTGATCTTGTCCATCAAACTGATCATCGTTTTCAGCATTGAGGGCAAGTTGGAGATTGAGCTGTGGGCCTTGTTGCTGAATTGGAGCATGCAGATCATCATGCTCATGCTGCTATAGTGGTCCAATGAAATGGTTATGCTGATTTGGGTGGAAGATTGGTTGGGCAGGGATATGATGTGGATTACCATGGGGATCAATGGGATCCCCACCAGGTGCATCATTTCCCAAAATCTGTTGCTGGAGAAAATACATAGGGACAGTGAGGGAGTCTGCTTGAAAGTCATATCCCTCTCCAAAGATAATGCTAGCTGGAATATCACTCAGATCCTCCACTCTCACCTTTACCATAAGGTTTGCTCTAGTACTTCTATTTCTGTCCCAGCTTAGGAACTTTCCAAACTGACTGACTGCATTGTTAACTTCCTCAATGTTTCTTCTATCAAAGGTATATCCACATAGCAAGATCCAAACTTGCAAATGGGCATGTAGCCTAGTGGTTGTAGTGACCTTAGTAGCACCCTAGGTCCTGGGTTCGACTCACGGTGGGAGCAGATTTAAACATGCTTGGGCAAAAATTTCTGGAATAAAAGGACTACGGGGCTGTTGATCTACAGTAAATAGTCAAAAAAAACTAGTCTCCTGAAATTTATCCACTTGTTATGTGGTTGGAAGATAACACGCACATCAGTAAACTGATGTGGACTATTGGCTACAAGCGCATCACGGTCAAAAACGCTAGCCAGCTTGATGTATGCCAGCATATGTGGAAGTCAGCCAGTACTGGCCGACTTCCTCAAAAACCTAACTACTTGTCATTAAGGAAGTCAACCAGTACCTCTCTAATTGTGTCGAAAGCCACGGGCTGATTTGGCATGGGGACAACGGTTGCTATTGCCCACTCCTCATGCATAGCAGGCGCCACACCATTGATGATCTTGATTCTTGCCAGTCTCCCTTCTACCTCGATGATATGGTGATTTGGTGGAAGAAAGGAGTGGGATCAAACGGGAAAGCTGCCATAGTGACAGCACTGCGATTCTGTGTCGATGGGGATACGATTGTGATGGAGGCTGGATTATTTTGCATAATATGATTGTCGAGGATGAGGGTGATGGTGTAGCCCAAACCATTGATTTTGAAGCACCTGAAGAACATGTTCAAATGACGAAAGATCAAGATGCAAATCAGCTTATGAAGTTTCTGCAGATGCATCCGAATCATTGAGATCATCACGTGCACGTGCAACTACGCAGTGATCTTGTGGAGCATATGTGGACCCATAATGGAAACAAAAGAGCTAATATTTGAGTTGTGTACTTCAAATAAATTTTATGTAAGAACTATGTATTTTTTCTACCAACATTTGTTATGTACGTGCGACAATGACATGCATGATGGAGGTGCATGGATTTGGATGTATTTGAGAGTCCGAATTTGACGTATGTGGCTGTGGGCACACAATATGAGGGATGGTAAGGATGCGTCCGCACGCGTGCCGGTGCATGCCCGCGGACGTATATGTTGCATGATTAGTTCGGCTATAGATGATCTTAGATATCCCAATGTAGACTCTCATATCGCCCCAATGTTTCCTTTGCGGGAGTATCCCCCAAGCGTCCGAAAACACGTTCAGACATTGGTAACCCACAAGTATAGGGGATCGCAACAGTTTTCGATGATAAAGTATTTAACCCAAATTTATAGATTCGACACCAGGGGAGCCAAAGAATATTTGAAGGTATTAGCAGCTGAGTTGTCAATTCAACCACACCTGGAGATTAATTATCTGCAGCAAACACTACTGCAGGATGCTGCTAACGTGACACTACGATCAGAGACCCTTTCACGAAACTGTGTGCAATGCATTAATCATAGACGGGGATGTAAAAAACCGTCAAAAAAGGTGCAAAACGTTTGCAATGGAGGATGCATCAAACAAGGTTCAGATTTTAGTTGCATGTGCGATCCAGGGCATACGGTTCAGTCCAATGAACCATTTGCGATGAGGCGGAACAAAAGAAATGGCCAGCCTGATCTTCTATTAGGAGTATGTTATATTGTGCAATGTGGTGCTCAGTTAACGTTTGATTCATTTGTTGTGGTGTTCAGTTAACTGCTTGGTTCAATTCTGCAATGCGATGTTCAATTGTTGTGGCTGCATTCTGTTATTGTATACCATGTGAGGAATAAATCGAATTTGGCTGCACTTAATACATGAGAAACATATACAAGTGCAATATTTCCTAGTTCTTAATCATGCTTGGTTTGGATAAATGGGTTTTCCATGTGGCTTGAATTAATCTGATGAATCTGCAATGTGCTTATTTATCATCAACATATTTTACTGATAGCATGCGAACCCTTACTTAACCTGATGACTAACTACCTTTATATGTGTTGCAGGGAAACAATGGGAAGCACTGAGGTTTACAAGATGGTACTAATTATTGTATCTTGCCTTTTTGTATTCCTTTGCCCCATTTCCAATATAGAGAAGATATTTATGCACATCCTTGTTTTCACGCTTCACTGATGATTACCTCACAAACCACCTCTGTGGTCAGCAGGCGAGGGAAGTTTTCATACAACACCCACGGTTCAATATTGAAGTGTTCCTGAAGAGGTCAAAGGATGGATGGTCAATCATCCACAAGCACTGGCCTAAAGTTGCAAAGACCTTCAACATGAATGAAGGCTCAATATTCGCCTTCCGCTTCAGCAGTTTTCCAGATGAGATGCATCTATCTATGTACCGTCTATGGTGCTAATTTCGAAAGGTTCTAGATGTTGCATGTGAAACTTGTTGCTGATGCAGTTGTGTAATGGGGTAGTTGAGTGCTGAAGCTATATCATGTTGTACTCTGATGTATTTCAATTATGAAATCCTGCTTTCTTAATATGGAAATGGAATATATTATGTGCTTACTATGAATGTCAATTAGATTAGTAAATGGATTATTAATAATAGGGCAATTAGCCCGCTAATTGGCCAATTAGCTTGCTTCCTATTGCAAACGGTTAATGAGAAAACACCGTGGGCGATGACCTAAGGCAACGCACACAGTTTCTAGGAATAAACCGTGTTGGATCAATGAACAATCACACACGACATTCTCTTCAAAAATGTTTGCGTTACGCCACCTTATGCAAACGTTTTCCTTGTAGTGACTGTGTGGGATGTATATACGAACAGAAACGTTTAGTGGTGACTGACTGTGTGGGATGTACTCACGACAAGAAATGGTTTTGCCTATATAATTTTATTTTTTTAGCACTACTGTACGTATTTCTGTATTTGAGTGCTCGCCGGTCGCACACGACCTCATTTTGCCAAGCGTGTGTGCCAGGAGGGCATATCTCCAACGGTTTCTGGGTCATGTGGGAAGGACCCCCCCCCCATCACCCACACTCACTTGGCGACGGTTCCAAATGCCGTCGCGGAAAGGGGTAAAAAACCGTTTGTTTAGGACCGACGCGCACCAGTGAAATGAATCAGTAGCAAAGTAGTTTGATAGTTTTGATAGTAGTGGTAGCAGCAATAGTAACAGTAACGGTGATAACAGTAATTTTGTAGCAAGTGTAACAATGACAGTAGCAGTAGTAACTTAGCGAAAATAATATAGGGTAAATTCATAGGCACTAGATCGGCGACTTGTTGGATGATATTCATCATGTGACAGTTATAACCTAGGGCGATACGGCACTTGCTCCAGTTCATCGATATAATGTAGGCATGTATTCCGTAAATAGTCATACGTGCTTTATTAAAAGAACTTGCATGGCATCTTTTGTCCTACCCTCCCGTGGCAGCGGGCTCCATATTGGAAACTAAGGGATATTAAAGCCTCCTTTTAATAGAGAACTGGAACAAAGCATTAACACATAGTGAATACATGAACTCCTCAAACTACGGTCATCACCGAGAATGGGCCCGGTTGTTGTCACTCCGGGGTTGTCAGATCATAACCGTAGTAGGTGACTATAACTTGCAAGATCGGATCTAAAACATGGATATAATGATGAATTCATAAACGGTTCAGATCTGAGTTCATGGCACCCGGGCCCAAAGTGACAAGCATTAAGCATAGCAAAGTCATAGCAACATCAATCTAAGAACATAGTGGATACTAGGGATCAAGCCCTAACAAAACTAACTCGATTACATGATGAATCTCATCCAACTCCTCACCGACCAGCGAGCCTACGAAGGAATTACTCACTCCCGGTGGGGAGCATCATGGAATTGGCGATGGAGAAGGGTTGGTGATTGTAGGATCGAAAGTATGTCTAGAGGGCGGGGGGTGATTAGACTACTTGACCAAATAAAAATCTATCCTTTTCCCAATTTTAAGTCTTGGCAGATTTTAGCAACTTAGCACGAGTCAAGCAATCAACCTACACATGCAAGTCTAAGAGTATAGCAGCAGAATGTAAAACATTACACATGAAGGTAAAGGGAGGAGTTTGGAGGAGCAAGCATAGCGTGACACGGAGATTTTTTCCGTGGTTCCGATAGGTGGTGCTATCGTACATCCACGTTGATGGAGACTTCAACCCACGAAGGGTAACGGTTGCGCGAGTCCACGGAGGGCTCCACCCATGAAGGGTCCGCGAAGAAGCAACCTTGTCTATCCCACCATGGCCATCACCCACGAAGGACTTGCCTCACTAGGGTAGATCTTCATAAAGTAGGCGATCTCCTTGCCCGTACAAACTCCTTAGTTCAACTCCACTATCTTGACGGAGGCTCCCAAGTGACACCTAACCAATCTAGGAGACACCACTCTCCAAAAGGTAATAGATGGTGTGTTGATGATGAACTCCTTGCTCTTGTGCTTCAAATGATAGTCTCTCCAACACTCAACTCTCTCTCTCACAGATTTGGATTTGGTGGAAAGATGATTTGAGTGGAAAGCAACTTGGAGAAGGCTAGAGATCAAGATTCATGTGGTTGGAATGGAATATCTTGACCTCAACACATGAGTAGGTGGTTCTCTCTCAAAAAATGTATGCTGGAAGTGTAGGTATGTTCTGATGGCTCTCTCCACGGAAGAGTGGGTGGAGGGGTATATATAGCCTCCACACAAAATCTAACCGTTACACACAATTCACCAAACTCGATGGGACTGAATCGGAAAACTTGGTTAGACCGATTCAGTTCAAAATGTGAATGTTAGGCTTTTCAGTGGGACCGACATGTCAACTCGGTGGGACGGATTTCATTAGGGTTAGGGCATAACCTAATCTCGGTGAGACCGATTACTCAAACTTGGTGGGACTGACTTTGGTAATAAGCTAACCAGAGAGTTGGTCAGTCAAACTCGGTGGGACCGATTCACTCATTTCGGTGAGACCGAAAAGTTACGAAGGGGAAACAGAGAGTTTGCATTGCGAACTCGGTGGGATCGATCGCTCATCTCGGTTAGACCGAAACGTTACGGAGGGAAACAGAGAGTTTGCAATCCCATCTCGGTGAGACCGAGATCCCTATCGGTGAGACCGAAGTGACTAGGGTGTCTGGCAGTGGCTATGTCAAATGAACTCGGTGGCGCCGGATAGATCAAATCGGTAGGGCCGAGTTTGACTTTTTGGTTTGGGACATATGTGGATATGAGGAAGTGCTTGAGGGTTTTTGGAGCATATCACTAAGCATTTTCAGCAAGCGAGCCATTAAGCAACACCTCATCCTCTTTTAATAGTATTGGCTTTTCCTATGGACTCAGTGTGATCTTGGATCACTAAAATGAAAATGTAGAGTCTTAAGCTTGAGCCAATATGTGTCCTTAGCATTTTGAGGGGTCCACATTCCTAATCCATGCCATGCCAATAATTGAACTTTCTGATGACAAGCCAAGCAATTGTTTCATTCTTTTGATGTTCTCAAACCTTTTCAACTTTCACGCAATACATGAGCTTGAGCCATGGACATAACACTATAGGTGGAATAGACAGTGGTTGTGGAGAAGACAAAAAGAAGAAGATAGTCTCACATAACCTAGGCGTATTAACGGGCTATGGAGATGCCCATCAATAGATATCAATGTGAGTGAGTAGGGATTTCCATGCAACGGATGCACTAGAGCTATAAGTTTATGAAAGCTCAAAAAGAATGCTAAGCGGGTGTGCATCCAACTTGGTTGCTTGAAGACCTAGGGCATTTTGAGGAAGCCCATCGTTGGAATATACAAGCCAAGTTCTATAATGAAAAATTCCCAATAGTATATGAAAGTGATATCATAGGAGACTCTCTATCATGAAGATCATGGTGCTACTTTGAAGCACAATTTTGGCAAAAGGATAGTAACATTGTCCCTTCTCTCTTTTTCTCTCATTTTTTTATTTTTTTGGGCCTTCTCCTTTTTTATTTGACCTACTCTCTCCTTTCTTTATTTCCTCACATGGGACAATGCTCTAATAATGAAGATCATCACACTTTTATTTACTTACAACTCAAAAATTACAACTCGATACTAGAACAAAACATGACCCTATATGAATGCCTCCGGCGGTGTACCGGGATGTTAAATGAATCAAGAGTGACATGTATAAAAATGATGACCGGTGGCTTTGCCACAAATACGATGTCAACTACATGATCATGCAAAGCAATATGACAATGATGATATGTGTCATAATAAACAGAACGGTGGAAAGTTGCATGGCAATATATCTCGGAATGGCTATGGAAATGCCATAATAGATAGGTATGGTGGCTATTTTGAGGAAGGTATAAGGTGGGTGTATCGTACCGGCGAAAGTTACGCGATACTAGAGAGGCTAGCAATGGTGGAAAGGTGAGAGTGCGTATAATCCACGGACTCAACATTAGTCATAAAGAACTCACATACTTATTGCAATAATCTATTAGTCATCAAAACAATGTACTACGCGCTTGCTCCAAGGGGGGTAAATTGGTAGGAAAAGACCAGCGTTCGTCCCCGACCGCCACTCATAAGGAAGACAATCAAAGAACATCTCATGCCCCAACTTCGTTACGTAATGGTTCACAATACGTGCATGCTACAGGACTCACAAACCTTAACACAAGTATTTCTCAAATTCACAACTACTTACTAGCATGACTCTAATATCACCATCTTCATATCTCAAAACAATCATAAGGAATCAAACTTCTCATAGTATTCAATGCACTTTATATAAAAGTTTTTATTATATCCCTCTTGGATGCCTATCATATTAGGACTAATTTTATAACCAAAGCAAATTACCATGCTGTTTTAAAGATTCTCAAAATAATATAAGTGAAGTACGAGAGTTCATCAATTTCTATAAAATAAAACCACCGTCGTGCTCTAAAAAGATATAAGTGAAGCACTAGAGCAAAATTGCCTAGCTCAAAAGATATAAGTGAAGCACATAGAGCATTCTAATAAATCACGATTCATGCGTGTCCCTCCCAAAAGGTGTGTACAACAAGGATGATTGTGGCAAACTAAAAAGCAAAGACTCAAATCATACAAGACGCTCCAAGAAAAACACATATCATGTGGTGAATAAAGATATAGCCTCAAGTGAAGTTACCGATAGACGAAGACGAAAGAGGGGATGCCTTCCCGGGGCATCCCCAAGCTTAGGTGTAACATCCCAAATTTCCTATTTGGAATGTTTTACAATTATAGCTAAGCATCTATGCATCCTGTTTGAATTTGAATGCCATTTGAAGTTTCAGAAGAGTTTTGAGTTTTCAAATTTGAATTCAAACTATGGCAAGTGGGAATCATTTCAAAAAACTATGCCTGATAAATACTTGAGCAAAAGTACGAGAGGAGTAAACATGACACTCCAAAAATATCAGAGGAAAACAATGCCAAAAGTTTTGAATTCAAACTTGAGTTTTATTTGAATTTGAAAAAATGAATTTTATAAAGTCTGGATTTTGCCTTTGGAAAATGTTCAAATGATAGGAATATTTCCTGATCATTTTGGTATATATATGTCCTATATAAAATATTTATATTTTATAAGTTATCTCTGTTTTGTTTTTTTAAATTAAAAAAGGAAAACCCTCCGGCCCAGCCAAAGCCCTCGGCTCAGCCAGCGCCAGGGCAACCCACACACCTGGCCAGGCGCCAGCGGCCCAACCCAGCCACTCAGCGCCACCCCGACCGCCCAGCCAACCGACCGACCCGCTCGAAGTCGGCTCACGGATCGGTCGCCCGACCGCGCACCACCTCCCTCTCTCTGCCGGGTGGGCCACCACCTCCTTCAACCCCTCGCCCACGCCTGCGCCAGCCCGCCGCGATCACGGATCCCGACGGATCCGGATTCGATCTCCCGATTGCCCCCGCCCAAGCCGAGGCACCCCTTTATAAACCCTCCCGCACCCCATCCCCCCGCCTCGCCGAACCCCTCCTCCCTCCTCACGAGCTCATGGAGCCCGAGCTCACCTCCGCCATTCACCTCGCCGTGTCGCCCTAGCCCTCCCGAGCCTCGTCGACTCCACGAAACCCCTCGTCGCCCCGCACCCGTCGGACGACTCCGCCGACCTCCCCGACGACCGGAGAGGCCAACACACTCGCCCGCCCGCCCGCCGCCGCCGAGGCGCGGTGAGTCGCCGGAGTTACCCTCCCCCGTCCGATTCGTTTTGTGCGGCTAGGATTAGAACCCCCGAAGGGGTACGCGCTTTTAATAAAAACCGGGTTTTTTCACCGGTTCGTTCCGGTTTAGTTTCGATAAGGTTTTTTTTATTTAGCCCGGCCCGACTCGTTTAACCCTAGGCCCATTTTAGTTATATTACGCTCAGTGCGTAGGTTAGGCCCATTAGGCCATTTTTTTTCTTTATTTTCGTTTTTCTGTTTTAGCAGAATAGTTCCAGATTTGAAAAATTCATATCTTTTATTCTACTCAGTATTTTTGAGTGATTCTTTTTTTGTTGGTTTGCAAATTTTCTATAGTTTCTGTAGAAAATATATTTAGCTATGTTAAAATTATTTATAATTGCTTTAATTTAGTTTTAGTCAGAATAGTAAATCTGTTATAAAATGAGTTGGAAATTTATTTTTAATGATTCTTTTGTCCCAACTTTGTTTTGACATTACCTAACCATATGAATTAATTTGGGTATTTTAGGATTAATAAAAAATAGTTTTAAGCAGAATCTTGTTAATCCTAATTAATTAACTAGCTACTGTTTTCCTATTATTTTAAATAGTAAATCAATTTATTTTTCACATGTGATTGATTATTCTAGGATAGTTTCTGTCACTTTATAGGATGAACTTTTATTTATAATAAATAAAACTTTTATTTTATTTTTCTTAATAGAATTTGATTTAGGCCTAATAGGAGTTTTATAATAGCTTTTAAATTGATTCTTTTTGCTCCTAGTTGCTTAATGCATTCTTTTCTGTTAAGTTAACATAAACTCATGCTTAGGTCATGTTGAGAAAAATCTTGTTATGTAAAACTATTTTTCTAGTTGTTGCTTGAGGTAGGAAAACTTTGAGTTGGATTTCTTGAGTTTTCTTTGGGTTTTTGTTTTGTTTGTTTTGGTGTGTTATTTTGTTATTCTATTGTGTTATGTAGTCTTATGCTATATGCTTATTGTGATTATTGTTTGTTTCGGTAGAGTTTCCGGGGTGCGAAGCTTGCTACTACGAGTCCTTAGCTTACGAGGATCATCAGCAAGGCAAGTCTTTGATCATGTTATTTTCAATACCTATGATTTTGTGCATTAGAAATTATACCACCCCACCATGCATGCAGTAGTTGAAATTTTGAAGTTATTAATCTTGAGTAGTATCATGTGGTAGGATGAACCAATTCCCCTTGTTACCATGACCCCGGGACGAAGTAGTTTATTTTGCTATGCTCGTAGACGGGTTTGGTTGAGTGAATTCATAAGTAAGATGTGAGAGTCAATGATGATGACAACCCCATGAACTACAATGATCAAGATGGACTTCGAAATTCACTCTTGGGTGGAGGATTTTGACGGGCACCTGGAGAACCCAAAGGTTGGCGGGATGCATGGAGAAGTGCCATGACATCTTGCGGAAAGCTTCACCCAGCCACGAAGAGACGGATGGATGCCCCATTGACCGGAAGCTTACCTGTGCAGCCGCAAGCCATTATGGGCTCTGGCTGGGTCAACCCTAGTAGTGACGCTGGCTGGACGGTACTACGAGATGTAGAAGAACGGTAGGATTGGATGGGTACCGCGTAGCGTAAGAACTCTTTGGAAGACCTGTTTCATTCGTCCGTCTTCAAACACCATGAAGTGCGAAGACTTAAAAGGAGGGAATGATTCTTGCGGGTAAAGTGCGCAAACCTCTGCAGAGTTAAAGATCTAATCGATTAGCCGTGTCCTCGGTTACGGACAATTTGAGCCTCTGGAACTTGGAAGTATTCGGAAATCTCAACACTAAAACTAATAAATTAATTTGAGGGGGTTATGACTTAATAATTTGGGAATGAGACATTGGTTGGCGGAACCATCTCAATAACTACCAACAATTATGTAGTTTTTGCAAGCAAGTCCACTGTAGTAGGATAAAACTGGCTTTTCGCAAAATGATGAAACTTAGAGCCCCACAGCCAAAAATGCATATAGTGTTAGTAATTTTTATTATTGTTATTCTCTTCATGACTTGCCAGCTTATTCAAAAAGCTGGCCTACACGGCTGCAACGTCTTATGTTGCAGAGATTTATTCCGATCAGGAGTGAGGCTACGCTCGCGCTTAGCGATTGCCCTTTGAGTCGGATGGACTCGCTTTTTAAATCTCGCTTCCGCAGCATTAGTAGTTTATTTCTCATGAGTTGGCCTTGAGCGAATTTATTCTCTTGTAATAAAGACTCTATATGAGAATCGTGTAATAAATTCAGGTGTGATTGAATTTTGATTATTTCATCGATGTCTTGTGAGTACCGGCATGATCTTGGGATGGTATGCACCGAGATTTGACCGATTTTGGGTCAGGTCGCTCTGAGATGGTATCAAAGCACACGTGACCGTGGGGCGTAACCCTAGGATCGGAAAGCCATAGGAAGAGACTATTTACTTCATATCCTTATCATTCCGTAATTCTCCTGTTCATTTCTAACTCCTCTCCGATTTTCAACATTCTAGATGGCGTCGAGTTCACCCCAGTTTGCTACGGAGTTACGCCACCAGATGAGGCGATGCCCTTGGCGAGAAGCTGGTCCAGATGGTGAAGAAGTGAAGATTGCTCGCCCTCGATCACCGGAAGCCAACCAATGCACTTCCGCGGATACCCGCTTCTGAGATTGAAGTGCATATTCGAGGAGAACCTTCGGAGGGCATCTGAGCCAATTGACTTTGAGTTCACCGACTTCAACTGGATCATCGGAAGGGACATGGCGATCTATCGTGCCCTTGGACATCTCCGAGAGGAGTACAGGGCCGAGCTCGATCCCTCAGACCTCGCCATGGTTTCTCGTAGGGCAAGGAATGGAGATATCATCCGTACCGTGGAGGACGACTCCACTCTCTCTTATATCTAGGACTTGGAGTGTCTCCTCAGGAAACGGGAGATCCAGACTCGCCGTAACTCGAAGGTTCACAGGAGGCTGTTGTTCCGTGAACTGGAACTGGAGGAGAAGGCACATGCAGACTTCCTTGGCCATGAGGAAGAAATCGCGGACTTCATGGAGAGAGTAGACGACCTGAAGATGAAGCTTGCCGCAATTGAGGAAAAGATGGACTTGGGAGAAGACCTTTTTCCGAGTGGAGATGATGGACCTCTCGTGAGCAATGATCAGGATTATGAAGGGAGTTCCACTGGAGGAAGCCGCAAGAGGAGGCGCCACAACGGAGGACACCACACCGGAGGACATCGCACGGAGGGGCGCAAGGATTTTTGATGAAGACTTTTAGTCGACCACCATGTTATTTTACCTTTTAAATCGATCGCTTAGGTCGTTATTTTCGATTAGTCATGAGCTTTTGTAATCGAGATTGAACCATGTTTGAGTGGAATGAATAAATGATTGGTGTGTTTATGTTTGTGCATTCATATGGGTAGTGTTATTTCTCATTAGACCATTGTTCTATTCTAATTTTCTCATCCACCCCAAAACACGGATGCCTCAGAGGCGTGACCCGGTCTCAACTTCCCGCGGAGCTCACCCAGCTGCTCCAATGGCGAGAATGCCATCATCACGGATGCTCATCCGAAAATGAGAACAACAACAACAACAATCCACCACCGCCACCACCACCCCTGTTGACAACTTGACTCGATTCACGAGGCTGAATCCGCGGTGTTCTCTAGCAGCACCGAGCCGATTGTGGCGATGATTGGCTCCGCAAGATCGGAAGAGAGTTAATCACTGTTGGGAGCACCGATGCGAGAGAAGGTGCGCTTTGCAGACATCAACTTGATGGACCTGCAGCTTCTTGGTGGGAGAACTACACCGCCACTTATCCCATCGGCACCATCACATGGGATCAGTTCAAGAGGCCTTCCGCACCGCTCATGTTTCAGCTGGAGCCATGAGTGCGAGAAGCGTGAGTTCCGCAACTTACGCCAGGGAACCGTCTTGTGGCACGATGCGTGGATGAATTCAGCAAGTTGGCCCGTTATGCCCCGGATGATGTGGCCACGATGCATAAGCGGGAGAAGTTTCTCGAGGACTCAATGACGAGCTGGGTATGCAGCTTATGGTGGCTACTTTGCCAACTACCAGCAGCTGGTAGACAAGGCCATCGTACTTGAAGGCAAGCAGCAGCAGATTGAAAGCATAGCGGAAGTACAGCCGGGAAGCACAACTCAGAGCTCAGCGAAGCCCGTTATGCCCCATACTCGGAGGGCATATCCATCACAACCATGGAGGACATAACCATGGAGGCAATGGGAACAATCGCAACCAGGACAACAGTGTCCGCAATGGCAATGGCAATGGAAGCGGTAATGGTAACCAGATCGTTACGCCCCGACTCAAGGATCTGAGTCACATCACCGCTTCAAGTGCGGAAGACAGGCACTATGCCACCGAGTGCCCGGAGGCCAAGCGAGAGGAATGGAAATGGCAATGGAAGCTCAGCGAAGAAGCCCAACCTGTTCCCTCGTGCTCGGGTGAACCACATTGGCGTGGAGGGCGTCTATGATCAGCCGATAATCGTGGTTGGTAAGTTTTATTGAATTCACGTTCAGTTTTGGTACTCTTTGATTACGGTGCAACGCATTCATTCATATCAAGGGTAGTTGTGGAAAAATGCGGTTGCCCACTGAAACCCTTAGAAACCCCTTCGCGTCGGTTCAGCAGGAGGAGAAATGATGGCAGGTTTAGGCTGTCATGCAACCCTCAACATCGGGAACCATAAATTTCCCTTGAGACCTCATAGTGTTGGAAACCCAGACCTTGAATGTAATCCTAGGCATGGATTGGTTGGCGAAGTTTGAAGGAAACATAGGCATGCCCATAAGTCTATTCTGCTCACCACCCCGGAGCGAAGAGGATCAAGTATGTATCCGCACGTAGCGGATGAAGAATCAGGTGAATTCCCTCACGGGAGTTGTTCAGAGGAAGTACCAGAGTGCAAGATTTTCCGATGTGTTTCCTGAGGAATTACGAATGCCACCGGACAGGACATTGAGTTTCGATTGAGTTATTGCGGCACAGCCCCAATATCCAAGAGACCCTATCGGATGCCACGAATGAGTTGAAAGAGATCAAGGATCAAATTAATGAGTTATTGGAGAAAGGATATATTCGCCAAGCTCATCACCTTGGGGAGCCCAGTTCTTTTGGTAGAGAAGAAGGATGGAAGCTTGAGGATGGTTGTGGATTATCGTCGTTGAGCGAAGTAACCATTAAGAACAAGTACCCTCTGCCGATGATTAATGACTTATTTGATCAGCTAGTAGGAGCCAAGGTATTCTCCAAGATCGATCTTGATCGTGGTATCATCGATTGAAGATCCGTGAAAAGGATATACCCAAAACAGCATTCACTACGGTATGGTTTATATGAGTATACCGTCATGTCATTTGGATTGACTAATGCTCCTGCATACTTCATGAATTTGATGAACAAGGTATTTATGGAATATCTGGACAGGTTTGTCGTGGTGTTCATCGATGATATACTGATTTTCTCCAAGAGCGAGGAAGAGCATAAGGAACATTTGCGTCTAGTTCGGAGAAACTTGAGAACATCGCCAGTATGCCAAGTTCAGCAAATGTGAATTTTGGCTGAAGGAAGTTGGATTCCTCGGACATGTTATTTCAGGAGAAGGAATAGCAGTTGACCCGCCAAGGTTGAATCGACCACCGATTGGCGGCGCCCACCTCGATCAAGGAGATCCGCAGTTTTCTCGGACTCGCAGGATATTATCGGAGGTTCATTGAGAATTTCTCGAAGATTGCCAAGCCCATGACTGAGCTGTTGAAGAAGGAAGCCAAGTATGTTTGGACCGAGGATTGTGAAGCCAGTTTTCAGAATTGAAGAAACGTTTGGTTACAGCCCAAAGATCTGATTTTGCGGACATACACAAGGAATACCAGGTTTATTGTGGCGCTTCTCGTCAAGGACTCGGAGGAGTACTCATGCGGGAAGGAAAAGTTGTAGCTTATGCCTCCGGATAGCTACGACCTCATGAGATGAATTATGCCACACATGATTTGGAGTTAGCAGCCGTAGTGCATGCACTCAAGACACAGAGACATTTCCTCGCCGGAAACCTTTGTGATGTTTACAGATCACAAGAGCTTGAAGTATATTTTCACGAGAAGAGTTGAACCTCGAGCGGAGGAGATGGCTAGAGTTGATAAAGGACTATGACATGAGATTGCATTACCACCTGTAAGGCTAATGTTGTAGCAGATGCTTTGAGCCGTAAGAGTTATGTGAATACTCTTACAGCAGGAGGATTACCCCAGGAGTTAGTCGATGACCTCAGAGATCTCCGTTTGGAGATAGTTCCGAGAGGATATGTGGCAACTCTGGAAGTACAGTCCACCTTGCCGAAAGGATTCGTGAAGCCCAGAAGTCGGACATGGAAATTGATGAGATAAAGCAAAAGATGAATGAAGGAAAAGCTAAAGGATTTCGTAAGGATGAACACGGAGCTATATGGTTCGAGGATCGTATTTATGTGCCCAATGATCCCGAACTCAGGAAGCTAATTCTTCAGGAGGCTCATGATTCACCGTACTCGATTCACCCCGTAACACCAAAATGTACCCGGATTTGAAGGAAAGTTTACGGTGGACGGTATGAAGAAGGATATTGCCGAGTGCGTAGCGATGATGCGATGTTTGTCAACGAGTAAAGGCGAACATCGAAGCCAGCAGGTTACTTCAACCTTTGCCGATTCCAGTTGGAAATGGGAGAAACTTGGAATGGATATTATCACCGGATTACCCAGACCCGTTCAGTTATGGTTCCATCTGGGTAGTGGTTGATCGTTTGACCAAGGTAGCTCACTTCATTCCGTGAAGACTACATACACCAAAGCTAAGTTGGCCAAGATATACATGACCAGGATCGTATGTCCGCATGGAGTTCAAGGAAAATCGTGTCGATAGAGGAACACAGTTTACCTCAAAGTTTTGGAAGCGATTGCATGAAACTTTGGAGTGCGAGGCTGGAATTCAAGACAACTTTTCATCCATGAGAGATGGATGACCGAGAGAGTCAATCAGATTACGGAGGACATGTTGAGAGCTTGTGTGCTAGACTATGGGTCTAGCTGGGATGATAATTTGCCATACGCAGAGTTCTCATACAACAACAGTTATCAATCCAATCGAAGATGGCCCCTTCGAAGCTCTATACGGAAGGAGGTGCGAGAACACCATTCTTGTGGGATGGTGTTGGAGATCGATCACTTTTCGGTTCCGATCTTATCGAGATTCGAAGAAAGTCAAGCTGATTCGGGACAGACTCAAGATAGCACAATCGAGACGGAAGAGTTATGCCGACAATAACGCAAGGAAGTAACATACGAAGCGGAGACCGAGCATATCTTCGTGTGTCTCCACTTCGTGGAATCAAGAGGTTTGGTGTCAAAGGAAAGTTAGCACCCGATTCATTGGCCCTACAAAATCCTCGAGCGTCGTGGAGAAGTTGCTTACAAGTTGGAATTGCGGAAGGATTGTCCGGAGTTCATGATGTCTTCCATGTTTCTCGGTGAAGAAGTGTCATGCCGACATGGCGATATTCCGTTGAGAGACACAGTGCCCTAGAGGCCATACAGCTTGATAGTGATCGACTTATAAGGAGAAACCCGTCCGATTCTCGAGACTGCGAGCGAGTCACCCGCAGCAAGGTCATCAAGTTTTGTAAGGTCTTTGTGGAGTCACCACTCCGAGGAAGAAGCCACACAGGGAGCGCCAAGAAGACCTTCTTGAGACCACCGCACCTATTTGCTAGCCAACCCGAATCTCGAGGGCGAGATTCATATTAAGGTGGTAGGTTTGTAACATCCCAAATTTCCTATTTGGAATGTTTTACAATTATAGCTAAGCATCTATGCATCCTGTTTGAATTTGAATGCCATTTGAAGTTTCAAAGAGTTTTGAGTTTTCAAATTTGAATTCAAACTATGGCAAGTGGGAATCATTTCAAAAACTATGCCTTGATAAATACTTGAGCAAAAGTATGAGAGGAGTAAACATGACACTCCAAAAATATCAGAGGAAAACAATGCGAAAAGTTTTGAATTCAAACTTGAGTTTTATTTGAATTTGAAAAAAATGAATTTTTATAAAGTCTGGATTTTGCCTTTGGAAAAATGTTCAAATGATAGGAATATTTCCTGATCATTTTGGTATATATATGTCCTATATAAAATATTTATATTTTATAAGTTATCTCTTTTTTTTTTAAATTTAAAAAAGGAAACCCTCAGCGCCCCAAAACATCGCTTGACCAGCCAGCAGGGCAACCCACACACTCCACACAGCCAGCGGCCCACCAGCCCACCAGCGCCAACCGCCCGCCCAGCCAACCGACCCCCCTCGAAGTCGGCTATGGATCGGTCGCCCGACCGCGCCGCACCCCCTCCCTCTCTCTGCCAGGTGGGCCACCACCTCCTTCAACCCCGCCCATGCCTGCTTGTGCCGCCGCCGATCGCGGATCCCGACGGATCGAGGATTCGATCTCCCGATTGCCCCCGCCCAAGCCGAGGCACCCCTTTATAAACCCCTCCCCGCACCCCATTCCCCCCTCGCCCTCATGAACCTCCTCCTCCTCACGAGCTCATGGGAGCCCGAGCTCACCTCCGCCACCATTCACCTCGCCCGTCGCCTAGCCCTCCCGAGCCTCGTCGACTCCACCAAAACCCCCTCGTCGCCTCAAGACCACGGACGACTCCGCCGACCTCCCCGACGACCGGAGAGGCCAACACACTCGCCGCCGCCGCCGCCGCCGCCGTCGAGCGCCGGTGAGTCGCCGGAGTTACCCTCCCCCGTCCGATTCGTTTTGTGCGGCTAGGATTAGAACCCCCGAAGGGGTACGCGCTTTTAATAAAAACCGGGTTTTTTCACCGGTTCGTTCCGGTTTAGTTTCGATAAGGTTTTTTTTTATTTAGCCCGGCCCGACTCGTTTAACCCTAGGCCCATTTTAGTTATATTACGCTCAGTGCGTAGGTTAGGCCCATTAGGCCATTTTTTTTCTTTATTTTCGTTTTTCTGTTTTAGCAGAATAGTTCCAGATTTGAAAAATTCATATCTTTTATTCTACTCAGTATTTTTGAGTGATTCTTTTTTTGTTGGTTTGCAAATTTTCTATAGTTTCTGCAGAAATTATATTTAGCTATGTTAAAATTATTTATAATTGCTTTAATTTAGTTTTAGTCAGAATAGTAAATCTGTTATAAAATGAGTTAGGAAATTTATTTTTTAATGATTCTTTTGTCCCAACTTTGTTTTGACATTACCTAACCATATGAATTAATTTGGGTATTTTAGGATTAATAAAAAATAGTTTTAAGCAGAATCTTGTTAATCCTAATTAATTAACTAGCTACTGTTTTCCTATTATTTTAAATAGTAAATCAATTTATTTTCACATGTGATTGATTATTCTAGGATAGTTCTTTCACTTTATAGGATGAACTTTTATTTATAATAAATAAAACTTTTTATTTTATTTTTCTTAATAGAATTTGATTTAGGCCTAATAGGAGTTTTATAATAGCTTTTAAATTGATTCTTTTTGCTCCTAGTTGCTTAATGCATTCCTTTCTGTTAAGTTAACATAAAATCATGCTTAGGTCATGTTGAGAAAATTTTTGTTATGTAAAACTATTTTTCTAGTTGTTGCTTGAGGTAGGAAAACTTTGAGTTGGATTTCTTGAGTTTTCTTTGGGTTTTTGTTTTGTTTGTTTTGGTGTGTTATTTTGTTATTCTATTGTGTTATGTAGTCTTATGCTATATGCTTATTGTGATTATTGTTTGTTTCGGTAGAGTTTCCGGAGTGCGAAGCTTGCTACTCTGAGTCCTTAGCTTACGAGGATCATCGAGAAGGCAAGTCTTTGATCATGTTATTTTCAATACCTATGATTTTGTGCATTAGAAATTATACCACCCCACCATGCATGCAGTAGTTGAAATTTTGAAGTTATTAATCTTGAGTAGTATCATGTGGTAGGATGAACCAATTCCCTTGTTACCATGACCCGTGATTTAAGTAGTTTATTTTGCTATGCTCGTGAGCGGGTTTGGTTGAGTGAATTCATAAGTAAGATGTGAGAGTCAATGATGATGACAACCCCATGAACTACAATGATCAAGATGGACTTGAAATTCACTCTTGGGTGGAGGACGGTTGACGGGCACCTGGAGAACCCAAAGGTTGGCGGGATGCATGGAGAAGTGCCATGACATCTTGCGGAAAGCTTCACCCAGCCACGAAGAGACGGATGGATGCCCCATTGACCGGAAGCTTACTGTGCAGCCGCAAGCCATTATGGGCTCTGGCTGGGTCAACCCTAGTAGTGACGCTGGTGGGCGGTACTACGAGATGTAGAAGAACGGTAGGATTGGATGGGTACCGCAGTAGCGGAAGAACTCTTTGGAAGACCTGTTTCATTCGTCCGTCTTCAAACACCATGAAGTGCGAAGACTTAAAAGGAGGAATGATTCTTGCGGGTAAAGTCGCAAACCTCTGCAGAGTTAAAGATCTAATCGATTAGCCGTGTCCCGATTCACGGACAATTTGAGCCTCTGAACTTGGAAGTATTCAGAAATCTCAACACTAAAACTAATAAATTAATTTGAGGGGGTTATGACTTAATAATTTGGGAATGAGACATTGGTTGGCGGAACCATCTCAATAACTACCAACAATTATGTAGTTTTTGCAAGCAAGTCCACTTTGTAGTAGGATAAAACGGGCTTTTCGCAAAATGATGAAACTTAGAGCCCCACACCAAAAATGCATATAGTGTTAGTAATTTTATTATTGTTATTCTCTTCATGACTTGCCAGCTTATTCAAAAGCTGACCTACACGGCTGCAACGTCTTATGTTGCGAGATTTATTCGATCGGGAGTGAGGCTACGCTCCGTGCTTGGCGATTGCCCTTTGGAGTCGGATGGACTCGCTTTTTAAATCTCGCTTCCAGCATTAGTAGTTTATTTCTCATGAGTTGGCCTTGAGCGAATTTATTCTCTTGTAATAAAGACTCTATATGAGAATCATGTAATAAATTCAGGTGTGATTGAACTTTGATTATTTCATCGATGTACTGTGAGTACCAGCATGATCTTGGGATGGTACAGACACAGAGATTTGACCGATTTTGGGTCAGGTCGCTACATTAGGCTCTTGGCATCCTTGAATATTTCCTTAGGGTGCCTTGGGCATCCCCAAGCTTAGGCTCTTGCCACTCCTTATTTGATAGTCCATCAAATCCTTACCAAAACTTGAAAACTTCACAACACAAAACTCAACAGAAAATCTCGTAAGCTCCGTTAGTATAAGAAAGTAAATCACCACTTTGGTACTGTTGTGAACTCATTCTTTATTTATATTGGTTTAATACCTACTGTATTACAACTTTTCCATGGTTCATAACCCCCGATACTACCAATAGATGCATCAAAATAAGCAAACAACACGTGAAAAACTGAATTTGTCAAAAACATAACAGCCTGTAGTAATCTGAATAGTTCGCATACTTCTGTAACTCCAAAACTCCTGAAAATTTAGGACGTCCTAGGTAATTTTTATATCAATCTATTGTAAAAAAATTCATATTTTTTTGACGCTTCTGTGATTTTTAAAAATTCTGGGACTGAGCGCATAAGTTTCTGTTTTTTCAGCAAGATCAAATCAACTATTACCGTAAGCTATCCCAAAGGTCTTACTTGGCACAAACACTAATTAAAACAAAAACACATTTAACAAGAGGCTACATGAAATGTTTATTGCAAAACAGAACCTAAAAAGCAAAAACAAAAATAAAATTGGGTTGCCTCTCAAAAAGCGCTATTGTTTAATGCCCTTAGCTAGGCATAAAACATGAATATATCTAAGTATTATCATCTTTGGCATGCAATTTTTCAATTACACACTTATGATTCTTAGGAGATTATTTAGTTTTATAAGTGATCAAACTCCTAGGCAAGAAATCAAGAAATTCATTCGTGACAATAGGTTCCTTAATAATGTCAAGAAAATTGGGGTGAACACTAATTGATTTGAGATCTTCATTGTTTTTACCAGAAGATTCACCCTTATTTTTAGGAACATAAGTAAGCTTAGCAATCTTAGGAGGAAGATTTGGAGTAGTTTTAACGGAGGAAAAAGCGGAACCCAAGTTGGTAATAATATCTTGTAGTTTGCCAATTCTAGTAGAATCTTGATCTATTTTTTCATTAACTATGGGTTCCTTTTCCCTAAGGTTCTTTAGAGTAAATCCTACCTTAGATCCATGTTGAGTATAAATCTTTTTATCCAAATTTTCAATCAACTCTACGGTAGCAATTTTATTTTCAATAATATCCAATCTTTACATTACATGTTCCAAGGATAAAACAGTTCCATTAACCAAAAGAGGTGGTGGGCCTAGGAATTCTATCATGGCATTGTAAGAGTTGAAAGTATGGCTCCCCAAGAAATTTCCTCCAGTAATGGTATCTAAAACATATCTATTCCAAGGAGTAACGCCTACATAAAAATTGCGAAGAAGAATGGAAGTAGATTGCTTTCGAGTAGATCTATTTTGAGCATTGCAAATTCTATACCAAGCATCTTTTAAATTCTCTCCTTCCCTTTGTTTAAAGTTGAGAACCTCATTATCGGGAGTGCTAACGAGGATGGGAGGACTAGCCATAGGAGCGAGATAAGCACACAAGCGAAGAAGACGAACAGAAGAGGGGCGAAGAAAAGGCGAAACTTTTCGAAAATCGTTTTAGAAGTGGGGGAGAAGAAAACGAGAGGCGAATGGTGAATAATGTAATGCGAGGGATGAGAGTTTATGATGGGTACTTGGTATGTGTCTGCTTGGCGTAGATCTCCCCAGCAACGGCGCCAGAAATTCTTCCTGCTACCTCTTGAGCTTGCGTTGGTTTTTCCCTTGAAGAGGAAAGGGTGATGCACCAAAGTAGAGTAAGTATTTCCCTCAGTTTTGAGAACCAAGGTATCAATCCAGTAGGAGACAACGCGCAAGCCACCGAATACCTGCACAAACAAACACCAACTTGCACCCAACGCGATAAAGGGGTTGTTAATCCCTTCACGGTTGTTTGCAACGTGAGATCTGATAGAGATGGATAAACGACAAGGTAATATTTTTGGTATTTTTGGTTTATGGAACGGAAAGTAAAAGATTGCAAAGAAAGTAAATAGGAAACTAAAAGTGTAGATCTGAAACCTATATGATGGAAAATAGACCCAGGGGCCATAGGTTTCACTAGAGGCTTCTCTCAAGATAGAAATTATTATGGTGGGTGAACAAATTACTGCCGAGCAATTGATAGAAAAGCGCAAAGTTATGACGATATCTAAGGCAATGATCATGAATATAGGCATGACGTCCGTATCAAGTAGACCGAAATGATTCTGCATCTACTACTATTACTCCACACATCGACCAACTCTTGCCTGCATCTAGAGTATTAAGTTCATAAGAACAGAGTAACGCATTAAGTAAGATGACATGATGTAGCGGGATTAACTCAAGCAATATGATGAAAACCCCATCTTGTTATCCTCGATGGCAACAATACAATACGTGTCAGTTCCCCTTCTGTCACTAGGATCGAGCACCACAAGATTGAACCCAAAGCTAAGCACTTCTCACATTGGAAGAAAAACCAATCTATTTGGCCAAACCAAATCGATAGTTCGAATAGACTTGCATAGATATCAAATCATGCATATAAGAATTCAGAGAAGATTCAAATAATATTCATAGATAAGCTGATCATAAATCCATGATTCATCGGAGCTCGGCAAACACACCGCAAAAGAGTATTACATCGAATAGATCTCCAAGAACATCGAGGAGAACTTTGTATTGAGAATCAAAGATAGAGAAGAAGCCATCGAGCTACTACCTATCGACCCATAGGTCTGTGGCAAACTTCTCATGCTTCATTGGAGAGGCAATGGTGTTGATGTAAAAGCCCTCCGTGATTGAATCCCCCTCTAGCAGGATGCTGAAAAAAGCCCCTAGATGGGATCTCACGGGTATAGAAGGTTGCAGCGGTGGAAAAGTGGTTCCGTGGCTCCCCTCAAAGTTTTTGGGATATTTGAGAATATATAGGAGGAAGATCTAGGTCATGGGGTCACCGAGGGGCCCACAAGGTCAGGGGGGCCTCCACCCTTGTGGCCGCCTGGTGGCTCTTATGACTTGCACTTGATATGTCTCCAATGTATCTATAATTTTTGATTGTTCCATGCTATATTATATTCTGTTTTGGACATTAATGGGCTTCATTATGCACTTTTATATTATTTTTGGGACTAACCTTTAACCGGAGGCCCAGCCCAGAATTGTTATTTTTTGCCTATTTCAGAGTTTCGCAGAAAAATAATATCAAACTGAGTCCAAACGGAATGAAACCTACGGGAATGTGATTTTCGGAACGAACGTGATCCAGAGGACTTGGACCCTACATCAATACATCAACCAGGAAGGCACGAGGTAGGGGGACGCGACTACCCCCCTGGGCACACCCTCCACCCTCGTGGGGCCCATGTTGCTCCACCGACATACTTCTTCCTCCTATATATACCTACGTACCCCCAAACTAAGACACGGAGCCAAAAACCTAATTCTACTGCCGCAACCTTCTTTACCCATGAGATCCCATCTTGGGGCCTTTTTCGGAGCTCCGCCGGAGAGGGCATCGATCACGGAGGGCTTCTACATCAACACCATAGCCTCTCCCATGACGTGTGAGTAGTTTACCTCAGAACTTCGGGTCCATAGTTATTAGCTAGATGGCTTCTTTTCTCTCTTTGGATCTCAATACAAAGTTCTCCATGATTCTCGTGGAGATCTATTCGATGTAATCTTCTTTTGCGGTGTGTTTGTTGAGACCGATGAATTGTGGGTTTATGATCAAGTTTATCTATGAACAATATTTGAATCTTCTCTGAATTATTTTATGTATGATTGGTTATCTTTGCAAGTCTCTTTGAATTATCAGTTTGGTTTGGCCTACTAGATTGATCTTTCTTGCAATGGGAGAAGTGCTTAGCTTTGGGTTCAATCTTGCGTGTCCTTTCCCAAAGGATGAGGGGCAGCAAGGCACGATTGTATTGTTGCCATCGAGGATAACAAGATGGGGTTTATATCATATTGCATGAGTTTATCCTCTACATCATGTCATCTTACTTAAAGCGCTACTCGTTCTTATGAACTTAATACTCTAGATGCATGCCGGATAGTGGTCGATGTGTGGAGTAATAGTAGTAGATGGAGGCAGGAGTCGGTCTACTTGTCGCGGACGTGATGCCTATATACATGATCATACCTAGATATTCTCATAACTATGCTCAATTTTGTCAATTGCTCAACAGTAATTTGTTCACCCACCGTAATACTTATGCTCTCGAGAGAAGCCACTAGTGAAACCTATGGTCCCCGGGTCTATCTTCCATCATATTAATCTTCCAACACTTAGATATTTTTATTGCTTTTTTACTTTACTTTGCATCCTTATCATAAAAATATCAGAAATATTATCTTATCATATCTATCAGATTTCACTCTCGTAAGTGACCGTGAAGGGATTGACAACCCCTTTATTGTGTTGGTTGCGAGGATTTATTTGTTTGTGTAGGTGCGAGGGACTCATGCGTGGCCTCCTACTGGATTGATACCTTGGTTCTCAAAAACTGAGGGAAATACTTACGCTGTTTTACTGCATCACCGTTTCCTCTTCAAGGGAAAACCAACGTAGTGCTCAAGAGGTAGCAGCACTCCAAGTCTCCTGGGTGTCTTCTGGTCCAAGAAAAATCATCGCAAAAGTTATATTCTGTTTGGACTCTGTTTGGTATTCCTTTTCTGCGAAACTCTAATACAAGGAAAAAACATGAACTGGCACTGGGCTCTAGGTTAATACGTTAGTTCCAAAAATCATATAAAATAGCATCTTAATGCATGTAAAACATCCAAAACAATTAATATAATAGCATGGAACAATAAAAAATAGGAATGCTCTATGTGCTTCACTTATATCTTTGTGGCACACCTTACCAAATTAAATGATATAGCCACCCTATTTTCTCATGATGAGAAGATTCGCTTTTATTATATCCTCAAATTATTTTTGTTATCATTAAAATCTCAATGATCATGTTGTTAGAGTAATGACTAGAGGAGGTAAAATGACTCAGGAACCACTTTATCCTAAGGGACACCCTAAAAGAATTGAACAAGACTCTCAAAGAATTAACACGGATGCACCTAGTCCTTCTAAAAAGAAAAAGAAAAAGAAAAATGATAGGACTTTGCATACCTCTAGTGAACCTAAAGTAGAAAAACCTCCTGATAATAATGATGTTTCTATCTCAGATGCTGAAACTTAATCTGGTAATGAACATTCACCTAGTGATCATGAAAAAGATAATGATGATGTTCATGAAAACACTCAACCAAACAATGATAAAGAACCAGATAATGATGTTAAGATAGAACTAGCAGTTGCTCTTGATAACCCACAACCTAAAAATAAAAGATATGATAAAAGAGACTTTGTGGCAAGAAAAAATGGTAAAGAAAGAGAACCATGGGTTCAAAAACCCATGCCCTTTCCACCTAAATCAACTAAAAAGAGAGATGGTGAAGAATCTGAACGCTTTGATGAAATGCTTAGGCCAGTCTTTTTGCTTCGCTTGACTGATATTTTAAAGATGGCCCCTTATGCAAAGTATATGAAAGACATCATCACTAATAAGAGAAAAGTACCAAAAGCTGAAATCTCCACCATGCTTGCTAATTATTCTTCAAGGATGTAGTACCTAAAAAACTTGGAGATCCGGGAATATCAACCATACCTTGCACCATCAAAAGAAACTATGTTAGAACTTCTTTGTGTGATTTAGGAGCTGCTGTTAGTGTCATGTATTTGTATTTATACAAAAGACTTGATTTGAATAAACTCACACCTACTAAAATATCTTTGCAAATTGCTGATAAATCAACTGCCATACCTATCGGTGTTTGTGAGGATGTGCTGGTTGTTGCAAATGTTACCCTCTTAACTGACTTTGTTACAGTTGATATGCCCGAGGACGACAACATCTCGATTATCCTTGTTAGACCTTTTTAAATAGTACAGGGGCTGTTATTGATTGCAATAAAAGCAATGTCACTTTTCATATCAATGGTAATGAGCATACGGTGCACTTTCCGAAGAAACAATTCCAAGTGAATGGTATTAATGTTATCGAAAAATCTCCGACAATCACTATTGGAAGTTTTCAACTACCTCTTCTTACTGCCAACAAGAAATATGATGTACTTATTGTTGGGGACATGCATATCCCCGTTGAGGTAACTTAGTTTTTACAAAAGTTCTTCGGTTTCATGCTAACCGAAGGTGGTTATTAATAAGACTTGATCAACCTTATTAATTGATCATCTTTGAGAGGTATGAAGTTGGTGAATTTAGTAGGAACTACATTCTATCCTTATATTTTGTTTTGTATTTTTCTTAGCTAAATAAAATAAAAAGCAATGCTTATCTTGTTTTCTCGATTTTCCATGCGATAAAAAATGACCCAAAAATAAAAGTTCTCACAATGACCAGAAAATTTAATACCATTTTTTCTGAATATTTCTGAATTTTTAGTGCAAATAACATCATAGGGGGGTGCACCAAGTGGGCACAACCCACCTGGGCGTGCCAGCAGCCCCAGGCGCGCCCTGGTGGGTTGTGGCCCCCACATGGCCCCCCTCGCTTATCTCTTTACCCCAGTCATCACCTACCTCTAGAAAAAAATCACCATTGCTCTCTCTCGTGTTCTTGCTCTCAACCCCGTGGATTTCGATCTCTTTGCTCGAAGCTCCGTTTCCAAAACGGTTTGGGGGATTGTGCTACCTCTTGAGCACTGCGTAGGATTTCCTTGAAGAGGAAAGGGTGGTGCAGCAGAGTAGAGTAAATATTTCCCTCAGTTTTTGAGAACCAAGGTATCAATCCAGTAGGAGGCTACGCGCGAGTCCCTCGTACCTACACAAAAAAAATAGCTCAACGCAACCAACGCGACTAGGGGTTGTCAATCCCTTCACGGTCACTTACGAGAGTGAGATCTGATAGAGATGATAGATAATTTTTTTGGTATTTTTGATATAAGGATGCAAGGTAAAATAAAGTAAAGTAAAAAGCAAATGCAATAATAAAGTGTTGGGAGATTAATATGATAAGGATAGACCCGGGGCCATATATTTCACTAGTGGCTTCTCTCAAGAGCATAAGTATTTTACGGTGGGTGAACGAATTACTGTTGAGCAATTGATAGAATTGAGCATAGTTATGAGAATATCTAGGTATGATCATGTGTATAGGCATCACGTCCGAGACAAGTAGACCGACTCACCTTTGCATCTACTACTATTACTCCACTCATCGATCGTTATCCAAAGATGCATCTAGAGTATTAAGTTCGAGAAAACAGAGTAACGCCTTAAGCAAGATGACATGATGTAGAGGGATAAATTCATGCAATATGATAAAAAAACCATCTTGTTATCCTCGATGGCAACAATACAATACGTGCCTTGCTGCCCCTACTGTCACCGGGAAAGGACACCGCAAGATCAAACCCAAAGCTAAGCACTTCTCCCATTGCAAAAAAAAACCAATCTAGTAGGCCAAACCAAACTGATAATTCGAAGAGACTTGCAAAGATAACCAATCATACATAAAAGAATTCAGAGAAGATTCAAATATTGTTCATAGATAATCTTGATCATAAACCCACAATTCATCGGTCTCAACAAACACACCGCAAAAAGAAGATTACATCGAATAGATCTCCACGAGAGAGGGGGAGAACATTGAATTGAGATCCAAAAAGAGAGAAGAAGCCATCTAGCTACTAACTATGGACCCGAAGGTCTGAGGTAAACTACTCACACTTCATCGGAGAGGCTATGGTGATGATGTAGAAGCCCTCTATGGTGGATTCCCCTTCCGGCGGAGCTCCGGAACATGCCCCAAGATGGGATCTCGTGGGTACAGATGGTTGCGGCGGTGGAATTAGGTTTTTGGCTCCGTTTCTGATCGTTTGGGGGTACGTAGGTATATATAAGAGGAAGGAGTATGTCAGTGGAGCAAAGGGGGGTCCACGAGGCAGGGGGCGCGCCTAGGGGGCGCTCCACCCTCGTGGCCGCGTCCCTCCTTTCTTGATGGAGGGTCCAAGTCTCCTGGATCATATTCGGTGAGAAAATCACGTTCCCGAAGGTTTCATTCCGTTTGGACTCCATTTGATATTCCGTTTCTTCGAAACACTGAAATAGGCAAAAAATAGCAATTCTGGGCTAGGCCTCCGGTTAATAGGTTAGTCCCAAAAATTATATAATAGTGGAAAATAAAGCCCAATATAGTCCACAACAGTAGATAATATAACATGGAGCAATCAAAAATTATAGATACGTTGGAGACATATCAGATTGCTACTTGGTATGTGACTCCTCCATTGGTCCAGTTAGTTTTTGCTTTAGTGGATTATATTTTGAATAATTAGCTACTCTTTGTGCTGCTGTAGATGAGCTTGCATGTTGAATTTTTAGAGTTCTAAGTAGTTTGAATGCTCAATATTGCCTCTATGCATGCTTATGAGTAGTTGCTTTCAATCTTGTGAAGTTTTGTTGACAAAATTTTGTGGAATAAATTTTTTCAGAATTTTGTTCCTAGGAATAAGATGAATATCTTTAGGAAGTTTGCTTCGAAGAAGAGCTCTAATGGAGTCATTGGGGAATCGTCGGACAGTGACCTCCATACTCGGAGGACGGTGGAGGTGCGGCCGTGCGAATGGCTGCACAACCCCTTCATGGATGGAGCTGGGTTCCATCAAGAGTTTGCAGAATTTGCTGCTAATACTGGGCTTACCAACTTCAATGCAGCTGAGGGCGGATACAGGATCATGCCAGACGACATCATTGCCTACCAGAACGCCCAGGCAGCGGAGGAGGAGGAGCCTCAGGAGTGGACACTCAGGTGCCTACTCCACAACACTTCAATGTGGGACCGGATGGCTACTGCGAGGGGTGATTACCAAGCTAGGCCAAAAGCATAAGCTTGGGGGAGTACGTGTTTCCACCAACATTATATTCATGTTCACACATTTCATTCCAGTTGTCGGTGTTCCCACTTTTTCATTGTATTATCCATCCTAGATTTATTTTTCTCGCTTTCTTCTTATGTGTTTGAAAAACTCTGAGAAAACCCAAAAATATTTATTGCTTCTTTTCGGTTTTTCTTTCTAGTTTAATTAGCTGTAGTATTAAAAGGAAACCCCAAAAGATTTCTCATTCTTCTTCTTGCTTGTTGGGAGCTTTCCTGTGTAAATAGTTTTTCTCGTTTTTTTGTTTTTCTTCCTTTTAATTTGCTTTGTTCAAGAAAAAACTAAAAACTCTAAAAATATTTCAGTGTGTTTCTTTGGAATTCTTTTCTTTTTTTATGAGTCATACCGAGGAGAAGACCACAATGAAAATGTTGACCGGCTCTCATTTATATTGTTATTGATCTAACGAAGAGCCCATATTACCTTGTCTTCTCCTTTTGAATAAAATATTCGCATATTCCAGCTTAGTCCAGGACACTCTTGCACTATTATTATTTTTATACCATTCGGTCGTGCAAGTGAAAGGCAATAATGACGATATTTGATGAACTGGCTGTGGTAGCGAGAAACGGGTATGAACTCAACTTGTTCTATTTTTGTAAATATGTTTAACCTAGTATCCATGATTCAACCTATTATGATCAAACATGTTTGCAATGACAATTAGAGATCATAGTTTCTCATGCCATGCTTAAGTAGCTAGGAGTGGATAATGATTTATCTTGGATGTCAACATGCATTAAAACGATTGTGATGTAGTATGATGATATGGTATCCTCCTCCGAATGTTTCGGGTGGCTTGACTTGGCACATGTTCACGCATGTAGTTGAATCAAAACCAGCATAGCCTTTATTATATTTATGTTCATGGTGCTCATATCATACTCATGCTAATATTCAATTTTTGTTATGCATAATGCATGTTCATAACCGTTTTCGCTCTCTAGCTGGCCGCTTCTCAACCTATCTGCTAGCCTTCGCGTGTACTAAGCGGAAATGCTGCTTGTGCATCAAAATCCTAAACCCCCAAGTTATACCAGATGAGTCCACCATACCTACCTATATGTGGTATTACCCTGCCGTTCCAAGTAAAGTTGCATGTGTCACCTCAAAAACTTCAAATGAACATTTGTTTTGTGTGCCTGGATTGTTTATAGAGCGACAGGGGGTAGTCAGCATCTTCCATGCTAAGCGGGTTATTCTCATGATGAGTGTTTATTCACTCATCCTTGCATGAGAGGGGCGGTAATTGGGATTCCCAGTCCCGAAATAAAAATTGCAAATAATTAAACAAAACTTCCCCAGGACTGATGTTGGTATGGACGGTACCCGTGGACTCGACTAGCCGTGGAGTGTGTTTGTTGGTGGAGGGGGAGTAAACCTTTACTTTTATCGCTTCGGAACCGCCACTAATGTGTTGAGCATGGAAGATATTCATAACTTTTGGTCACGAAGTAAATAGGAAGGGTGCATTTCCCAAAATTTTATTTATCTCTGTTTTTAAAGCTTCGAGCTCTGGCACCACTGCAAATCCCTACTTCCCTCTATGAAGGGACTATCTATTTACTTTTGTGTTGAGTCATCACCTTCTCAAATAAGCGCCAGACCTGAGAGCACTATTGGCATCCTCATGCATTGTGTATAGTTAGTGTTGAATGCATCATGACTGGATCTTTTCTACCATGAATTACAATGTTTAGTCGTTGCTTGAACTTTGGAGGTTCTATGCATTTATGTTTTGCGGTCTTAGAAAGGGCTAGCGAGATACCACTCTTGGCATATTGTATCATGATTGTTTTGACAAAGTGTTGGCATCTGAGATATCTTTTTATTGCTCGCTAGTTGATTATGCCATTGATATGAGTTAACATAATTTTTATGAGTTATTATTGACATGGTTAGTCATAATCTTTGCTGAAAACCTGGGTGCTACTTAAGCTTATTTATGTAAACAAGAGCAAAAGATTTCGTAAAAGTTTTTCTTTTTCACTTTCTGTTTATCAACTGAATTGCTTGAGGACAAGCAAAGGTTTAAGCTAGGGGGAGTTGATACGTCTCTGTCGTATCTACTTTTCCTAACGCTTTTCCTCTTGTTTTTGGATTCTAATTTGCATGATTTGAATGAAACTAACCCGGACTGACGCTGTTTTCAGCAGAACTACCATGGTGTTGTTTTTGTGCAGAAATAAAGATTGGAACATAACTTTTTGGAGAATTTTTATACAATAAAAGAAAAATATAGGAGCCAAGAACCACCAGAGGGGGGATCCCTGGGGGAGCACAACCCACCAGGGCACACCACCCTCCTGGCGCGCCCAGGTGGGTTGTGCCCACCTGGTGGCCCAGCAGGCCCTATCTCCGACGTTATAAAATCACATTCTTCCAGAAAAAATCAGGGAGGAAGAATTATCTCGTTTCACGATACGAAGCCGCCGCCACCTCCCGTTCTTCATTGGGAGGCCATATATGGAGTAAGTTTGGGGCTCCGGAGAGGGGGATCTTTAATCTGCGTCATCACCAACCCTTCCTCATCGCCAATTCCATGATGCTCCCCACCGGGAGTGAATAATTCCTTCGTAGGCTAATTGGTCGGTCAAAAGTTGGATGAGATTCACCATGTAATCGAGTTAGTTTTGTTAGAGCTTAATTCCTAGTATTCATTATGTTTTGAGATTGATGTTGATATGACTTTGCCATGCTTAATGCTTGTCACTTTGGGCCCGGGTGCCATGATTTCAGATCTGAACCGTTTATGTTATTGCTACTTCTTGAGCTTGCATTGGTTTTTCCCTTGAAGAGGAAAGGGTGATGCAGCAAAGTAGAGATAAGTATTTCCCTCAGTTTTGAGAACCAAGGTATCAATCCAGTAGGAGATGCACGCAAGTCTCCAATCTATGTACCTGCACAAAAAATCAAACCCTTGCACCCAACACGATAAAGGGGTTATCAATCCCTTCACAGTCACTTGCAAAGGTGAGATCGATAGAGATAGATATAAAGGATTACTAAAACGTAAAACAAAGTAAAAGTGAATAAATTGAAGTGAGATATTTTTGGTTTTTTGGTTTATAGATCCGAAAATATATGATGGAAAATAGACTCGGGGGCCATAGGTTTCACTAGAGGCTTCTCGCTTGAAGGAAAATAATACGATGGCTGAACAAATTACTGTCGAGCAATTGATAGAAAAGCGCAAAGTTATGACGATATCCAAGGCAATGATTATGAATATAGGCATCACGTCCGTGTCAAGTAGACTGACTCATGTCTGCATCTACTACTATTACTCCACACATCGACCGCTATCCAGCATGCATCTAGAGTATTAAGTTCATAAGAACAGAGTAACGCCTTAAGTAAGATGACATGATGTAGAGGGATAAACTCAAGCAATATGATGAAAAACCCATATTTTTACCCTTGATGGAAACAATACAATACGTGTCTCGCTACCCCTACTTTGTCACTTAGTGAGATCACCGCAAGATTGAACCCAAAACTAAGCACCTCTCCCATTGCAAGAAGAACCAATCTAGTTGGCCAAACCAAACCGATAATTTGAAGAGAAATACAAAGATATAAAATCATGCATATAAGAATTCAAAGAATATTCAAATAATATTCATAGATAATCTGATCATAAATCCACAATTCATCGGATCTCGACAAACACACCGCAAAAGAATATTACATCGGATAGATCTCCAAGAATATCAAGGATAACATGGTATTGAGGATCAAAGAGAGAGAGGAAGCCATCTAGCTACTAGCTATGGACCCATAGGTCTGTGGTAAACTACTCATGCTTCACCGAAAGGACAATAGGGTTGATGTAGAAGCCCTCGTGATCGAATCGCCCTCCGGAAGGGTGCCAGAAAAGGTCCCTAGATGGGATACAGAAGGTTGCGGCGGTGGAAAAGTATTTTGGTGGACTTTTCAGGTCGTTTAGGAATATTTCTGAATTTATAGGCCAAGAATTAGGGTTGGAGGAGCTCCGAGGGGCCCACAAGCCCTCAGGGCGCCCCCAGGGGCGCGCTGATGACCCACAAGTATTAGGGATCTATCTTAGTCCTTTCGATAAGTAAGAGTGTCGAACCTAACGAGGAGCAGAAGGAGATGACAAGCGGTTTTCAACAATGTATTCTCTACAAGCACTGAAATTATCGGTAACACATAGTTGTGTGGTAAGATAATTCATCACGGGTAACAACTACCAAATGTAACTAAGGTATAGCAAGGTGGCTCAATCCTTTTTGTAGCAAAGGACAAGCCTAGACGAACTCTTATATAAAGCAAAGTGCTCCCGTGGACACATGGGAATTACTGTCAAGTTAGTTTTGCTCATGCTCATATGATTCACGTTTGTTACTTTGATAATTTGATATGTGGGTGGAACGGTGCTTGGGTGTTGCCCTTACTTGGACAAGCCTCCCACTTATGATTAACCCCTCTCGCAAGTATCCGCAACTATGAAAGAAGAATTAAGATAAATCTAACCATAGCATGAAACATGTGGATCGAAATCAGACCCTTACGAAGCAACACATAAACTAGGGTTTAAGCTTCTGTCACTCTAGCAACCCATCATCTATTTATTACTTTCCAATGCCTTCCCCTAGGACCAAATCATGGTGAAGTGTCATATAGTCGACGTTCACATAACAACCAATAGAGGAAAGACAACATACATCTCATCAAAATATCGAACGAATACCAAATTCACATGATTACTTATAACAAGACTTCTCCAATGTCCTCAGGAACAAACGTAACTACTCACAAAGCATATTCATGTTCATAATCAAAGGGGTATTGAATATCATTAAGGATCTGAACATATGATCTTCCACCAAATAAACCAACTAGCATCAACTACAAGGAGTAATCAACACTACTAGCAACCCACAGGTACCAATCTGAGGTTTTGAGGCAAAGATCGGATATAAGAGATGAACTAGGGTTTGAGAGGAGATGGTTCTGGTGAAGATGTTGATGGATATTGACCCCCTCTCGATGGGAGGATCGTTGGTGATGACGATGGCTTCAATTTCCCCCTCCGGGAGGGAAGTTTCCCCGGTAGAACAGCTCCGCCGGAACCCTAGATTACTTCTGCCCAGGTTCAGCCTCGAGATGGCGGCGCTTCATCCCGAAAGCTTCCTTCTGATTTTTTTCCAGGCCAAAAGACGTCAAAAAGCAGAAGATGGGCACCGGAGGCCTGCCAGGGGGCCCACAAGCGCTAGGGGCGCGCCCCCAAGCTTGTGGCCACCTGGTTTGTCCCCCTCTGGTATTTCTTCGCCCAATATATTTTATATATTCCAAAATAATTCTCCGTAAATTTTCAGGACTTTTGGAGTTGTGCAGAATAGGTCTCTCAGATTTGCAGCCTTTCCAGTCCAGAATTCCAGCTGCCGGCATTCTCCCTCTTCATGTAAAGCTTGTAAAATAAGAGAGAAAAGACATAAATATTGTACCATAATGTGTAATAACAGCCCATAATGCAATAAATATAAATATAAAAGCATGATGCAAAATGGACGTATCAACTCCCTCAAGCTTAGACCTCGCTTGTCCTCAAGCAAAAGCCGGAATCGAAAAATATGTCCACATGTTTAGAGATAGAGGTGTTGATGAATTAAAATACGGACATGAGTGAAGGAAATATGCCCTAGAAGCAATAATAAAGTTATTGTTTTATTTCCTTATATCATGATAAATGTTTATTATTCACGCTAGAATTGTATTAACCGGACACTTAGTACATGTGTGAATACATAGACAAACAGAGTGTCCCTAGTATGCCTCTACTTGACTAGCTCGTTAATCAAAGATGGTTAAGTTTCCTAACCATATACATGTGTTGTCATTTGATGAACGAGATCACATCATTAGAGAATGATGTGATGGACAAGACACATCCGTTAGCTTAACATAATGATCGCTAAGTTTTATTGCTATTGCTTTCTTCATGACTTATACATGTTCCTCTGACTATGAGATTATGCAACTCCCGAATACCAGAGGAACACCTTGTCTGCTATCAAAAATCACAACGTAACTAGGTGATTATAAAGATGCTCTACAGGTGTCTCCGAAGGTGTTTGTTGGGTTGGCATAGATCGAGATTAGGATTTGTCACTCCGTGTATTGGAGAGGTATCTCTAGGCCCTCTCGGTAATGCACATCACTATAAGCCTTGCAAGCAATGTGACTAATGAGTTAGTTGCGGGATGATGTATTATGGAACGAGTAAAGAGACTTGCCGGTAACGAGATTGAACTAGGTATGATGATACCGACGATTGAATGTCAGGCAAGTAACATACCGATGACAAAGGGAATGACGTATGTTGTTATGCGGTTTGACCGATAAAGATCTTCATAGAATATGTAGTAACCAATATGAGAATCTAGGTTCTGCTATTGGTTATTGACCGGAGATGTGTCTCGGTCATGTCTACATAATTCTCGAACCCATAGGGTCCGCACGCTTAACGTTCGATGGCGATTTGTATTATGAGTTATGTGTTGTGGTTACCGAAGTTTGTTCGGAGTCCCAGATGTGATCATGGACATGAAGAGGAGTCTCGAAATGGTCGAGAGGTAAAGATTGATATATTGGAAGGTAGTATTCGGACACCGGAAGGGTTTTAGAGTGTATCGGGTACATACCGGAGTACCGGAGGGGTTACCGGAACCCCACGGGGAAAGATATGGGCCATAGGAGGGAGGCTAACCAGCCCACAAGGGGCTGGTGCACCCCCCACAAGGGATGAGGCCGAATTGGATTAGGGAAGGGGGCGGCGCCTGTCGTGGTTCTAAGTCTGACAGTAGAATGGGGGTAGGAATGGAGAGGCAAGATCCTAGCTATGGAGTAGTTGTATACGCAAGATGTTTACGAGTTCAGGCCCTTCTCGGAGGAAGTAATAGCCCTACGTCTCGGAGCCCAGAGGCGGTCGACTGTATTATGTGCGTATGAGTTACAGGGGTGCGGACCCTTTACACCGAGGAGGGGGGTGGCTTATATAGAGTTCGCTGCACCCTCCCGCCTCGCTATGCAGGATTAAGGTACATTAAGATAGGGAGTTACTTGTAACGTCCCACATAAAGTGTTATGATGGCCATAAAGCCACTTAATGACCGACCGCTTATGCGTGCGATCGATCAGATCTTCGGCGGTCGAGTGGTTAATCGACGGTCGAGTGTCTTCGTGTCCGTCGAGTGGAATCCTTCCGTGTCGATCAAAGGCGCTTCCTAAGGAGATGTCCTTGGGAGGGCACCTTGGATAGGTCCATGACCCTACCCTAGGTACATGACTTCATCAAGAGCCCCGAATGGATCGAGGTTTGAGTGGGGAAGGAGTTGAGAATTCTTCCGACCCACTTTTCGTGCGATGAGCACGTCTTGTCCTGGATCAATAAACTTAGGTGACGGCTTCAACTTCTTTTTCAGTCGCCTTGATCCATTCTTTGTATCTGTCGAGTGTGTTTTTTGTACTTGGTGAACTCCGAGTGACAGGACGGAGGAAATCTTCTGTCCGACGATTTGCTCTGCGGCGTGCGAATTTAGCGGGATTAGAATTTTCGGGAAACGAGCGGGGCGGAGGAAGCCGCAGTAATCGGATGGGATAAGGTATGGACGCCTCGATATCCTCGCCGCCTTTTTTGCCATGTATCGTGCGGGCGACTGTTGTGGGATTTGACAGGATCGTCCGGGCCTACCAGTCAGCCACTCGGAAGCAACCTCATATAAGGCCTCGGACAGGGGTTTTTGAACAGTGCGTTCCCCTTTCCTCCTCCCTTCTCTAGATTCATCCGCCGTGTGCGATTCCTCTTTCGCGTTGCTGCTCCGTGCGCGTCTCGTCAGCGACAATGGTGAAGGACAAGACTGCAGCTTTGGAGCGGGCGAAGAAGGTGTCGGCGAAGGCGAAGGGAAGAGCGACCAGTCGGGGCGGATCCTCGTCGAGGGCCGGCTTGCCGCAGGGCTGGATCCAGGGCGACTGGATCCGCTCGACGATCAGCCAGAAGGACCTCGACGACATGGCCAATGAAGGGCGGATCCTCCATGGAACGGCGCGGCTCCCGGGGAAGGAGTGGACGCCACAACCTCTGGAGGGTGAGTGCATTCTCTTGGCCACCCATGTCGACCGCGGGTTTTCTCTGCCGCCTCACCCTTTCTTTCGGGGATTTCTGAACTTCTTTGGGGCACAACTCCACCACTTCACTCCCAACTCCATCGTGTATCTTGCTGCTTTTGTGTCGCTGTGTGAGAATTTCTTGGGTTGCCGGCCTCATTGGGGCCTTTTCAAGCACATTTTCACTTGTCGCTCCCAAACGGTGAAAATGGCCAATCCGAGTGACGAGAGAACCCAAGTGATTCAGATGTGTGGGGGTCTTGGGGTCCAAATGAGAGGAAAAAGCTCTTTTCCGGCCATGATCTTACCCGAGTCAGTCCGTGGATGGCAGTCGACTTGGTTCTACTGCAAGGACCAGCCAACGCCAGGGCAATCGACTGGACTCCCTCGTTTTTCCATGGACCGATTGAGCAAACCATCTTCTTTGAATGTGATCCCGGAAGAGAAGGCGCAGGGGAAGGTGTTGGTCGAACGAGTTGTCCAGCTCATTCGAGACGGGGTAACAGGCATGGATCTCTTGGAGGTCTTCCTTCGACGACGCATCCTGCCGCTTCAAGCCCGAGACCATCCGATGTGGTTGTACTCCGGCACTGAGGACACCACTCGGATCCACCCGGAGGAGATCCAGGATGCCATGCTGGAAAGATGTCTTGGGGGCATCAAAGGAAACAAGGACAACCCTCGAGGGGCTAGGAGGATCCCTCCACTCGACCAGTCCTATGAAGTAGACCAGGTCCATTCCTGCATCTTTGATTGTTATCCTGTTTTCTCCATCTTGTTTGCTTCAAATCAGTCGATTGACTTTGTCTTGTTTGTTGTCTTCCAGGCCACCACTGAGATGTATTCGATGCCCAACGGGGCGCAAGAACCAGTCGAGGAGGAAGGGAGCGGAGGTGAAAGCCAGGAGGAATGGCAATCTGACGGTGCGGAGGACGAAGATGACGACGACTCCGACGAAGAGGAGGAGGAGGAAGAGGAGGAAGATGTCGACCCTCCTCGCATGGAAGGCAGTCCAAGCTCACCCATGACCCCGCGGTCGAGCGCGGCAAGGCTATCGCACCTGTCAGGCAGTCGACGAAACGTCCTCAGACGACTTCTCCGGCGCCGACTGAGAAAGCGCCGAAGCAACCCCGAGCAACGCCATCAAAGCCGATGAAGGTTTTGCCCAAGATGAAGATGGCCATCCCCACTATTTCCGGGTACAGCAGAACTTGTGTTTTCTCGTTCAGCATGTACATACTTTTGGTCGACTTGTTGACTGATCAACTGATTTCTGAAATCTGCAGCGCTGCCACCTCTGAGACCTCGGCCAGGAACGAAGACCAGGAGATGGAGGATGCTATTACCTCCAACCTTGGTATGATCACTGTAGTTTTGCTTTTGGTCGATTGGATTTCCGTTTTTAACTTTGAATCTTTCAGTAGTCCCTCCTCATGTTATTGATCTCCCTGATGATGATGATGAGGCGCCGTTGAGGCGGAGAAGGACTAAGAAGGCGCCGCCGCAAGATCGCTTTCAGTTGCATCGATTGAGAGTGCTGGTTCATGAGGGTGGCAACACCACTCGGACTTCCGTGTCTTTCGATGTGCCGCCGACGAGTGTCCGGCCTTCATCGTCGACTGCTGATCCGCCCTCCCTTTTCGCCACACACCACGTCCCAGAGGACCAAGTGGGTGCTGCTAAGGAAGCTATACGCCAGGTGGGGATCATGATGGAGCAAGTGAAGGTGGTCCGGGAGGCCAGCCAGCGACCTCGACGCCACTCAGCTCTTGAGCAACGCTCAAAGTTAGTTGATCACCACTTGTTCTGTTAGGATATGCTACCCGAAAACTCTTCTTTCAAGATCTTCAGATCTGTACACCCACCGGGTGTGTCGACTGAATTTTTGGATTGTGGCGACGCTGAGTGCACCCACCGGTATAGTCCCGAGACTATGGTGGATGCTGGCAGTCGACCGTAGTCTTTATACTTTATATTTCTTTGATAACTTCTTCACTCGGTCTGGTCGGACCATGTCAAATGGAATCTTGAAACCGGTGGGGGCACGCTGAGTGCACCCACTGGATGTAGTCCCCGAGACTATGGTGGACTGCTGGCAGTCGACCGTAGTCTGTAGAACTCTCTTTTTTGTCTCTTCCGGTCGACTGATCGAACCGAGTCAGTAGGACCAGTGGGGTCACGCTAAGTGCACCCACTGGGTGTAGTCCCCGAGACTACTGTCGAATATTTTGATTCGACTGTAGTCTTAGAAACGCAATGATTTTGTTAGTCACTCGGAAGTAACCTATCTTTGATGTCTGTCGACTGATTCTTTGCAGAAATCTTGCGAGCTTGTGGCTCGATATACTGAATTGGAAAACAAACATATCCAGCTCAACCTTGACTTGAAGCTTGCTCAGGAGAACTTGCAGAAGGCGAGAGACGAAGCAAAAGGCATGGCTGGTGAGAACTTGATGACTTTCTTTGTCTTTCTGTCCCTTCCTAATTCTGACCTCACTGTCATTTTGCAGACAAAATGGAGGAGGCTCTGAAGAAGAAGGATCATGACCTTGCCGAGGTGCAGAAAATAGCTTTGAACAAAACTAGGCTCGCGGAAGAAAAGCTGTCTTCAGTCGGAAAACTTGAAGAAGAGAACGCCAATCTGAAAGCTGCTCTCAACGCGGCTAACGAGGAGGTTAGCCGACTGAAGAACGGCAAGATAGCTCTGAGCGACAAGGCACGCGAACTGGCAGGGAAGAGGAATGATCTAGAGGCTTATCTGGGAAGGCTCGCCAAGAAGTTATTCCTCATGCTTGAAGGTAATTCCTCTTATCCGACTGACTTTTTATCACTGACTCATCACAGAACCATTAGCTTGAACTCGAGTTGTGTTTGCAGAATTCTGTCAGAACTTCGAGGAAGAGACTAGTCGAGTGGAGACCAGCTTAGACCCCATTAACTCCCCCGTGAAGGATGAAGCCGCCATGAATGTGCTCCGACTGGAGTCTCGCTTCACTGCTGTGGTGGACTACCTCGCTGGACTGAAGGTTGCGGTGTCGCGGATTGACTCGACACTCTAGCCAGGCGAAACACTTCAAAATGACCTCGAGTCTTTAATGACTCGACTGAATGACGTTCCAAGTCGAGTGCAGGAATGGAAAAAGTCTTCTGCCAGATGCGGTGTCGATGTTGCTCTGTCTCTGGTCCGCGTTCACTGCAAGGAAGCGCGAGAGGAAAGGCTGGCGTCCATCAGAGTTGCCAATACCAAGAAGTACGACTTCCGATCTTTCATGGAGACTTTCATTGGCGCTGCCACCCAGATCGCTGACTGGATCGACCTGGACCAGCTCGTCGCGCCTTCCAGTCCTCCATCGGAGGAATAAAAAACTTCTATGATTCATCTTAAAATTGCCTCGGAATGCTGAGTGATCTTGTAATCGATAAACTTTAACAGGCTTGAGGCCTGGGTACTCCTGCATCCATAGGATGTTATCCAAACTTTACTTATCGTCCAAATATGCTTTTGTTCGCCTTCGAGTGAACTTTGTTCTTCATTCGGATTATGCTTCAGTGTTTGAGATGCAGCTCTGAGGTGGAAAATCCAGTCGACCAGTGATGGAGTTTGGATTGTACTTATGGCGCATCTCTGCAGGAGAAAGTAACAGTCGACCTGCACCTTGTCGTCCTTGCGGATCGGGAAGGAGCGCACGTTGTACTTGTGGTGCAGCTCCGAAGGAGAAGATAGCAGTCGACCTGCACCTCGTCGTCCTTGCGGATCAGGATGGAGCGCACGTTGTACTTGTGGCGCAGCTCCGAAGGAGAAGGTAACAATCGACCTGCACCTCGTCGTCCTTGCGGATTGGAATGGATTTTGTACTTAGGCGAGTACTGGACTGCAGCTAAGCCTCCGAGTGAGAGGGTTGCTCTCCACTCGGTAGGATTTTCGGATACTTAGGCGAGTACTGGACTGCTGCTAAGCCCCCGAGTGGGAGGTTTGCTCTCCACTCGGTAGGATTTTTCAAACTTAGGCGAGTACTGGACTGCTGCTAAGCCCCCGAGTGGGAGGTTTGGTCTCCACTCGGTAGGATTTTTCAAAATTAGGCGAGTACTGGACTGCTGCTAAGCCCCCGAGTGGGAGGTTTGCTCTCCACTCGGTAGGATTTTTCAAACTTAGGCAAGTACTGGACTGCAGCTAAGCCTCCGAGGAGGATTTTTGTGTCGTAGCTCTGAAGGGGAAGGCAACAGTCGACCTATACCTCGTTGTCCTTGCAAAGCACACATTGTATTAAATACTTAGGCGAGTACTTGGACTGCAGCTAAGCCCTCGAGTGGGAGGCTGGCTCACCACTCGGTAGGATTTTAGATACTTAGGCGACTACTTGGACTGCAGCTAAGCCCCCGAGTGGGAGGCTGGCTCACCACTCGGTAGGATTTTAGATACTTAGGCGAGTACTTGGACTGCAGCTAAGCCTCCGAGTGGGAGGCTGGCTCACCACTCGGTAGGATTTTCAGATACTTAGGCGAAACGGATTCGCAGCTAAGCCCCCGAGTGGGAGGCTGGCTCTCCACTCGGCAGGGATTTTTTTACAAACTTAGGCGAAACGGGTTCGCGGCTAGGCCACCCACTGGGGGAAATTTCTTATGTAAACGAAAATTAATAACAATCACTGGGAAAATTATAACATTCTTGTCTTTGATAAACAAACTACAGAAGTACTTTTATTACATCTCACCCGAGTGAGTACTTAAGTGTAAAAGGGGCGGAGCAGCTCCGCATTCCAAGCTCGAGGATCATCAATCTGGTGATCGACGTTGTAAAGATGGTATGCTCCATTGTGGAGAACTCTGGTGATGATGAAGGGACCTTCCCAAGTGGGAGCGAGCTTGTGTGGTTTCTGTTGATCCACTCGGAGGACCAAGTCTCCTTCTTGAAAGGTTCGGCTCTTCACATTTCTAGCATGGAATCGACGCAAGTCCTACTGATAGATGGTCGAGCAGATCAGAGCCATCTCTCTCTCCTCATCAAGGAGGTCGACTGCATCTTGTCGGGCTTGCTCCGCTTCATCTTCAGAGTAGAGTTCGACTCGGGGTGCATTGTGAAGCACGTCACTTGGCAGAACTGCTTCAGCTCCATAGATCAGAAAGAATGGAGTTCTCCCAGTCGACCGATTAGGAGTGGTCCTCAATCCCCAAAGAACCGACGGAAGTTCGTCGACCCACGCTCCTGCTGCATGCTTGAGATCACGCATCAGCCGAGGTTTCAGTCCTTTGAGAATTAGACAATTTGCTCGTTCTGCTTGTCCATTCGACTAGGGGTGAGCAACTGAAGCATAGTCGACTCGCGTGCCCTGAGAGGCACAAAAGGCTTTGAACTTATCGAAATCGAAGTTTGACCCATTGTCAGTGATGATGCTATGCGGAACTCCATATCTGAATATCAACTCTCTGATGAAACTGATAGCAGTGCACACATCGAGGTTCTTGATAGGTTTAGCTTCGATCCACTTCGTAAACTTGTCGACTACCACTAGAAAATGAGTGAAACCACTTCTGCCAGTCCTCAGTGGTCCAATCATATCCAACCCCCAAACAGCGAAAGGCCAGACGAGTGGAATGGTCTTCAAGGCTGAGGCGGGTTTGTGTGACATATTGGAGTAGAACTGACATCCTTCACACTTGTCGACTATTTACTTTGCCATTTCATTTGCTTTTGGCCAGTAAAATCCCGCTCGGTATGCTTTAGCCACAATGGTCCGAGAGGACGCATGGTGACCACAGGTCCCCGAGTGGATATCATCAAGAATTATCTGACCTTCTTCTGGCGTTATGCATTTCTGGCCGACTCCAGTCGCGCTTTCTCTGTACAACTGTCCCTTGATCACAGTAAAGGCCTTGGATCGGCGGACGATCTGTCGAGCCTCTTCTTCATTCTCTGGGAGCCCTTTCCTCAGGATATACGCGATGTACGACACTGTCCAGTCGGGAGTGATGACCACGACTTCCATGACTAGGTCGACCACAGCTGGGACTTCAACTTCAGTCGGATCAGTGGCATTTTTTGGCTGCGGAGCTTCTTCGGTGAAAGGATCCTCTTAAACTGACGGTGTGTGGATGTGCTCCAAAAACACATCACTGGGAATGGCTTCCCTCTTGGACCCTATTTTCGCCAAATCGTCAGCAGCTTGGTTTTTCAGTCGGGGTACATGATGAAGCTCTAACCCCTCGAACTTCTTCTCTAGCTTCCTCATTGCATTGCAATAACCAGTCATGGCTGGACTTCTGACGTCCCACTCCTTCATCACTTGATTAACCACTAAATCTGAGTCTCCGTAGACCAGGAGGCGACGGACGCCGAGTGAAATGGCCATACGCAATCCATACAATAGCGCTTCGTACTATGCTTCATTGTTGGAAGAATCAAAGGAAATCTGGAGCACATATCTGAGCTTATATCCTCGGGGGGAAACCAACACTACCCCAGCACCGGAACCATTCAACATCTTGGAACCGTCAAAGAACATGGTCCAGTGCTCCGAGTGAACTTGAGTCAGTAATTGCTGTTTGATCCACTCGGCGATGAAATCTTCTACTGCTTGGGACTTGATGGCTTTCTTTGCCTCAAACTTGATATCAAGGGGAAGGAGTTCAATCACCCATTTCGCCACTCGACCAGTTGCATCTCTGTTGTGTGGAATCTCTGATAATGGGGCGTCGCTGACGACTGTAATGGAATGATCAGAGAAGTAATGAGCAAACTTCTTTGCAGTCATATAAATCCCATACACAAGCTTCTGATAATGAGGGTATCTTTGCTTTGATGGGTTTAATACTTCAGAAAGATAATATACTGGGCGCTGAACTTTGAAGGCCTTTCCTTCCTCTTCCCGCTCGACCGTAAGTACTGTACTGACGAATTGTCCTGTGGCTGCAATGTAAAGCAGCAACGTCTCCTTGCTGATTGGGGCAGCAAGCAACAGCTGGGTGGAGAGCAGAGCTTTGAGCTCTTCAAACGCTGCATCAGCTTCAGGAGTCCACTCGAACTTGTCTGACTTCTTCATCAGTCGGTAAAGAGGCAATGCCTTTTCACCGAGGCGAGAGATGAATTGACTTAAAGCGCCAAGCATCCAAAGAAGCTTCGGACGCCGTGCACACGCATTGTATGCGTTTCATTTGGTGTATAGTGCCAACTTTTTCTGGGTTGGCGTCGATTCCTTGTTCGGAAACGAGAAAACCGAGTAACTTTCCGCCAGGAACTCCGAATGTGCACTTTGATGGATTAAGCTTGATATCGTACCTCCTGAGATTGGCAAATGTTTCAGCGAGGTCAGTCAACAGGTCAGAACCTTTCCGTGACTTAACCACAATGTCATCCATGTATGCTTCCACATTCCGACTGATTTGAGTAAGTAAACACTTCTGAATCATCCTCATGAACGTGGCTCCGGCATTCTTGAGGCCGAATGGCATGGTGAGATAACAGAAGCACCTGAATGGAGTGATGAAAGCTGTTTTGATCTCGTCGGGTCCATATAGACGGATCTGATGGTACCCGGAATAGGCGTCTAGGAAGACAACCGCTCACATCCCGCAGTTGAGTCGACTATTTGGTCGATGCGGGGGAGAGGAAAATGATCTTTCGGGTAGGCCCGATTGATATGTTTGAAGTCGATGCACATGCGAAGTGACTTGTCCTTCTTAGGGACCATGACAACATTGGCGAGCCACTCGGAGTGGTATATCTCTCGGATAAACTCTGCTGCTAAGAGCCGAGCCACCTCCTCGCCAATGGCCTTTCTCTTCTGGACGGCAGACCGTCGAAGAGGTTTAACTTTCGAGTCGACTTCAGAGGCGATGCTCAGCCATCCCCAGGAACACCCGGCATGTCGCCAGAGCTTCCATGCGAAGATGTCCCAGTTCTCACGGAGGAACTGGATGAGCGCTTCTTCCTGTTTGGAGTCGAGTGTTGTTGAGATGTGAGTCGGAGCAACATTGGGATCAATCGGGTGAATATGAATCGGTTTCGTCTCGCCGGACGACTGAAATGCTGACTCCATGGCGGGCTTCTTGGCTCGCAGCAAATCACTCGGGTCTGCAGTTTTCTGGTACTCTTGCAGCTCTACCACTGCCATCTGAGCATCGACGATTTTAGAGCCTTTCCGAAAACACTCTTCTGCTTTCTTTCGATTGCCAGTGACAGTGATCACACCTTTGGGGCCTGGCATCTTCACTTTGAGATATACATAACATGGTCGAGCCATGAAACATGCATACGCCGGCCTCCCCAGAATAGCGTGATAAGCACTCTAAAAGTCCACGACCTCAAAGGTTAGCTTTTCCTTACGAAAATTCTTGTGATCACCAAAAACCACATCGAGAGCAATTTGGCCGAGTGACTCAGCCTTCTTTCTAGGAATGACTCCATGGAAGCTCATGTTGCTGGTGCTGAGTCTGGACATCGGAATGCCCATCCCTTTCAACGTCTCTGCATACAGTATGTTCAGGCCACTCCACCATCCATCAAAACCTTAGTTAGTCGAGTGCCTTCGACGACTGGGTCGACCACCAACGCTTGCCTCCCAGGGGTGGCTATGTGTGTTGGGTGATCAGACTGGTCGAACATGATGGCGGTCTGCGACCATTTCAGATAACTGGGTGTCGCCAGAGCAACCATATTCACTTCTCGGTTGATAACTTTCAATCGACTTTTGCTTTCAACGTCAGCAAAAATCATCAGAGTGGAATTGACCTGGGTGTATCCACCGTCACTATCTTCCTTGTCCTCAACTTTGTCCGACTCCTTCTCCTTGTCCTTGGGCTGCTTCCCTAGAACTGCTGAATCAAGAGCCGACACTTGTCGAGTGGTATGCTTTGGGTAAATGAGTTTACCCTCTTCATCTTTCTTCGTGTGAATGTGACATGGCAAGTCCAACACATCATTTCCATCTTGGTCTTTCACCTTCTTGGGGTTCCAAGGCCCTTTGGTTTCCTTGAACTTTCCCCGAGTCACGGCTAAGGCTTCTCCGAGAGCAGCTAGCTCGGCTTTCCGCTTCATTTCCGATCGGAGTTTCCTCCCCGGTTTCATTAGCGGCTGACTTGTACTTGCCACTCGGGCCGATCCTCTTCTTCACCATTAGGCGTACTGGTGGCAATCTCCATCATTCGACTCGGGTCATATCTCCGGTCCGACCAATTTCAAACTCAACTCTCGTTTAACGCCTTCCTTGAAGGCACAGATCGCTCGATGATCGATACATTCTCATCGTGTGGTGCAAAGTGATCCATCTCTAGATGTAATCCCTCAGAGTTTCATTCGACTTCTGCACACACGACTGCAACTTTGTCAATCCTGCTGGCCGCTTACAAGTTCCTTCAAATGTCCTGACAAACACTCGGGCGAGATCTTCCCAAGTGTAAATGCTGCTGGGTGCTAACTGATTCAACCACGCTCTGGCTGAGCCCTCCAACATAAGAGGCAGGTGTTTCATGGCCACTTCATCGTTGCCGCCGCCGATCTGGACAGCCACTCGGTAGTCTTCAAGCCAAGTATCCGGCTTGGACTCCCCAGTGAATTTGCTAACTCCAGTCGCCAACCTGAAGTTGGGAGGAATCACCGCGGCTCGATGGCTCGCTAAAACACTCGTCCCGAGACGTGGACTCTGCTGCGATGGGCATTTGCCATGGCCTTCTCGCTTATCTCTGTTCTGTCGACCAGACCTTGAACGATGACGGATCTCGCACGAAAGCCTGGTTCCTCGGGTCGATGGAATCCTTCGCCCGATCGTCTTGGTGTCTCATCATCTTGTCAGAGGCGATATGACCCACCCCTAAGGGAGGAGGGCACTCGACGTCGATCATCACGATCGAATCGGTCCTCATCTCGATCACGCCACCTCCATGTCCCTCACGCCTCGGGGCGATCTTGGGCTATGTGCCGATCGACTGTATTCGCAGCGATGGATCTGCTGTGAATCCTGTTCATGAATGCGATCTGACTGAATTTTGATCTCCCGCTGCTCGGAGCAAATCTCGATCCGAGTAAGCCTCGCCAGCCTCCATTGGGAAGGCTGAATGGACTCTGCTATACGGGCTGCAGCTGCTAGATTCTGAATGGGAGTTCGATATATTTGAGTCGGTTGTGTAAAGAGTTGACGTCGACTGGACAACGGGACCCGTTGTTGCGCTCGTTCATGGAGCACTCGCTGGAGATTTTCCAGTCGAGTGCGCTCAGCCAAGTTGGCCAAACGCGCATCTTCTAAGGCACGGGCCTCGGGGGTTTCTGCAATGATAGGAGTGTGAAGCGCATCCATGTTCCGGCGGTGAAGCTCCTCCCTCTGCAGCGAAGTGAGGGGCTCGGGCTGGTACTCTTCGTGAACCTGCGTCCGCTCGCCTCTTCCAGCTCCTCCGTCGGCGCGGGGGAAAGCAGGAGGACTACGTGGTGCGTCGGCCATCAGAACCTCCGCCGCTGGATCGCTGCTGTCGCACTCGGATGCAGTCTCTGTGGAGCCAGTCGACAGATCGAACAGGCCGCAGAGAGATTCGTCGGGCTCGATTGCCGCGACTTGGGGAGTGGTCGACTGGCGGGCCACCGCGTGCCTCACCCATCGCTGAAGCCTCGACCGACTGGAGGGCTTGCACCGGCGCGAGACTAGGAGGGAGGACGACACAGGAGCCGACCGATACTGGGTCGACGGCTGCCGCAAGAGGACGTCGCGGACGCACGCGCGAAAGTGCGTTGCCCCACGGACGGGGAGTGCGTCAACGTCGAGTGGAGCCTCCTGCAACCAAGCGGAGTCGTCGGCGATGAACGTGAGTGCGCCGAGACGGATCTCGCGGCCCTCAACCAAACCTCCACCTGAAACCATGATGAATGGGGTCGGAAAAAACTGCAACTTCTCCAACAAGTCGCTAAGACACCTGCCCCATGGTGGGCGCCAACTGTCGTGGTTCTATGTCTGACAGTAGAATGGGGGGTAGGAATGGAGAGGCAAGATCCTAGCTATGGAGTAGTTGTATACGCAAGATGTTTACGAGTTCAGGCCCTTCTCGGAGGAAGTAATAGCCCTCGCCTCGGAGCCCGGAGGCGGTCGATCAGTATTATGTGCGTATGAGTTACTGAGTGCGGACCCTTTACACCGAGGAGGGGGTGGCTTATATAGAGTTCGCTGCACCCTCCCCCTCGCTTATGCAGGATTAAGGTACATTAAGATAGGGAGTTACCGTAACGCCCCACATAAAGTGCTATGATGGCCATAAAGCCACTTAATGACCAACCGCTTATGCGTCTTGATGGTGTAGATCTTCCGCGGTCGAGTGGTTAACTGACGGTCGAGTGTCTTCAGGTCCGTCGAGTGGAATCCTTCCAGGTCGACTGAAAGGCGTTTTCCTAAGGAGATGTCCTTGGGGAGGGCACCTTGGATAGGTCCATGACCCTACCCTAGGTACATGACTTCATCAGTAGCCCCCGAATGGATCGAGGTTTGAGTGGGGAAGGAGTTGAGAATTCTTCCGACCCACTTTTCGTGCGATGAGCACGTCTTGTCCTGGATCAATAAACTTAGGTTGGAATCCTTCCAGGTCGACTGAAAGGCGTTTTCCTAAGGAGATGCCCTTGGGGGGAGCGAATCCTACTAGGACTGGAGTCCTAGTAGGACTCCCCTCTCTATGGCGCGCCCCTTGTTGGCCGGCCTCCTCCTCCCCTTCTTTATATATGTGGGCAGGCCACCCCTTGGAGACACAACAATTGTTCCAAGCCGTGTGCGGCATCTCTCTCCACAGTTTTCTTCTCCGATCATAGCGGCGTAGTGCTTAGGCGAAGCCTTGCGCGGATCACATCACCATCGCCGTTACCACGCCGTGGTGCTGACGAAACTCTCCCTCGACCCTTTGCTGGATCAAGATTTTGAGGGACGTCATCGAGCTGAACATGTGCTGAACTCGGAGGTGCCGTACGTTCGGTACTTGGATCGGTTCGATCGCAAAAACGTTCGACTACAACAACCGTGTTACATAACGCTTCCGCTTTCGGTCTACGAGGGTACGTGGACACACCCTCCCGTCTTGTTTCTATGCTTCTCCCAGATAGATCTTGCGTGATCGTAGGAATTTTTGAATTACTACGTTCCCCAACAGTGGCATCCGAGCCAGGTCTATGCGTAGATGTTCATATGCACGATTAGAACACAATGAGTTGTGGGTGATAATAGTCATACTGCTTACCAGCAACGTCTTACTTTGATTCGGCGGTATTGTTTGATGAGGCGGCCCGGACCGACATTACATGATCGCATTCATGAGACTGGTTCTACCGACGTGCTTCGCACACAGGTGGCTAGCAGGTGTCTGTTTCTCCAACTTTAGTTGAATCGAGTTTGACTACGCCCGGTCCTTGTTGAAGGTTAAAACAACACACTTGATGAAAAATCGTTGTGTTTTAGATGCGCAGGTAAGAACGGTTCTTGCTAGAAGCCCATAGCAGCCACGTAAAACTCGCAACAACAAAGTAGAGGACGTCTAACTTGTTTTTACAGGGCTTGTTGTGATGTGATATGGTCAAGACATGATGATATATAAATTGTTGTATGAGATGATCATGTTTTGTAACAGTTATCTGCAACTGGGAGGAGCCATATGGTTGTCGCTTTATTGTATGAAATGCAATCGCCATGTAATTGGTTTATTTTATCACTAAGCGGTAGGGATAATCGTAGAAGCAATAGTTGGCGAGACGACAAGGATGCTACGATGGTGAAGGAAATATGCCCTAGAGGCAATAATAAAGTTACTATTTATTTCCTTATATCATGATAAATGTTTATTATTCATGCTAGAATTGTATTAACCGGAAACATAATACATGTGTGAATACATAGACAAACAAAGTGTCACTAGTATGCCTCTACTTGACTAGCTCGTTAATCAAAGATGGTTATGTTTCCTAACCATGGACAAAGAGTTGTTATTTGATTAATGGCATCACATCATTAAGAGAATGATGTGATTGACCTGACCCATTCCGTTAGCTTAGCACTCGATCGTTTAGTATGTTGCTATTGCTTTCTTCATGACTTATATATGTTCCTATGACTATGAGATTATGCAACTTCCGTTTACCGGAGGAACACTTTGTGTGCTACCAAACATCACAACGTAACTGGGTGATTATAAAGGTGCTCTACAAGTGTCTCCGAAGGTACTTGTTGGGTTGGCGTATTTCGAGATTAGGATTTGTCACTCCGATTGTCGGAGAGGTATCTCTGGGCCCTCTCGGTAATGCACATCACTTAAGCCTTGCAAGCATTGCAACTAATGAGTTAGTTGTGGGATGATGTATTACGAACGAGTAAAGAGACTTGCCGGTAACGAGATTGAACTAGGTATTGAGATACCGACGATCGAATCTCGGGCAAGTAACATACCGATGACAAAGGGAACAACGTATGTTGTTATGCGGTTTGACCGATAAAGATCTTCGTAGAATATGTGGGAGCCAATATGAGCATCCAGGTTCCGCTATTGGTTATTGACCGGAGATGTGTCTCGGTCATGTCTACATAGTTCTCGAACCCGTAGGGTCCGCACGCTTAAAGTTCGATGACGGTTATATTATGAGTTTATGTGTTTTGATGTACCGAAGGTAGTTCAGAGGCCCGGATGATCGGGGACATGATGAGGAGTCTCGAAATGGTCGAGACGTAAAGATCGATATATTGGACGAATATATTCGGACATCGGAAAGGTTCCGAGTGATTCGGGTATTTTTCGGAGTACCGGAGAGTTACGGGAATTCGCCGGGGAGTATATGGGCTTTAGGGGAAAGAGAGAGGAGAGGCTGGGCGCCCCCCCAAGGCCTAGTCCGAATTGGACTAGTGGGAGGGGCTGCGCCCCCTCCTTCCTTCTCTTCTCTCTCCCCTTTCCTTGACTCCTACTCCTACTACTTGGAAGGGGGGGGGGGAATCCTACTCCCGGTGGGAGTAGGACTCCTCCTAGGGCGCGCCATAGAGGGCCGGCCCTCCCCCTCATCCACTCCTTTATATACATGGCCAGGGGGCACCCCATAGACACAACAATTGGTCGTTTGATCTTTTAGCCGTGTGGGGTGCCCCCCTCCACCATAGTCCACCTCGATAATACTGTAGCGGTGCTTAGGCGAAGCCCTGTGTCGGTAGAACATCATCATCGTCACCACGCCGTCGTGCTGACGAAACTCTCCCTCAACACTCGGCTGGATCGGAGTTCGAGGGACGTCATCGGGCTAAACGTGTGCTGGACTCGGAGGTGCCGTGCGTTCGGTACTTGATCGGTCAGATCGTGAAGACGTACGCCTACATCAACCGCGTTGTGCTAACGCTTCCGCTTTCGGTCTACGAGTGTACGTGGACAACACTCTCCCCTCTTGTTGCTATGCATCACCATGATCTTGCATGTGCGTAGGAATTTTTTTGAAATTACTACGTTCCCCAACACAAGGTGTCAAGCCGGTGATGATGGTGATCATGACGGTGCTTTGGGGATGGAGATCAAAGGCACAAGATGATGATGGCCATATCATATCACTTATTTTGATTGCATGTGATGTTTATCCTTTATGCATCTTATTTTGCTTAGTATGGCGGTAGCATTATAAGATGATCTCTCACTAAATTTGAAGGCACAAGTGTTCTCCCTGAGTATGCACCGTTGCTACAGTTCATCGTGCCGAGACACCACGTGATGATCGGGTGTGATAAGCTCTACGTTCACATACAACGGGTGCAAGCCAGTTTTGCACACGCAGAATACTCGGTTAAACATGACGAGTCTAGCATATGCAGATATCGCCTCGGAACACTGAGACCGAAAGGCCGAACGTGAATCATATAGTAGATATGATCAACATAGTGATGTTCACCATTTAAAGCTACTCCATATCACGTGATGATCGGACATGTTTTAGTTGATATGGATCACGTGATCATTTAGATGACTAGATGGATGTCTATCTAAGTGGGAGTTCTTTAGTAATATGATTAATTGAGCTCTAATTTATCATGAACTTAGTCCTGATAGTATTTTCATATCTATGTGGTAGATCAATAGCTTGCGATGTGGCTCCATGTTTATTTTTTGATATGTTCGTAGCGAAAAATAAGTTGAAAGATGATAGTAGCAATGATGCGGGCTGTATTCGTGATCTGAGGGTTATCCTCGTTGCTGCACAGAAGAATTATGTCCTTGATGCACCGCTAAGTGACAGACCTATTGCAGGAGCAGATGTAGACATTATGAACGTTTGACAAAGCTCGGTGTGATGACTACTTGATAGTTTAGTGCACCATGCTTTACGGCTTAGACCCGGGACTTCAATTTTTTTTGAATGCCACGGAGCATATGAGATGTTCCAAGAGTTGAAATTGGTACTTTAAACTCATGCCCATATCTAGAGGTATGAGACCTCTGACAAGTACTTTGCCTACAAGATGGAGGAGAATAGCTCATCTAGTGAGCATGTGTTCAGATTGTCTGGGTACTACAATCGCTTGAATCAAGTGGGAGTTAATCTTCCAGATAAGATAGTGATTGATAGAGTTCTCTAGTCACTATCACCAAGTTACAGGAAATTCGTGATGAACTATAATATGCAAGAGATGATGAAAACGATTCCCCAAGCTCTTTGCGATGCTAAAATCGGCGAAGTTACAAATCAAGAAAAGCATCAAGTGTTGATGGTTGACAACACCACTAGTTTCAAGTAAAAGGGAAAGGGAAAGAAAGGGAACTTCAATAAGAATGGCAAGCAAGTGGCCACTCCCATGAAGAAACCCAGACTATACCCAAGCCTGAAACTGAGTGCTTCTACTTCAAAGGAAATGGTCACTGGAAGCGGAACTGCCCCAAATACTTGGTGGATAAGAAGGATGGCAAAGTGAACAAAAGTATATATGATATACAAATTATTGATGTGTACTTTACTAGTGTTCATAGTAGCCCCTGGGTATTTGATACTGGTTCAGTTGCTATGATTAGTAACTTGAAACAGGAGTTACAAAATGAATAGAGACTAGTTGAGGGCGAGGTGACGATGTGTGTTGGAAGTGATTCCAAGGTTGATAAGATCACCATCGCACACTCCCTTTACCTTCGGGATTACTGTTGAACCTAAAATAAATGTTATTTGTTGTTTGCGTTGAGCACAATATGATTGGATCATGTTTATTGCAATACAATTATTCATTTAAGTCAAAGAACAATTATTATTCTGTTTACATGAATAAAACCTTCTGTGGTCATACACCCAAGGTGAATGGTTTATTGAATCTCGATCGTAGTGATACACATACTCATAATATTGAAGCCAAACGATGCAAAGTCAATAATGATAGTGCAACTTATTTGTGGCAATGCCGTTTAGGTCATATTGGTGTATAGCGCATGAAGAAACTCCATGCTGATGGGATTTTGGAATCACTTGATTATGAATCATTTGATGCTTGCGAACCATGCCTCATGGGCAAGATGACTAAGACTCCGTTCTCCGGAACAATGGAGCAAGCAACTGACTTATTGGAAATAATATATACTGATGTATGCAGTCCAATGAGTGTTGAGGCTCGCGGCAGGTATCGATATTTTGTGACCTTCACAGATGATTTGAGCAGATATGAGTATATCTACTTAACGAATCATCGTAACAAGAAAATAAAATTTCTACGATATGATCACAGAGGCGAATATTTGAGTTATGAGTTTGGCCTTCATTTAAAACAATGTAGAATAGTTTCACAAGTCGCGCCACCTGGAACACTACATTATAATGGTGTGTCCGAACATTGTGACCCTACTTTATTAGAAATAGTGCGATCTATGATGTCTCTTACTGATTTACCTCTATTGTTTTAGGGTTATGCATTAGAGACAGATGCATTCACGTTAAATAGGGCACCGTCTAATGCGTTGAGATGACACCATATGAATTGTGGTTTGGCAAGAAATCTAAGCTGTCGTTTCTTAAAGTTTAGGACTACGATGCTTTTGTGAAAAAGCTTCAAACCTGATAAGCTCGAACTCAAATTGGAGAAGTGCATCTTCATAGGATACCCAAAAGAAACTGTTGGGTACACCTTCTACACATATCTGAAGGCAAGATCTTTATTGCTAAGAATGGATCCTTTATAGAGAAGGAGTTTCTCTCGAAAGAAGTGAATGGGGGGAAAGTAGAACTTGAAGAAGTAATTGTACTTTCTCCCGAATTGGAAAGTAGTTCATCACAGAAATCAGTTCCGGTGATTCCTACACCAGTTAGTGAGAAAGCTAATGATGATGACCATGAAACTTCTGATCAAGTTACTACCGAACCTCGTAGGTCAACCAGAGTAAGATCCCCACCAGAGTGGTACGGTAATCCGGTTCTGCAGGTCATGTTGCTTGACCATGACGAACCTACGAACTTGAGGAAGGGATGATGAGCCCATATTCCGCGAAATGGCTTGAGGCCATGAAATCTAAGATGGGAGCCATGTATGAGAACAAAGTATGGAATTTGATTGACTTGCCCGATGATCGGCGAGCCATCGAGATTAAATGGATCTTCAAGAGGACGACAGACACTGATAGTAGTGTTACTATCTACAAAGCTCGAATTATCTCAAAAGGTTTTCGGCAAGTTCAAGGTGTTGACTACGATAAGATTTTCTCACTCGTAGTGATGCTTAAGTCTGTCCGAATCATGTTAGCAACTGCCGCATTTTATGAAATTTGGCAAATGGATATCAAAACTGCATTTCTTAAAGAAGAGTTGTATATGATGCAAGCAGAAGGTTTTGTCAATCCGAAAGGTACTAACAAAATGTGCAAGCTCCAGCGATTCATCTATGGACTGGTGCAATCATCTCGGAGTTGGAATATACGCTTTGATGAGTTGATCAAAGCATATAGTTTTATACAGACTTGCGGTGAAGCCTGTATTTACAAGAAAGTGAGTGGGAGCACTACAACCTTTCTGATAAGTATATGTGAGTGACATATTGTTGATCAGAAATGATGTAGAATTTTCTGGAAAGCATAAATGAGTGTTTGAAAGGAGTTTTTCAAAGAAAGACCTCGGTGAAGCTGCTTACACATTGAGTATCAAGATCTATAGAAATATATCAAGACGCTTGATAAGATTTTTCAATGAGTACATACCTTGACAAGATTTTGAAGTAGTTCAAAATGGAACAGTCAAAGAAGGAGTTCTTGCCTGTGTTGCAAGGTGTAAAGTTGAGTAAGACTCAAACCCCGACTACGGCAGAAAATAGAAAGAGAATGAAAGTCATTCCCTATGCCTCATCCATAGGTTCTATAAAGTATGCTATGCTGTGTACCAGACCTATTGTGTACCTTGCCATGCTTTTGGGAATGGGGTACGATGGTGATCCTGGAGTGGGTCACTGGACAACGGTCAAAGTTATCCTTAGTTACCTAAGAGGACTAAGGAAATATTTCTCGGTTATGGAGGTGATAAAGAGTTCATCGTAAGGAGTTACGTCGACGCAAGCTTTAACACCGATCTGGATGACTCTAGGTCTCAATCTGGATGAATATTGAAAGTGGGAGCAATTAGCTAGAGTAGCTCCATGCAGAGCATTGTAGACATAGAAATTTGCAAAATACATACGAATCTGAATGTGGCAGACCCATTGACTAAACTTCTCTCACAAGCAAAACATGATCACACCTTATTACTCTTGGGTGATAATCACATAACGATGTGAACTAGATTATTGACTCTAGTAAACCCTTTGAGTGTTGGTCACATGGCGATGTGAACTATGGGTGTTAATCACATAAAGATGTGAACTATTGGTGTTAAATCACATGGCGATGTGAACTAGATTATTGACTCTAGTGCAAGTGGGAGACTGAAGGAAATATGCCCTAGAGGCAATAAGAAAGTTATTATTTTATTTCCTTATATCATGATAAATGTTTATTATTCATGCTAGAATTGTATTAACCGGTAACTTAGTACATGTGTGAATACATAGACAAGCAGAGTGTCCCTAGTATGCCTCTACTTGACTAGCTTGTTAATCAAAGATGGTTAAGTTTCCTAACCATAGACATGTGTTGTCATTTGATGAACGTGATCACATTATTAGAGAATGATGTGATGGACAAGACCCATCCGTTAGCTTAGCATAATGATCGTTAAGTTTTATTGTTATTTCTTTCTTCATGACTTATACATGTTCCTCTGACTATGAGATTATGCAACTCCCGAATACCGGAGGAACACCTTGTGTGCTATCAAACGTCACAATGTAACTGGGTGATTATACAGATGCTCTACAGGTGTCTCCAAAGGTGTTTGTTTGGTTGGCATAGATCGAGATTAGGATTTGTCACTCCGTGTATCGGACAGGTATCTCTGGGCCCTCTCGGTAATGCACATAACTATAAGCCTTGCAAGCAATGTGACTAATGAGTTAGTTGCGGGATAATGTATTATAGAACGAGCAAAGAGACTTGCCAGTAACGAGATTGAACTAGCTATGATGATACCGACGATCGAATCTCGGGCAAGTAACATACCAATGACAAAGGGAATGACGTACATTGTTATGCGGTTTGACCGATAAAGATCTTCGTAGAATATGTAGGAACCAATATGAGCATCCAGGTTCCGCTATTGGTTATTGACCGGAGATGTATCTCGGTCATGTCTACATAGTTCTCAAACCCGTAGGGTCCGCACGCTTAACGTTCAGTGGCGATTTGTATTATGAGTTATTTGTTTTGGTGAACGAAGTTTGTTCGGAGTCCCGGATGACATCACGGAAATGACGAGGAGTCTTGAAATGGTCGAGAGGTAAAGATTGACATATTGGAAGGTAGTATTCAGACATCAAAAGGGTTCTAGAGTGTCTCAGGTACATACGGGAGTACCGGAGGGGTTACCGGAACCCCCCAGGGAAAGATATGGGCCATATGGGCCATAGAAGGGAGGCTAACCAGCCCACAAGGGGCTGGTGCGCCCCCCACAAGGGATGACGGCGAATTGGATTAGGGAACGGGGCGGCACCCCCCTTTCCCCCTCCGGAAGAAGGAAAAAAAGAGGGGGCCGAATCCTACTAGGACTGGAGTCCTAGTAGGACTCCCCTCTCTCTGGCGCGCCCCTTGTTGGCCGGCCTCCTCCTCCCCTCCTTTATATACATGGGCAGGGCACCCCTTGAAGACACAACAATTGTTCCAAACCATGTGCGACATCTCTCTCCACAGTTTGCTCCTCCGGTCATAGGGTCAGTGCTTAGGCGAAGTCCTGCGTGGATCACATTACCATCACCGTCACCACGCCGTCGTGCTGAGGGAACTCCCCCTCGACCCTCTGCTGGATCAAGAGTTTGAGGGATGTCATCGAGCTGAACGAGTGCTGAACTCGAAGATGCCGTACGTTCGGTACTTGGATCGGTTGGATCTCGAAGATGTTCGACTACATCAACCGTGTTACATAACGCTTCCGCTTTCGGTACGTGGGCACACTCTCCTGTCTCGTTGCTATACTTCTCCTAGATAGATCTTGTGTGATCGTAGGATTTTTTTTTAATTAGTATGTTCCCCAACAATGAGGGCATCATGATCATCTTTAGAACATCAACATATATTGATATATAATTTCTTATGCTAAACTGACAATTCGTTCACAAGGTAAAGTATGAACCAAAAAACTTTGTTGATAAATAACAAACTATGATCTTAGTCATTGAAGCAATTGCAATCTATCATAATATCGGAAAGATTCAATGTAAGAGCTTTTGTATAGCAAGTCCACATACTCAACCATCTCTTAGTCTTTCATAATTGCTAACACTCACGCGATACTTATGAGTTCAAAGCCTAAGTCGGACACACAAAAAGATAGGGGCTTATAGTTTCACCTCCCAACCTTTTACCTCAAGGGTAATGTCAACAATAATACTTTATGATAACCTACATCCGAGTGGATATATATATCTGGATCTTTCCCCAACATATAGTGCTTGCCAAAAAGAAAAGGTATAAAAAGGAAAGGTGAAGTTCACCATGAATCTTGTATAAGGGTAGAAAGTAAAAGTAAAAGATAGGCCCTTCGCATAGGGAAGCAGAGGTTGTCATGCACTTTTATGGTTGGATGCACAAAATCTTAATGCAAAACAATGTTACTTTATATTGCTGCTTGTGATAAAGAACTTTATTATGCAGTCTGTCGCTTTTATTTCTTCTATATCACCTGTTCATATAAAGCCTATTTTCTTCACACTAAAAGATCATACATAATTAGAGAGCAACTTTTATTGCTTGCACCGATGACAACTTACTTGAAGGATCTTACTCAATCCATAGGTAGGTATGGTGGACTCTCATGGAAAAACTAGTTTAAGGGATATTTGGATGCACAAGTAGTATCTCTACTTGGTGCAAAAGATTTGACTAGAATAAGAGGGAAAGCAAGCTCAACGTGTTGGAGGATCCATGACAATATAACTTCTATTTGGATATAAGAAAACATAACCCACTATGTTGTCTTCCTTCTCCAACATCGACTTTTTAGCATGTAATATTTTAATGAGTGCTCACAATCACAAAAGATGTCCAAGATAATATATTTATATGTGAAACATCTCTTTCTTTATTACTTCCTATTAATTGCAACAATGACCAAAACTATGTTTGTCAACTTCCAATTTTTTTTATTCATCATACTTCTTATATGTGAAGTCATCACTCTCCATAAGATCATTATAATCTTTTTTACTTCTTTGAGTCTCTTTCTTTTTCTCAAGATCATAAGAAGAAAGCAAAGCCCTCAACTCAAAACTACTCTTTGTTATATAACTCACGAACTCGATTACATAGATGGATCACAAAGCAAAACTCAAAAACTAAACCATACTAAAAACTTTTATTCTACTAGATCAAGATGTAACTAAAAGGATTGAATTAAGAGAAACGACAAAGGTAAAGGTGTGATGGTGATATGATACCGGGACACCTCCCCCAAGCTTGGCTCGGGCCAAGGGGAGTGCACATACCCATATATTTAGATCTCTTTCTTCGGAGGTGATCGTGCAATGTTCTTAGCAATAATACCCTTCAGGACGCGATTTTCTTCCTCTAGCCTAGTGACTTGCTGTTTGAGATCCATTATTTCCTTACGGAGTCTGCCTGTGACGGCCAGGGCTCCAATCACCTACGGATGCTTCCTAGCTGCGAGAGAAAAAGCAACACTCTTTTTCATGTTATCATAAGAGAGAAATTTAGCATTAGGAGATATGACCCAGTTCGGTATTGCTGGGCTTTGGAGTTCCTCCATTATGAATCCAGGTTGAGGGCGAGAAGTGACTTCTTGATCTTCCACCATGGCATCTACTCTTTTTAGGCTGGCCTCCATATCTTCCTCCATTGACCACCCAAAGGGTTCAACTTCGCTATAGGCCCTTGGGTCCTGTGCCGGGTGAGAGACACGACTGTCCCCGACCGATCTTGCAAAAACATCTTGCTCCAAATCTGCTGCAGAATTCGATAAACACAATAACAGAGGTTTTTGCTATGGTATGGTGGTCAAAACATTCGGGAGATAATACAATGATTTTTTATTGACCAAAAGAAGTGTACTAATAGAAAATGGAGTTCGAAGGGCACATGAGGTGGCCACACGCCTGGGAGGCGCACCCAGGAGGTAGGGCGTGCCCCCAGGGCGTGTCATCTCCTCTTGTACTTTTCGGACTACTTTTAATTTTCTTAATTTTTTCAATATTCCAAAACGGAATATATTGACATTGAGAAAGTTTTGGAGTCGGTTTACTTACCGTACCACATACCCATTCCTTTTCAGAGTTTGCAGTGTTCTGGTAGGTCTCCCTTATGTACTCCTCTGGAGTTATGGTATTAATGATATTGGTTTCAACATTTATGGGAGTACCTGAGATATAATGTTTGATTCTTTGCCCATTTACCACCTTCGGGTTGGTGCCTTCGGCGTTGTCTATTTTGATGGCACCGGAACGGTAAACCTCCTCGATAATTTAAGGCCCTTCCCAATTAGAGAGAAGTTTTCCTACAAAAAATCTTAACCGAGAATTTTATAGGAAGGCATATGGTCACCTACATTAAATTCACGCTTTTGTATCCTTTTATCATGCCATCTTTTAACTTTTTCTTTAAACAACTTGGCATTTTCATAGGCTTGGGTTCTCCATTCATCAAGAGAGCTAATGTCAAATAACCTCTTCTCACCAGCAATTTTAAAATCATAGTTGAGCTCTTTAATTGCCCAATAAGCTTTATGTTCTAGTTCTAGAGGTAAGTGACACATGCTTTTCCATAAACCATTTTATATGGAGACATACCCATAGGGTTTATATAAGCAGTTCTATAAGCCCATAATGCATCATCAAGTTTCTTGGACCAATTCTTTCTAGATCTATTGACAGTCTTTTGCAAAGCCAACTTTATTTCTCTATTAGTCAGTTCTACTTGACCACTAGACTGAGGATGATATGGAGATGCAATTCTATGGTTAACATCATATTTAGCAAGCAATTTATCGAAAGCACCATGAATAAAATGTGAACCACCATCAGTCGTTAAATATCTAGGGACTCCAAACCTCGGGAAAATATCTTTAAGCATTTTTAATAGAAGTGTTGTGATCAGCACTACTAGTTGGAATAGCTTCTACCCACTTAGTAACGTAATCAACAACAACTAAAATATGTGTATACCCATTAGAGGAAGGAAAAGATCCCATATAATCAAAGCCCCAAACATCGAATGGTTCAATAGCAAGTGAATAATTCATAGGCATTTCGTGATGTCTACTAATATTACCAATCCTTTGACATTCATCACAAGACAAGACAAACTTACGAGCATCTTTGAAGAGAGTAGGCCAATAAAACCATATTGTAATACCTTGTGTGCAGTTCTATCTCCAGCATGGTGTCCTCCGTAGGCCTCGGAGTGACACTTGCGTAAGATCTGTTCCTGTTCATGCTCAGGTACACAACGTCTAATAACACCATCTACTCCTTCTTTATAAAGGTGTGGGTAATCCCAAATGTAATGTCTTAAATCATAGAAAAACTTTTTTATTTTGCTGGTATGTGAAACTAGGTGGTATAAATTTAGCAACAATGTAATTAGCATAATCAAAATACCATGGAGCACTGTGAGAAGCATTTATGACAGCTAATTGTTCATCAAGAAAGATATCATCAATAGGTAGTGGGTCATCAAGAACATTTTCTAACCTAGACAAGTTGTCTGCTATGGGGTCTCAACTCCCTTTCTATCAATAATATGCAAATCAAATTCTTGTAGGAAGAGAACCCATCTAATAAGTCTAGGTTTAGCATCTTTCTTATTCCATAATATATTTAATAGCAGATGATTGATGTGAACAGTTACTTTGGAATCAACAATATAATATCTGAACTTATCACAAGCAAACACAACTGCTAGAAATTCTTTTTCAGTAGTAGCATAATTTCTTTGAGCACTGTCTAGAGTTTTACTAGCATAATGAATAAGATTCAGTTTCTTATCAACTCTTTGTCCTAGAACAGCACCAACAGCTTAATCACTAGAACAACACATAATTTCAAAGGGTAGGTTCCAATCATGTGGTTGAACAATAGGTGTAGAAATCAAGGCTTTCTTAAGTATTTCAAAGGCTTCTACACAATCGTCATAAAAAACAAATGGAACATCTTTTTTGCAAAAGATTAGTAAGAGGCCTAGAAATTTTTTAGTAGTCTTTAATAAATATCCTATGGAAACCAGCATGATATCTTTGAGTAGTATTTAATAAATCTCCTAAGGAAACTTCTTATACCTTTGATATCTTTAGGACACAACATCTTTTCAATAGCATCAACTTTAGCTTTATCCACTTCAATACCTCTTTCGGAGATTTTATGCCCCAAGAAAATACCTTCATTAACCATAAAGTGGCACTTCTCCCATTTCAAGACAAGATTAGTTTCTTCACATCTCTGCAAAACTTGATCAAGGTTGCTTAAACAATCATCAAAAGAAGTTCTGTAAACGGAGAAATCATCCATGAAAACCTCAACAATCTTTTCACCAAAGTTAGAGAATATATCAGTCATACTTCTGTGGAAGCTAGCAGGCGAATTGCATAAACCAAAAGGCATACGTCTATAAGCAAAAGTACCGCGAGGACAAGTAAAATTAGTCTTTTCTTGATTCTCTTGTGACATAGCACTGGTATGCGCCGGTGCTATACAAACGGTTTTTAACTCCTTTCCACGACGGTATTTGGAACCGCCGCCAAGTGAGTGTGGCGATAGCGGGGGTCCTTCCCACACGACCCAGAAACCGTCGGGGATATGCCCTCCTGGCACACACGCTCGACAAAATGAGGCCGTGTGCAACCGGCGAGTGCTCAAATACGGTTATACATACAGTAGTGGTAAAATGCAATTATACAAGCAAAATTGTTTCCGGTCGCAAGTACATCCCACACAGTGAGTCCCCGCTAAACGTTTTCGTTCGTATGTACATCCCACACAGTCGCTCCAAGGAAAATGTTTCCATTCGCAGGTACATCACACACAATTTTCCCCATTAAATCGTTTGTGATAGCGTTGCCATTGGACACATTATTAACAATTTTATCGTTTGCGTTATTGAATGCATCACACACGGTGCGTAGAAGAAGCTGTGTCGCAAAGGCTATCCATCACACACAGTTTTTATGTAGTAAACATTTGCGCTAGGTGGCCTAACGCAAACAGTTTCAAGAGGATGTCGTGTGTACAGTGGAGATTGATCGCACATGTAGTGGATCCTTGAAATGTGTCTGATCTCCACGTCTATCACTGACGTTTCACTTTCACAAACCGTGTGCAGTGTAATCCCTAATTAATCCCTAATTTAGCAATCACATGTTTTGAATTTGAAAGTAGGCAATCACTTATTTCATATCCAACCATGTTTATTACAAATATAGGTTCAACCACGAATGCATAATTCGATGCACAGGTAAATATACTGAAGAACTACAAAAGCACCAAGTAAAGAATGATGAACCACAGTTGTACTAAAGATTGCAAAGAGAGAGGTGAAATACATTCTGGTTGCTAGAGAAGGTGAAGCGGAATGCCCATATTGTGCCCTCCTCCATGTGTAATGCGAGCACGACTCTAGGCCAACCCCTTGTGATGGCTGCCCGTCCATCTTTCACTTTCTTCATTACAACTTCTTGATGCTCATTGTAGTCTTGATGAAATACTTCAACCTTCATTGCGTGTCCACCAATCATGTACTTTGCAAGGTGATCTTGAGTGAACTGCTCCGGGAACCACTGCGAACGAAAAAGATTCCGACATTGTTGTTTAACAACCCATTACGGGCAGTAAAAAGAGAAGGTTGCAGAGTTTGTAGTTACTGCAGCTCACTGTCGTTATGGATAGAGAATAAACAAATAATTTGCTTGCCACCATTCGTATCTTTTTGCAAATAATCCTTATCAGTTTCCTCACTTGATGCTTGTTCATGAATATCTCATTGCCCCATACCCAAAAAGGGTTGATGTGTGGATCTTTGCCAAGGGCATATGTACCTACAAGCAACAAGTCAATATTAGAAGCTAACAAGTGTCCAGGCTTGGATCTATATGCACTACATTATGGAACGAGGGGGGAGCACAAGCCGAGGGATGAAGCTAACCTCGGTGGAAAATGGTGGCCACTCCCATTGTTGTCCTACATAAGAAGTGGAAAGGCATGATAAGTACAGCAACCTTAACATCAAAAAATATAGCAAAGGTAAATAAACATCATCTCCAAATGATAGCTTGAATTTGTTGGTTTCAGCATGCTGTTAAAGCAGATATAAAATGGAAGGCCATGTTGCCGATAGCAGGCTTAACAGCCATCAAATATTGCAATTCAAACTGGAATTGTTGAAAATGAATAGATCGTAGGTAATGCTTAAACATCACACTGGATAAATGTGTAAAACTGAAATAAAGGGGATGTGTTAACTACACCAGGCATAACTGGAACCAAATATAGCTGTTCAAACGGGTATTGATGCACTCGAGCGGCACAGTTCCGACTTGCACATAATGAACAACACATTGTAAATGACTGAAATAAACAAGGCATGATCAGTATAACAACCAAATATAGCCATTGAAAACTTGACAGAGTCTCACTGCAACCAACCTAACAAGAAAATACAGATAAACAGGGCATATGCTTGAAAACTGGACAAATGCTCACTGCAACCAACCTAACAAGCAGATACAGATAAACAAGGCATTTGTTTGAAAACTGGACAAATGCTAAAAAAATCAACCTAACAACCAAATACAGATAAACAAGGCATCTGCTTGATAACTGGACAAATGCTCACTGCAACCAAACTAAGAACCAAATACATATAAACTAGGCATCTGCTCAATAACTGGAAAAATGCTCACTGCAACCAACCTTATAGCCAAATACAGATAAACAAGGCATCTACTCACTATGAACAACCAAATATAGCCATTCGTGAAACTGAAGTGGACCATTCATACTTAAACATCACATAGCCCTATTGAACAATACATTTTTGCATAACTGAAATATTTAAACACGGCATAGTTAAAGAACCGCACGGCAAATGCTACAACAACAAAGGGTACGGGTTGGCAAGCTAGAAAAGGTAAGATTTGCTGATAGGATGTTGCCTCACATTTCATGGACGGGATCCTTCCAGTTGGAAGAGCACAGACCCATGGTGCGCTCTCTGATGTCACAGATGGGGTGTTTCACCTTGGAAGAACCTTCGTGGGTGCCCTCCTCGTGGTCGTGGTCGATGAGATCTGACTTGGCAATTGAGGATCCAGCCGCCGCCGTAGAACGTGTCCTTCAGAAATGACAAAATGGGCTCGGCTCGATGGCGTATAAGGATCAGCGGCAGGGTCGTCGAAGAGATCGACGGCGGTTTAACCAGAGGGGTTGGGGAAGGACCACTTAACCTGTGACATGGCCCGCGTGAAGCCATCACTGTGGACAAGCTTGATGTTGTAGCTAGCTTTCCCGAGATACAGTAATACGCTAGCCCGCTGACATGAAGCCTTCAGCATGGCGACGTAGTCAACATCTTCGCCGGCTTACACGGCGACGTGTTGCACCGGGATCGACAGATTGAGGCGAACGGCGGCCACCTTGCCAACGTCCGCCAGAGAGGCCATGATACACTTCTTCTTGGCCAAACGCTTGTCGGGCTCCCCGGGATACGTGGTCGAGCTTAGGCTGCAACATTCTGGAGCATGGGATGTGTATCTAGCGGGGAGGGACACCGCATACCTCATCTAAAAAGTCAGGGGAGTGGGGCGACGGTATGGGAATTGCTGGGTAACCTGAACTTTATTATCTAAGCTAGGAGGAACAAGCAGACCGGCAGGGGTTGGCGGTGGCGCCGGCCGTGAGCTAGGGTTCGAGGGGAGAGGGGGCCGGGTGGGGGACTATGGAGGGGGGGGGTGAGGATACGCCGCGGCTACTGAAAATTTTAGTAATGGTGGGTGGAGATGGTGGTGGATGAGGGAGGGTGATTGTTCAAATGTCGCGGCTACTGCAATTTTACTATAAGGTCGGTGCTGGAGGAGTGTGGGCGATGGTTGAAGTACGGTGGCTACTAAAATTTGGGTAAAGGAATTGATGCGGGGCGGGAGTGCCCAAGATCACGCACGGTCCAATAACAATATGCGTGTATGATAATAAGGAAAAGTGGCGGAACCGCCGATTTTTGCAATGCTCAAGGCGGGTAGTTTGTTTTTATATTTCTAGCTACCTGGTCTATCGCACACGGTTCGTCCCAATTTCCAAATAAACTTACCAGCCTTTAGCATGCGCAGGTGGTGATTTTATAGTGCACTTGCATCGCACACGGTTAAGCCAGTACCTCCACCCTTTGCTCGCGCTTGCGCGGTCATGGTGATTTTATAGCGCACTTGCATCACACACGGTTGAGCCAGTACCTCCATCTTCGCTTGCGCTTGCGCAGCCGTCGTGATTCACAGCACACTTGTATCACACACGGTTAAGATATTATACCCGTGTCCATTGAGCGTCATCTGAGTCTTTGTAGCAAAAAAATGTTAGAGAGGGTCAGAAGACAACCACACCAGCATGCGGCCCAAATATATATGAGTGAAAAGGGTGGTCTGTGATGTTCAAAATTCCAATGCACAACTTTGACCGCGCGGGACCACGGTTGGGCGCGTCGTCGAAGATCGATGAGAGGGGCCAGAAGTCAAGAACCACCTGGAAGTGGCCAAATATATGTAGGCATATAGGGTGTGATGTTTAAAACTTTAAATACACAATGCATAACTTTGGTGGCACCTGCATCGCAAACCCGAAAGCACCCTTGGATATATCTATAATGACATAATGTCGTAGCTAGCTACCATGCTTGGCCCACCACCCCCCACTTCATGTCAGCAGGGCAGATGCACGTAATGATCGATACTTTGGTCATACATGCATGTCGCCATGACCTACCATAAGACGGACCAATGAATCTATCGTTTGGTCAAACGACAACTGTTGTTGTTGATAAACCGCTTGGGCCAATAGATTGAACCATCATAAAAATTGCACGAGAGGGACCACAAAACTAGCACCTCTTGCATGCGGCCCAAAATGATGTACGTTGGGAAGGGTGATGTGTGTTTTTAATATAGAATAATGTACAATTTACATGTGGTGCCTACCTCTCGATACAGACAACAACCATGAAGGCAAGGTACTTAAGGATGAGATACGCAGGGTATGATGTAGGTCGAACCCAGCAATCCGAGCATGTGGGAGGGAATACTTACAACGCATGAGCTCGAGCTTTGGTTGAGAGACATGTGCCGGTGACAGGCCCTAACACGAACTAGGAGGAATCCATTCATGGCCAACACATACCCCTCGTTATCGGTCAAAGGGATGATATATATACACTCGAGGAGCCCATGGGTATGTGTGTCATCACAAAAAACCGCACAAGGGAGACGTGGTCGATCAGAAGACCCCTATACACTGCATGCGGCCCAAAAATATGTATGGGTACGGTGGTGTGTGATGTGTTTAAATCCCGAATGCAGAACTTTAATGGGCCACCAACTACATTACAAACCGAACACCGTACCCGACTCCAAGCCTGGTTCAATACGTATGATGTCGGTTTCCCAACTTCGAGGCGGCGGGGGTCGTCCCACGCATGCGCTCAAACTTTATTTGGTCTAGGATAGGACACATCTATACCCCTATATAGTGTGCGAATAACTTTGAAAGTTGGTCGTTGGATGAAGCCAATCCGACGGTACAGAGATGGCAAATCCAAGCACTAATGGCCGTTGGATATCATCTACATTCCACCAGATTCTGCCACATGTACAATCTAGAAGACTCGATGGTTGAACTTAAGCATAATGCACAAACCTCAAAACACAAGAACTTCTCTTTTGTTCTAGAATCTTCCATATCTTAATTGCCCAAACTTTTTTTTCTAAATGAATTGTCACCTTTTGTTTTTTACTTTATGCTTTACAATGCACAATTGCATGAATCTTAAAATAGATTTTTTTAATAAAACTAATTTATTTTGGATGAGATGAACTGTAAGAATAAAACAAACATCTACACCTTGCATATATGACTCAAAGCTTACATCCTATAATGTGGTATTTATTCATAATTTGGTTACCAAATCTCATGCGTGCAATGCACGTGTATCTTACTAGTATCAATAGGAAACCATCATGGTCAAACCCTTCTCGTTGTTGGGTCAAAGGGACAGATTGTGTGGTCCCCCTTAATTGTCTGTAAAGGATAGTATATATACCTCAGGGAGCCCACAGATATGTGTCGCGTCTATAAGCCGCACAAGGGAGACATACTCGATAAGAAAATCCTGCCCCCTGTACCCTACATGCGACCTGAAAAAGGTTTATATAATCGCCATGACAGGTCAAGTCAATCATTCTTTAATTTTTAGAGCAAAAAATAACGAATAAAAACATAGTCTACAAATTAGCAAAACAAGGATCCCAAGGTTTATATAATTGCATGATAGGTCACTATAGAGATATATTATATCTCTATAATGACCGTGTCATGGCATTTAAATGAAGCTTGAGATATGCAACTTCCCACCGGGTCACCCATCCTTGGACTACTCCAGCCCGAGCATGCTTAACTTCTGCTTTCTATTTGACTAGGCTAGCTGATGGGAAGCCGCCCCTTGCTGATAGGAATTGCCTCCTTGCCATTAAGGCATTTCACGCTAGTCACCCTATCGGACCTACTCCCTCCTATCGCACACATTTGTGCTTTTAGAAACTGTGTGCGATATTTACATGGCCGGTGTGTCGCCGCTAGCCTTCAATGAGCACTGACACTGGTAGCGGGAAAACAATGGGAGAAGAGGCAGGAAACCGATGAGAGGAGTGGCGGGAAACGGTAGCCTTTTTAGAAAACGTAGTAGAGAAGGAAGCATGAGCTAGCACGACGCATGCGCATAGTGCTTACTGTTGGGGAACATAGTATTTCAGAAAAAATCCTACGATCATGCAAGTTCTATCTAGGAGAAGCATAGCAACGAGTGGGGAGAGTGTGTTCACGTACCCTGGTAGACCGGAAGCGGAAGCGTTTAGTAACGCGGTTGATGTAGTCGAATGTCTTCGCGATCCAACCGATCAAGTACCAAACACATGGCACTTCCGTGATCTGCACACGTTCATCTCGATGACGTCCCTCAAACTCTAGATCCAGCTAAGGCCGAGGGAGAGTTTCGTCAGCACGACAGCGCGGTGACGGTGCTGATGAAGTTACCAACACAGGGCTTCGCCTAAGCACTACGACAATATGACTGAGGTGGAAAACTGTGGAGTGGGGCACCGCACACGGCTAAGAGATCCACTTGTGTGTCTATGGGGTGCCCCCTCCCCCGTATATAATGGAGGGGAGGAGGGGGCCGGCCGGCCTCAAGGGGCGCGCCCAAGGGGGGAATCCTACTCCTACTAGGAGTAGGTTCCCCCCTTTCCTAGTCCAACAAGGAGGGGAAGGAAGGAGGAAGGGGAGAGAAGGAAGGAGGGGGGCACCGCCCACACCCCTTGTCCAATTCAGACTGGGGGGGGGGGGGCGTGCGCCACCTCCTGGCCGGCCCTCTCTCTCCTCTAAGGCCCGTGGTGGCCCACTAACTTCCCAGGGGGTTCCGGTAACCCTCCGGCACTCCGGTTTTATCTGAAACTCTCTGGAACACTTCCGATGTCTGAACCACATGGTCCAGCATGTCAATCTTTATGTCTGGACCATTTCGAGACTCCTCGTAATGTCCGTGATCTCATCCGGGACTCCGAACAACCTTTGGTATATCAAATCACATAAAATCATAATACCAATCGTCATCGAATGTTAAGCGTACGGACCCTACGGGTTCGAGAACTATGTAGACATGACCGAGACACATCTCCGGTCAATAACCAATAGCGGAACCTGGATGCTCATATTGGTTCCTACATATTCTATAAAGATCTTTATCGGTCAAACCGCACAACAACATACGTTGTTCCCTCTGTCATCGCTATGTTACTTGCCCGAGATTCGATCGTGGATATCATCATACCTAGTTCAATCTCGTTTCCGGAGAGTCTCTTTACTCGTTCTGTAAGGCATCATCTCGCAACTAGCTCATTAGTCACATTGCTTGCAAGGATTATATTGATGTGCATTACTGAGAGGGCCCAGAGATACCTCTCCGACAATCAGAGTGACAAATCCTAATCTCGATCTATGCCAACTCAACAAACACCATAGGAGACACCTGTAAAGCATATTTATAATCACCCAGTTATGTTGTGAAGTTTGATAGCACACTAAGTGTTCCTCCAGTATTCGGGAGTTGCATAATCTCATAGTCATAGGAACATGTATAAGTCATGGAGAAAGCAATAGCAATAAACTAAATGATCATAGTGCTAAGCTAACGGATGGGTCTTGTCCATCACATCATTCTCTAATGATGTGACCCCGCTCGTCAAATGACAACACATGTCTATGGCGAGGAGACTTAACCATCTTTGATTAACGAGCTAGTCTAGTAGAGGCACACTAGGGACACTCTGTTTGTCTATGTATTCACACATGTACTAAGTTTCCGGTTTAATACATTTCTAGCATGAATAATAAACATTTATCATGATATAAGGAAATATAAATAACAACTTTATTATTGCCTCGAGGGCATATTTCCTTCAGTCTCCCACTTGCACTAGAGTCAATAATCTAGATTACATAGTAATGATTCTAATACCCATGGAGTCTTGGTGCTGATCATGTTTTGCTCGTGAGAGAGGCTTAGTCAACGGGTCTGCAACATTCAGATCCGTATTGTAACATCCCAAAATTTTAAATTTTGGAATGTTATATACTATAAATAACTATGCTTGATTTTCTGATTGTTGGTTTGATGGAATAAGTGAAACTGAGTGAAATTTGAAACTTTTGAAAGTGAATGAGAGGGAATGAAATGACTTTCCCAAAAACTTTCTCCTTTGCCTTTTGGATCTCAATGAATTCAAATTCATTCCAACACCAAAGCCTAGAGTGAAGATGACATGACTTCTTCCATTTTGAAATGAATAGGGTTTTGGAAAAAGATTTGAATTTCATTTGGGAAGATTTCAAATTCAAAGCTTTATGCAACTCAATGATTTTCATGAGGAAGATAAAATGACTTCTTCAATTATATGAAATAGGAGTTGGAAGTTAAAATGAATCAAGTTGAAAGTCATTTGAAAGTGCTTTGAAACCCTCTTTCAAATTTTGAGTTTTGAATTTGAATTCAAACTTTGGCATGGAAACATTTCAAAAACTATGCCCGATAAATACTTGATCAAAAGTATGAGAGGAGCAAACATGACACTCCAAAAATATCAGAGGAAACAATGCCAAAAGATTTGGATTCAAAACTGAATTTTATTTGAATTTGAAAAAATGGATTTTATAAAGTTTGGATTTAGCCTTTGGAAAAATGTTCAAATGAAAGGAATATTTCCCGATCATTTTGGTATATATATATACCTTATATAAAATATTTATAGATATTGTTTTATTTCTGTTTTTGTTTTATTTAAAAAAATTAAAAGAAAAACCCCAGGCGCCACTAGGCCACCCAGAGCCCACCAGTGCCAGCAGACCCAGCCTTTGCCCAGCCAGCGGCCCACTGCCAATGGCCAGCCACCGACACCTCCCTCGCCCCTCGCCCGAATCGCTCTGGCTGGGTCGCCTTCGCCTCGCCCTCTCTCTCTCTCGACCCATGGCCCACGCCCATCTTCTTCCCCGCCCCACGCCACGCCGCCGTCGAGATCGCGGATCCCGAGATCCGGATCCCCGATCGCCTGATCCCCTCCTCGGCCGCCGAGGCCACGGCTATAAAGCCGACCCCTCCGCACCCCATTCCCCGAGACCTCGCGGACCCCTCTCCCTCCCGTTCGTGCTCGCTGGAGCCCGGCTCGCACCGCCGCCAAAGTCGCCGCCGTCGGCGCCTACCCCTCCCGACCACCCCGACCCCACGAACCACTCCCGTGCTCCCGCAGACCAAGACGACGACTCCCAAGCTCCCGACGCCTGGAACCCCGACGATTTCCTTCGCCGCCGCCCGCCGTCGCCGGACTCCGTAAGCCACCGAGACTCCCCGTCCGATCTCAAATCGGCGACCACGATTAGAACCCGAAGAGTATCTTTTATAAAAAGAACCGGCCGGTTCGTCCGGTTTATTTGTTAGGGTTTTAATCGATTAGCCGGCCCGTTTTTAGTTTTAACCCGAGGCCCATTTAGACTAAATCACGCTCAGGGCACAGTTTAGGCCCATTAGGCCTTTTTCTTTTATTTTGATTTTCTGTTTTAGCAGAATAGTTTCTGTTTTCAAAAATTGATATCTTTTATTCTGTTTAATATTTTTGAGTGATTCTTTTTTTGTTGGATTGCAAATTTTATGTAGTTTTTGTAGAATATATATTTAGCTATGTTAAAAATAACTAAAATTGCTTTATTTTAGTTTTAGTCAGAATAGTAAATGTGCTATAACTTGAGTTAGAAAAATTATTTTGCATGATTCTTTCTGTCCCAACTTTATTTTAACATTGCCAAACCCTAGAAATTAACTTGGGTATTTTAGGATTAACAAATAATTAGTTTTAAGCAGAATCCTATTAACCCTAATTAATTAACTAGCTCCTGTTTTCCTAATATTTTAATTAGTAAATGAATTTATTTTTAACTTGTGATTAGTTATTCTAGGTTAGTTTCTGTCACTCTAGTAGATGAACTTTTATTTATAATTAATAAAAGTTTTAATTTATTTTCTTAATAGAAATTGGATTAGGCCTAAAATGAGTTTTATAATAGCTTTTAATTAATTCTTTTTGCTCCTAGTTGCTTAGTGAATCCTATTCTGTTAAGTTAACTTAAAACCATGATTAGGTTATATTAAGAAATTTTATTATATAAAACTATTTTTTGTTATTGTTTGAAGTAGGGAAACTTTGAGTGGCCTTTCTTTGAGTTTTCTTTTGGATTTGGTTTTGGTTGTTTTGTTGTGTTATGTTACTTTTGTTATGTTGTGTTATGTGATCCTATTGCTATGTGCTTATTATAGTTATTGTTTGCCTCGGTAGAATTTCCGGTGCGAAGATTGCTACTCTGAAACCCTAGTTTTTGAAGATCGCCAACCGAGCAAGTTCACTTTGACCATGCTTTTCTTACCTATGTTTTATTGCATTTAGTGGCACCTTTGCAACCACCCCTCAGTAGTGTTATTGAATCCTTGTAGTTGAGTAGTATGCATGAGGTAGGAACCCATCACTCTGTTACCAAGCCGGGACGTTATTTCTTTCAATGCTACGCTATAGTAGGCGGGGTTTGGTATGAGTGCTCGGAGTGGTGTGAGAATGGAGGCTCTCGTCAATGGCGACAACTCCATGATGGAATCTGCAAGGACTGCATCTTCAAGGCCTCAAGACTTCAAGACTCAAGACAAGAATTCAATACACACTCTTGGGTGAAGGACGGTTGTGGGCACCTGGAGAAACCAAAGGTTGGCGGGATGCATGGAGAAGCGCCATGACATCTTGCGGAAAGCTTCACCCAGACTCAAAGAGACGGAAGAATACTTCACGCCCGGAAGCTTACATGCAACCGCAAGTCATTATGGGCTCGGCTTGGTTGACCTTAGTTGTGACTCTGGCTGGGGCGGTGCTAGCAGATGTAGAACTACGGTAGGATTGGATGGGTACGGACGGTGGTCGGAGGAACTCTTTGGAAGACCATGTTTGGTCATCTTGTTCTCAAACATTCGAAGTGCGAGAACGTAAAAGAGGATCGAATCTTGCGGGTAAAGTGTACAAACCTCTGCGAGAGGGTTATAACCTAATCGATTAGCCGTGTCCCCGGTTATGGACAATTTGAGCATCTGGACTGGATCTATCTCGAACTCTCAACACGGATTGATAACAATTGTGGGCAACTTATGATGATTTTGGGCTATGAGACATCGGTTGGCGGAACCATGTCATGATAGAAAACTCCATAGTACAGGCTTCATTTTATTCCTTTGATGTAGGTAAAATAAAACCAGCTTTTACGCAAACAAAATTCAGATCTGAGCCACAAAGCCATATTGCATATAGTATAGTTTTATCATCTGTTCTTTTTATTGTGATCTTGCGGTACATTCAATGTCTTGGCCTACACGGCTGCAACGTATCATGTTGCAGATATTTCCTCGACAGTAAGAATTACGATCTGAGGTTACGGTCTACACTCGACCTGCCGATGGCGTTGATGGGACTCCACACCCGTTTGATTGTTTCCGCTGAGTATTATGAGGTATATATCATTTCGTTATTTATACATGTGATTGCACTTTGATATATACATTGATGTCTTGTGTGCCGACATCTTGATCCGAGGATGGCACGAGAACACGAGGCTTGACCGTCTGAGGTCGGGTCGCTCTGAGATGGTATCGAGCACATGTTGGTATGGGACGTGACCCTAGAAATCGGAAAGCCCCTAGGACAGGAAATATCTAAAACTTTATTTTCAAAGGATCCTTTACTTCTCGTCTTTTCGATTTTATCGGATAGACCCTCTCACCTCAAATAGTTAGAATATACACCTTTCCTTTTGACCACACGGAAGATCAATGAAGTCACTCCAAGAATTAAAGATATCGGACAACCGATGGCCATTTCAGAGTAAAGAGGATTTCACCATGTGTTGGAAGAATTGCAGCTGCAACAATTGAAGACTCGAAGACTTGAAGAATTTGAAGTTCTGAAGAATTATTTGACCTTTAGAGACCAAACCCTGTTATACACCTCGTTAGATCACGATGATTTGTGAGCTGTCATTTGTTTGATGTTTTCCGACATCCCCAAAATAAAACTCGTTTCTTCAAAACTATTGTTTGTATTGTGTGTATATCCTCCCCACCTCTCTCATCTCACCCTAAAACCCTTGAACCCCATAGATGATGAATGAAGTTGGACTGATATTCTCGGACCGAAGACTCAGCCCGAGGCGAGCTATGGATCAGAACATGGAAAATCACTTGGGAGCAATTTGGTTTCAAGGAAGTATGAGGTTCAATATGCTCTTCAATACTTTACAGAAAGTGCTGCAACCTGGTGGAACATGCATCAAGTCATACAGGGATTTAATGGAGCAAGAACTTGGGAGGAATTCAAGAGGACCCTGATGAGATCACGTCTCATCCGGAAGCACTATGATAACCGAAGAAGAAACCTTGTGCTGCAAGATTTGCGGAGAAATAGGACACACCGGGAGGAACACAAGGATGGATGCCCTCATTGTGAGGAGAAACACCCAGTGAGGAATGCCCAACTAGCGGGTGACTTGCTTCTGTGTGAAGGAACCACCCACTACCGGTGCAGTGTCACATTTACTCCACGGTGCAACAAACTATTCGAACCAGGAAGATGGAATGAAAGAAGCCCTCAAGGAAGATCTAGAAGAACCAAGATGATGAAAGTGTTGAAGACCTGGATGGAGAAGGTCTCAACAGATTTTACTCAATGCACGCTATTCATGTGGAGAAGAAGGACATTTTTCACGAGATTGCACCAAGGAAAGAAATGAGTATCCGGATATTTCCCGACAGCGAAGTGAAGTTTGACCCCGGAGATAGAAACTCGATCATTACAGAGAAATCCAGGAAGAGAAAAGGAAGGCAACCGAGAGCAACACAATTTTTGCAGAGAAGGACTTGAGTCATATCACCTTTACAGTGCAAGGATTTAGGTCATTACGCTAGTAAATGCCCAGAAAAGAAACCAAGAATCCAAGGAGCCCGCATAATCTCCAAGAAGCCCAAAGACTTATCGAAAGTCATTTGTTTTCGCTGCAAGGAAGCAGGACATTATGCTACTAAATGTTCCGACAAGACGAAAGCTGGAGCTGAGTAGTTGGAATTTTGATTATGGATAATAAGAGTAGTAGAAAGCAATTTCATTTTCATGAGCTCAATGAGTTGAGTTATGTAATAGATTACCCTGAGATTGTAATAGTTCATGACTCAATAAAGTTGTAATGTCACATGCTGACAAGCTTTAAGGAGTTGTCATATTTCATCTTGGAAATTAATACTCTTGATGAACATGGAAGAAAGTGAGTTGTGATGCATAAACAGGAAATTGGAATTGAGTTTGAAGTTTTGTTTGGATGATATGAATGTGTGCCCGGAGATAAGTACCTTAATTCGAGCATCATTTCATTCCACAACTGCAGATGACGACCCTTCGAGTCTTTCCTTAAAGGTCGGAAACCATCATGACCACGACAAGTGATCATGATTACCGAAGATCTGAAGGACATGATGAAGCATATTCACCTTGAAGGAGATGCAGTCTACAAAGGCTACCCTTCATGCATAAGGGAGTGGAACTTTGGTATGTGGAGGTACACCTCCACCATTTGAAAGGAGTTTGCCCAAAATGATGGGGCAGTACTTTTCATTTCACGTGTGCCACAAGCAACTTTCTTCGATGTGTTAGTGAAGCAGCCATGGAAGCCATACGCGGATCGGGAAATACTTGAAGCAAGACTCCTTATACTCAGGAATACCTAAGCGAAGTGCATGCGAGATGATGAAGGTGAAACTCAAGACCACCATGATGAAAAAGAAGATTGAAGGTTTCAAGGCTCATGTCGCACACACTTCGATGGGATGAAGAATCCTCGAGGAGGATAAATGAATAAAGTTGGAAGTAATGCCCCACCATACCAAATCATGTGGGTGGCAGCATTTGTAACAAAGTACTTTTGGAATTTGGATTCTGAAAATGATTAAGGATGTAATGAAAGATTGCTATGAAAATAATGAGATGTTATGGATAAACTTGTGCATTTAATTTTGGTCATAGTACTCTGTAAAACCACAGGATCAATGAAGAAAGAAATGTGTTATCCATGACGGTCCATAGAAGGAAGCTGGACAAAATAAGTTGGAATTTTGCTTTCGATATGATGGTATGAGGAAACAGTACTACTGGATTTAAAGGAGGTGTAACAAGAGAGTTACTCCAAGGATGAGTTAAAGCTGCACTAGTGTTGAAGTGGGCCATAACCCACGTGCCCGAGGATTTTGAGGAGGAGCAGTTGTAACTTGGATAAAGGAATACATTTGGAAGAATCAGTGATCCAATCAGCCTACGTTTACGTAGGGAGGGTGCATAAAAACACGAGAGTGGTGAAGTAACGATAGATGTTTTGTTTGGCTTGCGAAACCATGGATTTACTCGAACCCAATTCGAGGACAAGAGAAATTCTGCAATGCTTGTGAGTATGCCCAAGTGTTAGAATCGTGATTCACTGTTTACGTATGTGGTAATGATTCAAGTGCGGGATGGATTGGCCCCATACGAAGACTTCTATCATGAACTATCATATGTTGATGGAAAATCAGAGAGACTTGAAAACCTTTAAAGAGTGTCGACGCGATAAGCCATAAAACCATAGAATGGTAGGACGATGGAACCCATGTACATGGCAGTTGTTGCCAATCGTAGATTATACGGTGAGGTTCAACCCAGACCCGTTTTCTGCAGGAGAAACCATAAATTGTAGACCACCATGAGTAATTCGATAGTTGTCTAGAATGGACACGAGCCTATCAGCTAAGGAGAGCCAGTCTCGGACGAACTTCAACCTTGACGAACCGACCTAAGCTTTTGAGGAAAACTCTATGCTTCTGACAGAAGAGCTTTAATGAAGGAGCTATTGTAAGATATGAGAAGAGACATACATTGTCAGCCCTCCAGAGGAAATATCTGAGTTTATTGGAACCATGACCTTGTTTTTAAGTGTGGTAGCACCCCTGACCTTTCTGACCAAGACATTTACTAGAAGACCCCAACCCCTACCCTTTTCTTGCTAGCCTCTTCGAATCTCGAGGAAGAGATTCATTTTAAGTGTGGTAGGTTTGTAACATCCCAAAATTCTAAATTTTGGAATGTTATATACTATAAATAACTATGCTTGATTTTCTGATTGTTGGTTTGATGGAATGAGTGAAACTGAGTGAAATTTGAAACTTTTGAAAGTGAATGAGAGGGAATGAAATGACTTTCCCAAAAACTTTCTCCTTTGCCTTTTGGATCTCAATGAATTCAAATTCATTCCAACACCAAAGCCTAGAGTGAAGATGACATGACTTCTTCCATTTTGAAATGAATAGGGTTTTGGAAAAAGATTTGAATTTCATTTGGGAAGATTTCAAATTCAAAGCTTTATGCAACTCAATGATTTTCATGAGGGAAGATAAAATGACTTCTTCAATTATATGAAATAGGAGTTGGAAGTTAAAATGAATCAAGTTGAAAGTCATTTGAAAGTGCTTTGAAACCCTCTTTCAAATTTTGAGTTTTGAATTTGTATTCAAACTTTGGCATGGGGGAAACATTTCAAAAACTATGCCTGATAAATACTTGATCAAAAGTATGAGAGGAGCAAACATGACACTCCAAAAATATCAGAGGAAACAATGCCAAAAGATTTGGATTCAAAACTGAATTTTATTTGAATTTGAAAAAAATGGATTTTTATAAAGTTTGGATTTTGCCTTTGGAAAAATGTTCAAATGAAAGGGAATATTTCCCTGATCATTTTGGTATATATATACCTTATATAAAATATTTATAGATATTGTTTTATTTCTATTTTGTTTTATTTTTTTTAAAATAAAATTTTAAAAGAAAAACCCAGTGGCGCCAGACTAGGCCACCCAGGCCCAGCCAGCCCATGACCCCTTGCTAGCCCAGCCAGGCCCCACAGCCAACTGCCCAGCCCACCAGCTCCCTCGCCCCCTCGCCCGAATCGCTGTCATGTCGCGCCCTTCGCCTCGCCCTCTCTCTCTCTCTCTGACCCGCGGGGCCCACGCCCATCTTCTTCCCCCGCCCCACGCCACGCCGCCGCCGCCGGAGATCGCCGGATCCCGGCGATCCGGATCCCGATCGCCTGATCCCCTCCCGGCCGCCGAGGCCACAGCTATAAAGCCGACCCCTCCGCACCCCATTCGCCCCGAGACCTCGCGGACCCCTCTCCCTCCCGTTCGTGCTCGCTGGAGCCCGGCTCGCTCGCCCGCCGCCAAAGTCGCCGCCGTCGGCCCCTACCCCTCCCGACCACCCCGACCCCACCGAACCACTCCCGTGCTCCCAAGACCAAGACAGCGACTCCCGAGCTCCCGACGCCGGAACCCCGACGACTTCCGCCGCCCGCCGCCGTCGCCGGACTCCGTAAGCCACCGAGAAGCTCCCCCGTCCGATCTCAAATCGACGGCCACGATTAGAATACTTCACGCCGGAAGCTTACTGTGCAACCGCAAGTCATTATGGGCTCGGCTTGGTTGACCTTAGTTGTGACTCTGGCTGGGGCGGTGCTAGCGAGATGTAGAACTACGGTAGGATTGGATGGGTACCGGACGGTGGTCGAGGAACTCTTTGGAAGACCATGTTTGGTCATCTTGTTCTCAAACACTCAAGTGCGAGAACGTAAAGAGGATCAAATCTTGCGGGTAAAGTGTACAAACCTCTGCAGAGGGTTATAACCTAATCGATTAGCCGTGTCCCCGGTTATGGACAATTTGAGCATCTGGACCTGGATCTATCTCAGAACTCTCAACACCGGATTGATAACTTAATTGTGGGCAACTTATGATGATTTTGGGCTATGAGACATCGGTTGGCGGAACCATGTCATGATAGAAAACTCCATAGTACAGGCTTCATTTTATTCCTTTGATGTAGGTAAAATAAAACCAGCTTTTACGCAAACAAAATTCAGATACAGAGCCACAAAGCCATATTGCATATAGTATAGTTTTATCATCTGTTCTTTTTATTGTGATCTTGCGGTACATTCAATGTAATTGACCTACGGCTGCAACGTATCATGTTGCGAGATATTTCCTCGACGAGTAAGAATTACGATCAGAGTTACGGTCTACACTCAACTTTGCCGATGGCGTTGATGGGACTCCACACCCGTTTGATTGTTTCCGCTGAGTATTATGAGGTATATATCATTTCGTTATTTATACATGTGATTGCACTTTGATATATACATTGATGTCTTGTGTGTGCCAAAGATCTTGATCCGAGGATGGCACAAGAACACGTAGGCTTGACCGTCTGAGGTCGGGTCGCTACACGTATGTATCTTGCAAATCTCTTGTCTCCCTCCTTGACTTGATCGTGGATGGAATTAAAGCGTCTCTTGATGTGCCTGGTTCTCTTGTGAAATCTGGATTCCTTTGCCAAGGCAATTGCACCAGTATTGTCACAGAAGATTTTCATTGGACTCAATGCACTAGGTATGACACCTAGATCAGATATGAACTCCTTCATCCAGACTCCTTCATTTGCTGCTTCCGAAGCAGCTATGTACTCTGCTTCACACGTAGATCCCGCCAGGATGCTCTACTTGGAACTGCACCAACTGACTGCTCCACCATTCAATATAAATACGTATCCGGTTTGTGACTTAGAATCATCCAGATCAGTGACAAAGCTTGCATCGACGTAACCATTTACGACGAGCTCTTTGTCAGCTCCATAAATGAGAAACATATCCTTAGTCCTTTTCAGGTATTTCAGGATGTTCTTGACCGCTGTCCAGTGATCCACTCCTGGATTACTATGGTACCTCCCTGCTAAACTAATAGCAAGGCACACATCAGGTTTGGTACACAACATTGCATACATGATAGAACCTATGGTTGAAGCATAGGAAATGACTTTCATTTTCTCTCTATCTTCTGCAGTGGTCAGGCATTGAGTCTGACTCAACTTCACACCTTGCAACACAGGCAAGAACCCTTTCTTTGCTTGATCCATTTTGAACTTCTTCAAAACTTTATGAAGGTATGTGCTTTGTGAAAGTCGAATTAAGCGTCTTGATCTATCACTATAGATCTTCATGCCTAATATATAAGCAGCTTCACCAAGGTCTTTCATTGAAAAATTCTTATTCAAGTATCCTTTTATGCCATTCAGAAATTCACTATCATTTCCGATCAACAATATGTCATCCACATATAATATCAGAAATGCTACAGAGCTCCCACTCACTTTCTTGTAAATATAGGCTTCTCCAAAAGTCTGTATAAAACCATATACTTTGATCCACACTATCAAAGCGTATATTCCAACTCCGAGATGATTGCGCCAGTCCATAAATGGATCGCTGGAGCTCGCACACTTTGTTAGCACCTTTTGGATCGACAAAACCTTCTGGTTGCATCATATACAACTCTTCTTTAAGATATCCATTAAGGAATGTAGTTTTGACATCCATTTGCCAAATTTCATAATCATAAAATGCGGCAATTGCTAACATGTTTCAGACGGACTTAAGCATCGCTATGGGTGAGAAGGTCTCATCGTAGTCAACTCCTTGAACTTGTCGAAAACCTTTTGCAACAAGTCAAGCTTTGTAGACAGTAACATTACCGTCAGCGTCAGTCTTCTTCTTGAAGATCCATTTATTCTCTATGGCTTGCCGATCATCGGGCAAGTCAACCAAAGTCCACACTTTGTTCTCATACATGGATCCCATCTCAGATTTCATGGCCTCAAGCCATTTCGCGGAATCTGGGCTCATCTTCGCTTCCTCATAGTTCGTAGGTTCGTCATGGTCAAGTAACATGACTTCCAGAATAGGATTACCGTACCACTTTGGTGGGGATCTTACTCTGGTTGACCTACGAGGTTCGGTAGTAACTTGATCAGAAGTTTCATGATCATCATCATTAGCTTCCTCACTATTTGGTGTAGGAATCACTGGAACTGATTTCTGTGATGAGCTACTTTCCAATTCGAGAGAAGGTACAATTACCTCATCAAGTTCTACTTTCCTCCCACTCACTTTTTTGAGAGAAACTCCTTCTCTAGAAAGGATCCATTCTTAGCAACGAATATCTTGCGTTCGGATCTGTGATAGAAGGTGTACCCAACAGTCTCTTTTGGGTATCCTATGAAGACACATTTCTCCGATTTGGGTTCGAGCTTATCAGGTTGAAGCTTTTTCACATAAGCATCGCAGCCCCAAACTTTAAGAAACGACAACTTGGGTTTCTTGCCAAACCACAGTTCATATGGTGTCATCTCAACGGATTTAGATGGTGCCCTATTTAACGTGAATGCAGCCGTCTCTAAAGCATAACCCCAAAACGATAGCAGTAAATCAGTAAGAGACATCATAGATCGCACCATTTCTAATAAAGTGCGGTTACGAGTTCGGTCACACCATTACGGTGTGGTGTTCCAGGTGGCGTGAGTTGCGAAACTATTCCGCATTGTTTCAAATGAAGACCAAACTTGTAACTCAAATATTCTCCTCCATGATCAGATCGTAGAAACTTTATTTTCTTGTTACGATGATTTTCCACTTCACTCTAAAATTCTTTGAACTTTTAAAATGTTTCAGACTTATGTTTATCAAGTAGATATACCCATATCTGCTCAAATCATCTATGAAGGTCAGAAAATAACGATACCTGCCACGAGTATCAACACTCATCAGACCGCATACATCAGTATGTATTATTTCCAACAAGTCTGTTGCTCGCTCCATTGTTCCGGAGAACAGAGTCTTAGTCATCTTGCCCATGAGGCATGGTTCACAAGAATCAAGTGATTCATAATCAAGTGATTCCAAAAGCCCATCAGCATGGAGTTTCTTCATGCGCTTTACACCAATATGACCTAAACGGCAGTGCCACAAATAAGTTGCTCTATCATTATTAAACTTATATCTTTTGGCTCCAATACTATGAATATGTGTATCACTACTATCAAGATTCAGTAAAAGTAGACCACTCAGCAAGGGTGCATGACCATAAAAGATATTACTCATATAAATACAACAACCATTCTTCTCTTATTTAAATGAATAACCGTCTCGCATCAAACAAGATCCAGACATAATGTTCATGCTTAACACAGGCACCAAATAACAATTATTCAGGTCTAAAACTAATCCGAAGGTAGATGTAGAGGTAGCGTGTCGACAACGATCACATCGACTTTGGAACCATTTCCCATGCACATCGTCACCTCGTCCTTAGCCAATCTCCGTTTAATCCGTAGCCCCTGTTTCGAGTTGCAAATATGAGCAACAGAACCAGTATCAAATACCCAGGCTCTAATACAAGAATTAGTAAGGTACACATCAATAACATGTATATCAAATATACCTTTCACTTTGCCATCCTTCTTATCCGCCAAATACTTGGGGCAGTTTCGCTTCTAGTGACTAGTTCCTTTGCAGTAGAAGCACTCAGTCTTAGGCTTAGGTCCAGACTTGGGTTTCTTCACTTGAGCAGCAACTTGCTTGCCGTTCTTCTTGAAGTTCCCCTTTGTCCCTTTGCCCTTCTTCTTGAAACTAGTGGTCTTGTTGACCATCAACACTTGATGCTCCTTCTTGATTTCTACCTCCGCAGCCTTTAGCATCGCGAAGAGCTCGGGAATTGTCTTATCCATCCCTTGCATATTATAGTTCATCACGAAGCTTTTGTAGCTTGGTGGCAGCGATTGAAGAACTCTGTCAATGACACTATCAACCGGAAGATTAACTCCCAGCTGAGTGAAGTGATTGTGGTACCCGGACATTCTGAGTATATGTTCACTGACAGAACTATTCTCCTCCATTTTACAGCTATATAACTTATTGGAGACTTCATATCTCTCAATCCGGGCATTTGCTTGAAATATTAACTTCAACTCCTGGAACATCTCATATGCTCCATGACGTTCAAAACGTCCTTGAAGTCCCGGTTCTAAGCCGTAAAGCATGGCACACTAAACTATCGAGTAGTCATCAGCTTTGCTCTGCCAGGCGTTCATAACGTCTGACATTGCTCCTACAGCAGGTTTGGCACTCAGCGGTGCTTCCAGGGCATAATTCTTCTATGCAGCAATGAGGATAATACTCAAGTTACGGATCCAGTCTGTGTAGTTGCTACTATCATCTTTCAACTTAGCATTCTCTAGGAACGCATTAAAATTCAATGGAACAGTAGCACGGGCCATTTATCTACAACAACATAGACATGCAAAATACTATCAGGTACCAAGTTCATGATAAATTAAAGTTCAATTAATCATATTACTTAATAACTCCCACTTAGATATACATCCCTCTAATCATCTAAGTGATCACGTGATCCATATCAACTAAGCCATGTCTGATCATCACGTGATATGGAGTAGTTTTCAATGGTGAACATCACTATGTTGATCATATCTACTATATGATTCACGCTCAACCTTTCGGTCTCAGTGTTCCGAGGCCATATCTGCATATGCTAGGCTCGTCAAGTTTAACCCGAGTATTCTTGGTGTGCAAAACTATCTTGCACCCATTGTATGTGAACGTAGAGCTTATCACACCCGATCATTGAGGGAGTCCTGGACTAAGGGGTCCTCGAGCGTCCGGCCTGTTATTCGTTGGGGCGGACTGATGGGCTGTGAAGACATGAAGGCCAAAGATTGTACCCGTGTCCGGATTGGACTCTACTTGGCGTGGAAGGCAAGCTTGGCGACCGACTATGAAGATTTCCTCTTATGTAACCGGCTCCATGTAACCCTAGATCTCTCTGGTATCTATATAAACCGGAGAGCATAGTCTGGATAGACATACTCATTACCATAATCACATAGGCTAGACTTCTAGGGTTTAGCCATTACGATCTCGTGGTAGATCAACTCTTGTAACACTCATATTCATCAAGATCAATCAAGCAGGAAATAGGGTATTACCTCCATAGAGAGGGCCCGAACCTGGGTAAACATCGTGTCCCCCGTCTCCTGTTACCATCGATCCTAGACGCACAGTTCGGGACCCCCTACCCGAGATCCGCCGGTTTTGACACCGACAATCATCACGTGGTGTCTTGGCACGACGAACTGTAGCAACGATGCATACTCAGGGAGAAGACTTATACCTTGAAATTTAGTGAGAGATCATCTTATAATGCTACCGTCGTACTAAGCAAAATAAGATGCCTAAAGGATAAACATCACATGCAATCAATATAAGTGATATGATATGGCCATCATCATCTTTTGCCTTTGATCTCCATCTCCAAAGCACCGTCATGATCACCATCATCACCGGCTTGACACCTTGATCTCCATCGAAGCATCGTTGTCGTCTCGCCAACTATTGCTACTACGACTATCTCTACCGCTTAGTGATAAAGTAAAGCAATTACATGGCGATTGCATTTCATACAATAAAGCGACAACCATATGGCTCCTGCGAGTTGCCGATAACCGTTACAAAACATGATGATCTCATACAACAATTTATATATCATGACGTCTTGACCATATCACATCACAACAAGCCCTGCAAAAACAAGTTAGACGTCCTCTACTTTGTTGTTGCAAATTTTACGTGGCTGCTATGGGCTTAGCAAGAACCGTTCTTACCTACGCATCAAAACCACAATGATTTTTCGTCAAGTGTGATGTTTTAACCTTCAATAAGGATCGAGCGTAGTCACACTCGATTCAACTAAAGCTGGAGAAACAAACACCCACTAGCCACCTGTGTGCAAGGCACGGTGGTAGAACCAGTCTCATGAACGCGGTCATGTAATGTCGGTCTGGGCCGCTTCATCCAACAATACCGCTGAATCAAAGTATGACATGCTGGTAAGCAGTATGACTATTATCGCCCACAACTCTTTGTGTTCCACTCGTGCATATAACATCTATGCATAGACCTGGCTCGGATGCCACTGCTGGGGAACGTAGTATTTCACAAATTTTCCTACGATCACACAAGATATATCTAGGAGAAGCTTAGCAATGAGCGGGGAGAGTGTATCCATGTACCCTCATAGACCGAAAGCGGAAGCGTTTAGTAACACGATTGATGTAGTCGAACGTCTTCGCGATCCAACCGATCAAGTACCGAATTCATGGCACCTCCACGATCTGTACACGTTCAGCTCGGTGACGTCCCTCGGACTCTAGATCTAGCTCAGGCCGAGGGAGAGTTTCGTCAGCACGACGGCGTGTTGACGGTGATGATGAAGTTACCGACGTAGGGCTTCGCCTAAGCACTACGACAATATGACCGAGGTGGAAAACTGTGGAGGGGGCAGCGCACACGGCTAAGAGACCAACTTGTGTGTCTATGGGGTTCCCCCTCCCCCGTATACAAAGGAGGGGAGGATGGGGCCAGCCGTCCTCAAGGGGTGCGCCCAAGGGGGCGGGGTATCCTACTCCTACTAGGAGTAGGTTCCCCCCTTTCCTAGTCCAACAAGGAGGGCAAGGAAGGAGGAAGGGAGAGAAGGAAGGAGGGGGGCTCTGCCCCCACCCCTTGTCCAATTCAGGGGGGGGCGCAACCTCCTGGCCGGCCCTCTCTCTCCTCTAAGGCCCATGGTGGCCCACTAACTTCCGGGGGGTTCCAGTAACCCTCCGGCACTCCGGTTTTATCCGAAACTCTCTGGAACACATCCAATGTTCGAACAACATGGTCCAATATATCAATCTTTATGTCTCGACCATTTCGAGACTCCTCTTCATGTCCGTGATCTCATCTGGGACTCCGAACAACCTTCGGAACATCAAAACACATAAACTCATAATACCAATCGTCATCGAACGTTAAGCGTACAGACCCTACAGGTTCGAGAACTATGTAGACATGACCGAGACACATCTCCGGTCAATAACCAATAGCAGAACCTGGATGCTCATATTGGTTCCTACATATTCTATGAAGATCTTTATCGGTCAAACCGCACAACAGCATATGTTGTTCCCTTTGTCATCGTTATGTTACTTGCCCGAGATTCGATCGTCGGTATCATCATACCTAGTTTAGTACCGTTACCGGCAAGTATCTTTACTTGTTCCATAAGGCATCATCCCGCAACTAACTCATTAGTCACATTGCTTGCAAGGCTTATAATGATGTGCATTATCGAGAGGGCCCAGAGATACCTCTACGACAATCGGAGTGACAAATCCTATTCTTGATCTATGCCAACTCAACAAACACCATTGGAGTCACCTGTAGAGCATCTTTATAATCACCCAGTTACGTTGTGATGTTTGATAGAACACTAAGTGTTATTCCGGTATTCGGGAGTTGCATAATCTCATAGTCATAGGAACATGTATAAGTCATGGAGAAAGAAATAGCAATAAACTAAACGATCATAGTGCTAAGCTAACGGATGGGTCTTGTCCATCACATCATTCTCTAATGATGTGATCCTGCTCATCAAATGACAACACATGTCTATGGCTAGGAAACTTAACCATATTTGATTAACGAGCTAGTCTAGTAGAGGCACACTAGGGACACTCTGTTTGTCTATGTATTCGCACATGTACTAAGTTAATGGTTTAATACATTTCTAGCATGAGTAATAAACATTTATCGTGATATAAGGAAATATAAATAAAAACTTTATTGTTGCCTCTAGGGCATATTTCCTTCACTTACCCATGTACTGCATGTTCTGTCGAAAGGGCTCAGGGTTGCCGTTCGATTTGGGAGCATCCAACGGTGCACACGTACGATCCATGGGGTTTGGGTTCTGGCCAATCAAAATGCATGACTCAAATCGCGAGCGCAGCAGGGGGAGGGGGCATCGGCCACGGTTTGGTAGGCACACGACTTTTGTGAGTGAATCGAGTGCTATTTGAAAACATTTCATGAGAATAATCTCGGTTTTTAAATCCACGTAAATCCAAAACTCACCTGAAAATCGTGAAACCTAGCATGGTGTCACGACATGGCACATATATGTCAAGAAATTTTTTTCGTCCATTTTGGCGCAAGTTTTATTACAAGCCTCTTACAAACCGAAGCTTCTCTCAAAGAAGCCGCGTGGTTCCGATAGGTAGACGTGTCCCCCTTGTGGGCGAAATATAATCACTGCCTCTTTTCGCCTTGTATTTTCTTCAACGGGCAAGATGGAACAACAGGATATCCGTGCTGAAATTTAAACTTATTCAGGGTTCGTTTGGCCTTTTATACACCAATTGAGTTTTCTAGGCATTTAATGTCCATAATTCAAATCTGAACTACAAATAGATGTTCCATTTCACCAATGGGGACAGATGTCATCCACTCATTGGACAGAAGGCGCCTATGATACGTCGACACGTGGCACGGCCCAACAGAGCCCATTCTGTGAAAAGGCCGCCCGTTTGAATTGGTCAAAGGTGGCGGGCGGCCCATGGAAAGCTCATTAACGGCCTGTTCGCATATAGCCCATTTACACCCGCTAACCCAAGGCCCATTCGCCCTATCCGAATTAGGCCCGATGGCGTCATCGTGGCCATCAATATGATTCGACCCGTTTTCACTTCGGCCCATTTATGGCCCATGACGTCTTCGGCCCATATGAGGCCCTATGTAACTCTTGGCCTATTAACGGCCCGTGGTGAAACGGCCCGCAATGAGCAAAGTATCACTTCACACCCACTAACGGCCCGTGGTGGCGGCCCATAGTGAACGATATATCACTTTATACCCATTAAGGGCCCGTTATTCGATTGGGCGTTTCAAAAATGTTATCTTTTGGCCTTCTCAAAGCCCATTTATTCTTGGGCTCATTTCGGCGATTCGTTTACTTACGGCCCGTTCTTCGCATTTTTACGCTTGGGGCCAAATTCAGCCCGTGGTTACATCGACCCGTTTGTGGTCCGTTAATACGTTGGGGCGTTTTCATAGCGTCATCAAATCGGCCTATTAACAATGGCCCGTTATGGTCATCTGGCCCATATAAGGCCCATTGATGATCTGACCCGTAGAAGGCCCATTGTTTCTGGCCCGTAGAAGGCCCATTGTTTCTACGGCCCGTAGAAGGCCCTCTTGCTTTCTAAGGCCCATAGAAGGCCCCCTGTTTCTGACCCGTGGGAGGCCCAGTGTCACTACAGTAAATATTAGCCCATGGTTATTGTGGCCTAGTTTTAAAAAGAACTGCACTGACTACAAGCAAAAAAATAAACAAGACAACAAGGAAATAGATAAGCAAGCAACTTATGCTAGGCTATCACGGCTGTTACATATATTACATCCTTTGGGCATCAAACTTACGCCACCAAGGCAAATATAGGGAACAAAGCAGCATATCATATACACTGGTTGTCAAAGTTGGCGACCAGCGCAAATAAACGCCGCAGCAAAACAAATCCAGAACTGAAACCACTTCACAAGATCTCAAGAAACAATATCCTGGGTACCCATAATGCTGGCAAGATGCTTAGCAAGCTTATTAACTTTCTCTTGTTTGGCGCTTAAATCCTCCAGTAACTTCATTGCACCGAAAATATGCATCTGAATTCTGCGGGACTTCCTCGGTCCTTGACTTCTGTCAAAGACATCTCGATCGATGTCTTTCAACTTGAAGTTGAGACTCAAGAAGACGAACTAATTCAGGCAGCGAGTTTGAAGAGCTTGTGCCAGCAGTAGTGGCCAGTTACTCGAACACTACATCAAGACAGGACTTTTGGGTTCCCTCACTGTCGTCAAGATAGTTTTTATCATCTTTCTTGGAGACCAACAGGGATGTCTCACTATCTTGAACCTTATCTGCATTACTTCCTTTACCATTGGATAACGCAGTCTTGTTCTCCAATATTTTGTCCGCATTCTAAAGAGAAACAAGCACACACATCACATGTTTACCATTTTGTATATGAAACTCATTTTGGTAAATGAGTTCAAGTAGTAAAGTGGACAGGATAACAGATGAAACAAACATATATATATGTGCCATGGTCACTTTATGGTCTATATCATTCTAGTTTTGTTGCCAAATCAAGATAGAGACACAGTTCAAATAATATGTGTTCAAGACAAAGCGTAATAGACAGAATATAAGTGTGGGAAACTATAGAGCAATAACAACACTTGTAATGTGCATGGCATGAGAACATAACTGTTTATTCAATTGAAACTGAAATCAACATAGAGCAGGTTACAACAACAAACCAGTTAAAGAAACAGGTTTAAAACATACATTTGCACCATTGGAGTTTCAATTCCATCCTTCAAATTTGAAAATAGTTGGTATGAGTAAATCTGATAATGCAAGAGCAAAGGAGTATGAACCATAGCTCTGAGAACCTGACACGAGAACAAATCTTCTTCTCCTTTAAGCGTTGAGTTGGGATTGGAGTGGTGGTCCTCGTGCTTTGGGCACTGCAGTTCCCTTACTAACCGCTCGTGTTTGGGTCATCTGTGGTGGAGATGGTGCTGTGTCAACTGGGCTGGGTTACTATCTGCGGGGTTGGGGTTAAAAGGTGTAGTTGGTTCTCTGTCCAAGCTGGGTAGGGTACAATCTGCGAGAGTCAGGTTATGTGTGGTGGATCTGGTCCTTGGGCAAGTACAACCGTGGTTCTATCTGCATCAATTGGTAGCACAATCTTTTCTGAAGACCGTGTTGTTACTCCCTTAGATACTACCATCACGCTCTCCAATTCAAATGGCTGATAAACAAGAAAAGTAATTGAAAGTATAGACATTGTATGATAGACATGTGCAATGGATAGTGGGGAATAAATGAGGGCATGAAATAATTCATATTTATGTTGTCTAACCAAACAGGATAGCATGACACAATTTCACATATATGATGGCTAACTAAACAGGATAGCATGACACAATTTCACATTATGATGGCTAACTAAAAAAGATGGAAAGACATAGTTCAAAATATGAGACTATGCAAACAGGATGACATGACATAACTATATAATGTGTCTATTAAATAGATTGGCATGCCATAATTCACATCCATTCATGGATAGAATGCCATAATTCTAAATATGATGACTGTAAACACTAAACAGGATGAGATGATATAACTATATGATGTCTTTATTAAATGGGTTGCCATGCCATAATTGGATAGATGATGTGTATGTACTATGTAAACATGATGGCATGATATAATTCAAATATATGATTTATATAGTAAGCAAGTAAGCAGATGGCAATCTATATCGATGTAAAAACTAAGCAATGCAAGACAACATGCATGACATGGGTAATATAACCCTGCCAAGTTTGAGCATAGACCTCGGGGGAAATAGGACTGGTCATCGGTCTACGAATCCTCCTCTGAGGAGCTCTCTAGAGCCAACAAGATGTCTGCGCTTGAGCAGTAGCATTATCTACTCAATACCTTGTTTTCACTCTAGATACTTCCATCACCGCTTCAAATGGCTGATGCACAGGAAGAGTAGTTGAATATACGAACGTTGTCAACAAATGGAACACGTAATACAAAAAAATGATAGCATGATATAATTCACATACATGATGATTGGCTAAACAGCATGGCATTGCATAATTCACATATATAATGCCGTTGCAACAAGATAGCATTGTATAATTCACATATATGGTAATTAGACACTGAACAGGTGACATTCACACAAAGCATGTCTAAACTAATCAAATGGCATAGCAATGCGGGACACCATACACACGATATGAGCAACATAACCCTGCCAAGTTAGAGCATACACCTCGGGGGGGAATAGGACTGGTCATCTATCTCTGAATCCTCCTCTGAGGAGCTATCCGTAACCAGCGAGATATGCGCTTCGTCAGATAGCATAGTCTGCTCAGAAGACCTTGTTTTCACTCCAGAATTTGCCATCACCGTGTCAAAAGGCTGATGCACATGAAGAGCAGTTGAATGTACTAACATTGTTGACGAATGTAATATGTAACGAAAAAAAAGATGGCCTGATATAATTTACATATAAGATGACTGGCTAAGCAGGATGGCATTGCAAAATTCACATATATGATGCCTGGCTAAACAAGGTGGCGTTGCATAATTCACATGAACGATGAATAAACTAAACATATGGCATTAAAACAAAGGATGTCTAAACTAAGCAGATGACATATTTGATGTATAAAGTAAGCAATTCAAGACACCATATGCATGATATAACCAACATCAGCATGCCAAGTTAGAGCGAAGACCTCAGGGGGTAAATAGGAGTTATCTTCTCCTTCTGAATCCCCCTCAGAACAGATATCTTCCTCTCGATTACAATCCGAAATGTGTTGAGGGGGGCTGCCTTTGCGCCTACCATGGAGCGACGTCTGCATGAAATTATATTGCCACGCAAGGCTCGTCTTTTTTGCTCTACATGTTCAGTTCCATTGTTTACAATAACTGTCATGCATAGGAATAAAACATAGTGAGATTATGTAACGAGTGCATGCAGAAATCCAGAGTGATGGTAGCAACCTGTCGATAGACCCAAAACCAATAATAGCAGGCAGATAATGGCTTCAGTTAATAAATCTGAGATAATGGCTTCTTTCTGTTTGTTTCCCACCCAACATGAAACTCATAGTAGACACCGGAGATTAACCGGATAGTAGATAGATACTACGATAGTGGCCCGATATGTACCCCACAACCATTTAAAAACTCAAGTTTGGCCATTAGTTTGGGCTGACTCGAGTCTAATCGGTGAACAGGATGATAAAGCAGCATCTAATATTAGCGATGCATAACGTAGCGGAACACGAAAAGAGTGCGACCTCTCTTGCGGACCCGTGTAGTCCTCGAGGTCATCTGCTCGGTTGATGATGGTAATGCAGTTTTCATGGCTGCGGTAGGCGGGAAGAAGATCGAGGCGGCGAAAGACAGTCTGGAGGCCGGATCCCTGCTCTGGTGGACCCTTCTGTCGTTGGAGCAGCCGAGCTGGGGTGGACGACGGCGCAGCAGGACCGGGACAAACCACGCAAGGTTTTCTTTGACAACTATCTGTTGGGGAACGTAGTAATTTCAAAAAAATTTCCTACGAACACGCAAGACCATGGTGATGGCATAGCAACGAGAGGGGAGAGTGTCCGTCCACGTATCCTCGTAGACCGAAAGCGGAAGCGTTATAACAACGCGGTTGATGTAGTCGTACGTCTTCACGATCCGACCGATCCAAGCACCAAGCGTCACGGCACCTCCGAGTTCTGCACACGTTCAGCTCGATGACGATCCCCGAACTCCGATCCAGCAAAGTGTCGGGGATGAGTTCCGTCAAGACGACGGCGTGGTGACGATGTTGATGCTCCACCGGCGCGGGCTTCGCCTAAGCTCGCGACGATATGACTTCTCCGGCGCGGGGCTTCGCCTAAGCTCATGACGATATGACGAAGTGGAATATGGTGGAGGGGGCACCGCACACGGCTAAGGAACGATCCGTAGATCAACTTGTGTGTCATGGGGTGCCCCCTGCCTCGTATATAAAGGAGCAAGGGGGGTGCGGCGGCCCTAGAGAGGCGCTGGAGGAGTCCTACTCCCACCGGAGTAGGACTCCCCCTCTCCTAGTTGGACTAGGACTTGGGGAAGGGGAAGAGGGAAGGGTGCGGCCCTCCCCTAGTCCAATCGGACTAGGCCATGGGGCGCGCGGCCTGCCCTAGGCAGCCCTCTCTCTTTCCCCGCAGGCCCAATAAGGCCCAATACTTCTCCCGGCGAATTCCGTAACTCTCCGGTACTCCGAAAAATACCGAATCATTGGAACCTTTCCGAACTCGAATATAGTCGTCCAATATATCGATCTTTACGTCTCGACCATTTGAGACTCCTCGTCATGTCCCCGATCTCATCCGGGACTCGAACTCCTTCGGTACATCAAAACTCATAAACTCATAATATAACCATCATCGAAACCTTGCGTGCGGACCCTACGGGTTCGAGAACTATGTAGACATGACCTAGAACTATTCTCGGTCAATAACCAATAGCGGAACCTGGATGCCCATATTGGCTCCTACATATTCTCTGAAGATCTTTATCGGTCAAACCGCATAACAACGTACTTTTTCCCTTTGTCATCGGTATGTTACTTGCCCGAGATTTGATCGTCGGTATCCAATACCTAGTTCAATCTCGTTACGGCAAGTCTCTTTACTCGTTACGTAATGCATCATTCGTAACTAACTCATTAGCTACATTGCTTGCAAGGCTTATAGTGATGTGCATTACCGAGAGGGCCAGAGATACCTCTCCGACAATCGGAGTGACAAAACCTAATCTCAAATCGCCAACCCAACATGTACCTTTGGAGACACCTGTAGTACTCCTTTATAATCACCCATTCGTTGTGACGTTTGGTAGCACCAAAGTGTTCCTCCGTAAACGGAGTTGCATAATCTCATAGTTACGAGGAACATGTATAAGTCATGAAGAAAGCAATAGCAACATACTAAGCGATCATGTGCTAGGCTAACGGAATGGGTCATGTCAATCACATCATTCTCCTAATGATGTGATCCCGTTAATCAAATGACAACTCATGTCTATGGTTAGGAAACATAACCATCTTGATTAACGAGCTAGTCAAGTAGAGGCATACTAGTGACACTCTGTTTGTCTATGTATTCACACATGTATTATGTTTCCGGTTAATACAATTCTAGCATGAATAATAAACATTTATCATGATATAAGGAAATAAATAATAACTTTATTATTGCCTCTAGGGCATATTTCCTTCAGTCTCCCACTTGCACTAGAGTCAATAATCTAGTTCACATCGCCATGTGATTTAACATCAATAGTTCACATCTATATGTGGTTAACACCCATAGTTCACATCGACATGTGACCAACACCCAAAGGGTTTACTAGAGTCAGTAATCTAGTTCACATCGCTATGTGATTAACACCCAAAGAGTACTAAGGTGTGATCATGTTTTGCTTGTGAGATAATTTTAGTCAACGGGTCTGTCACATTCGAGCCGTAAGTATTTTGCAAATTTCTATGTCTACAATGCTCGCACGGAGCTACTCTAGCTAATTGCTCCCACTTTCAATATGTATCCAGATTGAGACTCGAGTCATCTAGATTAGTGTTAAAATTTGTATCGGCGTAACCCTTTACTGACGAACCTTTTTCACTTCCATAATCGAGAAACATATCCTTATTCTACTAAGGATAATTTTGACCGCTGTCCATTGATATACTCCTAGATCACTATTGCACTCCTTGCCAAGCTTAGTGGTAGGGTATGCAATAGATCCGTACACACATGACATACTTTATAGAACCTATGGCTGATGCATAGGAATGACTTTCATTCTCTTTCTATCTTCTGCCGTGGTCGGGTTTTGAGTCTTACTCAATCTCACACCTTGTAACACAGCAGAACTCTTTCTTTGACTGTTCCATTTTGAACTACTTCAAAATCTTGTCAAGGTATGTATTCATTGAAAAACTTATCAAGCGTCTTGATCTATCTCTATAGATCTTGATGCTCAATATGTAAGCAGCTTCATCGAGGTCTTTCTTTGAAAAACTCCTTTCAAATACTCCTTTATGCTTTGTAGAATAATTCTACATCATTTCCAATCAACAATATGTCATTCACATATACTTATCGAAATGTTGTAGTGCTCCCACTCACTTTCTTGTAAATACAGGCCTTTCCAAAAGTCTCAGATAAAATCATATGCTTTGATCAACACATCAAAGCGTATATTCCAACTCGAGATGCTTGCACCAGTCCATAGATGGATCGCTGAAGCTTGCACATTTTGTTAGCTCCTTTGGGATTGAAAAACCTTCTGGTTGCATCATATACAACTCTTCTTTAATAAATCCATTAAAGAATGTAGTTTTGACATCCATTTGCCAGATTTCATAAAATGTGGCAATTGCTAACATGATTCGGACAGACTTAAGCATCGCTACTGCTTGAGAAAATCTCATTGTAGTCAACACTTTGAATTTGTCGAAAACCTTTTTGCGACAAGTCGAGCTTTGTAGATAGTAACACTACTATCAACATCTGTCTTCCTCTTGAAGATCCATTTATTTAACTTGACTTGCTGATCATCGAGCAAGTCAACCAAAGTCCACACTTTGTTCTTATATATGGATCCTATCTCAGATTTTATGGCCTCAAGCCATTTCGTGGAATCTGGGCTCATCATCGCTTCCTCATAGTTCGTAGGTTCATCATGGTCTAGTAACATGACTTCTAGAATAGGATCACCGTACCACATTGGTGCGGATCTTATTTTGGAAGACCTACGAGGTTTGGTAGTAACTTGATCTGAAGCTTCATGATCATCATCATTAGCTTCCTTACTAATTGGTGTATGAATCACGGGAACTGATTTCGTGATGAACTACTTTCCAATTAGGGAGAAGGTACAATTACCTTATCAAGCTCTACTTTCCTCCCACTCACTTCTTTCGAGAGAAACTTCTTCTCTAGAAAGGATCCATCTTGGCAACAAATATCTTGCTTTCGGATCTGTGATAGAAGGTGTACCCAATAGTTACCTTTGGGTATTCTATGAAGACGCACATCTCCGATTTGGGTTCGAGCTTATCAGATGAAAACTTTTTCACATAAGCATCACAACTCCAAACTTTAAGAAACGACAGCTTAGGTTTCTTGCTAAACCATAGTTCATACGGTGTCATCTCAGCGGATTTAGATGGTGCCCTATTAAACGTGAATGCAGCTGTCTCTAATGCATAACCCCAAAGCGATAGTGGTAAATCGGTAAGATACATCATAGATCGCACCATATCCAATAAAGTGCGATTCTGACGTTCGGACACACCATTATGCTTTGTGGTGTTCCGGTGGCGTGAGTAGTGAAACTATTTCACATTGTTTTAACTGAAGACCAAACTCGTAACTCAAATATTCATCTCCACGATCAGATCGCAGAAATTTTATTTTCTTGTTACGATGATTTTCCACTTCACTCTAAAATTCTTTGAACCTTTCAACTATTTCAGACTTATGTTTCATCAAGTAGATATACCCATATCAGCTCAAATCATCTTGTGAAGGAGAAAATAACGATACTTGCCACGAGCATCAACACTCATTGGATCGCATACATCGGTATGTATTATTTCCAACAAGTCAGTAGCTCATTCTGTTGTTCCGGAGAACGGAGTTTTAGTCATCTTGCCCAAAAGGCACGGTTCGCAAGCATCAAATGATTCATAGCCAAGTGATTCCAAAAATCCATCTTTATGGAGTTTCTTCATGCGCTTTATACCGATATGACCCAAACGGCAGTGCCACAAATAAGTTGCACTATCATTATTAACTTTGCATCTTTTGGCATCAATATTATGAATATGTGTATTACTACGATCGAGATCCAACAAACTATTTTTATTGGGTGTATGACCATTGAAGGTTTTATTCATTTAAACAGAACAACAATTATTCTTTGACTTTAAATGAATAACCGTTTTGCAATAAACATGATCAAATCATATTCATGCTCAACGCAAACACCAAATAACATTTATTTAGGTTTAACACTAATCCCGAAAGTATAGGGAGTGTGCGATGATGATCATATCAATCTTGGAACTACTTCCAACACTCATCGTCACTTCCCTTCAACTAGTCTCTGTTTATTCTCAGTAACTCCTGTTTGAGTTACTAATCTCAGCAACCGAACAAGTATCAAATACTCGGGGCTACTATAAACACTAGTAAGGCACACATCAATAACCTGTATATCAAATATACTCTTGTTCAATTTGCCATCCTTCTTATCCGCCAAATATTTGGGGTAGTTCCGCTTCAAAGACCAGTTCCATCGCAGCAAAAGCACTTAGTCTCGGGCTTAGGTCCAGACTGGGCTTCTTCACTCGAACAACAACTTGCTTGCCGTTCTTCTTGAAGTTCCCTTCTTCCTTTGCCCTTTTCCTTGAGACTAGTGGTCTTGTCAATCATCAACACTTGATGCTCTTTCTTGATTTCTACCTTCGTTGATTTTAACATTACGAAGAGCTCGGGAATCGTTTTCGTCATCCCTTGCATACTATAGTTCATCACGAAGTTCTAGTAACTTAGTGATGGTGACTAGAGAATTCTGTCAATCACTATCTTATCTGGAAGATTAACTCCCACTTGATTCAAGCGATTGAAGTACCCAGACAATCTGAGAACATGCTCACTAGTTGAGCGATTCTCTTCCATCTTTTAGCTATAGAACTTGTTGGAGATTTCATATCTCTCAACTCGGGTATTTGCTTGAAATATTAACTTCAATTCCTGGAACATCTCATATGGTCCATGACGTTCAAAACGTCTTTGAAGTCCCGATTCTAAGCCGTTAAGCATGGTGCACTAAACTATCAAGTAGTCATCATATTGAGCTAGCCAAACGTTCATAACGTCTGCATTTGCTCCTGCAATAGGTCTGTCACCTAGCGTTGCATTAAGGACATAATTCTTACAGGCAGCAATGAGGATAAACCTCGATCACGGATCCAATCCGCATCATTGCTACTAACATTTTTAATACAATTTTCTCTAGGAACACATAAAAACATAGGGAAGCAACAACGCGAGCTATTGATCTACAACATAATTTGCAAAATACTACCAGGACTAAGTTCATGATAAATTAAAGTTCAATTAATCATATTACTTAAGAACTCCCACTTAGATAGACATCTCTCTAGTCATCTAAGTGATCACGTGATCCAAATCAACTAAACCATGTCCGATCATCACGTGAGATGGAGTAGTTTCAATGGTGAACATCACTATGTTGATCATATCTACTATATGATTCACGCTCGACCTTTCGGTCTCCGTGTTCCGAGGCCATATCTGTTATATGCTAGGCTCGTCAAGTTTAACCTGAGTATTCCGCGTGTGCAACTGTTTTGCACCGTTGTAGATGGACGTAGAACTTATCACACCCGATCATCACGTGGTGTCTGGGTACTACGAACTTTGGCAACGGTGCATACTCAGGGAGAACACTTCTTGATAATTTTTAGTGAGAGATCATCTTATAATGCTACCGTCAATCAAAGCAAGATAAGATGCATAAAGGATAAACATCACATGCAATCAATATAAGTGATATGATATGGTCATCATCATCTTGTGCTTGTGATCTCCATCGCCAAGCACCGCCATGATCACCATCGTCACCGCGCGACACCTTGATCTCCATCGTAGCATCGTTGTCGTCTCGCCAACTATTGCTTCTACGACTATCGCTACTGCTTAGTGATAAAGTAAAGCAATTACATGGCGCTTGCATTTCATACAATAAAGCGACAACCATATGGCTCCTGCCGATTGCCGATAACTCGGTTACAAAACATGATCATCTCATACAATAAAATATAGCATCACGTCTTGACCACATCACATCACAACATGCCCTGCAAAAACAAGTTAGGCGTCCTCTACTTTGTTGTTGCAAGTTTTACGTGGCTGCTACGGGCTGAGCAAGAACCGTTCTTACCTCGCATCAAAACCACAACGATAGTTTGTCAAGTTGGTGCTGTTTTAACCTTCGCAAGGACCGGGCGTAGCCACACTCGGTTCAACTAAAGTGAGAGAAACCGACACCCGCGGTCACCTTTAAGCAACTAGTGCTCGGCGGTGAAACCAGTCTCGCGTAAGCGTCTGCGTAATGTCGGTCGGGCCGCTTCATCTCACAATACCGCCGAACCAAAGTATGACATGCTGGTAAGCAGTATGACTTATATCGCCCACAACTCACTTGTGTTCTACTCGTGCATATGACATCAACGTATAAAACCTGGCTCGGATGCCACTGTTGGGGAACGAGTAATTTCAAAAATTTTCCTACGAACACGCAAGACCATGGTGATGGCATAGCAACGAGAGGGAGAGTGTCCGTCCACGCACCCTCGTGACCGAAAGCGAAGCGTTATAACAACGCTGTTGATGTAGTCGTGCGTCTTCACGATCCGACCGATCCAAGCACCGAGCGTCACGGCACCTCCGAGTTCTGCACACGTTCAGCTCGATGGCGATCCCGAACTCCGATCCAGCAAAGTGTCGGGATGAGTTCCGTCAAGACGACGGCGTGGTGACGATGTTGATGCTCCACCGACGCAGGGCTTCGCTTAAGCTCCACGACGATATGACTTCTCCGGCGCAGGGCTTCGCCTAAGCTCCGCGACGATATGACCGAAGTGGAATATGGTGGAGGGGGGCACCGCACACGGCTAAGGAACGATCCGTAGATCAACTTGTGTGTCATGGGGTGCCCCCCTGCCCCCGTATATAAAGGAGCAAGGGGGGGTGCGGCCGGCCCTAGAGAGGCGCGCCTGGAGGAGTCCTACTCCCACCGGGAGTAGGACTCCCCCCCTCTCCTAGTTGGACTAGGACTTGGGGAAGGGGGAAGAGGGAAGGGGTGCGGCCCCTCCCCCTAGTCCAATTCGGACTAGGCCATGGGGGGGCGCGCGGCCTGCCCTAGGCAGCCCCTCTCTCTTTCCCGCAGGCCCAATAAGGCCCAATACTTCTCCCGGCGAATTCCCGTAACTCTCCGTACTCGAAAAATACCGAATCATTCGAACCTTTCCGAACTCGAATATAGTCGTCCAATATATCGATCTTTACGTCTCGACCATTTCGAGACTCCTCGTCATGTCCCCGATCTCATCCGGGACTCGAACTCCTTCGGTACATCAAAACTCATAAACTCATAATATAACATCATCGAAACCTTAGCGTGCGGACCCTACGGGTTCGAGAACTATGTAGACATGACCTAGAACTATTCTCGGTCAATAACCAATAGCGGAACCTGGATGCCCATATTGGCTCCTACATATTCTACTGAAGATCTTTATCGGTCAAACCGCATAACAACATACTTTGTTCCTTTGTCATCGGTATGTTACTTGCCCGAGATTTGATCGTCGGTATCAATACCTAGTTCAATCTCGTTACGGCAAGTCTCTTTACTCGTTACGTAATGCATCATTCCGTAACTAACTCATTAGCTACATTGCTTGCAAGGCTTATAGTGATGTGCATTACCGAGAGGGCCCAGATACCTCTCCGACAATCGGAGTGACAAAACCTAATCTCAAATACGCCAACCCAACATGTACCTTTGGAGACACCTGTAGTACTCCTTTATAATCACCCAGATTCGTTGTGACGTTTGGTAGCACCAAAGTGTTCCTCCGTAAACGGAGTTGCATAATCTCATAGTTACAGAACATGTATAAGTCATGAAGAAAGCAATAGCAACATACTAAACGATCATGTGCTAGGCTAACGGAATGGGTCATGTCAATCACATCATTCTCCTAATGATGTGATCCCGTTAATCAAATGACAACTCATGTCTATGGTTAGGAAACATAACCATCTTCGATTAACGAGCTAGTCAAGTAGAGGCATACTAGTGACACTCTGTTTGTCTATGTATTCACACATGTATTATGTTTCCGGTTAATACAATTCTAGCATGAATAATAAACATTTATCATGATATAAGGAAATAAATAATAACTTTATTATTGCCTCTAGGGCATATTTCCTTCACTATCTGTCAGAGAAGTAATTCTGTAAGGGCTCGTTTGAATTGGAGGATTCCAACAATGCAGGGATAGGAAATAGACAGGAATAGGATAGGAATGCACGTGCAAAACAGAGAATTAAAAAACACAGGACTTCTGCCAATCTGGGTGTTTGATTCACAACATTTGGAAGATCACAGGATGCAAAGAAGCATGGTGAGATTAAGTCAAACCACAAGAAAATGTACGGTTATAATGCTATTATGCTACTATCTCTTAGTCTTGTGCTTCATGAATAGGAATTTGAAAAGGAGGACAAGTGAAAATTAAAATTCCTCGTTTTTCTTTCAAGGAGACACTAAAGGAACAAATCCGTGTGCTCGATGGACAATATATATAACATGTAGAGTAAAAAGATATGCAACAAGTGTACAACCTCTTTGGCGAAGCCATGTCGATCTCAGCGTGATTGGGTTGGCGGTGAGGATGCTCCAGCTGACTTTCTTTGTCGGAGGAGGGAAGCAGATCTTAGTCGTCGGAGATGGAGCCCGAGGTACTGCTCACTGTGATGGAGGGTTTCGTCATTGGAGCCACTCCGTGAGTTGTACGACGCCGAGGCTGAAGCAGACAAGAGAGACAACGAACAACGTTAACCTGAGTGGAATTCTAATAACATCTCCAATACATGACGTAAAATACATAACCACAAAGTGCTAGATGTAAAATACATCAGCCCTAATCTCTGAACTTAACTCGTCGAAACTGAACTTAAGCGCCAAACCGAACCTAACTGTCCAAACTGAATTTTGTTTGTCGAACTGAATTGTGTTGTCGAAACTGAACGCACTAGCAAGGTGAGGCTACACGTCGGTCGATTGACTTTTTCATCTCTGGTCAGTCGATTTTGCAGCGGTTGGATACGAAATCAAGGGCATGCGGTTCATCTTGAACCTCCACCCCTCCTGAGCCGCCAGCCACCACCGTCCAAACAGCAGCCCCCGCCGCCCGCAACCGGTGGTGCGTCGCCCCGCCCGCCCCAAAAACACTCCCCACCGCCAGTCCGCCGCCGCCCCGGCCATCCCTCTAGGCCCCCCCGTGCCGAGCTTTTTCTCCGGCGATCCCCACGCCACCGCCCCGCCAACGCCCCGCCACCGCCGGCGACCACAGCCCCCATCCTGAACCCTAAGATAGATAGTGGGGTACCTCTCCAGTGAGCCCCCCTCCCATTGCGGGCTGGTTCTTCCTTCACCCCAGGCGAGCCCACCCTTGAAATCGATCGACCCAAAAGTCGATTCATTCGACTGAAGTGTAGCCAAATCAGAGCAGCATCGCAAGCAAGAGCAAGAGCGAGAGCAGCATCGCGAGCAAGAGCAATAGCAAGAGCAGACCAGGTAGGGGACCGAGAGCAAGAGCAGAGCAGCAGCGCAAGCAAGAGCTAAAGCAGCAGCAGCTCCTACTGATGTGGACGTCGTCGCCGAGGGAGTGACGCCGTGGAGGAAGTTGCCGGCGACGCCGCCCTGGATGGAGCCGCGTCGTGTCGGCTCGGGACTGAGCGCCGGTAGCACCGTGAGATCGAATCAAGAAGAAAATGCGGCGATTAGTGTACAACCTCTTTGGTGGCGCCGATTAGGCCGCAGCTTCATCTGAGGAAATGGTGATGATGATGCTCTTCCGGTGGTGCAGGGGAAGACGGCGGTGTGGGAATGGAGGTGGCACGAAAGATGAGGGGAACATCGGGGCAGCTCCTTGGAGGTGGAGGACGGGGTGGCTCAACCGGCGGGACAATGAGATCGACGACGGATCCTCATCCGGTACAGTGGATGAGGGACGTCGAGGTGTTGCTGTGGACGACGTCCTCGGGGAAGAAGCTCCGGCTGGGTGGCAGACGGAGCAGGGTGTGGGGTTTCGTCGCGGGTTTTCACGGCCTCGGTGTACGAATGGGTGGGCGGATGGGATGGCAGTGGGGAACCATGGCTTAGAGACGCGCTTGTCCGAAATGTGGGGTAAGTTAAGAAAGTACCCCCCACCGATTTGAGGCGGTTCTTTCGGTTCAGGGGTACCACGGGCATTTCGCGTGTCGGGATTGCACAGGAGGTGGGAGTTTTCGCGCGTGTTGTAATTTCAGAATAGCAAGGCGCGGGTTGAGATGGAGGGAGTTGTCGGAGCACAATGAGACAAAGATATATCTTAAATATTTCGGGCTAACAAGGCGCGGGTTGAAATTTCCGGACAAGCCTAACGTGTATTGTACCAAATCAATGCACACTACAAATGTCATTCAATACTTTGAATTCATGTTATGTTCAATTAAAATATTTCGCTACGTGTATAATGCATGCAACCTACTACTCAAATGAATGTTTTAGTGCATTCCAAACGTATATACTACCGCTTCAATATGAACTAAATTTGAATAAGATCTACAGTAATGATTGTTGTGAAGTCAAAGCATTTGAATTCATTTCTCTGTTTTAGTAAGACCTACAATCATCATTATTGTCAAGTTAAACCATCGTTTGTGCATTATCTTCACAGCACACCACATGATCAGTATCGAGTTACATATGAACTATGTGTACTATATGAACTCGAACTAGATTTTTTGAATCCACTTTATTTTGATTTCAAATCACATTACATTTCTAGATCTAGCTAGATCTTCATAATCTAAACCATGTCTCATATGTATAATGTGTTTATCACATTATGTATGGTGCCCCGCCCCCTACGCCTACAAGTATTTAGATGTGAGTTGCAAACACCACACATTACCACAAATTCAAATAAAATGTGAGAATGTTCGATATATAGTATTGTTTAGATTGCTCGATGTTTAGTTGTAAGCTGCAAACGCCGCACATTATCTCAAATTCAAATAAAATGTGAGATTGTTTGATGTATATTATGGTTTAGATTGTTCGGCATTTAGCTGTGAGTTGCAAACGCCATGCATTATAACATTATGGTATAACATGTGCATAGCACGTGTATCACCGCTATATTCATGCATGCAATGTTTAAAACACTATGATCTCCTATTCAAATATATGAATCCGCTTTCATATCAAATTATGATCTTTGTTAGTCTCTTACACCCACACAGTCCTCTAACCTTTGTAGCTACCACTAACTTTCTCTCGTGCATGCACACGCCCTCCTCGCCCTCCCCCTCCCTCGGCATTCTATCCACCGGGCACATTCATTTTTTCCTTTAGGTCGTTCTCCCAGAGTCTCCACAACTCCTTTCCGACACACACCGATCAATAAACCTCTCCAGTGATGCCTGCCTACAGCATACACACACAACTTCAATCTCCTCCTTTATGTGTCCTTGCCTCGTGTCTCTCATATGGTCAGACACGCGTGTAAACTCTCACCCCTATTTTAATCGATCTCACAACCGCACACTCCTCCCCCTATCCAGCTAGTAGTTGGGCCTCTCGCACCACCTCCTATCTCTCCATTCTCTCTGTCTATCCGTCTCGCTGGGCCTTATTTGCCTCTAACAAATGGACGTACACCGACCGATCTCTTGCTATACATATAGCCAGCTAGGTCCTTATAACTCCTTTTTACCCACACATCGATCGATCTACCTCATTAGTTATGTCTCTCCCTTCCTCCGACAAACAACAATTGATCTACCGATCTAGTTAGGTTTGCTTACCAAACACATGGTTCCCCTTCATCATCCATGGATGCGTCCCGACAGATCTATAACGCACAGGCACACACAGAAACACATCCCCACTCTTATTGATAACATTGCAGTTCCACCCTCAGTTTGTCTAGTAGGCCTCTCCCAACATCTTCGAGAAGCAACTCCATCACCCATCCAGCACTCTACCCCTCTACCTCCCCCTTCCTCCCTCTCTCTCTCCTCTCTCTCTCTCTGTCCCATCATATTTCCCGTCCTTCAGTTATGTATGGATGTCGACCGATCTCCCTCATGACATAGCTGGGTCTCTCCTTCTCAACACATATACGAGTCGTTCTACCTCTATAGTTAGGCCTCTGCCTACCCCTCCCCCACCCCCTCCCCCCACACACACCGATACATCAAGCGCTCTAGTCATGTCTCCCTGCCACACAAACTTAACATGTGCCCTCTAACGTTTCGGTAGGCCAGTCACCCTATATCTTTGACTTGCACACACAGACGCAATTTCGATGGCTCTCTTCATCGATCTCGCACCCACCCGTACTTGATCCTCTCTTCGACTCTATCGATAGCTATGGCCCCTCCCTCTCTTCTCGTGGATTGCCCGACCCTCTATGTATGATATGGATAGGCCTCCATTTCACACACATTGCATGCAAAATTTTGTTTGAGATGTCATCGACACATATTCCCACAAATAATTCACGAAATCAACCCCCACCCCACCCCCACCCCCACCACAAAACATAAAACACTCACGAACACGGTTTGTATCTCTCACACACACCCACGTAGGTGGGGGACGTGCACGAAGAGAAGAGGTGCATGCACGGCGCACGTACTCCCGTCTCTTTCCCAACCACACCCGCGCGGATACACGGTTGAGCTCGTTTCTGTACGAAAAAGGCAGCCCACGTGGTAATTTGGCACGTGTACTAGTTGTCCACTTGGTGGAGGGAGGATCATCTACCACGGGTGAACAAACAAATTGCGACTTGACGCGTTATGTTAAATTAAAAAAGAGGCAAACCATGTGGGGCCTACCTTAGAGGCAAGGCTCTATACACCGGAGTACTTTTGATGTGTCCGTCAACTCGCATGAGCGAGGAGAAACTTGCTTAGTCGCCGTCTCCCCGCCCAGGCGCGGGTGGCTCGCAGGATGAGGTGAAGCTTGCTCCTCCCTACGCCCATGCTTGCGTGGGCTCGCAGGACGAGGAGAAAAATTTACTACTCCCTCCGTTTACTCCTCGTCCCTACTACCTTGGTTATAGAGATTATATCATATTGTTTGGAATATATATGTCCTTAGTAGATTTCAATATGAACTACTAGTACATACTCCAAACACTGCTGTATATAGACGTATTTTAGAGTGTACATTCACTCATTTTGCTCTGTATGTAGTAGCACTCTCCCTCGCCCCTCGACCCTGCGCCCACGTGGTGGGCGTGCAGCAATTCATTCGGTCTCATATAGCGAGCGATATATACTGCACTACCATTATTGCTCGAATTCGAAGAGGCGAAGAGCCAATCGCAAGGTTAATATTTTGGAGATGCCAAGCGCAAGGTTATAGGAGAACAGTAGTAGGTGCGCGTCATTTATAAATAATTTTTTTTCTTGATGGCACGTGTCGGCATTCTCGGGCAGGGGTCCCAGACTTGCCTGCTGCGGCCCGTGGCGTGGCTCAAAGGGGGGCATCACGCCCATCTTCATCAACACAAGCTCAAGACCCTCACGAGGGGCCCTCATGAGGCGGACGACGAGGAGCTTCCTCGAGCACGGCCTCATCAGGTGGCTCGCGAGGAGGCGGAGAGATCAAGGCGGGGTACCTCACGAGGTGCCCATGACGCAAGCCATGACGACCAAGGGCGCCAAGTGGGCGCCAGCCCGCAGCAGATGTCCTGCTTTCCTCTTCGTGAAAAGGGAGCAAGCGCGAGAGAGCATCAAGCAAAGGCGTCCATTTCGTGCAACAAGACCAAGACCAGCCCAGCGGCAGGAAGGAAGTCATTGTGGAGCCCAAGCCGGTGTCACCACCAGAGCCTTTGACAAAGCGAGGACCAACTTTAGTCGGGATAAGTGTACGGATGTTGCCCTTCAAAATGGCCAATTGTTGGCGCCCTTCCCGCTCAATATTTGGGAAGAGGCCCAGGGCCTTCGCATATAAATAGGACTAGCCACGCACAGAGCTAGGGGCATCTTGGATAGACAGAGCTAGAGGCCAAGCAATCTAGAGAGAGAAAGAGAGGGAGCGATTGAACTCCTCCAAGCAGTTCATCGCCCGGCCAAGAACAGACCCTCGCGAGGCTGTTCTTCCTTGTATTGTTCATCACCATCAGCCCAAGAGGCAATGCACCACACCACAAACTAGAGTAGGGTATTACACCACAATGGTGGCCCGAACTAGTATAAACCTTGTGTCTCTTGTGTTGTTCCTTTCGTAGTTTAGATCCAAGCGAGGCGGCGGGCGAGTAGGTAGAGGCGAGATCTCCGCGCACCCAGTGTTCGAACCTCAAGGGTCCGCCGAACCCAAATCGACATTTGGCGCGCCCGGTAGGTGCTGCGCCGGATCCACCTCCTGCCGCTTCGTGTCCTGTCGCATCGTCATCATCATGTCCGGCGACCAGGCGGGCAACCCCGTTCCCTGGGCGGCTTGGCCCGCCCACGCAGAGCCGCTCGCCTCGGGCGACCCCATGCCCCAGGCAGCTCGCGGTCCGCAGGGCGCTGCGGGCAGCGAGCGACGCGACAAGCCGACAGCTCTAACGCCCGCGACAGGCGCGGTCGGCAGAAGGGCCTCCAACCACGCCATGGCAGCGATGCAGTACACCACCTGGAGCAAAGCGAACTCGAGGCAGCTCACGGTGGCCGGGAGCTCTTGCGGTCGCAGGCTCTTTGGAAAAGGCGGCCGCGACGTCTTGCTAGAGCGGGTGGCGAGCTCTGGGCTTTGCCGCCTTTGGGGCTCACCCCTTCGCACCCAGCTCCACCTCGGTTCAGGCGGCCCAGCAGGGCTCCACGCCGCCCTGGGCTCCAAGGCTACTCAACACCAGTGAAAAGACTCGGCCACGGGCCAGCGGCAGGCTGCCCGCCGCCCGGCGAAGAAGAAGGACTCGCCCGCGACTCATGGCCCCATGGGCGCGCGCTACCACCCCGGTGGGCGCCTCAAGCAGAGCTGCATGGCACGCGGAGCACTATGGCGCTGACCTTGGGATGACGGCCCCAGAAGAATACGTGCCCCACATGATGGACCAAGGGCACCAGCATGAGGGCGAACAAGGCCCGCTCCTCAGCCCAAGCTGGGGGGATGAGGCTACAGAAGCTAAGCTCTTCCAGGAGCCTTGTGAAGGCCCCACTGGCCATTCTGGAAGCGACGATTATCAGGTACCGCTAATTCCTCGGGAGCAGGCATACGCTAATCATGGATCGCAGGAGGTGCAGGTCGCCACAGCGAGCGGCTGCCCCGCTCCCACAGTCTCCTACCCCTCAGGAGGAGGGCATCGGGGGCTACAGGAGAGGAGCTGAGATTCGGCATCACCACCGTTGCGTTCGGAGCAAGGCGTTCTCAGGAGGTAGGCCCTTTGCTGGGGAGGTGCCTCAGGGCCTGCCCCTGGCGGAGGACCGGTGGTCGTCGGGGGAACCGCTGGCGACCGCTCTACCCCATCAGCGGCGTCCTGGTTTCCGGTCGTCGTTGATGGCACTAGAGTGCGGCGCAAGGCGGGGCCCTCGTCTGGCGATATGAAGCAAGGCCGGTACCTGTGAAGAAGGCCCAGTGCTTGTGAAGCTCGCCGCCCCGTGACACTCTCACATAATAATGAGTGGGGCTGTACACGCCCCGGAGTCTCAGGGGTGCCGGCCTCAGGCCCTGGGGATCCCTCCCACGCCCAGTGGCAGCACTTAGCTCCGCGTTGGTGAGAAGACGTCCAAGACTAGACTAGGTGCCGGACGCGGCCTTTTTCTGCTTTCATTGCTTTTCCCTTTGGTTGTCACTTTCCCCCGCTGTATTTAAGTTGGATTCAAATTTGAGATTTGCGTGTGTTTGGGGAAGGGGGTGCTTAGTCTCGTTCGAGCAATCTCTCGCGTTCCGGTTACCGTTTTGCCTTAGCTGCCTCCCCTCGTGAGCCCCTCGTGAGCCGGGTTGGGCCTAGCTTGCGTGCAGCCCAGGGCTGCCGCCGCGGCATCCTCTCGGGGAGGTTTTACTGCAGATCCCTACGGGTTCGATCGGGGAGACACTTGAGGCGCCACAGCCCTCCACAAAGCTATCTCGGGGCCCTGCGACGGACAAATGTAAACTAGCCAGCCACTTGGCGCAGCGCGTCTGGTGATATAGCATCTACTAATACACGTAACACAAGTTTTACATGAGGGCTCCCCTCCCAAAATGCTCTCACAACTGTCGAGGCAAAACACGAGCTCTATTCGTGCGGGTAAGGAAAGGGGACGATCGCATCGATCGGATAAATCCCCAATGCATCCTCGGGGCACCTCTGAATCTATTCTTGGCGTCGCTGGCCTCGCCATCGCTCTCTGCGTCGTCACCAGCGGCGCCAGGGCCGTTCACCACGCCGCCTTCATCAGCAGCCACGATCACGCCATCGTTATCTGAAGCGAAAGCCCTAACGAGGGCGTCCATGTTGTCCTCCTCCTCGGTCGCCGCCAGTCGTCCGGACGGCACAGGGCTAAGCGATCTTGACATCGAAGTCGGGTGGGGGTCCATATTCCGGAGATGGCTGAAGACGCAAGAAAAGGCGCGCCCGAGCAGGGCGCGGCTCCTCTCCTCCACCAACCTGTTGGCTCTGACCGACCGCGCCTCCAGCTGCGTCACCACGTTGGTGAAGAACTGAAGGTTGCCGGCGTAGTTAACCGTGTGCGGCTCGCCAACAGCCGCCTCACAGATGTTACCCAAGGCTGTGTTGGCTCTCTCCCGGAGCGTGGTGAGCATGGGGCCGCGCTCATGCTCCAGGATCCGCCGCTGGCGTATCTTGTCCGCATTCTGTCGTGCGACGGCCTCAGCCTCGTCCACCCGTTGGCGAAGAAGAAGCACCTCGGCACGGGAGGTAGTTAACTCCTCCTGCGCCACCTCAAGGGCGGCCCGAGAAGCATCGGCTCGCCGCGTCACTTCCTCCTGGTTGGCCCTCAAGGCAGCGGTCCTACCTTCAGCCTCAGCTCGGATCAACCCCAGCCTCTCCTCGAACTCGCGCTCAAGGTTCAAGCGCACCGTCGCCACCCGACGTCCGACCTCCTCCAGGACACGGGCTTCCCGTGCAGCGACATCATCCTCCGCCTGCGTTACCAAGCGCTCCCTTGTTTCCAGGCGCTCATACTTGCGCGCGCGTTCGGCGGCTTCCAGCGTCAGCGCCTCCTCACGCTTCTGGAGCTCTGCTGGGTCGCCTGAGGCCACCTTCATCGACGCAAGGGACGTCTCGCGCAGCTCCACCTGCTCCTCCAGTGAGTGGCATTTTGCCAGGAGTTCCCGCGCCCGCTCCTCCGCCGCCTCTCATCGCCAGTCCGCTTCCCGAGCCTCCTCGACGGCCCGAGAATGGACCTCCCGAGAGGCCGCCAGCGACGCCTTGGCCTCCCCATTGTCAAGATCACGCTGATGGCACGCAAGGGCGACAGCCGCCTTCAGCTCACGCCTCTCTACAGCCAGGCGCATGCCCTCGGCCTCAAGACGCGTGTCTTCATCAGCGAGCTCTTCACCAAGCAGGCTCAGCGTGTCAGCCGCCCTCCGAAGAAACCCTTGGCGAAGCGCGGCGCTCCGGCGCGCTCAGCACGTCTTCGCGCCATCATCCGCCCCAAGCGGCGCCGGGGCCACGAATCAGCACTCCCTCTGCAGGCGGGGGCTGGCGCCCTCGCCACGGCCGGCGCGCCTCGCGAAGCCCGCCAGAGCTAGCCCATCCCTAAAAAAAGCGCGAGGGATGCCTCAGCCAATCGCGATTGACGACTGGCGAAAGCCCACTACAAGCTGGCTATGCCACGAGAAGGCTCGTGAAGGAGGGTCGCGAGGCGCTGCCAGCAGCAGTGCGCCTCGGGATGGTTCGTCTCCGACCGCCTCACCACTAGGGCTCTGCTGCTCGAAGTGCTCAAAGGCGGTGGAGAGGGCGGAGCCAAGGGGATGGCTCCTCACCATCTCCGTGAGCTCAAGGGAAGGACCTGCAGAGCAAGGATCGATAAAAACAACAGGAGGATCGGGGAGCTAGAAAGGGGAAGGCTTACTCATCGGTGGCGAAGTACTTCCTCACGCTTCAGCAAAGCGACAAGGGTAATCGTCACCCAAGGCCTCCCTTACATTCGGAGAGCCTCAAAGTCCACGCAGGACCCTAGAGTTGGCGCAGGGGTCGACTGCGACGGGAAGGAGCGTCAAGGCGACCCACGTGCAGGCGTCTACGATGCACGCCACGGTCACCTCACCAAGAAAAGTAACCGGCCCCGAGGGCTTCAGGCTGCAGAGCCTGCAGTAGCTGCTCGCCAGCCCCAGCCGCGGCATCTTGGGCCTCAGGAGCTGCTCCCTCAAGAGCGCCGCCTGGCGCCGTCACCCCGGCGGAGGCCCCCTCGGCCTCCGGCGGCCCATGCCCCCCTGCTCCGCCACTTGAGGAAGACCCGCCGTGGCCGACTGAAAGGGCGGCCACCACCACAGGGTTCTCGCGAGGCCCCGGAGGCCAGCGGGGCGCAGCCCCCATTCGTCGAAGACGGGCATTTGATTTACAAAGTCGCCTGTTCGGGCAGAGGTACAAGCAAGGCCCCCCTTGCGGATGCCGCCAGGTGGGGTCCCAGTCAGACCAAGAGCACCTTCCTCAGCGCTTCAGGCGTCAGGTACTCTTCCTGGAGCCTCATACGGTCTTCACGCCCGCTGAAGGCCCACATCCGACGAGAGTGACGTTGGAGAGGGGCAACACGGCATAGCAGGAACTCCTTCACCACCTTGGGCGCCGTCACGCCGAGCTCCCTCAAGAACGCAAAGCGGCGCCAGACGAAGACGAGTCGGGAACTCGTGAGCGTCTCCTGGCCCCAGCCTGAATTGGGGACAGCAGGCGAAGATGGATCCAACACCAGGGGCTGGGCACCCCTACGTCCACGTACAGCCACCGCTCGCGGAACCCAGGCGCGGGCGGAGGAAGGCTGAAGTCAATCCCTGAAGCCGCTGTTTCAGGTGCAGCAATGAAGCTCACGCACCCCGAACATTGGGTGGGGTCGACAAGGCACAGAGAGAAGAAGTGGCCCAGCAAGGCAACTGAGGGAAGGATGCCCATCATCGCCTCGCAAACAAAGGCAAAGACCGCAAGAAGAGTGATGGATTCGGGACCCAAATGCATCATATGGATCTGATAGTGGGAGAGCACAACATTGAAGAAATCGGAAAAGGGGGGAACCAGCCCCGCCCACAGGGTGTCGGCGAAATACCGGACCTCGGTGATTATCCTATCGATGGAGAAGTGGCACGCGGGCCAGGCTGTCGTCCGCCCGCATTCGTTGAAGATGGTGGCCAAAGCCGAGCTGACCTTGCCCAGGCCCTCTCGATTGAGTATAATCGACCGGTTGACAGCGGGGGCCGCCGACGACGGTGAGCGAGGCGGAGGCATGGGCTTCTTCCCTCTTCCCTTCTTCGTCGGAGCCATGGAGACAGAAGGTGGGGAGGTTCGAGATTGGATTGGGAGCGGAAGCTGGAGTTCGAGAGGAGGAAGAATGGGGACGGTCGAGCAGCGAAAAGGGGAGCGGCTGTGTGCGGCTACGAGTCCGCCTAGCATGGCACGGAATAAGGAGGCGTGGGGGAACAATGCCGCCCACGTCCAATCAACCGCCACGCGGCGCCCAAGGCCGCAGGCTGTTAGGGCCCGTGGCGCTTCGCACTTGCCCCTTCACCTCCTTGCTCGGCCAAGCCGGGCGCCCAGGCAGGGGGCTCTTGTCGGTGTTGCAGGGGAAGGGGTCCCAGACTTGCTCGCTGCGGCCCATGGCGTGGCTCAAGGGGGGCCCATCACGGCCCATCTTCATCAACACAAGCTCAAGACCCTCGCGAGGGCAAAGCCTCACGGGCGGATGACAGGAGCTTCCTCGAGCACGACCTCATCAGCCGGGCTCGCGAGGAGGCGGAGAGATCAAGGCGGGGTACCTCACGAGGTGCCCATGATGCAAGCCATGATGACCAAGGGCGCCAGGCGGGCGCCAGCCCGCACAATGTCCTCCTTTCCTCTTTGGTGCAAAGGGAGCAAGCGCGGCGAGAGCATCAAGCAAAGGCGTCCATTTGGTGCAACAAGACCAAGACCAGCCCAGCGGCAGGAAGGAAATCCTTGTGGAGCCCAAGCGGCGTCACCACGAGCCTTTGACAAAGAGGACCAACTTTAGTCAGGATAAGTGTACCAGATGTTCCCCTTCAAAATGGCCAATTGTTGGCGCCCTTCCCGCTCAATATTTGGGAAGAAGCCCAGGGCCTTCGCATATAAATAGGACTAGCCACGCACAGAGTTAGGGGCATCTTGGATAGGCAGAGCTAGAGGCCAAGCAATCTAGAGAGAGAAAGAGAGGGAGCGATTGAACTCCTCCAAGCAGTTCATCGCCCGGCCAAGAACAGACCCTCGCGAGGCTGTTCTTCCTTGTATTGTTCATCACCATCAGCCCAAGAGGCAATCCACCACACCACAAACTAGAGTAGGGTATTACACCACAATGGTGGCCCGAACTAGTATAAACCTTGTGTTTCTTGTGTTGTTCCTTTCGTAGTTTAGATCCAAGCGAGGCGGCGGGGTGCAGGTAGGTAGAGGGCAAGATCTCCACGCGCACCCCAGTGTTCGAACCTCAAGGGTCTGCCGGAACCCGAAATCCGACAGCACGTACGCAATATGATAGGTTCATATGGAGAGAAAAGGAAACCGCTCCACTATATACATAGTCAGGACGGGCCAGCCTACACGGTTGCTTGCTGGGATTGCTCTCTTCACACTCTCTCGCACAAAACAACTGTGGCCACATCTCTAACATCCCGGCGGATCACGTCCGCTTGGGGAAGGGGTGGATGCTTAGTGTAGATGCGGTGTCCATCGCCGACGCGCGAAACCCACCGCGGCACGTCCCGATCAGGGGTCCCCGCCGTTCTCTCTCACAAAGCCGCCGAGGTTGCCATCGTCCCTTGCTCATTTGCCCGCGGCGTGGGCGATTCTTGCCTCCGCCGCCCTCCTCAAGGTCGAGCTCGTCCCTCGGTACAACTCCCTTTACAGCCGGCTTGCACCATTGCTCCAGCTGCCCACATCACTCCCATGGATATTTCTCTACTTCTTTGCCCCGCACATACAGATACCTCTCTTGGCTTCTACGTACTGTATTTGTGATGAGTTTATGTCTCATCAACTAGTCCTAGTAATCTTATTCTAATCACGCTTCTTCAATTTCTTTGCCACAGGGATGCTCATCTCGATTTTGGTGAAACTGCACAAAATGATCCGTTGGTCAAAAGGTTGCAAACTTCATTTATTAGGAAGCTTCGAGCGTTGCCAAGAAATTGAAGCCTGGTCAGGGTTCATGGTTCAAGGGCTAGGGACTGCATGGATCGTTTTTTTCTTTAGCTGCCTTTGTTCCAAAATAAGTGTCAACTTTAGTAGTAGTACAACTTTGTACTAAAGTTTGCACAAAGTTGAGACACTTATTTTGGAACGGAGGGAGTACATATTTGCTATGATATGTCAATCATTGAGATGCAATAGCATGCATGTTAGTCTCGTTTTATTTGATGAAATGTTGCAACGGGCAACCTTGGACGCAAGATACATGTAATGTAAGCTGGAAGCTTCATAGCATTGTACAAATTTATCTCATTGATAAATTACAATGCGTACTAGTACTATACTAGTACTTCCTCCGTTCCTAAATATAAGTCTTTGTAGAGATTTCACCATTAACCACATGCGGATGTATATAGATGCATTTTAAGTGTAGATTCATTCATTTTGTTCCGTATGTAGTTCACCTAGTGGAATCTCTACAAAGACTTATCTACTAGTAATAGCTAGCCCCACTACTAGGAATTCTCTATCCTCTCCTTGAGCCACATCATCAAAATTAGCGTAGCCGTTAGATGAAGTAAATCAGTCATAATAGCCGCCCGATCTAGACGTTGAGAGGCTCAAGACTAAGCCACATGCAAGCATGCAGAAATACCGTGGCACATGCATGGTAGTGGGTTTTAAATCACATCAACATGTTCGCATGCAAGCATGCACCGTAGCATGCATGTAAGTGAGCTTTTAAGTCCCATTAACATGTCAAAAAGAAAAATATAATCCCATTATGCAGTAGGAGTTGGCTGATCTTTTTTCCTTATATGGGATGATCTAAATGATGATGGGAGTTTATTTAGTTTGGCTACCACATTTTTCATGCGGTTATAGATTTTTTTAATTCTATGAAATCGATAATTTTGCGCAGAGAGATATACCGCTATTCTGCGGCAACGAGCGGGGACTCATCTATGTAAAGAGTTAGGTGTCGCATGGTGATAGTGTGAGATGGGCCATGTAATCACTGAGCCTGCGTGTTTTCACTGCTCTTGCACTCCTCCGCTGTAAGAATGGAGAAAATTGTAATCTACTACCTCCTTTACGCGGCGTGGGACATCCAGCAGTCCTACCACCTCAGTAATAAAGACCAATGAGCCGTAAAATCACATAGACCCAGCAGTAAGTTGGACGGACGAAGCAACCATCACTCTTGCGCCAGTGAGAGGTCACGTCCGCTCTGCCCGGGCATGAATGCGGCACCGATTCTTTGGAGCAGTGCTGACCGTTTCGGGCAGTAAGCGCGCACGGGCGGTGGAGCGGCTTTGGGTGGGCCAGGCTGGTCAGGAGCGGGCATGGCAGCTGTCCGCATGTCCCTACCGGACACGCCCGGAAATGAGAGGATGCACCGACTCTCGCGGCTAGAATCATACACTACACACACATGCTGTTAAACACACACACACACACGCACGCACCTTGGTCCCGTTGCATCTTCTACCGTGACTTATTACACCGAGACGGAGGGAGTAGTAAGTATACGAGATACGGTGGCACACTGACTTAAGTCGAATACAAGTGCCCAAAATTTGTGTGCATGTTGTAATAAGGATTCACTTAAAATAGTACGTGAGCGAACAGAGGGATCAATTGGACAGTGTTCCCGAGCAGTAGCGAGATGTGTGAGGTAGTAAGATACACCGCTGGCGCTTTTAATTTTTCTTATTAATTTGTTTGTTTCACCCTCTGACTGGTGGGACCCAACGTACTACATGGAGAGAGGTAAGGTGACTAAGGCTGCATTATTTCTGCACCACTGTGGATAGTCTTACCACCAAAGCCACATGACACGATTATGATTGAAATCCTAATGACTCCCGCACACGCACACACACAAAAACACGGCATGCCTGTTACACGAATGCAAGAATGTATAAAAGGTTATTTTCCTCTCATTGAACATAACGGGAGGGTTGTGTAGCTGGTTAGCTTGTCCGCTCATCAAACTTGAGGTCTCGGGTTCGATAACTACACTTGAGCATAATTTTTGCGGGAGGATTCTTTGGTGGTCAAAATGTTTTCTAGGGTTTGCACGCTTCACACTCTCTCTCCAGTATATATATACACGCTGGAGCCTCAGCGCTTGTAGTTGCTCTCTTCACACTCTCTCGCCCTCTCCCGTTGGAGCTGGATCCTCAGCGCTTGTAGTTGCTCTCTTCACACTCTCTCGCCCTCTCCAGATCTAAACAAGACTTCGTTGGCCTCCCTCTCCCCTCACTGCTGCTCAAAGAGCCGGCAGGATCCGTCCGCCAGGAAGGGAAGGAGGCTTAACGCTGTCACCGTCGGCGAGGGAGGGAATCCACTACCGGCACTGCTGTTCACTTTCCACCCAGCGGCGGCGCGGGAGGGCCTCCGACCCTTCTTCTTCGCCGCCGTCCCGTCGCCCACCGAACCACGCCCCGAGAACCTTAAGGTATATTTTACTTACTCCACATGCATTGCTCTAGCTGCATGTATACCATGAATCTAGGATGTGGTTCAAACAGGAAAGGAATGGGGGAAAGTAGTGGGGAAAGTTGTATCGCATAAATCTCGGACGTGGTTCAAAGAGGAAAGGAAGGGGCGAAAGTACTTGTTCAAAAAGGAAAGGAAGGGACAAGGCTGTAGAGTTTGAGCAGGACTAGATTTGTTGCGCTCACATAGGGAAAGGTGTCTAAAGATAACAAAACTGGGACCAACACAAATATGCTCCTTGGTTGTTTGTTCTTTGTTGCAACAGACTGTGCATGACCATAGTACATCGGTAGATGCACATGGTGCTGGTGCATCCACTGTCCCGTGCAACTCATTAGCTGTTGTTAATCTATGGCCTTGTTTGGTTAAAACTCCCTAGTCCCTACCGCTTGGTTCCGTGGACTAAACATGGACTAGAGGTTATTAAATGACATGATAAAAGACCATGTTACCCCTAGTAATGAACTAATAGAAACAAGGTGCGATGCGTGGCGGGGCAACTGTTGGAAAAAGTCCCAAAAGACTCTCTCGGGTCTTCTTTCTTTAGTCCCAAATGCCCACTTTTAGTCCGAAAAGTCCCTCCTGTTTGGTTTAGATGTGACTCACACGGAGTTTTTAGTCCCTACACCAAAATGTCCCGTAAAAAACACCTCTAATAATGCCGCTCGAAAATTGATGCAATGCCACGCTTAAAAGTAAATTACATGTTTAACGAATTTTATTGTTAATATAATCTCTATGTTAATATTAATCAATGCCACCGCTTGAGAAATGCTACTTGTCTTGCTTTCTTTCCCATTTAGATAAGGTAGATGCTTCTTTTGTTGACTTCGTGTCATCCACCGTTATTGACCACTAATTGTTTCCTTTGCACCTCTGTGTAAACATGGTTATCTACTTCACCTCGTTGCCATTGTGACCTTTTGTTGCACTGCACAATACACTTTTGTTTAAGAGTGTTTTGTGCAGTTCAACCAAAATGTCACACTGACAACGTTGCTTGATTGCTTGATCTTAGTGGAACTGCACAAGAGGAGATCTTACTTTTTATCCGTTAAGGCGAATTTGGTTCAAATCTTCTTCTTGTGAGTTGTTTGAATTCCGCATCATGAGAGGTCAGTATTAGCCTTCTTTCACATGATTCTGCAGTGTGCTTTCATATGTTGTGCTACTTGTACGATAATGTTGCTTGATTTTAGTGAACTACACAAATGGAGACAAGACTTCCAATCTGTATGTGCACCATAATATCCAATTGAGGTAAGATAAGGATATTTCACAACTGCTGGCCTGTATTTTCCCACTTTCATCAGAAAATTAAGTTTAGTACTATACTTGTGCTCCCTAATTGACATGCCAAATCTTACATTGAAGGCGAAGCTTGTCTATTATTGAACCAAGTGATGACGGGGAAGAAAAACAAAAATCAACTCCCGGTGCTGTAATGAAGCAGTGGAACTGTGCTGACACAAGTGATGATATAGTTTTGCATCTTAATTTATTGCTATGGCTGGAACGAGCAATTGTTTTGCCACTGGTTTGATGCCATACGTAATTATCTCTACTTGTGAAAACAGGGATCTTCTTTGAAGATACCATATATTTTAGTGGAACCGGACAAGAAGATGTTGGAAACATTAAACTAATCGAGGAGTATATAGTAAGCATGGACACCCCCGTAGATAGCAACAGATGGTTCTCGAGAAGTGCTTCATTTGTATGCTCTACACAATCAGCCTCCTGACAAAGGTTGGTACTCGCCCACTGATTTCATCCATATGATTGAGCTTTGTCATCTCTATTTGTGTTGTGCTACTGTTTAGATACTGTCATGAAAAAGTGGTATTGTCCTTGGGAAGTGCTTCGTCTGTGCTGTTTTAAATATTTACTTTCCTTTTTTTCGAGCAAACAAGGATGCTAGCATTTATTAGTCCTCTTGTCTTTGCACAACAGGATCATCTTCCTCTCAAGAAGAATATGGAGTACGTGAAGTGACTAGTTCCGATTATGCCAGATGAAGAAGCCTTGTCTATCTTCTCATCGGAAGGAGCAGTTGAAGGATGGTTACATTACTCCCCACAAGACCAAACTAACTTCAGCTCGGAAGGACCGACAAATCTGCATTTTTTGCTGTGATCTTGAGTACAATGTTGTTCTAGGATTCTTTCGGTGAGTTCCATTTTTCTAAAAGTGTGCTCTACATGGACCATGTATGTGCCTGTTGAAACTGTCAATTTGTAGTACAGTTTGCTTTATAATAATCACTTTTTTGTATTTGTGCAAACATGGGTGCTCAGCTTGATTTCAACGGGAACTGCACAAAATGTTCATGAATACATCGAATCATTCATTTCCACCACAAGAAAGGAGGTGCCCATAAGTTCAAGGCGTTGCAACATATAAGGGCGAAATCATACAAGCTACGCGCGTATTTGGTTGATTTTGGTGGAACTGCACAAAAAGAACAGCTGGTTTATTTAGCACGAATTCCCATGTCAATGTCCGAACTGATGGCAAACCCTGCCCATTCCACAATCGTAGGCAATTGATATTTTGGAATGGGACAACCTTGTCAAATTTTGCTCATTGATTTTAGCAAGATATGTGTTTGATATTTTCAATGGGACGCCTTTCTTTGTCAAGAGCAAGCGATCAATTTTTATTTATTCTTTAGTTGTGAAGTAAATATTGCCTCTGACATGTGAGTCGTTGAGATGCATAATCATCGATTGTTTTGAATGTTCTCTATGAATTGCCAGGCCTGTGTGTTTGATTGCAATGTACAGAAACGCTAAAAAGCTACTCAAACTCTTTGTACTCCTTCTGTTTCTTTTTACTTCGCACATTGTGTAAGTGCATACTTTTTTGTATAAGATTGGTCAAAGTAGAGATACTTTGACTACAGATAAAACTTGTATGCAGACTAGAAAGGACCAGAGGGAGTACATGTGAAACTGCTGCAAACATGGTGATCACCCTGAGAATAATGCTAGTACGTATTGTTTTGCATGTTCATCCAATGCCAAGGATACAGAATTGAACTAATCAAATAAATTCATTCATACACGGTCGGATTTCATATAAACATGCCGATTTCATTACATTTCATACATTCTTCAACTAAAAGGTGTTTGTGGCGCATGCATCTCCCGATGCAGAGGTCGGGGTCATCCTCCTTTTCAAAAAAAACTAAAAGGTGCTACTGGAGGTATAATTAATTAACCGGCTACCCACTGTGTCCCGCTGAGCCGAACAGAAGCTTGAGGATTTAACTGCAGTGCGTTGCAGAATCGACATGTGGCCTGTTGGGCCCACGTGTTAGTCATCCAACCGCACCAGCAGCTAAGTAGAAGTAGCGTTTTCTCGGCGCAGCTCTCCGACTCCGTCGCTGCCAAGAAGCTAATCGGCCGTCAATGGTCAACCCGCTTAGCTTGGCTTCAACCGAGGGTAGCAGCGGTGGCCTTACTTGGCGAGCGGCGGCGACCTACCGTGTTCTACTCTTCCTCGCTTTACGTGTGGCGGCGCCTCGCTGGCAGCGGGTGGGGCCTCGGCGGAGCGGGCGGTGCCATCGTCTCGCTGCGGCGGCGGCGCCTCAATGAGCGGTGGAAATCCTCCCCCACGTTGCCGGCACGGTGGGGCCTCGGCTGAGCCGGCGATGTCCTCTGCCTCGTTGTTGGTGGGGCAGGGCCTCGGCGGAGCCGGCGGTGTCCTCTGCCTCGCTATTGGCGCCGCGGGGCCTCGGCGGAGCCGGCGGTGTCCTCTGCCTCGTTGCTGGCGCCGCAGGGCGTCGGCGGAGCAGGGTGTCGCCGACGCCGGCGGAGCGGGACTCGTCGGAGCGGCATTGTCCTCTGCCTCATCTCGGTTTCGCCAAACAGCGCCGCCCGCTTATCGCCTTTTTGCTAGCCTCTTTGTAGGCGGCCGCAGCCTCCGCCACCCGCATGCGGTACCGCCACGCCGAGGCGGCCCCTTGCGGGCGGAGCGGCACGAGTCGAGCAGCGCCTCCTGCTCATGGCGATCTGCTCCTCCGCCGCAGTGCTCCCCGAGGAGATGGTGGTTGTAGGCGGCGTCGGCCTGCGCCTCCAAAACTGCTCCTCACGCATCTGCCTCACCCTGTCCATATATTGGGCACGGGCCTCGCCGATGGTCATGGTGCAATGCACCGGCGAGGATGGCGCGGAGGAGGGGGTTGGCGCCCGATCGTCGACTACCATGTTCTCCATTGGGACGTCGTTGTCCTCCGGCTGCCTGCCGGCCAGCCGGTCGGCAGCAATGGCTGCTATCTCCTTGTGGTCTGTCGTCCGCCCGTCCCGAAGAGCACTGGAGCACGAGGAAGACATGGTGGGCAGTAGTGGTGTGGATAGTAGAAAGGCAACGGATGCGGATGACTGCGGCTATGACCGGGGCAGCAGTTTATATAGTAATGGTGGGCAGGCGGAGGGACGGACGTATGACACCAGAGTAGCCGCCTCGGCAACCGCGTATCATTAATGTGTGCGACAGGCGGACGGACGGACGGCACTTGTGTCGTTTGAAGGCGGAGCAATCGCCTTAACCGAAGAAAGCGGCGGCGCCGATCAAGCTTTCAGCGTAGAGGCGGCGAGGAGATCACTTTACTTGGATTGGATGACAATGGGGACCCACTAGGTCCATAGCCTCACGTACGCAAGTGCCTCCTTATTATATATATATATATATATAATTTATTTTTCTTCCTCCTGGTTTCCTGACATCACAGTCCCACACCATTGTCTACCTATGTACTAGTCAATAAACGAGAGAATTGCACAAGAAGCGGCCGACATCTGGGACCAAGCAGCTCGAGCAGTATTTGTGTTTTTGAGGTGTGAGCACTGCAGAGCTTTTTGATGTTTACCCCAGATATTAATTTTTCTCCTCTGAACAACAACGAAAACATCGCTGCAGGTATTAATCAAGGGCTGTGGCCCGTCTAGCCCAGGCCAGATATCAAGCCCAGATATTAATTTTTTTCAAGCTGAAAATGGCTAGCCCAGCTATACTATTTAGGAATACCCAAGCAAGGTCAAGTTGTTATTCTCCGCCCCGCTGGGCTGCAAATCTTTCCTAGGAGGGATGCATTAGGCTTAACAAGAAAATGGGCTTTAAGAAATAATAATAAATGGGATGTAATTATAAAAACTGGGTAGTAACTATAAAAAAATGCACCAAACAATGATTACTTTATAAAATATTATTTTTGGAATACTGAAAATTTTAATTTCATTAATTGTTGCGAAGCGAAATGTTTCGTTGATTTTTACGTAATATAAATTTATATTGAAATTGTATTTAATCGACTAAAATTTCGGATAAAATATTCGGATCCCATCAAAATGTGGGAAATTTTATTGAATTCTGTTTGAACGGTTGGTTGAAATGGGCTGTACTTTTAACAAACTATAAATGGGCTGATCCATTAGAATTCAAAATGGGCTACACATTCTTACAAATCTTAAATGGGCTATAAGTTCTCCGCCACACACTTACGGCCTTACTAAGTTGACGCGTCCCTAAAAAAACAGAGTTGACGGGTATGCAAGGCTTTGTCAACTTATAGTCAACACACGGTTCTAGTAGCGATGGCGTTGGATGTCCATCCAACGGATGCCGTCTTCTTCTTCAATCTCGGATATTCCAGCTTCACCCGCCCAAAAATGATTCATCCCCTCGACATCCGGGCGCACTGCTTCGAAGTCGACCAGGCCTACTAAGTTGACGTATCAACGGCTTTGTCAACTTAGTCAATATAAACGATTCTAGCTGCAAAGGATCAGACGATGTCCATCCAACGGCCGTCGTGCTTCTTCAACCTCTGGTCTTCTTGCTCCAGCCGCCCAAAGCAGCGCCGGTCATGCCGCCTGCTCCTGCCTCCCGTGGCAGGCTGTGCTGCCGCGGAGGCCTCATCGCCCCTACTACTCCCACCGCTGGCCAAGCCATCCCTCCACTCACCCACTGACCCACACCCCCTGTTATTCTACGGCGACGACAGCGCAGCCGAACCAGTGAACCCTCATACTCCTCTCCGCGTGTGCATCTACTGCCGCGTCTTCCCCGGCTCCGCGTCGTCCACTTCCTAGGCCTCGCCGTCGTCCACCGCCGTGGTGCTCTCGGCGCGGCGTGGTCAACGTGGTCAAGGAACGACTTCCATCGGACGTGGATAGCTAGGTCCACGGCAGCCGCAAGGAAGTGCCTCCTTATTACGCGCAAAATAATTATTCCTCCACCTGACAGCGGGGACCCACCGGACAGGCCACCGTATTTCGTGAAAAAAATGATTCGCCCCCTGACTGCTGGGACCCACGAGCTACATCTTCGCACGCAAGGAAGTGCGTCCGAAAAAAAATGATTCGCCCCCCTGACTGCTGGGACTCACCAGCTACATCTTCGCACGCAAGGAAGTGCGTCCAAAAAAAAAAACAATTCGCCCCCCGACTGTTGGGACCCGCCAGCTACACCTTCGCATGCAAGGAAGTGCGTCCGGGAAAAAAAAAACGATTCGCCCCCTGACTTCTGGGACCCAGCAGGTACACCTTCGCACGCAAGGAAGTGCGTCCGGGCAAAAACGATTCGCCGATCGGCCGGGACCCATCACTACACCTTTGCACACAAGGAAGTGCGTCCGGCAAAAAAAGCGATTCGCCCCGACCGTTGGGACCCACAAGTTACATCTTCGCAGTAATGAAGTGCTCGATACCGGACCCACCGGTCAAGCTTATGTAGCGTTGTCATCCGGTCGCGAACGTACGCGTATACCGGTTGATGTAGAGGCGCCGACGCAGTCGTAGTAGAGGCGCGCACGTAGCATGTACACGCACGCATAGCCGCCGTGGTGCAAGAAAGAAATACGGTCACGTATGTGTACATACGGCGGGTCTCGAACGCCTAGTCGCAAGATACCGCAAAACGGAGGAAATGGACCTCCCTACGGTCGAAACGGGGTCCCGTTGATCGGGAGGCGAGTGGCGCATCGCAAAACGGATTTAAACGGACCTCCTACGGTCAAACGGGGTCCCGTTGATCGGGAGGGTGTGCCGCATCAAGAACGGATTTAAACGGACCTCCTACGGTCAAACGGGGTCCTGTTGATCGGGAGGGTGTGGCATCGCAAAACGGATTTAAACGGACCTCCTACGGTCGAAACAGGGTCCCGTTGATCGGGAGGGTGTGGCGTCGCAAAACGGACCAAAACGGACTTGTGTTGGAGCGCCACTATCAAACGGGGGACTCCACGGATACTATTCATCTCCACCGTCGACCTCCTCCAGCCTCCACGGGCTACCGCCGACCTCCTCCACCTCCACGGGCTCTGCTCATCCAACCTCCATGGGCTACCGTCGACCTCCTCCACCCTCCACGGGCTCCTGCTCATCCAGCCTCCACCGTGGCGCTACTCCATCAGCTATTGTTCAGCCACCCTCCACGGGCACCCCTCCATCGCTCATGCTCATCCAGCCCTCCACACCACGGGTCCTGCTCAACCACCCTCCACGGCCACCCCTCCACCGCTCATCGCTCATCCAGCCTCCACACCACGGGTTCTTGTTCATCCGAGGCAACGCCACCGCCACCGCTCATCCAACCTCCCCGCCGCAACGCCACTAGCGTAGTAGCGGCGAATCACTCCATCGGGTTCGCCAACACCATCGATCGATCGCCGGGTTCGATGAACGCGTAGCTGCGCAAGGTCCTCGCCGGGTTCGCTTAGAGCCCAACGCCTCACTCGACTTCGCTAGAGCTAACGCCGCACACACGCCACAGACGCACGATGTAAACACGCATCGCTCTGCCCCGACCTTCCACCGTAACTGCAACTCCCAAATTTTCCTCCCTCGCTTCTACCACGGTTTTTTCCGTCATGGACGCACCCAAAGAATGTCATGCAGCTGCGCTCTCCGGCCGCCTGTGACGAAAATCCCATTTTCTCGTCATGATTTTTTGTCATAGAAATAGGAGCCCACCACATCTATGATGATACCAGGTTTTGTCACAATTATCGTCATAGAAGTGTCATATGTATGACAGAAATTTTTTCGTTCGGCCCAAAATGTCACGAATGTGTCTTTTTTTGTAGTGAAAGGTGGCATGGTGTCACGTCACGGCACATATATGTCGTGGTAAAAACATTGTCCAATTTGGGCCAAGATTTATTACAAACCTCTTACAAACCGGAGCTTCTCTCAAAGAAGCCTCGTGGTTCCGATAGGGAAACGTGTTCCCCTTGTGGGCGAAACGTAACCACTTCCTCTTTTTTCCTTGTATTTTCTTCTACGGGCAACATGGAACGACAGGATATCCGTGCTGAAATTTAAACTTATTCAGGGTTCGTTAGGCCTTTTATACACTAATTTAGTTTCCTAGGAATTTAATGTCCATAATTCAAATCTGAACTACAAATACATACTCCAGTTCACCAAAATGGCTAGAAAATTTATACATGTGTCCTTGGGTGCATGTTTAGGTCCCGTCCCAGGAATTGGAACGAGTTACAACCGTACCGGCGTCCTGGCTCGTCCTCAAACATTTCGAATCTCGGTTTTTAAATCCCCATAAATCCAAAACTCACAAAAAGTCATCAAAGGTGGCATGGTGTCACATCATAGCACATATATGTTGTGGTAAATCATTGCCAATTTGGGCCAAGCTTTATTACAAACCTCTCACAAACCGGAGCCTTTCGCAAGAACCCTCGTCGTTTTGATAGGGAAACGTGTCCCGTTGTGGGCCAGACGATAATCGCTCCTTCTTCTAGCCTTGTATTTTCTTCTACACGCAACACAGAACAACAGGAGATTCACGCTGAACTTCAAAATTATTCATGGTTCATTTGACCCTTTTTATTCATTAATTGAGTTTTCTAGGCATTTAATGTCCACAATTCAAATCTGAACTACAAATCCATGCTCCAGTCCACCAAAATGGCTAGAAAAAACGTATATGTTTCCTTGGGGTGCATGTTTAGGTCCCATGGAATGAATGGGAATAAATTCAACCGTCTCGCCGTCCTGGCTTGGCCACAAACATTGCGAATCTCAATTTTTAAGCCTGTCACAACCCTCATGGTTCCGGTAGGGAAACATGCCCCTCTAGTGGGCGAAACGATAATCGCTGCCTCTTCTCGCCATGAACTTTGTTTTCTACAGGCAACATAGAATAACAGGAGTGTTGTGCTGAAATTTGAAACTGTTCAGGGTTCATTTGACCATTGTATATATTATATAAGTTTTCTAGGCATTTAATGTAGTGCATAATTCAAATTTGAACTACAAGCACATGCTCCAGTGAAGCAAAATGGGTGGGAAATCGTACATGTGTCATTGGGTGCATGTTTAGGTATGATTTAATGAATGGGAATGAATTACAAACTTCTCATCGTCTTAAAACACTAACAATCTCGGTTTTTAAATCCCAGTAAATAGAAAACTCACCCAAAAAACATGAAACTTGGCATGGTTTCATGACATGGCACATATATGCCATGGTAAAAAAATCGTCCAGTTTGAGACAAGGTGCACGCATTAATTGCCAACGAAGTCCTTTTTGAAACAAATAGCTGACACGTTAGTATCGCAAATAGTTGTATTATATGAACCATGTAAAAATTTAACCATACTAGGTGGCATGTGTGCAACTATTTGATTAGATGGGACAAGCGCGAGAAGTCCGCCGTGCAGGTTCGACGGGACGCGTGCGAGCAGTCTGCCATGCAGGCTCGATGGGACGCGTGCATCCTTTCCACCTCGCAGGCTCGAGGGGACACGTGCAAGCACGCCCATGCTCATTGGGAAGCGAGCTCTTTGACCTCCATGCACCAGTCACCGCCCGCCTCGCTCACAACTTCTCCATTAATGGGTTAATTAAAGCACCTGGACGGAGGGTGTTTGCTTGTGATCCCATGGCAACATTTGCTTTGTTCATGTTTTCAACTCGTATTCTGGCCTAATTTAAATTGCCACATAGGGCAACGGATAATTCGACCACAAATAAAATGGCAACGGATAATACAATGACAAATTTACAATGGCACAGATAATAATTGTCTTACATATTCCGGCTAATTAAAAACGCCACATGCGGCAAAGCCCGGAAGACACGGGGGCAAGAGAAGAAGGATATCACAGACATTGATCTGGGTCGCTACTGTCTCTACTCGTCGATGGATCGCCTGGTGACAACATCCTCCAGCTCCTTCTTCAATTCCTCACGACTTGGCTTGAAAGCAGCCACGGAGTCCTCCACCTCCTGCTCGTGCTCGATCCGGAGCTTCCTCAAGTCACCCATCAGTTCCTCGATGACCGCTGTTAGTGTCATCCCCGAGGCACTACTCTACTCATGCAGCATCTTCCAGTCAGCGGCCTCCTCCTCCTTCTCGGCGAGCGCCTTGAGGAGCTTCGCATTGTCACCCATGAGTTGCTTGACGAGGCCGATCCCCTTGTCAACCGAGGCATCACTGATCTTGAGAAGCTTCATCAAGCCATCGAATAGCTCCTGCTGCTTAATGATGCCAGCGAGAATGTCATTGTCGCCGGCCAAGGACTTTAGGAACGCCAGCTCGTCGCGATGGCCGACGCCATGAGTGCGCTTGTGAGAGCCCTCGCGTGTGTGTGAAAGCTCATTCGAGGGCTCCGCGGCCCGCCGGGACATCTCTGGTGCGGCTGCGGCTTCGCAGCGGGACCTCTCTAGTGCTTCCGTGGCCTTGGTCTTTGCTGCCTGGTTATATGTCCACCCGAAACTCCTCCTACCGGTCATGGTGGGACGACTTGACAGGAAAGACCAGTTTTGTGGGTGATGAGGAGAGGACTTGTGAAGTAATTTTCGAGTGGGTAGTTTTTATAGCCCGGTGCTAAGTGTGAACATATATTAGTTTGATAGGTGTGAACAGATTTCCAATTACTAATTGCATTATAATCTGCAATGTGACTAGAAACAAGGTCAAAATTTATTGATGGCAGAAGGTTGACCACGTGGTTGCTCGCCGTTGAGGCAGCCGCGGCGTGCTCTGCTCGCGTCCGTCCACGCGTTTTGCTCCCCATTGAGGCGGCCGCGGCGCGCTCCGCTCTGGTAAACCGTTCATCCGAGTCGACTGTTTGCCACGTATCACACACATCTTGTTAAGTTGAACCGTTTCTGTTGTGTTCCCTAATCGAAAACAGTTTGTACGAGTGAACCGTACGCCGTATATCACACACACCTTGATCTAGCTAACCATTTTTGTTGCAGTCCCTATAGCAAACAGTTCATCGGAGCGCACTGTATGCCGTATATCGTACACATTGATATGGTTGCCTGTTTCTGTTGTTTTGCCTCATCGCAAACAGTTCGAATGGATTAACTGTGTGTCCTACATCACACACGCAACCAAAATCTGAACCGTGTTTGATGGCTCGGCCATCGCAAACATTTTGCACCTTTTTTGACGTTTTTTTACATCCACGTTTATGATTAATGCATCGCATACAGTTTCGTCAAAGGTCTCTGATCGTAGTGTCGCGTTAGCAACATCCTGCAGTAGTGTAGGTATTTGAGAAAAACCAGAATAACCATCTAGAAAGCAAAAGTATGTATGTTCTGATAGTCTTTCTAGCATTTGATCAATAAAAGTTAGAGGGTAATGATCTTTCCTAGTAGCTTTGTTTAATTTTCTAAAATCAATTACCATTCTATAACCTATAACAATTATTTGTGGGATCAATTCATTCCTAGCATTGGGACCAACCGTAATACATCCCTTCTTAGGTACACAATGAACAGGACTTACCCATCTACTATCAACAATAGGATAAATTATACCTGCTTCCAGAAGCTTTAATATTTCATTTCTTACCACTTCCTTCATCTAGGGATTTAACCGTCGTTGGTGATCAACAACTGGTTTAGTATCAGGCTCCATATTAATTTTATGATGACATAGAGTGGGACAAATGCCCTTAAGATCATCCAGAGTATATCCAATAGCGGCACGGTGCTTTTTCAGAGTTTTCAACAATTTCTTGTCTTCATGCTCTGAAAGGTTAGCACTAATAATAACAGGATATATCTTCTTTTCATCAAGATAAGCATATTTTATTTTATCAGGTCATCTTCTAAGATCGAACACATGATCACTCTTGGGTGGTTAAGGATATCCGAAAGTTTCAACGGGAAAATTGTGTTTCAAAACAGGCATCTGTTTAAACAGAATCTCATCTAATTCCTTTCTTTCATTCATAAACATATCATTCTCATGGTCTAACAAATATTGTTCTAAAGGATCAGTAGGAGGCACAACAAAAGAAGCAAGACCAAAAATTTCATCTTTACTAGGCCATTCTTTATCATGGGGTTGTCTACAAAATTTGGAGAAACTAAACTCATGAGACACATCCCCAAAACTTACACTAACAGTTTCTTTCTCGCAATCTATCTTAGCATTGACAGTGTTCAAGAAAGGTCTACCAAATATAATGGGACAAAAATCATCTTTTGGGGAACCAAGAACAAGAAAATTAGTAGGGCATCTTATTTTCCCACACAAGACTTCAACATCTCTAACGATCCCAATCAGTGAGATAGTGTCTCTATTGGCAAGCTTAACAGTAACATCAATATCTTCTATCTCAACAGGTGTAATATCATTCATAATTTCTTGGTAAAGAGTAAAGGGAATTACACTCACACTAGCACCCAAATCACATAAGCCATGATAACAATGATCCACTAGTTTTTAATGGAAACAACAGGCATGCCAACAACGGGTCCATGTTTATCTTTATTATCGGGTCTAGCAATTCTAGCAGCCTCATCATAGAAATAAATAACATGCCCATCAATATTATCTACCAAGAGATCTTTAACCATAGAAATACTAGGTTCAACTTTAATTTGTTCAGGGGGTGTAGGTGTTCTAGTATAACTCTTATGAACCACAGCTGAACCTTTATCATGTTCTTTTATCCTAACAGGAAAAGGTGGTTTCTCAATATAAGCAGTAGGAACACCTGGATTAAGATTATAAGTAATAGTTTCTTCTTCAGCTTTAATAGGTTATGCTATCTTTACTTCAATGGGAGGATGATATTTAAACCACTTTTCCTTAGGGAGATCAACATGAGTAGCAAATGATTCACAGAAAGAAGCTACTATCTCAGAGTCAAGTCCATATTTAGTGCTAAATTCATGAAAAGCATCGGTATCCATAAAAGATTTAACACAATCAAACGTAAGATTTATAGCTATCTCCTTACCTTCATCAAGATCCCAATCTTCAGAGTTGAGTTTAATTCTTTCTAATAAATCCCATTTGAATTCAATAGTCTTCTTCACAAAAGAACCAGTACAAGAAGTATCGAGCATGGATTGATCATTACAAGAAAGCAGAGGTTTAAAATTCGGAATAATAATTTCTCTTAGGAGCTCATGATTGGGGCATGAATATAACATTGACTTAACCCTCCCCCAAGCTTGAGCGATACTTTCTCCTTCACGAGGCTAACAAATATAAATATAATTCTAATCATAATGAACCAGATGCATAGGATAAAACTTCTGATGAAATTCCAATTTCAATCGGTTGTAATACCAAGTCCCGATATTATCGCATAGCCTATACAATGTCCATGCCTTCTCCTTCAAAGATAAAAGGAAGACCTTCTTCTTAACTTCATCCTCAGGCAAACCTGCAAGCTTAAATAATCCCCAAACTTCATTCACATAGATCAGATGCATATCAGGATGTAATGTTCCATCTCCTGCAGAAGGATTAGCTAGTAGTTTCTCTATCATACCCTAAGGAATTTGGTAATAAATATTTTCAGATAGTTCAGTAGGTTGAGGAGCAACTTCTTGCTCTACCGGTCGGGGTGAATATACCTCGAACAAGCCCCTCGAAGGATTATTTTCCATAGTGACAAGTGACAGTAAATTTCAGCACGTAATGTTAATGTTTCCATACCAAACTCCACTTACCAAAGGTGCTTCACTCCCCGGCAACGGTGCCAGAAAAGATTCTTGATGACCCACAAGTATAGGGGATCTATCATAATCCTTTCGATAAGTAAGGGTGTCGAACCCAACGAGGAGTAGAAGGAAATGACAAGCGGTTTTCAGTAAGGTATTCTCTGCATGCACTGAAATTATCGGTAACAGATAGTTGTATGATAAGATAATTCATAACGGGTAACAAGTAACAAATGTAACTAAGGTGCAGCAAGGTGGCCCAATCCTTTTGGTAGCAAAGGACAAGCCTGGACGAACTCTTATATAAAGCAAAATGCTCCCGAGGACACATGGGAATTACTGTCAAGTTAGTTTTCATCATGCTCATATGGTTCGCGTTCGTTACTTTGATAATTTGATATCTGGGTGGACCGGTGCTTGGGTGTTGCCCTTACTTGTACAAGCATCGCACTTATGAGTTACCCCTCTCGCAAGCATCCGCAACTACGAAAGAAGAATTAACATAAATCTAACCATAGCATGAAACATGTGGATCCAAATCAGCCCTTACGAAAAACGATAAACTAGGGTTTAAGAATCATCACTCTAGCAACCCATCATCTACTTATTACTTCCCAATGCCTTCCCCTAGGCCCAAATCATGGTGAAGTGTCATGTAGTCGACGTTGACATAACACCACTAGAGGTAAGACAACTGTAACATCCCAAATTTTCAATTTGGAATGTTATACATTAAGTCATCATGCATATCATATTTTCTTGCAGTTTCCCGATCCTAGAAAATTTCACGCAACTCAAGGACCCTCGGAGAGAGTTGGAGATTTCATGATTTTCATATTTGGGTTTTCTCAAATGTTGAAAATAGGATCATTTGGATTTATTTATTTTATCTTCAAATATTTTTCCCAATAAAAAAATAAGAGAGGGAATAATATGACTTTCCCAACATCTAGGAAAAATGAAGATTTAATAAATAAATCAAATTTTGGTTTTTCAAGTTTATTTGCTTTAGGAAAAAATGAGTATTTTAAAATATGCATTTTGGCCCAGATAAAGTTCATTTTGTTCACTCATTTTTAAGAGTCGGGAAAATTAATTTTGTTTAATTCGGAGTTCGTTTAGATTTATTTTAATTGCTTCGCTTTTGTTTTAAAAAATAAAAATAACGCCGCTTCTGGGCCAAGGGCCCAGCCCAAGCCGCCCAGCCCCCCCTCGCGCTCCCCGCCCGGGAGGAGTCCCGCCGCCGCCGCCACCCGAGTCCGGCTTGGCCCCGCCACGACGCTGCCCCCTCCCAAGCAACCCCACCCTCCCTCCTTATAAGCCGCCTCTATCCTCCCCAACTCAAGGCCGCCCCTAACCCGAGCCGCCTGACGAGTTCGACGCCGCCTCGACGCCGCCATTGCTGTCGCCCGACGCTGCCGTCGCCAGACGCCGCCATCGCCGCCGACCCGCCCCGCCGAGCCCACCCGACCTCGCGGAGCCCTCGAGCCTCGGCGACTCGCGGAGGTAGCCACCGCCACCCCCGGTCCGGTTTTGTTTTTAAAACCCGTCCGGTTTTCTTTCGTTGTTCGGTTTTTTTTAAAACCCTAAATTGGTTTTTTTTCTCGGTTTAGTTAGTTAGTGAACGTTCACCGATCCATTCGTTCTAATGAACGCGTCACGGTTAGTTTCGTTAACGAACGCCCGCTCGCTTAACCGCTCGTCGTCTTTCTTTTAATCGGATTTAACCCGTTATTTTCCGATTTCGATTTCGATCCAATCTTCGAATCAGTTTATTTTCTCGCCGCTTATCGGAATCGTGATTCAAGCGCTGGAGTTTCGTTTCAAACCGCCGTTCCGACTAATCCACTTAAACAAAGTTTTGCTACTGTAAAATTTGACCTAGTTTCAAATTGCTAAAACCGAGTCGTTTTCTTTCGACGTTTGACTTTCGTTGCTTTATTTGATTCGATTCTTTTTGCACCAGGGTTCTAAAGTTGAATTTTCTGGTTAGATCTTCTATCCGAGATCTCCCTGTGCATTAGATGAGTACTTATTGTATGCTTGTTGTTTGTCTGCGTTAGATCACCCGGAGTGCGCCTCTTGTTACTTCGAGTCTCTAGGTTTCGCGGATCGTCAGCAAGGCAAGTAACACTTGATCATACCTTTTCTACTACCCAGTTTTATGCATTAGCTCTATTCCTCAAACACTTGCATGTTTAGGGTCTAATTAAATTGTGGGATGGGAAGTAGATTGAGGTAGTACCTATTACCTGTTTTACTTATGAAACCTTGGGAGTTACTTCTACGTTTGCTTATTATGCCATGCTATGCCAGTAGACGTGGATTGGGTGAGTGAATATCCATGACAGATGTGAGATTTGTTAATTAATCGTTTATCTAAGGTGGCAACTTAAACACACATCTGGGTGGATTGAGGCACCTGGTTTCTATCAGACTTGCTGTATTTCTTCTGACCGCCACCTGTGCTCTAAGGGATCATAAGATTATTCAAACTAGAAACTTCCGTGTGCAGCCACAAGCCATTATGGGCTCTGGCATAGCTGAGTAAGTTGTGCGAACTCTTACGGGTAGGCTAGCTGATGTAGGGGATGTAGGTTGGTACGGTCTACCCACATGTAAGGTGCTAGTACTTCTGAAAGACTGTGTCTCGGTCATCCGTGTCTCAAACACCATGTAGTGCGAGAACCAAACGGAGGCGATCGAGTCTTGTGGGGAATAGTGCGCAAACCTCTACAGAGTGTATAAACTAATCATGATTAGCCGTGTCCCCGGTTATGGACGTCTTGAGTATCTAGAAATTGAATATCATGTGAATCTCATCATGTTACTTCTAATTAATGTTATTGGGTTTTAATGAGTACTTTTTAATTGGGATTGAGGATGCTGTCAACCATTCTCAATGTTTAACAACCACCATGATAGTTAAATAAAATTATTCCTTTGCAGTAGGGAAAAATTAGCTTTATGCAAAACTGAATCAGAGAGCTTTTCCACCAGCCATATATGCATGTAGGATAGGCTTATTCCTTCATTTTCTATGTGTTACATTGCCAGATATTCCATGTGTCGACCCATTTTCGGCTGCAACTTTCATGTTGCGACTTTTCGCATTTACGAGTAAGGTGTTAGGTCGTGGTTCTATACTCAGTGATGCCGATGGAGTTGATGGACTCACTTATCTTCCAAGCCTTCCGCTGTTATCGTTATTAGATGGCCTTAAGCCATATTTATTGTAATAAGTCCCTTTGGACAACGCTGTAATGAGTGTGTGATTGCTACTCGCTATAAATCCTTCAAAGTACTCGTGGTGTCAATTCATCGATCCAGGATGACACCGAGCACGAGACTTGATCCATTCGGGTCTGGTCGCTACAGAGATGGTATCAGAGCACACGCTGACTGTAGGACACGACCACTAAGTTAAAGCCTTAGATCACTACTCTCTTCCCATTTTCTAACTCCTCATCTTTTCTACTCTTTTAGGATGAAGGGCGCCAAGATCAAGTACGCCCAACCAGATGAAGGCACACCTTTGGATTTCACTTGAAGGAAGTCACCAAGTACCGAACATTGGACTACCAAGTTTCACCGGACTTTCAACGCCACTCTGCTCAAGAGGAGCGCTGAAGATTCAAGCTCACGCTCCAGAAGGACATTCGCCCCAATCACCAAGCCTATAGATAGTGTTTTCGATCAGCACCAACTCGAGTCCGGGAAAGAGCATGGCAGCTCATATCACCATGGGACGATTGGA